>OY744540.1:72846715-73106715 GCA_963556195.1 Sepiola atlantica | reverse complement strand
TATCTTAAAAATATATGTGTCATGTTAACAAAACTTTTCTTTTACAATTCTGGTTTAGAATTTGATTCCGAAAAAGTTTTAGATTAAAATTTTTTTTAAATCCTCCATTGAAAAGACTTCTAATTTTCAATTATTTTTATATTTCTAACTTCATCAATGCTTCCACTGGAACGACGTATTTTTTTTAAAATACCAGCATGCCTGATGCTTCCTCGTTCAAATCCGAAGATTTGAATTTAGCAACCGCCGAGAAAACCATACGGGATGCAACAAAACACCGACGTTAAAAACATGTTGTTTTTTTGTAAATATCACACATTTCTTGTCATGACAGTGAAATTTTATTTAAGATTAAATTTTTAAAAAATTTAAAAAAAAAAAATCTTGCATTGAAAAGGTTTTTATTTTTCAATTATTTCAATATTTCTAACAAATCAATGTTTCCACCGGAACGACGTATCTCTTTAAACAAATAAACATTTGAACATTTTGTGTTTTTTAAGAAACAATGCTCAAGGGGAAATAATCGATAATAAAAAAATTGAGGATTACCTCCCCTATAGCATCTGTTATTAAATGTTTTTGAATTTTAACATTCAGCGAATAAAAAGAACAAATACTTTATGAGAGTAAAATATAATGATATTCTTCAAACATTAATTTATTTGAGGATTATTCGGACTACTGTTCTCATATTGAGTGTTATTCTCGCAACGTATCGGCCGATGGAACCTCCGACCTTCTTCAGGTGTATCTTTTCCAACTTGGGAATGTTCCTGTCGAACTCGGGAATCTGGACGGAATTTCGGACGGAACCTTTTATTTAATCCACGAGAGTAGCTTGATCTCGTTCTGTCACCCATGACTGGGAGAAGTCTTCAGTAATTCGCAATTCTTCGTATCGCCTGTACCGAGGATAGAACGTTCAACCTTCAGATGACTATCACTCAGAACTGAATTTTACTTAGTACTATATCCATTGCGCCACCGACAGACCATTCTGGTATGAATTTTGGGAGCCATAAACATATTCTTGTTTTAATGTGCAGTCTTACTACTTATCACTATATATCAGTACTTTTATTACTACATATCATTGTATATATATATATATATATATATATATATATATATATATATATATATATATATATATATATATAAATTAGGAAAGTTCATTTTATAAAGCATCTTTTGCAAGTTAATATAAATATAGAGGCAAACAAGCCTTCAAAAACCATGTATTAGATGCGAGTAATTAAATCAAAAGAAAAATAAAAATATTTCGAAACATTTAATAAAATATTTCAAAATACCTTCCGTTTTTTTTTTTTTCTTCATCTTGATTTTTTTTTTTAGCTTATATTTCGCTTGACAAAAACAAGCTTCATCAGAGCCAAGACAAATAAAGGTATAACCTTTTTTTTTCCATAATTTACTTCCTGGTGTTGGTGAAGTGTCACGTCCGGTGTTGTGGACTATTGTTGAAAATGTCTGTTTTAAATAGAATAGAACTTGAATGCGCATGGTCGCTGCGAGTTATAAATTAGGAAAGTTCATTTTATAAAGCATCTTTTGTAAGTTAATATAAATATAGAGGCAAACAAGCCTTCAAAAACCATGTATTAGATGCGAGTAATTAAATCAAAAGAAAAATATTTCAAAACATTTAATAAAATATTTCAAAATACCTTCCGTTTTTTTTTTTTTCTTCATCTTGATTTTTTTTTTTAGCTTATATTTCGCTTGACAAAAACAAGCTTCATCAGAGCCAAGACAAATAAAGGTATAACCTTTTTTTTCCATAATTTACTTCCTGGTGTTGGTGAAGTGTCACGTCCGGTGTTGTGGACTATTGTTGAAAATGTCTGTTTTAAATAGAATAGAACTTGAATGCGCATGGTCGCTGCGAGTTATAAATTAGGAAAGTTCATTTTATAAAGCATCTTTTGTAAGTTAATATAAATATAGAGGCAAACAAGCCTTCAAAAACCATGTATTAGATGCGAGTAATTAAATCAAAAGAAAAATAAAAATATTTCGAAACATTTAATAAAATATTTCAAAATACCTTCCGTTTTTTTTTTTTTCTTCATCTTGATTTTTTTTTTTTAGCTTATATTTCGCTTGACAAAAACAAGCTTCATCAGAGCCAAGACAAATAAAGGTATAACCTTTTTTTTTCCATAATTTACTTCCTGGTGTTTGTGAAGTGTCACGTCCGGTGTTGTGGACTATTGTTGAAAATGTCTGTTTTAAATAGAATAGAACTTGAATGCGCATGGTCGCTGTGAGTTATAAATTAGGAAAGTTCATTTTATAAAGCATCTTTTGTAAGTTAATATAAATATAGAGGCAAACAAGCCTTCAAAAACCATGTATTACTCGCATCTAATACATGGTTTTTGAAGGCTTGTTTGCCTCTATATTTATATTAACTTACAAAAGATGCTTTATAAAATGAACTTTCCTAATTTATAACTCGCAGCGACCATGCGCATTCAAGTTCTATTCTATTTAAAACAGACATTTTCAACAATAGTCCACAACACCGGACGTGACACTTCACCAACACCAGGAAGTAAATTATGGAAAAAAAAAGGTTATACCTTTATTTGTCTTGGCTCTGATGAAGCTTGTTTTTGTCAAGCGAAATATAAGCTAAAAAAAAAAATCAAGATGAAGAAAAAAAAAAAACGGAAGGTATTTTGAAATATTTTATTAAATGTTTCGAAATATTTTTATTTTTCTTTTGATTTAATTACTCGCATCTAATACATGGTTTTTGAAGGCTTGTTTGCCTCTATATTTATATTAACTTACAAAAGATGCTTTATAAAATGAACTTTCCTAATTTATAACTCGCAGCGACCATGCGCATTCAAGTTCTATTCTATTTAAAACAGACATTTTCAACAATAGTCCACAACACCGGACGTGACACTTCACCAACACCAGGAAGTAAATTATGGAAAAAAAAAGGTTATACCTTTATTTGTCTTGGCTCTGAGGAAGCTTGTTTTTGTCAAGCGAAATATAAGCTAAAAAAAAAAAATCAAGATGAAGAAAAAAAAAAAAACGGAAGGTATTTTGAAATATTTTATTAAATGTTTCGAAATATTTTTATTTTTCTTTTGATTTAATTACTCGCATCTAATACATGGTTTTTGAAGGCTTGTTTGCCTCTATATTTATATTAACTTACAAAAGATGCTTTATAAAATGAACTTTCCTAATTTATAACTCGCAGCGACCATGCGCATTCAAGTTCTATTCTATTTAAAACAGACATTTTCAACAATAGTCCACAACACCGGACGTGACACTTCACCAACACCAGGAAGTAAATTATGGAAAAAAAAAGGTTATACCTTTATTTGTCTTGGCTCTGATGAAGCTTGTTTTTGTCAAGCGAAATATAAGCTAAAAAAAAAAATCAAGATGAAGAAAAAAAACAAAAACGGAAGGTATTTTGAAATATTTTATTAAATGTTTCGAAATATTTTTATTTTTCTTTTGATTTAATTACTCGCATCTAATACATGGTTTTTGAAGGCTTGTTTGCCTCTATATTTATATTAACTTACAAAAGATGCTTTATAAAATGAACTTTCCTAATTTATAACTCGCAGCAACCATGCGCATTCAAGTTCTATTCTATTTAAAACAGACATTTTCAACAATAGTCCACAACACCGGACGTGACACTTCACCAACACCAGGAAGTAAATTATGGAAAAAAAAAGGTTATACCTTTATTTGTCTTGGCTCTGATGAAGCTTGTTTTTGTCAAGCGAAATATAAGCTAAAAAAAAAAATCAAGATGAAGAAAAAAAAAAAACGGAAGGTATTTTGAAATATTTTATTAAATGTTTCGAAATATTTTTATTTTTCTTTTGATTTAATTACTCGCATCTAATACATGGTTTTTGAAGGCTTGTTTGCCTCTATATTTATATTAACTTACAAAAGATGCTTTATAAAATGAACTTTCCTAATTTATAACTCGCAGCGACCATGCGCATTCAAGTTCTATTCTATTTAAAACAGACATTTTCAACAATAGTCCACAACACCGGACGTGACACTTCACCAACACCAGGAAGTAAATTATGGAAAAAAAAAGGTTATACCTTTATTTGTCTTGGCTCTGATGAAGCTTGTTTTTGTCAAGCGAAATATAAGCTAAAAAAAAAAATCAAGATGAAGAAAAAAAAAAACGGAAGGTATTTTGAAATATTTTATTAAATGTTTCGAAATATTTTTATTTTTCTTTTGATTTAATTACTCGCATCTAATACATGGTTTTTGAAGGCTTGTTTGCCTCTATATTTATATTAACTTACAAAAGATGCTTTATAAAATGAACTTTCCTAATTTATAACTCGCAGCGACCATGCGCATTCAAGTTCTATTCTATTTAAAACAGACATTTTCAACAATAGTCCACAACACCGGACGTGACACTTCACCAACACCAGGAAGTAAATTATGGAAAAAAAAAGGTTATACCTTTATTTGTCTTGGCTCTGATGAAGCTTGTTTTTGTCAAGCGAAATATAAGCTAAAAAAAAAAAATCAAGATGAAGAAAAAAAAAAAAACGGAAGGTATTTTGAAATATTTTATTAAATGTTTCGAAATATTTTTATTTTTCTTTTGATTTAATTACTCGCATCTAATACATGGTTTTTGAAGGCTTGTTTGCCTCTATATTTATATTAACTTACAAAAGATGCTTTATAAAATGAACTTTCCTAATTTATAACTCGCAGCGACCATGCGCATTCAAGTTCTATTCTATTTAAAACAGACATTTTCAACAATAGTCCACAACACCGGACGTGACACTTCACCAACACCAGGAAGTAAATTATGGAAAAAAAAAGGTTATACCTTTATTTGTCTTGGCTCTGATGAAGCTTGTTTTTGTCAAGCGAAATATAAGCTAAAAAAAAAATCAAGATGAAGAAAAAAAACAAAAACGGAAGGTATTTTGAAATATTTTATTAAATGTTTCGAAATATTTTTATTTTTCTTTTGATTTAATTACTCGCATCTAATACATGGTTTTTGAAGGCTTGTTTGCCTCTATATTTATATTAACTTACAAAAGATGCTTTATAAAATGAACTTTCCTAATTTATAACTCGCAGCAACCATGCGCATTCAAGTTCTATTCTATTTAAAACAGACATTTTCAACAATAGTCCACAACACCGGACGTGACACTTCACCAACACCAGGAAGTAAATTATGGAAAAAAAAAGGTTATACCTTTATTTGTCTTGGCTCTGATGAAGCTTGTTTTTGTCAAGCGAAATATAAGCTAAAAAAAAAATCAAGATGAAGAAAAAAAAAAAAACGGAAGGTATTTTGAAATATTTTATTAAATGTTTCGAAATATTTTTATTTTTCTTTTGATTTAATTACTCGCATCTAATACATGGTTTTTGAAGGCTTGTTTGCCTCTATATTTATATTAACTTACAAAAGATGCTTTATAAAATGAACTTTCCTAATTTATAACTCGCAGCGACCATGCGCATTCAAGTTCTATTCTATTTAAAACAGACATTTTCAACAATAGTCCACAACACCGGACGTGACACTTCACCAACACCAGGAAGTAAATTATGGAAAAAAAAAGGTTATACCTTTATTTGTCTTGGCTCTGATGAAGCTTGTTTTTGTCAAGCGAAATATAAGCTAAAAAAAAATCCAGATGAAGAAAAAAAAAAACGGAAGGTATTTTGAAATATTTTATTAAATGTTTCGAAATATTTTTATTTTTCTTTTGATTTAATTACTCGCATCTAATACATGGTTTTTGAAGGCTTGTTTGCCTCTATATTTATATTAACTTACAAAAGATGCTTTATAAAATGAACTTTCCTAATTTATAACTCGCAGCGACCATGCGCATTCAAGTTCTATTCTATTTAAAACAGACATTTTCAACAATAGTCCACAACACCGGACGTGACACTTCACCAACACCAGGAAGTAAATTATGGAAAAAAAAAGGTTATACCTTTATTTGTCTTGGCTCTGATGAAGCTTGTTTTTGTCAAGCGAAATATAAGCTAAAAAAAAAATCAAGATGAAGAAAAAAAACAAAAACGGAAGGTATTTTGAAATATTTTATTAAATGTTTCGAAATATTTTTATTTTTCTTTTGATTTAATTACTCGCATCTAATACATGGTTTTTGAAGGCTTGTTTGCCTCTATATTTATATTAACTTACAAAAGATGCTTTATAAAATGAACTTTCCTAATTTATAACTCGCAGCAACCATGCGCATTCAAGTTCTATTCTATTTAAAACAGACATTTTCAACAATAGTCCACAACACCGGACGTGACACTTCACCAACACCAGGAAGTAAATTATGGAAAAAAAAGGTTATACCTTTATTTGTCTTGGCTCTGATGAAGCTTGTTTTTGTCAAGCGAAATATAAGCTAAAAAAAAAATCAAGATGAAGAAAAAAAAAAAAACGGAAGGTATTTTGAAATATTTTATTAAATGTTTCGAAATATTTTTATTTTTCTTTTGATTTAATTACTCGCATCTAATACATGGTTTTTGAAGGCTTGTTTGCCTCTATATTTATA
This sequence comes from Sepiola atlantica, assembly GCA_963556195.1. NCBI lineage: Eukaryota > Metazoa > Mollusca > Cephalopoda > Sepiida > Sepiolidae > Sepiola > Sepiola atlantica. Next base: position 73,100,098 of record OY744540.1, on the reverse strand, counting down.
TTAACTTACAAAAGATGCTTTATAAAATGAACTTTCCTAATTTATAACTCGCAGCGACCATGCGCATTCAAGTTCTATTCTATTTAAAACAGACATTTTCAACAATAGTCCACAACACCGGACGTGACACTTCACCAACACCAGGAAGTAAATTATGGAAAAAAAAAGGTTATACCTTTATTTGTCTTGGCTCTGATGAAGCTTGTTTTTGTCAAGCGAAATATAAGCTAAAAAAAAATCCAGATGAAGAAAAAAAAAAACGGAAGGTATTTTGAAATATTTTATTAAATGTTTCGAAATATTTTTATTTTTCTTTTGATTTAATTACTCGCATCTAATACATGGTTTTTGAAGGCTTGTTTGCCTCTATATTTATATTAACTTACAAAAGATGCTTTATAAAATGAACTTTCCTAATTTATAACTCGCAGCGACCATGCGCATTCAAGTTCTATTCTATTTAAAACAGACATTTTCAACAATAGTCCACAACACCGGACGTGACACTTCACCAACACCAGGAAGTAAATTATGGAAAAAAAAAGGTTATACCTTTATTTGTCTTGGCTCTGATGAAGCTTGTTTTTGTCAAGCGAAATATAAGCTAAAAAAAAATCCAGATGAAGAAAAAAAAAAACGGAAGGTATTTTGAAATATTTTATTAAATGTTTCGAAATATTTTTATTTTTCTTTTGATTTAATTACTCGCATCTAATACATGGTTTTTGAAGGCTTGTTTGCCTCTATATTTATATTAACTTACAAAAGATGCTTTATAAAATGAACTTTCCTAATTTATAACTCGCAGCGACCATGCGCATTCAAGTTCTATTCTATTTAAAACAGACATTTTCAACAATAGTCCACAACACCGGACGTGACACTTCACCAACACCAGGAAGTAAATTATGGAAAAAAAAAGGTTATACCTTTATTTGTCTTGGCTCTGATGAAGCTTGTTTTTGTCAAGCGAAATATAAGCTAAAAAAAAAAATCAAGATGAAGAAAAAAAAAAAAACGGAAGGTATTTTGAAATATTTTATTAAATGTTTCGAAATATTTTTCTTTTTCTTTTGATTTAATTACTCGCATCTAATACATGGTTTTTGAAGGCTTGTTTGCCTCTATATTTATATTAACTTACAAAAGATGCTTTATAAAATGAACTTTCCTAATTTATAACTCGCAGCAACCATGCGCATTCAAGTTCTATTCTATTTAAAACAGACATTTTCAACAATAGTCCACAACACCGGACGTGACACTTCACCAACACCAGGAAGTAAATTATGGAAAAAAAAAGGTTATACCTTTATTTGTCTTGGCTCTGATGAAGCTTGTTTTTGTCAAGCGAAATATAAGCTAAAAAAAAAATCAAGATGAAGAAAAAAAAAAAAACGGAAGGTATTTTGAAATATTTTATTAAATGTTTCGAAATATTTTTATTTTTCTTTTGATTTAATTACTCGCATCTAATACATGGTTTTTGAAGGCTTGTTTGCCTCTATATTTATATTAACTTACAAAAGATGCTTTATAAAATGAACTTTCCTAATTTATAACTCGCAGCGACCATGCGCATTCAAGTTCTATTCTATTTAAAACAGACATTTTCAACAATAGTCCACAACACCGGACGTGACACTTCACCAACACCAGGAAGTAAATTATGGAAAAAAAAAGGTTATACCTTTATTTGTCTTGGCTCTGATGAAGCTTGTTTTTGTCAAGCGAAATATAAGCTAAAAAAAAATCAAGATGAAGAAAAAAAAAAACGGAAGGTATTTTGAAATATTTTATTAAATGTTTCGAAATATTTTTATTTTTCTTTTGATTTAATTACTCGCATCTAATACATGGTTTTTGAAGGCTTGTTTGCCTCTATATTTATATTAACTTACAAAAGATGCTTTATAAAATGAACTTTCCTAATTTATAACTCGCAGCGACCATGCGCATTCAAGTTCTATTCTATTTAAAACAGACATTTTCAACAATAGTCCACAACACCGGACGTGACACTTCACCAACACCAGGAAGTAAATTATGGAAAAAAAAAGGTTATACCTTTATTTGTCTTGGCTCTGATGAAGCTTGTTTTTGTCAAGCGAAATATAAGCTAAAAAAAAAATCAAGATGAAGAAAAAAAAAAAAACGGAAGGTATTTTGAAATATTTTATTAAATGTTTCGAAATATTTTTATTTTTCTTTTGATTTAATTACTCGCATCTAATACATGGTTTTTGAAGGCTTGTTTGCCTCTATATTTATATTAACTTACAAAAGATGCTTTATAAAATGAACTTTCCTAATTTATAACTCGCAGCGACCATGCGCATTCAAGTTCTATTCTATTTAAAACAGACATTTTCAACAATAGTCCACAACACCGGACGTGACACTTCACCAACACCAGGAAGTAAATTATGGAAAAAAAAAGGTTATACCTTTATTTGTCTTGGCTCTGATGAAGCTTGTTTTTGTCAAGCGAAATATAAGCTAAAAAAAAAAATCAAGATGAAGAAAAAAAAAAAAACGGAAGGTATTTTGAAATATTTTATTAAATGTTTCGAAATATTTTTATTTTTCTTTTGATTTAATTACTCGCATCTAATACATGGTTTTTGAAGGCTTGTTTGCCTCTATATTTATATATATATATATATATATATATATATATATATATATATATATATATATATATAGCAATAGATAAAGTGAAAGAATAAAATAAGGTGCGAATCAAATGTTATTACAATTCAATGTTCAAGAAGAGTTCTTTAAAGTCCTTAACTCATGAGTTTTCAAAGATAATCTTCTCCTCAGATATCTTGCTGGAGCTATTTTAGACTTGTTGACTTGGATGAACTGTATAGTTTTACTAAAAAGTATGTTTTGGGCCGATATATTTGATGTTTTATATACCTTTATGTATTTATATATATATATTTTTTTACATATTTTTTCAAAGTTTAATTTTTATTACCTGCAGTAATGTAATTGCGGTAATGGTCCTCTGTGGAGAAGATTTTCTTTGAAAACTCATGAGTTAAGGACTTTAAAGAACTTTGCTTGAACATTGAATTGTAGTAAAATTTGATTCGCACCTTATTTTACTCTTTCACTTCATCCAGTGCTATTAATGCTCTATCCAGTATATTGAGCTTTAGTTTTATCCGGATGTTCACTAATACCAGATATTAGTTGCCACTTATATCTTTTGTTAGAAAAACCTTATATATATATATATATATATATATATATATATATATATATATATATATATGTATATATATTATAACATTATCTATTATTTATAATTAATGGTTTCCATATCGTATTAAATCCTATATTAGTAAATCATTGTTGCCCAACATATGCGCTGCTTCTTTGAGTCGTCTTACTATCCACTGTTCTTCTCTATCTATATCTACTTCGTCCCATAATGGTAGATGGTTTCTCTTTTCCCTTTATATGTGGTCAGCCATACCCAACTTATTGATATCTCACTGTATTACGGCTTTCCGGTGTTCTTCTCGCCTTACTTTTAGTGGGCAACATGTCTCACTTTTGTATATTTTCGCGCACTTATATGGGATCGCATACACACAGTTCTTAGTTATACATTTTTACCGTAGTGGGTTTGACTCTCTTAAGATGCTTTCGAAACGTTGAGTTGCTCCTGGATATTATCCTGATATCATATCGATTAAATATTCTTTAGATTTTTTTTCCGACAAGCCCTTCATACACTCCTGATCAAAAATGTAAGACTATTTTAATATCTTTTAAAATAAACCTTTTTTTTAAGGATAGATTTTAAACTCCTCCCACTTAAGGTTACCAATAATACAATCTAAAAAGGTTATGGAAACAAAAAGCTACATTCGAAAAATATATTTTGAGGCCGTATACATCAATAGTGGCTGCCTTTATAAGCTGTCAGCCCGCATGTGGTGTGACCTTCATCTTTCCGGTACTATATTTATTTACTCCTCTGCAGGAGTTAGGCACAAGGCCAGTTTTATCTTACTCCCACAAGTAAGATGTGACCACAGCTTGGGTCGAGTAAGTGGGGTTAAAAGCCAGCGCTCGAGAGGTGAGCACTCTGGCCATTTAAAAATTGCCTGGGCAGCCCCGTCGGCATTCCCCGGTAGGGGCGCCTCAGACAGTAAGCAATAAACTTACTCCTCCCCAAAGAGGGGAGGCGAAGCCTGGGAGGGTGGACCTCCTAGAACTGCACAGGACAAACCCACAGACAGGTGGAATCAAGTCCCGAAGGACAAGACGACATCCGTCTATAGGGGTGCAGTATCCATCGGAACAGATACTACACTTACTTCCTAGCGTGTGCCAGGTACTATATTACTGTAGTTAAACGGTTTTAAGCCTGGTGAATATCATGCGGGTAACTGTTATGGGGTGAGCTGATCTACCTATTTCAGGAATAAATGGACTTACCCACACACAATAAATACAGTGACATCTAAGCGTCAGCGGCAGCGAAGTGTGGCAGTTATGGCCCCAAGCACATGACACGTGCTCCTGTAACATACGTCTTTTAATACACTTTTGTTAATCATACCACTGTTTGTTTTCATTATTATCGGCCTTCAAGGCCACAACAGTAACTATTTGGTAATACCAAGCACTGTAGCTGAGAGGATGGCGACATCTACATGCACAAAAAATGCAAAAGCTAACGTCGTCGTCTTCCCTGACTGCAATATACATGCGAATTTAATATTCCCTTATAAATGTTCCCCTTTGGAGAATCGGTCTCATGTCGCCCACAGTAAATGTCACACCAGGTACCAGGTACTAAATCACTTTGATCATTTTGACTACGAATCTGACTGCTCTCTGCGAACAGGAGGTGGAGAGAGGTCTGATTAACAAGGCACCCTTTAAGTCGGCTAAAATGATGTTTTGGTTGAGAAAATAATGTTATCTCTATAAACCCCAAGTTTGGTCCAAGGCTGCACAAAAGGAGCCCATCTCATTGCCCTGTATCACAAAAGCTTTATAAAAAAAACGGGCATCTTTTACGAGACTCAGCAGAGTAAAAACGCTAAAAAAACAAATTTACAACAAATAAAAGTAACTGTAAGCTGTAAAAGTTAGTTTCAAACTTGCATGCGCTATTTGTTTGTATTTTAAACCCGTTTGAAGTGCTATTTATTAGAAATCAATAGTTTTGACACCGCAACTTGGGGAAAACAAAATGGCCGATTTGGGGGAGATTACTAACGAATGCACTAGGAGCGACCATATTGTTTTTGTGAAAACGGTGGAAAAAAAAAACAAGAATATTTTTTTTTTACATCTAATGAAAACCCATTTATAATACGTAAAAATAAATACAAATTACATAGGTAAGTAGGAAAATATCTATTCTCGTCGTAGGTCAACTTCACTTGTTGCAAATTTATGTTTTTAAACCCTTTCTCGTTCTTTTTTTGGACCCCGTTCGCGCCTCTGCTGAGCGTCGTAACATATACCCCAAAAAACATATATTTCTTCGTTATGGTTTTCAAAATTGATATTGTTTAGAAATAGATTTTTACGAATTGTATTAGAAATATATTCTAAGGCCGCATACATCATTGTATATCATTTCTTTTAAAAATCATGAAACCGTTGGTGTAGAGGAGAATCCTGTTCTAGTTTCAAATTATGTATTCGTTTGGTGTTTTGTGATAGATGAAGGAAATATTCAATAAAAATGGCGTCACCCGTACGTTTTTCTTTTTTTTTCCTTACTCTTAGTTCTACAGCGAATTTCTGAATAGTTTGTTTGAGCATCACGTCCGATGATCAATGCGATTCTTAATTTAATATTTCCTCCCATATATTAATCCGATTATATCCTGAACCAAACTGATAATCTGCGAAGAGAAGAACGTACGGAAACTACAATTGTGAAATAACGTAAGACATAATAATCTTAAGTCGTTCAAATTATTAATGTTTTTGTTTCGTCGTCGTAAATACTTTCAAGAAAAATGTGATATGAATTTGCATGAGCTGAAACCTGACAGCTTCAGCTCATGCAAATTTGACGTATTGAATCATGACTGTATTATATAAAGCAGTAAATATATACACCCTCTGGGCGTAAATGTTTAACAATTTCAAGAAAATACTAACAAATATTTTTAAAATTTCGATTATTAATTACAAGAAAGTCAACATCATCATCCCCACCATCAGGATCTTTTTTATTTCACTCCTGGTGGAGGAACCCCTTCCTGTGTTCTTCTAACCTTCTTTTATCTCTGGCGAGGCGTGACCAAGTAGGACCTAGTTGACTATCGAGGTCGTCTCTTCACCCTCCTCTAGGTCTTTTCCATTATCGCGAGGTCCATTCTGTCGCTCTATCTCCATCTGTTGTCTGTACATCTCGAAAAGTGACTTGCACATCTGTTGTTTTTTTTTTCGTTTGTATTGTGGTGACGATGTCATTTACAGCTGCTGTTGTTGCGATGCCGGCGCTGAAACGAATGTCGTCATAGTACTGTCGTGGAAGGTAACGATGAAGACATGGGTGTTCCAAGTTCGAATCCAGTAGTTTCCATAGTACCACTTTCACTTAGGGATGTTGGCAACCTTCTCGTGTTCCTTCATGTAAGTGCCCGATGTCCTTCCGGAAAGATTTCTAACTAGAAAAACGTCGGGGAAACTAATGCCAACACCTGAATCATCTGATTCACACGAGAGAAGAAGAAGAATAATAAGAAGAAGAAGAATAATAAGAAGAAGAATAATAATAAGAAGAAGAAGAAGAATAAGAAGAAGAAGAAGAAGAAGAAGAAGAAGAATATACTATTTTCGTATATTAAACTAGAAACCAGGGCGGGGAAAATTAATTCTACAGACAGAATAGTTTGGCACCACTTTTATGTATCTTTACCAAAATTAAATTCAATATAGAATCCTTCTGAACTTTAAGTCTAGAATCCTTATTCTAATTTTGATCAAAATCCATTACATGATTTTATTTCTAAAAACGATCTAAAATTTAAGACTTAAACTTAAAGGCGTCTTAGATACTAAAACACCATTATATTAAGAAAATGTGTTATAGCTAGTTACAATTTGATGCAATTAAATAATTTAGTAGTGAAACGGCAGCGTAATATTTAAATTTAACCTTAAAAATCATTTTTAATTATAATAATTTGGTAAAACGGAAGTACTTAAAAAGGTAGAACTAAAATTAAATTTAAAAGACTCCCAGGCAACACCGTTTAGATACAACAATTTTACTATAAATAATGCTACTGACTATGCGTGTTTATTACGGTTTGACTATTGTATTAATCCGGTTAGTCGAGAGCCACTTGTCCAAAGACGATTTAGTACGATTAATATGTCTTAGTAACTCTACGTTAACTCATAACTAACCAATCATTGTAACTTTGACTTTTTACCTCTGTTTGAATTAGTGATGGGACGATTTCAATATTTTCCCGAATCTGTTCTAAATTTCCGATTCCGATACAATTACCAATTCCGATCCCGATTCTAAAATCGCCCCAAAAGGTAGGATTTCATTTGGAACGTGGATAGCAGAAAGTTCTCATCTACTTTTAAATGTAGACATAATTTTCTTTTTAATTTGACAAACTTCTTAATGTTTTCCCTTTATGTATTGAATACAAGATACTGATAAACTGATAGTTAGATGTTTATCTATATTTATCACTTGTTCCATTTTTTTCTTATTAATCAACTGGTGCGATTTTAACCTGTCCTATTTTTACCGGGCCATTTTTATCCGGTGACATTTTTACCTAAATTCGTTATTATCGATTAATTTTAGTTTTACTGGTAATTTACTGGTAAATCACTGGTAATTTTCAATCTTTAGTACAAGCAATTGAAATTTAAGTTAAAAGAAAACATTAAAAGAATCGTTTTAGCATTGGAAATGTGGCTTAAATTTTTCCAATATCGATTCCGATACCCAAAAAAGTTCCAATTTTTCCGATTCCCAATTCCGATTAATCGTTCCAACGCTAGTTTGTATAATCTATCTTGATTGAATGTTGTGGTTAAATAATTATGATTCTACATTGGAGTTCTTCTTTATCACGTGTATTATGTCCGTATAACTTCATAAAACGGACCCTTTCTTTACGAAACACAGCGGCTTGCAAAAAGGGTCGAAGAATCCGGATGTTACCAAAAGTTCGGTCGTAGCGGATATTATTCATCATCTAACAGTTCCAATGGACCAAACAATACACATCACAATTGATTCAAGGTTGCGATACGAAAACAGTTGGATCCAATTATTTTCTCATCACGTAAATCATTGGCCGCCGGCTTCATACGACATCAAGAAAATTAATTCACTTTATGCCTCTCTGTTTCCTGAAGTGAAGAATAAGAAACGGCATGAAGCTCTAGGGCACCGATACGTCATGCAACTTTCTGCCATTCTTAAACATTCTTCTTTTAACAAATGAAGCAGAATGGATGTCGGAGAAGAATATGCAGGAGAGAAAGCGTGCACAAAAAGTGCAACATAAAAAAGCGGGCAGAGATTATTGCATGTGTGCACAGTTTGAAATTGTTCGCACCGGTATTTTCATGCATTCAATAGGGGTTGTCAGTTGCTGTATGAAAAGAATCACTTCAGTTTGAAAAACGAGAATGGGAGGTGGCCGTCGTGAAATGGTTAACGACGTCGACTGACTATCTGAGTGTTCCCAGTTCGAATCCTGTCGGTCCCGTAGCACCAATTTAACTTATGAATGTTGACAACCTTCACGTGGTCTCACCTGTAACAAGTACTTGATTCTAGAGAACACTGGGGGAGCCAATGCAAGCAGACAGAATCGAGCCGGTCAAAGGTCGTACCGTGCTGATTCATACAAACGTAAACTTTTAGCGTGAAAATATTGTTTTGTTTCTTGTTTTTTTTTAATTTCGAGGTCACCGCTTATCAAGGTCAAAAGCCACTCGAGGATAACGGTTGAATTTTGCAAAAATTGTGATTAAAAGTCAACATAATTGCGATTTTTTGACATGTTTAAATAAAAAGTAAGCCGTTTACTTTAAAATAAAATACCTTTTCATGGGATCAGATGTAACTAGTTTGATAATAGGAAGTGGGGGTCGTGAAGTGGTACCGACGTTGACTGACGGGCTGGGCGTGCCAAGTTTGAATCTTATCGGTTCTATAGCACCGCTTTTACTTAGGGATGCTGGCAACCTTCAAGTGGTACCTGCTGTCATAAGTACCCGATTCTAGAAAGGGCCGAGGAAACCAATACCAACGAGCATCATGAAACGGGTCAAAAGTCGTTGCATTTATACAAAGTTACGTTTAATGACAAAAAAGAACATAATCTTAATATGTGGTCATTTAAACTTGGCGTTTGTGCGATAGACAAACGAAAATGGTATTTAAAACTTACGTAACAGGTTGACAGACAGATCATCTAAAATAATAGGCTTCCGTTCAATTAATAATTTTTCTGATAAAAAGTTATTTCAAAACCATATCACGGGACTGCTTCCAAGCTGACTACAACATGGTTGTGTTCAAGTCCACATTGTTGTTGAGCCGTTCTCTTAAATAATAAAATTCTGCCCGAACGAAATTTTTACATGACAGGTTTACAGGCGAAGAGTGCCTCTACTGAAATTTTTGGACCTTTTCTAAAATAAGATGCGTCCATTCTATCTGCGCGTTTATCACTGAAAATGAAACGTGACAGACTAGTATGGTATTGAATAGTTAAGCGTGACAGATACGTTCATTGAATGTAGGCATTAAGCGATAAAATAAAGCTACAAACGAAAATGTTATTTCGAAACTTAAAACCGACAAGCGGAAGCATCGAATGGAAATACGTGGCCGCATCTAAAATCAGATGCGTCCATTCAATCTGCGCGCTTAGCGATGAAAATGTTTTATCGAAAATCAAACATGACACACTGGAAAAATATATATTTTAAAGTTAATCATGACAGACCAACGAAAATTCCATTTTAAGATTAAGCGTGACTACTGACGGCAAATGCCGCTGCTAAACATAAGATGCGTTTATGCAATCTGCGCGTTTATCGCTAAAAATTCTATTTGAAACAGAAACGTGACTGATGACGCCACTGATGACGCTTTATCTCTCATCGACCCCTGATAGGGGGGGGGCATACTCGCTCTAGAATTAAAGTTGACACAATAACACACTTAAGAGAACTAGATTTTTAATATGGAGGGAGAACATTTTATTAGGCTGTTGATGTTGCCTTCTTCTCTGCTAGTGGCGAGGAGAAGAAATATCAGGCTACAGATTGCTGGGGCCTGGTGTAACTTATAGCCCAAATATAAAATTTATATTTTCTGCTTCCGTAATACTTTTTCATCTTTGCCTCTTGCTCTATAAATATATATTTGATTAAATATATAAAAACAAATAAGAAAATTGTGGAATATTTCGTAAAAGTAGGTCAGAAAGACTACATCGCCGATTCAGTCTTTCTGACCTCCTTTTACAAAATATTTCACAAAGTGAATTTTTCCCCTAGTAGCCTCTTATGTTTCAATGGCAATTTTCCATGTTTGGGGTGAATCAAAGTTTTATAAAAAGTATAATAATCGATAAAGATTGCTTTCAAATATATATTATTTTTAATGGAAATCGCTCCAGACAAGGCATGAAGTCACTTGATGTAAAGAGCTAACAAGAACAAATATAGTTATCGCAAAGACAGGAGATGCCAATTGGCCTTAGTCTTGAAAAGACCAAGATTAGACGTAGGAGGAAAAGAGTCAACAGAAAGTAAGTTCCACAATCTGCAGTTCTTTGAAAGAAGCTACTGGAATAGGAAGCTGTATTACAATGAGGTATCAAAACAGCAAATTGATGGAGACAACTAAACCAACCAGTCAAACGAGCTGAAACAAAAGAAGCGGGGAATAGATAACATAACTCTGAAGAACACATGTCATAATAGAAAAGACTGAGACTAGCAGCATTACGTCTGTGAGAGAGAGTGTGTAGAGAAGAAGAAAGGGTAGGGCCAATCAAATTACAGATACGTTTCTGCACCTTATACAGAACCCTCAAATGGGGCAGAGATTCACCAGCCCAAATAGGACAATAGTACTCCATACATGGTCTGATTGTGGATTTGTAAAGATAGGGAATAGCCCTATGTGTAAGAAAGTGTTTGCAGCGATAGAGAGGACCGACTCTACGAGAAGCAGAAAGAGCAATAGATCTAATGTATAAAAGATTTGATGAGAGAGAAATGCCAAGAAGTTTCAGAGTCGATTTTCCTTAAGAGCAGAACCGTCTATGGGAATCTCGGGAATAGTTGAATAGGTTTTATAGCAGAACAACGAGTCGGCATCAAATACTTTACGGTGTCATACTTTTTTGGTCCCCCAATTTATAAAGTCGGGGGACTAATGTTTTGAGGCACGTCCGTCCGTCCGTCTGTCCGGATTTTTCTCCTTAACCATCTATTGAATTTCTCTGAAATTTTGCATGAAGTTGTAACTTTGGTCAGGTTAGAAAGTGACATTTTCTGATTTTTGAAAAAAAATCTGGTTAGCCCCCCAGGGGGTCAAAAGGCCCCGAAATGGCAAAAAAATGACATTTTTTGCCCCATAACTTTTCATCCATTCATTCAATTTCTCTAAAACTTGGCCAAAATGTTGAGGGCAATTGTTCTTAATAGAAAATAAGTATCGTTGACCTTGGAAAAATCTGGTTCGCGCCCCCAGGGGGTCAACAGCCCCCAAAATGGCAAAAATTACCTTTTTATCCCATAACGTTTGATCCATCCATTCAATTTTTCTGAAACTTGGCCAAAATGTAGAGGCAATTGTTCCAGATATAAAATGAGCATCCTTGACCTAAGAAAAATTCTGCTTCGCGCCCCCAGGGGGTCAAAGGGGGGTCAAAAATGTCCCAAATTGCCCAAATTTATTGCATTTTACACTCGCCACATCGAGTCACATAGAGAGGGGGCCACGCACGCGCGGCTTGTTTGTGTTGGTTTTTGATTGAATTCTTAAGATACGGATGCGCATATCAATAGTAATTTCCTTCGTTTACTAGTTTATCAATTTTCGCATCATTGTAAGTAATGAGAAAAGCCAATTCCATCTGTGTGTGTCGTCATTAGCTTAGCGGAAAGAGATTAAACAAAGCGAAGCCGGTTGGAGTAATGGAGCAATAAGTACGGCGATACGAACACGAGTACCAATCATCACAGAAAACACTGTTCACCTTTCAAAAAAAAAAAAGAAAACGAAAAAGAAAATACTGACATAAAGAGAGAAACAGAAATCTGAATACAAACAGATGAAAAAAAAGATGGCGGCTTTTGGTTTTGTAAGAGAAACGTTATTTTGTAAAGCGAAAAGTAAAAAGGCGAAATAAATCGGGTTATTCTGTTTTGTTTTCTTTGGATTGCTTACAGAAAATGCGACGACGTCCTTTTGTAATTAGAAAAGCGACGATTGGTAAATCTTTTGTCTTTATTGCATAATATAAAGCGTCTAACGAAGCTATTCATTAATCATTCCAACGTATTCAGAATGTATTTTTATTTTGCGTTCCAGGATATAGACATGTTTAACATCTACAAAAAAATATTAATAATGTACAATAAACATAAATTATCTTTGTCAGAGGAAAACATTTTTTTTTATTTACTAAAATTATTTATGAATTATCTCCCTTGAACTATTTGCATAATTTATCTTCTCTAAATCATTTCTCGGTATTTAATGTTAAAATGTTATTTATTTAGGTATTTATTTATTTATATTTATTTTTATTTATTTATTTAGCTATTTACTTTATTTTATTTATTTTAATTGTTTTTTTTTAATTCTCTTCGATATAAGAGAACGTTTAATACAGACAGTTTTCTTTTTTGACACGCGTTGACGCTTTCATATTTCGACCAACCTTCACCAAATCACGTCTGCGTTCTCTTCATCTCTTTCTATTTCTTTTCTATGTCCCGTGTAGCTCTTAATTTTTCCTTCTTCCTTTTCTTTTTCTTTTTCTTCTTACTTGTATTTCTATTTTGGCTTTTTGCTTTTGTTTTTGTTTTTGTTACTATTAATATTCAATTTTTATTTTTATTTTAAATTTCTGCCACCTTCATGAAACTGTGTGATTCTGAACTTATCTTAACAGGCATAATATTATTTCAAGACCTGACGATCGGGAGCACCTCAAATCGCTCTCGTGAAACAAAATCTATTTTGTAGTCAAAATGAAATAAATTATCATATATATTTATATAAGATAAGCTGTTTCTTCCAAACAACAATATCTTCTGAAGACAGAAGACTTGCAACTTTGCAAACGACTGGATTTTGAATAAGCAGACAAATGGCACAGACACAAACCGGTAGCAGTACTGGAAAACGAAAATCACAAAATTCTCTAGGACATGCAGATAAAAACAGATAAATCTATCTAAGCAACGAGACTAGATGTCATATTAGTTAACAAGAGAGAAAAATGCAAAATCGTAGATTTTGCCGTCCCAGCGCTTCACAGAGAGAAGGTCAACGAAACAGAAAAACGAAGCAAATATACGGAACTTGTCAGAGAATTGAAAGCGATATGGAACATGAATAAGTCAATATAATACCATTAATCATAAGAATACTACGAATAGTCCCGAAAAATCTGGAAAAGGACTAGGAAAATTTTGAATTAAAGGGAAGACTGTGACTATACAACGTACGACAATGGTTAAAACGGCTGAAATATAAAGGAAGATCCTCGAATGCGAAAACGAACCAATATAAACTATGAATGATATCCAGTCCCATGGAAATTGCAATAGAAATAAAACAAAAACATGGAAAGAACACCACATTAATTAAATGGAATGGAAATTACAATAAATCTAATAAACTGCCCCCTCAAATACACACGCGCGCGTACGTACACTGCTATGGAAGCAGGTTTGGTTGATGCTACACAAATGGTTGAAGGGTCAAGAATGATTGAAAGACTGTGGAGGGAAAGCACTAACTAGACCTTCATTGGAAGGAGTTGAATAGTACTAGGACCACGGGGAGACTTATTGTCACCCAGATCCCAGAGACGACTAATGGTTGTTGCTAGCAATGAATCAGTCGTATGCGAAAAATCATTTGCAATGGTTATCAGAAGAAGTGGATCGTACTGGAAAATATGGGGAGACTTGTTGTCACTCAGACTTCAGGGAACACCACCGGTTAGTTTCAGTGACCACTCAATAATGAGTATGTGTGTGAAAACTCCTAGTTATAATAATAATAATAATAATAATAATAATAATAATAATAATAATAATAATAATAATAATAATAATAATGATAATATTTTCTTTTTATCAAAATATATATTATTTCAAAATATATATTTTCTAATTTATACGAAAATTATATATATATATACAAATAAATATTATACAGGGTGTTTCAAAAGTCTTGGGAACATAACGATTTTTAATAACTCAAAAACTATTAGGAGTTGAAAAATGAAATTGGTACCGTTGGAAAGGTTAAAGTTTCAAGTTTTGTGGGGAATCTTCAAAGTTGCTCAATATGAGCACCATTCGTCACACGGCAGACATCTAGTCGATAGTCCATTTCCTGCCAAACGCGTTCCAGCATCTTGACGTCAATGGTTCCCACAACTGCCGTTACTCGAGCCTTTAGTTCGTCAATATCTCTTGGAAGGGGCGGCACATAGACTTGTTGCTTGACAAAGCCCCAAAGGAAAAAGTCACACGGGGTAAGATCTGGAGACCTAGGAGGCCAGGGCATGAGAACGTCATCACCTCGCCCAGATCTCCCAATCCATCTACCAGGCAGCCTTGTGTTAAGAAACTGCCTTACTCTAAGACTCCAGTGTGGTGGCGTACCATCTTGTTGAAAAATGAAGTCATCAGATTCTGCTTGTTCCAACTGAGCCATTAACCAGTCTTCCAGCATATTGAGATAGGATTCACCAGTGATAGTTGCCTCTTCAAAGAAGAACGGTCCATAGACACCTTTCTTGGAAATTGCACAAAACACGTTCACTTTTGGTGAATCTCGCTCGTGCTCAAGAAGTTCATGAGGATTCTCAGTACCCCATATGCGAGTGTTATGCTTGTTAACTTTGCCATTCAGATGGAAGGTCGCCTCATCGCTAAAAACAAGCCGGTCATCAAAGCCGTTATCTTCCAACTTCTCTTGCATTGCAATGCAAAAGTCACGGCGAAGTGGCTTATCAGTGTCCTTCAACTTTTGGACCAACTTGAGCTTGTAAGGTACCATTTGCAGTCGTTTCCTTAAGACACGCCAGACAGTTGCTGGAGCAAGCTGAAGTTCCCTGCTGGCTCTTCTCACTGATTTACGGGGGCTCCGCTGAAAGGCTGTCCGAACTTGCTCAACTGCATCTTCTGAAGTTGAAGGGCGACCTGTTCGCTTACTTGGGCACAAACACCCATCTTTCACAAATTTAGCATGCCATCTGACAATGGATTTCCTTTCAGGGGCTTCTTTTTTAAATTTCCTGCGAAATGCACGCTGAACACATGTCCACGATTCAGTCTTTGCAAATTGGAGGACGCAAAATGTCTTGTCTTGTTTAGAGAACGCCATTACTGCACCTGGAAAGATAACACGAAAATCATTAGTATGACCAAAAACTTGATTAAGCAAGCTTTAAAATGGCACCAGTTTCATTTTTCTACCTGGAATAGTTCATGAGATATACGCATTTGTAATGTTCCCAAGACTTTTGAAACACACTGTATATAAATATTAAATCGGAAAAATTAAATTAAAATTTTCACATTTAAATTGAAAATATATTATCGAAAAAGAAATGATATTTTTAATGTAATTTTTGAAGAATTTTTAACATTCTTTTTACTGAAAATATAGAAGTCAAATTAGTAGGTGCATATCGCGAAAAGTTCATTGAGATGGAATATAAAAAGTAGGCGAAAATAGAATCTCATGCCTTCAGGTAGTAAATCATGAGTCGAATTATAAATATATGGCGAGAGTGATATTTTTTGCAGAAAAATATATGTGAGTATTATGGCGGAAAATTGCAAATAATAACCATTTACTGAATAATAATAATAATAATAATAATAATAATAATGATGATGATGATGATGATGATGATGATGATGATGATGATGATGATGATGATGATGATGATGATGATGGTGGTGGTGGTGGTGGTGGTGGTGGTGGTGGTGGTGGTGGTGGTGATGATGATGATTTAGAAAAAAATTTTTAAAGAATTTAAAATTATTTTTTTTATTTTTAAATAAGGAAAGAGAAAAGGAAAAAAAATAAAGGATTGAAAGGAAAAAATTAAAGAAAAATTAAACTTTTTTTTTTTAATTAATTTAAAGAAATATTATTTTATTTATTTATTTTTTATTTTTTTATTTATTTTAACTGGTGCCGCCCTAGGCTGACACCATACAACATATTTGTAGAGGGTTGAGGAGGATGAGAAGACCGAGGAGAGACAGCACAAACCAGACCTCCACTGGAAAAGTGCAGAGAATGCTGAGACCTTGGGGAGGCTTATTGCCATCCAAATCCCAGAGAAGACCAATTGTCCTTACCAGCGAGAAATCAATGGTAAGAGGTTGTTGCGATACCGCATCGTTATCGAAAAGAGGTGAAGAATACAGGAAGTCTGGGGAGACTTGTTGTCACTCAGACTCCAGGAAATACCACTGGTTATCGTCGGTGAGCAATCACTGACGATGATCTGTGTGAGAACTCCTAGTGAGTACAAATAATAATAATAATAATAATAATAATAATAATAATAATAATAATAATAATAATAATAATAATAATAAACTGGACTAAAGAAGAACTCAGGCACCTTTATCAGAGGACTAGAAAATTAATGACTATGCACAATGCACTACATCCAAAAGACGATACAGACAGACTCTACGTGAAGAGAAACGAAGGGGGAAGAGGACTGGTAAGTATAGAAGACTGTGTGGACGACACTAAAAAAAAGCTGGAGAAATATATAAACCAGAACACAGAAAGGCTGATCACCGCGGCAAGAGATACCGTCCCAACGAACAACACAGGAAGCATCGAAACTGGACACAAACAGACAAGAAAAGAAAAATGGGAAGAAAAACAACTACATGGACGCTTCATAAGACTCACAAGAGAAGAAACCAACGCAAATAGCTGGATATGGCTAAGAAAAGGAAACTTGAACAGAGAAACGGAATATTTACTGATGGCTGCACAGAACAATGCGATTAGGACAAACTACATTAAAGCTAAAATAGATAAAATCCAGGAAAACAATAATTGCAGACTGTGTGAACAAAGAGACGAAACAGTAAATCATATAATAAGTGAATGTAGCAAACTTGCTCAAAAAGAATACAAGAACAGATATTATTGTGTTGGGAAAGTAATACACAGGGAACTGTGCAAACAATTGAATTTCGAATATGCAGACAAATGGTACACACATAAACCAGAAACAGTACTGGAAAACGAAAAACATAAAATCCTCTGGGATATGGATATACAAACAGATAAACTCATACAAGCAAGGAGACCTGATGTTATTATAATAGACAAAAAGGAAACATCTTGTAAAATCGTAGACTTCGCCGTTCCAGCAGGCACAGAGTAGAAGATGAAAGACACGGAAAAACGAAGTAAATATACAGAACTAGCCAGAGAACTGAAAGGAATATGGTGCATGAAGAAAGTATAATACCAATAATCGTAGGAGCACTAGGAACAATCCCCAAAAAACTGGAGAAAAGACTGGGAGAAATTGGAATCAAAGGGACTATCGAAACCATACAAAGGACGGCAATGACTAAAACAGCTGCAATCTTAAGGAAAATCCTTGGATGCGGAAACTAACACACATAAGCTACAAAGGCTAACCAGTCACAAGGAATTTACAACGGAGAAAACAAAACCACACGAAGAACACCACAACAAGAGCCAAGGAACAGAAACTGCAAGAAACAGCACTTCATAATCTCCCCCCTCCCAATAAATTACACCGGCCTCAGCTATCACTACACAAAAATGAACCAAAGATACAGAAATTATAAGAAACACTATAAGTTCCTTCCTCAGCCCCCCCCCCCAAAAAAAAAAATTAAAAGAATTTTAAATTATTTTTTTTTTTTAAATAAGGAAAGAGAAAAGGAAAAAAAATAAGGAATTGAAAGGAAAAAATTTAAAAATTAAAAAAAAAATTAAACTTTTTTTTTTTAAATTAATTTAAAGAAATATTATTTTATTTCTTTTTTTTAACTGGTGCCGCCCAAGGCCGACAGCAGACAACATATTTGTAGAGGGTCGAGGAGGATGAGAAGACCGAGGAGGGACAGCACAAACCAGACCTCCACTGGAAAAGTGCGGAGAATACTGGCACCTTGGGGAGGCTTATTGCCACCCAAATCCCAGAGAAGACCAATTGTCCTTAACAGCGAGAAATCAATGGTAAGAGGCTGTTGCGATACCGCATCGTTATCGAAAAGAGGTGAAGAATACTGGAAGTCTGGGGAGACTTGTTGTCACTCAGATTCCAGGAAATACCACTGATTATCGTCGGTGAGCAATCACTGACGATGATCTGTGTGAGAACTCCTAGTGAGTACAAATAAGAAATGGACCACGAAAGAGAACAGACTGGTGATGGAGTGCTATTATAAAAGCTGCTACCCTACAGAAAGAGGCTACCGAAAACGAATGAAACATCTCTGGGACATTGCTAGTGACTACCATACAACGGAACAAAGGATAGCAGATCAAGCAAGACAGATCCTCAAGCGAGGATGGTTCTCAGAGATGGGAACTCCTAGTGAGTACAAATAGTAATAATTTCGCTCTGTTTTGCTTGTTTTATTTGTTTTGTTGTTTAAAAATTTTCTTGCAAATATAACTAAAAATTATAGGACGCGGCAACGTATCAAAATAACAGAAATATTTATTTCATAACAGTAACTTCGCTTGTTTTGCGTGTTTTTCTTTTTTGTTGTTTCTTTTAGAACATTTCTTGAAAATATAACCTAAAATCATAGGACGCAGCACCGTATCAAAATTGTCGTCTGGTACAAATCGGCTCGCCATCTCTCGGGCGATGGCGTAGGATAGCCGAACGCTTCCGACAAGAAACTCGCGAAAACTGGGTAAGAATCGATATAAGTACCAAAAAAAGTTGCTTTCAAATATCATGAACTGCTTCGACTACTTCCGGTACTGATTCTCTGTTGATACTCGGGACTTACTTCGTAAGTGTTGAAATGCACCGGATACCTATACGTTATAAGTACAAACATTTCTAGCGACAACAGTAGTTTTGTCTCTTTAAATTTTGGATTTTTTTCTTTTTATACAATTTAGAGCCGACGGTAGCTTTAAAACAGTCATTATATGCAAACGTTTTTTTTTTTTAAACAAATTAACTTTGTAAGTGAATTTTTTTTAATGGACAATTTCTTTAAAAGATTAAAGTTTTTAAAACGAACAGTTTCTTTGAAAATGTGATTATGTGTTTTTTAAAATTATTTTTGAAAACCAACAAGGAAAACAGTTTCTTTAATAAATTACAATTTTAGAACACAAACTTTAATTGTGTTAATTTAAATTTTCTTTAAGAAATTTAAATTCTCTAATGAATGAAAAGTCATGTGTTGTTTTTGGGGGTTTTTTTTTTTACTCCAAGTTTTAAAATATCCGGGATTGTTTGCCCCTGTCGCTAATGTAGTTTTTCGGAAATGAAAACCGATAAATTCGTTCAAATCGCTAATCTGCACAAGTGCCCTTATTTTTGTGAGTTTCTTTTTTACAAGACGTTATTCAACGAAAAAATGATTTTATAATTTATTTAAGTGAATTATTTCATGTTTTTCTTTTCTTTGTTTTTTTAAATTTTTTGTGTATGTTTTTCAATTCATTCAACGCAAAGTTTATTACAAACGTTTGCTTGGCGTTTTTTTGGGGGGGGGAGTTTTTGTGAGTTATTTTCTGCTTTTAAGAGTTTTTTTTAAGTTTTGTAGTTTTTCATGAGTGCACAGAAAAGGCTTCAGTTTTATTTTCTCTTTTTTTTTTCTATGTTTTTTCTTTGCAATTCTTAGGTATGGGCAAAATGATGGTCGATCGCAAACAAAATTTATTTGTTCTCTTTCACCATTTAAACATTTTCCAACATTTTAACGGCATTTCGAGTATTTATAAATTAATGATCACAGAACATGAACCCGTAATTTTATTAGGGTACTTAGTGAAAATGTATTTCATGTAAAAAAATAACACAGTAAAGTTATGTCATGTTGACAAATGATTTTTTATTCATTTTTATAAAAATTAAAAAAAACGATCTTAACAATGAAAATCCTTTTAAACATAGTTATATATTACGAAAGATTCCTTAAGAAAATATCATTTATCGAATTTACGATATTATTTGATCAAGACTTGTTTATTTAATATTTTCCCAAGAAAAATAAAATGATCTCATAAATAAATATATTTTTATAATAACATTTTACTTGTAACTTTACGACATGATTTTATAGAAAGAATTCTTTTAATCATGAAAACAGAAAAATATAAAATTAACACGGTAGGCATTTCCGAAAAAATATCGAATTTTGGACTAAGTTTTACCAACGTTTTACTTCAAATTCTACGGAAGGACATTAGTATATAAACAAACGGGGATTGCACTCAACGTCAATATTTATTTCGTCAGTGTAGTCATTGAATTTACCTTTTTCACGCTTAGAATGCGCTTTTAGTTTTAAATTAAATGGAATTATCGTTACAACACGTTTAATTCTAATTGCCAAAGTTTTTAATCAATTCTTTATTTTTAAATTATTTAATTTTCCGTAAACGAGTTACAAGCCAGACAGAAAATCCGAAGAGTTAAGACGATCGAAAAGCAAAGTAAAATAAATACATTGAAAGCAGCATAAGGTATCAAAACAAAACATGTCGCATAAAATTAACTGAACCGATCCATTACAAAACTATATAGTCTATATAAAATTAAATGATGAAATTAAATATTATTGCGGTTATAGTCTTTCATACTTTTCTAAATCTTGGTAGCCATTTTATTAATTCTCTTAAAATTACTGAATGTTATTGTCGTGTTACTTTATTAGATTATTATGCATTTTTAGTAAAAAAAATGAATTCAGTTCCTTAAGACTTTGATTAACTCAATGGTTCCATAAAACTTTCAAGAGATTTTTGAAATTCATTTCTTTAAATTTCAAATTTCATTGAATGTGTGTTTTTAGCCGTTTTATAGGACAATTTTCATTTTCATATTTATTTTCAGACGTGAAAATACATTTTTTACATTTTAATACATTTTTTAACATTATGCTATTATCTTTCAAATACAATCATTTTAACTGAAACAAATAATCAGATATTAAGATAATCCGGTAAAAAAATATATAGTGCATATAAGACATGCCCATTTTGCACAATACTAGTAATTTATTTAACGCAAATTGTGATATATTTTTTTCTTTGCAAAGTAATGAAGAAGGTACTGTTTCTTTTCTTTTATGTTAAAGAAGGGAATTTTCTTGTGTGTAGGGGGGGGGGCGGGAGTTGTAAAAAAATGCAATTCATGATTCATAGAGGCTAGACATTTCTGTTTCATAGGCAAACGACTGCGTTCGGGGTTCATTTCGACATCCTTTCTAGCAGTTCTCGAAGGGTGGGGCTAAAGCATGGCCAGAGGGTGCGAGACAAACGCGTGACCAGAACGAAATCATTCAGAAATCTAAAATAAGTTTCGTTTCTGGGGGGAGGGGAAGCCTGCAAAATGAAATTTGGAAAAAGCATATTTACAAAATATTACAAGACAAAAAAGTAGAAGAGTACGATGTAGCCAAAAGTTTTTTTGTGAAAATGGTACAATTCCAAAATTTGTAATATTTTCGAAACGGTCATATTAATTACTTGTAAGAATTATAGTAACCCTCACCCACTTTGTATTTTTACCACGCTATGATCTATGGTTTCCCCTCCGTTGTCGACGACTACCTTGACAAAGGTTCGACTGGAAGACATCTTGGTAGAAATAACATTTTCTTTTCTTCATCTGTTCATTAATTTCTTTTCTGTTTAACCTAGTTAGGAAAAGGAAACGATTTTTTTTTTAATGTGAAGAAATACATTATTTGATCTACTTATACGTAATAACGACATATGTATTTCTCGGTAATTATGACGTTGCCAAAATTATTGAAGTGTATGTTACAATTGTGTACTTGCAAAAACCTATTCAATTATATTTCAGTACACAATTATGAGCACTTAATAATATGTAGTTTGTTTCCAAACACACTGTATCAATACCAGATATATCGTTATGTAGATAGAAGGTACACAACTAAGCTTAAATATCCAGATTTTCCGTCAACCCTTACTATATAAATAGTATTGTTTGTCATAAGCATTTTATATCAAGTCTACACACACTTGTTAGATATTTTAATGTCTTTCGTTTGACAATTATTTGTGTAATGTGTCTTTCGTTTGACAATTATTTGTGTAATGTGTCGTTCCGATGACAATTATTTGTGTAACGTGTCGTTCCTTTGGCAATTATTTGTGTAACGTGTCGTGCGTTTGACAATTATTTGTGTAATGTGTCTTTCGTTTGACAATTATTTGTGTAACGTGTCTTTCGTTTCACAATTATTTGTGTAACGTGTCGTTCGTTTCACAATTATTTGTGTAACGTGTCTTTCGTTTCACAATTATTTGTGTAATGTGTCGTTCCGATGACAATTAATTGTGTAACGTGTCGTTCCTTTGGCAATTATTTGTGTAACGTGTCGTTCGTTTGACAATTATTTGTGTAACGTGTCTTTCGTTTCACAATTATTTGTGTAATGTGTCGTTCCGATGACAATTATTTGTGTAACGTGTCGTTCGTTTGACAATTATTTGTGTAACGTGTTTTTCGTTTGACAATAATTTGTGTAATGTGTCTTTCGTTTGACAATTATTTGTGTAATGTGTCTTTCGTTTGACAATTATTTGTGTAACGTGTCTTTCGTTTGACAATTATTTGTGTAATGGGTCGTTCGTTTGACAATTATTTGTGTAATGTGTCGTTCGTTTGACAATTATTTGTGTAACGTGTCTTTCGTTTGACAATTATTTGTGTAACGTGTCTTTCGTTTGAACATTATTTGTGTAATGTGTCGTTCGTTTGACAATTATTTGTGTAACGTGTCGTTCGTTTCACAATTATTTGTGTAACGTGTCGTTTGTTTCACAATTATTTGTGTAACGTGTCGTTTGTTTCACAATTATTTGTGTAACGTGTCGTTCGTTTCACAATTATTTGTGTAACGTGTCGTACGTTTTTCAAACCACAATATAACTTCTTTCTCTTCATCACTTTTTCTCATCAAATTTTATCTTGATTATATAATTTTTTTGTTAAGTCCAACTTTTCTTTAGTGCGGCGCACCTGCTTTCCCATATCATCTGAATTTTCTCGAGGTGCCATATTTCTCTTATCGCATTTGATAACTTCACATCCTTTTAGGAATGTATTGCTCCCGCCCCTTCCTTATATGCTGCCCTCTCTTGACACTGCCATATCAAGAATCAGTGTGATATGTTTTTCTTTCCTTCTCTTGGGTTAAGCGAAGCGGATGACGTTTGTTAGATTTTATAGATTATAATGATATTTTGTTTATTATAAGGAAAATATCGATCTGCTTGCACTGAATGATTCCATGAAATCTCTCAATGCTTTCCTCGGTGAATTTTGGATCGCAATTTTCAGAACATAATTTTTTTAAAACTTTGATGAATACTTTACGTATTTGCTTTTTATCTGTCAATACTTTCACAGAATTCTTAAATACAAAGAATAAGAACGCGCCAACTTAAAATCTTTATATCCTGGGATTGACCTTAGATCCGATGGAGATATCTTCATTTTATCTTTGTGTTAAATATTGGTTAAGTAAACCCACTAGTATATCAATCGGTTAGTTTAAAACACCAGGAAATGAAATTTCAGTTGGTCAACTTCCTGTAATTGATGTTAGAATAACATGACTGTGTGAATTGATATACACGAATGTGACGTAACATGGCTCAAAGAGAAAGTGAGGAGGAGAAGTCGGCAGTTCCTTTTTGAAGCACTACACGTGTTAACATGAAAATTTAAAATGCGATGCTAAAATAGAATTAAACAGTGATTATCGATCTCTCTGTCTCGCCCAACATGCTGGTCAATTATCTGGAACGAAGATCAAATCGAATAAATCTCCTCTGCCTTCCAACAGTTATGTCTTGACTTTTCGAGGTATGAAAGAACTGTTTTGCAGGCTGCGTTTCCTCAGTCTGGAAGGAGTATGTAAGGCGCGCGTTCAAGAACAAGCAGCTTACAAAGTTTGATTATGAATTTTTACGCGTTTTTTGTAAAAATGATGCCAAATTGTTGTGCATGGGTGGCACAAGATTGAAACGCAGCATTTGGAGAGCATGAAGTCATGGCTTACTGTTTTATTAGTTATAGATCAATTCTAACTCAGACTTTTAGTACCTATTAGGTGAAGGAAAACTTGGGAGGGAGAAAAAATAGACTCGAGAGAAAGGGGATAACCCTAACCCTGACTACCGCATAAAAGTTCACGACACATTGCAATCAATGTTTTTATGTATTTCTAACGCATATGAAAGTAAACGTTTACTGCTAATAATACATGTTTACGCCTTAAGTCAAATAATATAATTAAAAACGGAAACAGTCGATAAAATTATCCCGTAAAGAAAATAAAAACAATATTTAATCAAGGGAGGCGCGAGAGCGCTCTATCCCTTAATAGACCTCACGAGTGGCCTATGCTGGAAATCTCATTTCTTTGATCAATCATAACTCAAAAACCAAAAAAAAAATTTTATTTGATAGGTTCTATAAGTGCGTAGAATTTCAGCATCATTAGTCAAGGCAACCCAGAGATCCAGAAAGTTCAATCATGAAATCATGTTATCCGTGTGTATGTACGTACGTATGTGCCACCCTGTATCTCATCAACTATTTGATGGATTCAGCTGATTTTTGGCAGAGATAGAGGTTCTAGGGTCTAGTTGATGGCATTTTAATTTCAGTTTACCATATACCTTGGTTTTCCAGAATATTCCAGAAAACCTTAAAAATGACCATTGTATTGAGGCATAGCCTTTACAAAAGTAGTGACATTCCATGATAAATGCCAGTATACTGAAATCATATGCCATTAATAGGGTTAAAATGAATATTCATATACACTAAATGTACAAAAGCAAGGAAAATCCACAAATGTTTACACTTTTATTGTCATTAAGCGTATGCGAGCACAACAGGGCTATGTAGGAATTTTTCTTCAGCGCACCTCACGCACTTCATCCACTCATGCATGGAGATTTATACTGTAGTGATGTGATAATGAAATCGGTTGGTTGATATGTAGTCATACCCTTAATTAATGACAATAAAAGTGTAAACATTTGGGAATTTCCTTGCTTTTGTACATTTAGTGTATATGAATTTTCATCTTTACTCTATTAAGGGCATATGATTTCAGTATACTGGCATTTATCATGGAATAACGCTAGAGTTTAACAATACACGTATTAAATTATCTATTAATAGTTTGATGCGTAACCGTCATTGATAATTACTGCATGTATGTGTTTAAAGTAGTGCTTGGGAGTTTCGGTTTAGTTCCTCAGGTGTTAAGCAGAAAGTGGCTGGGTGGGTTGCATTGTGGACGCCATGTTGTTACTGTGATTGCTACTCTTAAGAGAATTGCGAGTAGAGCAGTTGTCACGTCCATGGAGAATTGAATATTTCGTGCGATAGTGTGAAGTGTCTTTTAATATTGTGTTTACTCTGTTTTTTTAGACGGGGTATTCTTACATGTACTATTTGTATTTTGTATCATGCGTTTCCTTAGTGCATATACGACGCGAAGCATATATAACTTTTTACATATGGCGACATTATCTGTATAATGTTTGATTTTTCCCCCGCAATTATGGCGAGTGATCATGTCTCTCTTCCCAGCATCCCCCTTCTTACAAAAGAGACGTTGCTAGTCTTTCTCTACTCCATCGTTATTTTCATGGTTGGTGCTCGACTGAGCTCTAATCTCTGGTCTCACCTGGTACACATTCACAGCAAAGACTCGTATAGCGTTAACCACTGTAAACAATTTCTTTTCTTCTACTGTATACCAAAAACTAAACGGAACTACCATTAACAAAGTTTGTTTCCAATTACTTCTTTTCTGTAGAACGCGATTCCGCAGGACTGCTTCTAAGTTGATTACAATATGATTGTTTTTCAGTCCAATCTTAAAAGATTCTTGTCAAGCCACCTAATTAAATACTTAAATTATGACCATTTAATCAAGCGTTTCCAATCCTCTCAATATATTGTTCATCGCTTATTGACAATCTCATTAACTCTTATCCTCTAGGTCCTGGGTATGACCTTAAAAAGCCATCCAGTGATGAGACCTCCACTTGGGAGCTCTGTGGAATGTTAAGTTGCCCCATAGTTACCATTGCTCCCAGGTCCACTCCGGCCCGGACTGGTAGTACCTGTAATGGGCCCCATCTATGGGTCAAATAGAATCTACTGACGCTACCAGATCAAGCTGTCTGAAGTTATTGACTTCCTGACTTAAAATGCATCAAACATTGATGTTTTATTGTTTTGTTTTTTTTCTTTGCAAAACTCAATCATGTGCAAAACAAAACAATTCCCCTCCCTCCTTCTTTCCTTCTCCTTCCTCTCTCCCCTCTCTCCCCTCTCTCCCCTCTCCCCACCTAATAAAAGGTCCTCATCCAAATGCGAGATATTCTTCTTTTCCTTGTGCTGTGCCAACTTGAATTCCAGAGCGAGCATGCTGCCTTATGGAGACAATCGTGAATGAAGTGGCCCAGTTGTGAAAGATCGCTGTAGTTGAACCCGGAAGATAATAGATATGATTTAATTGGTCTGTTAAGGTTTGCTGATTTTCATACGATAACAAGCATATGGTTTTGATTGTGTGGTTGCATACTTTAGCTTTCTCCCTCGCTTGTAGAGGGTGGTCGTGTCGTCTAGTTGATGAATTCTTTCTTCTCTGCAGTGAACCACGCCGTCCGTTGTCTGCAACAAAAGCCATGACGCACTCCGAAGACAAACTCTGCTTTTAAATGTAATTCATTTCATTGCCAGCGTTGTTATTTAAACTGGGAGTCATTCACTACGCCGAGAGAGAGGGAGAGAGCAAATCCTACTTTATCGTAGTTAGTTAACAATGTTTCTTAACCATTCATAGAGAGGGGGGAAAGGATTTCTCTCGCTTGTATTCCCTTAAGGGAAATATTTCCCTTAGTTTTACATCGTGAATCGCACGTCCTCTCGGTTCGCCTTCCGAATCAGACTGACTAAAACTCGCTTCTCACGAGAACGAGTGACGTCACAGAGCCCTCGCAGGTGTAGACTGACCCTTGATCTGGGGTCTCGTCACATGGTAACCTTGTCACGTCTGTCAGCCCTGACTGTGAGAACAAGCCCTGTTTTGCACTCGACTGCACCCGCGTTAACTCGCGCAAGTCAAACCCGACTTCCAACAGATACGTCCATTCCCATAGAGCCATTATCCAACAGTGACATACGAGACATTAGACCTCCCTTCGGAGGGTAGGTAATGCACCAGGAGGGTTCATCTAAAAACATTACCGCCCAGTAATAGGTAACATAAAACAAACAGTAAAACCGGTTCCGAACACAATTGACGAACGCCAAACGAATAAAATAACGAAAGTTTTAATTATTCAGACATTGAATCACAACTCTTAAAAGCAATGAGTTTTGTTCATTTTAACGATTCTCTGTCTCTTGTACATTTCGTTTTTCTCACGTTTCCGCGCATGCGTGCTCTCTTACGCGGCCATTATCGTCTAATTGCTGTATTAATCAACCGACTGTTTTTGTCATTTAGTCTGATTGTTACAGCTTGCTATCTTATCATGAACTTTTAATTTCATTTGCACTTCATCTAATACAATTAACTCGCGAGTTATTTAAAACCGACGGGAAGTTTTGTTTTGTCCAGCCTCTAAAAAGAACTTGATACTCTGACACCGTTTAATGGAACAAAGCCGAACCGGTAAGGTTTCCTGGTCAGGGAACAACACTCGCTGACGACACATTCGAAATGAAGCGAAATAACCACGCAAGAGATTGTCTCGAATTTCGAGTTGAATTCACAATAAAACTAGGACGTTACACCAAAGACTACCTTATGTTCGATTTGTTCGACATTTTGAAGGAGTTATCTCTCTTTTTCTTTCGCGGGTGTTTAATTCGTAATCGAACTTAGATCGATAATGGTGCTTGTATAATAAAAGACGAAAAAAAGTTTTTTTTGTTTTTT
The DNA here is from genome assembly GCA_963556195.1 of Sepiola atlantica. Lineage (NCBI taxonomy): Eukaryota > Metazoa > Mollusca > Cephalopoda > Sepiida > Sepiolidae > Sepiola > Sepiola atlantica. Next base: position 73,071,625 of record OY744540.1, on the reverse strand, counting down.
AGTGTTGGAGAGGTAAATAAGGGGCAGGTAACTCTTACCACGCTTTTTAAACACGATTTTCTCTGAAATTAGGAAAATGGATCTTAACTCTTTCAAGTTCGAAGATATTATTTATTTTACCTCAGACAGTGCAAAACAAATAGATTTTCTACAAGTACAGATTAATTTCTGGTGCAGAAACATGCACCTTACCCTAACCCTAACCCTAAACCATAAACCCTAACCCTACCCCTTGTTGTGCATTTATTATTAAGTAAATTGCTTTAATTTACATTAATAGAACAAAAAAATGTATTTTATGGAAAAATATTGTTTGAAAGCTAGAGCTGATGAGAAGAGTTACCTGCCCCTTATTTACCTCTCTAACATTAAAAGACAAAAAAAACTTTTTTTCGGCTTTTTATTATACAAGCACCTCGATAATTCATTGAATTACATTAATAGATTACCTTTTAATGTGTTGAAATGATCTTGCTTTTTAGGTAGTTTTATAACTGCAAAGTAAACGGTTTTCTATAATAAAATGAAATGTTCTTGGAGATGAACTCTGTTCAATGAAATTCCGTTTCATGTTAGGCTCACGGAAGAAAAAAAGGAAAGTGTATTACAGTTATCGTTATATAAGCACAACTGCAAAGAACAGTCCTTTCTTACTCTTCGTGTCGAAATCTAGTGGGGGGTCACCACTTCTCTACAGCCACTTTCTAACAGAAGAACTGTTGCTAGTTTATTTCTACTCTATCGGTATTGTCACGGTAGGTGCTCGACTGACTCCAATCTATGGTTCTCCCTAAATCACATCTAAAACTCGTATAGCTACAATCACTATCAATGATCTCCCTTTCTCCCACTGTGTACCTAAAGCTAGGCAGAGCTTCCATAAATAAACTTTATTTCCAAGAACTATCCGTCTGGAACACAATACCGCGGGGCTGCTTCCTAGCTGAAGACTACATAGTCATCTTCAAGTTCAATGTAAACACATTCTTGTTGAGCTGTCTTCTCTAATAATCAAATTCTGCTGAATTTCAACCATCGTTACCAATTATCACCGTGTTGTCTCACCGCCCACATGACAAACTCATTAACCCTTATCGTCAAGCCCCATAGTATTATTAAAATCATTTGTTTGTGGATGTCTAAGGTGAAGAAAAGCCATGTCGTTATTGTAAATTCCTCGTGAAATTATTTCAATTTGGTATAGTAATATCATAAATTATTTTTATTTTGGTATAGAACTGTTTTTAATTGCATCTCAGACAGAGACTAACATATGCATCATATATACTAATTTATGAAATTATACTGAGGGATTCGAGTTTTGTCATCAATAACATAAAATTTAATTTTTATTCTAGTTTTTCGGCGCCGAACAGAAAATCGTCATTCGTTTTATTTCCTTTTAACTAGTACTTTATCAGGCTCTGGTTTTTTGGTGGAGAAATATCTTTTTAAACAAGGGAGTAAACTCACATTAAGTATCTACTTAAAATAAGTTTCATGCCTCTTTCTGAAAATTTAAGATAATTTCCTCGCTCATTCCCCGATATTGTTATATTTTTAAAAAGTTTTGGACGTTGGCTCCATTACAAATTTCTTATAAATTTCTATAGCGAACGATACATAGCATTGATCTTTTCCTCCTCAAGGAAAATAACTGTGGCAAAAGGAATTCAGAGTTTACTCCCTTGTTTAAAAAGATCTTTCTCCACCAAAAAAACAGAGCCTGGTCCTTGATAAGTAGTGACTCCTTAGTAAAAAAAATCTCAAACGGAATTTCCATGAACAGTTTCTCAAAAAAAAGGAATACTCTATTTGAGACTCCAACTCTAGGAAGGTTTTCATCTATGACTAAGACCGACCCATCCACTGGAATAGTGACAAGATAATTAGTCACGATGTAGGAGGCAGGTTTTATTCTCCTAGATGTAATATCTTACAAAATCTACGGGTCCATCTAACCGGATGCGGTGATACAGTGCCTAGGTACGATACCATATATTTGTACGTCTCTGCTCGGGATATATATAAGAAAACAATGCACATATTAAGTATCTACTTAAAATAAGTTTCATGTCTCTTCCTGAAAATTTAAGATAATTTCCTCGCTCATTCCCCGATATTGTTATATTTTTAAAAAGTTTTGGACGTTGGCTCCATTACAAGTTTCTTATAAATTTCTATAGCGAACGATACATAGCATTGATATTTCCCTGCTCAAGGAAAATAACTGTGGCAAAAGGAATTCAGAGTTTACTCCCTTGTTTAAAAAGATCTTTCTCCACCAAAAAAACAGAGCCTGATAAAGTACTAGTTTAAAGGAAATAAAACGAATGGCGATTTTCTGTTCGCCGCCGACAAACTAGAATAAAAATTAAATTTTATGTTATCGATGACAAAACTCGAATCCCTCAGTATAATTTCATAAATTAGTATATATGATGCATATGTTAGTCTCTGTCTGAGATGCAATTAAAAACAGTTATATACCAAAATAAAAATAATTTATGATATTACTATACCAAATTGAAATAATTTTACGAGGAATTTACAATAACGACATGGCGTTTCTTCACCTTAGACATCCACAAACAAATGATTTTAATAATACTATGGGGTTTAGGATCAGAAGCAAGTATCCTCATGCATTCTAGTACAACGCAGGATGTGTCTGTTGATCTTCTTCTTCTTTCGTGTGAATCAGATGATTCTGGTGTTGGCATTAGTTTCCCCGATGTTTTTCTAGTTAGAAATTTTTCTGGAAAAACATCGGGTATTTACGGGAAGGACCACGAGAAGGTTGCCAACATCCCTAAGTGAGAGTAGTACTTTGGAACCGACTGGATTCGAACTTGGAACACCCAGGTCTTCAGTCCGTGTCGATATCCACTTAACCACCGTCACATCCCTGTCTGTTGATGTAATTTCTGTTTAATACGTCTATTAAATACGTGATTATTAGTTTTAAAAATATTCTAACGCTTGTTAACAGACAGACATCAAATATATTATTATAATTAATTCATTAATAGACATTTGTTTCCTTACGTTTTTATTTGCTTTATTCACACAAAATACCTTCTCAAATCAAGGGAGGCGCGATAGCGCTCTATCCCTTAATAGACTTCAAAAACGACCTATGATAGAAATCTCATTTCTTTTATCAGTTATAACTCAAAAACCAATAAACCAAATTATTTAAAACTTTGCACAACATTTTTATTTGATAGGTTCTATAAGTGTGTAGAATTTCAGCATCATTAACCAAGGCAACCCAGAGATCCAGAAAGGTCAGGAGTGAGTTTGTGTTATCCGTGTGTACGTACGTACGTGTGTGTCACCCTGTATCTCATCAACTATTTGATGGATTCAGCTGATTTTTGGCAGAGATAGAGGTTCTAGGGTCTAGTTGATGGCATTTTAATTTCAGTTTACCATATACCTTAGTTTTCCAGAAAATTCCAAAAAACCTTTAAAATTACCATTGTCTTGAGGCATAGCCTTTACAAAAGTAATGACATTCCATGATAAATGCCAGTATACTGAAATCATATGCCCTTAATAGAGTTAAGATGAAAATTCATATACACTAAATGTACAAAAGCAACAAAATTCCCAAATTTTTACACTTTTATTGTCATTAAGGGTATGTGAGCACAACAGGGCTATGTATTTTACTGGTAGGAATTTTTCTTCAGCGCACCTCACACACTTCATCCACTCATACATAGAGTGTAGTGATGTGATAATGAAATGGTTTTGTTGATATGTAGTCATACCCTTAATGACAATAAAATTGTACAAATTTGGGAATTTCCTTGCTTTTGTACATTTAGTGTATATGAATTTTCGTCTTAATCCTATGAAGGTCATATGATTTCAGTATACTGGCATTTATCATGGAATATCACTACTTTTGTTCTGATATTCAGTCATATCAAGAAACATGTTGCAATTGTTCAAATTTCACGGTAAATTATAGTAAACTGAATTAGTCGCCCATTTCTTTCTTAGCTATCTATATATTTATCTCGCACTCTAACTCTATATTGATTCAACCCCTCTCTTACATTTCTTAAAGTCATTGTGGGCATATAGAGAATGAGTGAATCTATTTCTACAGCGTAGGTGGGTTTGTATACACCACAAACACTATGTAAATTAAATGATAACGCTGTTTAGATGTAGGAAGATTTATTTTTTTTACTTATGCAAGAAAACTATCTTAACATATATATGTCAGTTTGTGAATTTTCGAATGATATCAATTTGGCCCAAAAAATAGCAGAGCGCAATAAATAGTGGCTGTGGCCCAACGGGGTACGAGTATGTCTAGTCTCTTTATAATGATGATCAATTTAGTTCCAAATTTTATTTTACTTAAATAAACGAGCGTAAGTAATAATTAGGGGCTCATATATTTTATGACTGGATATTAAGGCTTTATCATATTCTTTACTAATGTTAAGTTACCTTAACCCACTGACCCACCGGTGATACGATATCTATTTATGTGCGTGTAGATCTTGTTGTAACCAGTTTCATACTGTGGCTCGTCTCTCGCAGAGGTTTCTGGTTTTAAGTCTACAACTTTTTTGACATTTATGGGTGAAATTTTTCCAGTTACTTGAAAGGTTTTCCTTCTTTTTTTTAAACTATCGATAGAATTTTTTTTTGTTTATTTATTGTTCATCTTAATTTTCGAATTAGTTTTCCTTTTCGTTATTCAAAGTAAAACTTTTATTTCTCGTCTGCTTATGTATTACATGATAAAACGTTTTGACTGCTTCGGTTGGCGTTCAAGAATTCTCTTCAGACTCACTAAATCACGATTTAGTTATTTTTAGAAAAGTTGTTTTTCTGTTTTTTAATTTTTTTTTTTCATTTAAATGATTTAAACACTTAAACACTTTATTTATAGTAAAAAAAAATGATTTTCACATTAATGTCATGAAGCTATCTAATCCAGTCTAAAAAGGCAACTCATTTTTTCATATTCGATTTAAAATAGTTTTCTGTTGTTTTTGTTTTTTGTAACACTTTTCATGCAGTCTAAACATTTTTCAACCAGATCAAATTAAAAACGGCAAGATGTAATTGAATGAGTTTTATTACTTCTACTATTCGGACTACTATTCTCATCTTGGTTGTTATATACACAACGTTTAAAATTAACCTCCGAATTTCCTTAGGTGTATCTTTTCGAACTCTGAAAACGACATGAAATTTCTAACCAAACCGTTTATTTAATGCATGGGGTAGATTGTCCTCGTTCTGTCAGCTATAACCGAGAAGGATTGTTAATTATTATACTATAAGTTATTATCGACTGTAGTAAGGATTGAACCTGCAACCACCTGACTTAGAACTGCTTGTAAATTAACGCCATTAAACCTTGTACTAAGAGTCTACTTAGACAGTTCTAGAATACATTTTATGACTTTTTTTAAAAAACCTAATCGTGTCTAGATATGTAGTATTACTATTTATTACTCTTCATATAATGTGTGTATATCTATATTTAGTAATTTTATTATTATTTAGTAGTGAGATGGAATTTTGAAATATTTAATAATTTGATTTGCATATTGATATATGTTTATATGCAAAGAGTTTTCTATTTTTAAGAGTTAGGATTGTTAAACACTAAGATGCCCAATTAGACAAAATATTTACTTTGTAGGCAAGAATGAACACCTTCAACGCCTTCTTGTACACTGTGTAACGCTTGCTCTATTTGTTGCCAGACAAGTCTGCAAATAAAGTGTTATTTCTTAATTTGTCGTTTGTAAGTCGGCTAGAAAGGATTCTGTTAGCACAATATCAAACAGGGCAATTAAAATGGAAATTTGATTGACCTCAGTGTGACCTCTCGTTATATTTTTTGCCTCTTGCCACAGCGCTGCTATTCTCCTATCAGCAGCAGTCAACCTGTATTTTCTCACAGTTATAGTGTTCACACCTGCAGACAAATATTCGTCACTATCCAACTTTGCATACCGATCTTTCGTAACCTCTAACCTCCCATGACCATGTATTATTTGGATCATTCAGTATAATACATTAGTAGATCGACTTTATAAGAATGCGTTTAGAATATGAATTACTAATTGATCCTACCTGGCGTTGCCCGGTAGAGTATTTAGTTCAGTTTGTTCTGCGTTTCTGATTTTCTGACTATGCCGTTTTATTTTTATTATTTTTATCCCAACAAAAAGGAAATAAGTCTGTAATAGACAAAGACAGTTATGTAATATCTTTCAAATATTATTTTTTCTATTCAAAGCAAAGGGAAGTAAGTTTGTAATGGACGAATGCAGATTTACCTACCTTTAAAAAAAATAGATGTACTCCATTTTAATTCACATGTATTCTATTTTAATTTACGTGTATCCCATTTTAATTTACGTGTATTCCATTTTAATTTACGTGTATCCCATTTTAATTTACGTGTATCCCATTTTAATTTACGTGTATCCCATTTTAATTTACGTGTATCCCATTTTAATTTACGTGTATTCTATTTTAATTTACGTGTATCCCATTTTAATTTACGTGTATCCCATTTTAATTTACGTGTATCCCATTTTAATTTACGTGTATCCCATTTTAATTTACGTGTATCCCATTTTAATTTACGTGTATCCCATTTTAATTTACGTGTATTCTATTTTAATTTACGTGTATCCCATTTTAATTTACGTGTATTACATCTTAATTAGATGTATTGGATTTTAATTTAGATGTATTACATCTGCTATACGAAAATAAATCCGCTCATGTAGATTATTTTCTGGAAGGAATAAACTCGAATTACATTTTAGTTTTCTTAACATGGACCAACGTTCAAAAAATGTAATGGCTATTTAGAATTAAGTATTGATTTTTGTAGGACTGAAGTTATTAATGAGAAAATTCGAGAATCCGACTGATTTAATTTTATACATTAGATAAAGAATAAGAATAAGACACCAAATCCGAGTATGTGTAATATCTAAGGGTTGAATTGAGAAGATAGTACGAAATGGAAAATTCTCAAAGAAGTTATAACGTAATGATAATAATCTCAGAGAGACGCATATCATTTTTTGATCATTTCTGTGAGATTATTTCGCCATTAACTGCTTTTTTTTTTGAGTCTACGACATCAAGGGAGAAACAAAACCTAATGCATGATACAAACTTTTTTAGGACATATTTCTTGACAACCCGCTCTCCCTCACAACACCAAGAAAAACCATGCATCAAAATGTAATGTCCAAGGAAAAGAATTAACGATTTCAAAACTGTTTTCGTGTGTAAGTGAACGTAACGGAGCTGACTGGAATCGAACTCCGTTCTTCTGCCTGATTATAACAATTAGGTCACCTACAACCTCAACCCCTGGCCCACTTATATGATACAAATTGTTTTGGTCACCAGTCCAATGTACCAGTATTCAAAATGACTGGTTTACCGTTTAGTATTAACCTACGAAGAAAATGTGATACAATATTGGAAGGTAGGGATTGAAAAGCCAGCGCCCAAATAAATGCCTGAGCAGCCCTATCGGCATTCGCCAGTATCAATAAACTCACACCTTCTCAAAGACAAGGTAAATGCTGGGGGTGGATCTCCTAGAATTGCACAGAACTATACCTATGCCTGAAAGAAAAAAGGTCACCGAGATCAAATCGCCCAGACTGTCGGACTTATTATTGTGGACGTACCCCTTAAATTGGTATGACAAACACCAGCCACCGTCTGTTTTCACACCAGCTGAGGATATGTCCTTGGCATAATCCTGGCAAAGAGGATTTCCTCGATGGTAATCAGTCCTTTCTCTTGTCGGAATAGGATATTGTTAAGTTCCCTGATAGGGTCACCCTCTCAGACATTATCTCCTTCTTTTGGAGAGTATTGTGTTATTGTCGATCACAAATACCGGGGAATGCCGACGGGACAGTTCTCAGCTATCATTATACCCAACCAGAGTGTCTCAAAGGGAGCCGGTCTCCCCTCTAGCTGTTGTGGAAAGGAAGGAAATCCAATCAGTTCAATACTGTGACTTGACTTCATTTTGAAGTAAAGATATATTTTGTATTAAGTACCGGGTGTTATTTTATTTTTTTATGGAAATCGCTCCAGACAAGGCATGAAGCCACTTGATGTAAGGAGCTAAGAAAAGTAAATACTACTTTACGGTCAAAAACATCCAACGATAAGTGTTAGATGGATAGATTCCGACCCGGAAAACGGCAATTCTTCCCCCTTTGTCAGAAACATCGCGCATGAAATGTGAAGGCTAAAGGACGAAATAAGGGAAGCGAGAGTTACGAGACTGCCGAAAGTAAACCCAAGTTAGTCACTTTCTACTCTCCTTTATGTCTGGAGAGAATTATACGTTCGTATATGAAATTTGACCACGCAAAACACTGGTATCCTTTAAAAAGTAGCATTTGCTCCAAAACGTGTACAGACGTTGGTGATTACTCTACTGGTTTTCTCATGTTCTTGGCCTTTTGGTTAAGATCAAAGTGTAGTATCTGTTCCGATGGATACTGCACCCCATACTGGTATTGTCTTGTCCTTCGGGACTTGATTTACGCCGGTCAATGGGTCTGTCCTGTGCAGTTCTAGGAGGTCCACCTTCCCAGGCTTCGCCTCCCCTCTTTAGGGAGGAGTAAGTTTATTGCTTACTGCCTGAGGCGCCCCTACCGGGGAATGCCGACGGGGCTGCCCAGGCCATTTTTAAACCCCACTTTCCCGGCCCGACCTTGGGTCACATCTTACTTGTAGGAGTAAGATAAAAACTGGCCTTGTGCCTAACTCCTGGAGAGGAGTAAATCAATGCTCTACTGGTTTTCTCGTTTTCGAACTCCACTGATAAATTGGCTTAAGTTTTCTTCGGAACGTTTGTAAATCCACATGAGAAATGCGTTTAATATATGACCATCAATTTCTTTACTAGCTCAGCCAAGTGACACCGATTATTTATTAAGGACTGTCTTTTTGATTTCGCTAAAAAAACATCTCGTGGATGTATGATGATTACAAAGGAAAAAGGGACTTTAAAAACATGAAACAATTCCTATTTTCTCTGAAGGCGTCTGTCGTTAAAATATTAAGATCAAAATTTTTAAAACTATATTTGCATTTAAATGGCTTCTAACAGCTCGACTTTTAATATTTCAAATTTAAAAAAAAGGTGACCATCAAGGATAGATCCCTGGGGCACACCAGTATTTATGCCATGTTACTTAGAAAAACGGCCATCGAGTACAACCTGGATTATTTTTAAATGGGAAGATTAAAGATAGATTGGAATATTTTGTTTGCGTATGAACAACTAAATCAGGGGCGGACAACCTCATCCGGCCCGCGAAGGCTTAGCGTCCGACCCACCACCCTGCTATGCTTTATTATTGCAATCCGGCCCGCGGACTTCCCAATAAAACTCATATCATTTTGTGACATAGACGTAAAAGTAGGTTTCAATTAAGATTTACAGTGGCATAAAAATGTATGAATATCAGCGAGCGATGATGCATGTATATTTCATTTTTCTTTAACTATTAATTTCAAATCCTTGGCCTGAGATAAAAATAGAAAAGAGAGAGGCAAAGAGGAAACGTGAGACAAGAAAAGGGCATAGAACGGAGAACCTATGTGAGGTGTGTCAAAATGAATAGCTGGATCAACTTGCTACTTCCCCCGTCATTATTTTTGATGATTCCAAAATGGCTCTTCGTCGGCGCCTTTTATAACATTATATACAGAAGTCTTATGAGAAAAAATATCAGATTTGTAGAGTGTTCAATGCAATTTTTGTACAATTTATTCATGTAAACAAAATACAGTAATTCTGAGATTCCGTTTTTCACTCCGCCCGCGATCTCCTGCCAAAAGTCTCATCTGGCCTTCACTCTGAAAAGGTTGACCGCCCATGATCTAAATGAATGCATTTGAAAGTTATGCCCATTTCTCGCACTAACGGTAAAGTCAAAACGCCCTATTTTAAGTTTATTCAACTTCATACAATAGACGCACATTTTTTTTATATATACTGCTCATGTATACTTGAAATCAGTTTCAAGGCAAACTAATTTGCATACTAGTTTTTAAAAAGGACATTTTATTAATTAACTTATTTGTTATTGTATTTTTAATTCAATGATTGTTTTGATTTATATATAATATTAGCATTTGTGTCCAAATGTTAATTTTTATAGGGACCGATTTAATTTCTATTTCTAAATTACAAGTGAAAATGCGAATTGATTTATTTCTTTTCCTTTCTTTACGGTCACATTAAACAGATGAATTTTTTTTCATCGAAATTACCAACATGTTAATGTCTATCTATCCATATGAATAACTGAGAAAGATTGTGTTTCGTGTTTACAACAAAGTTATGAATGAAATGTTTATTATTTCGAATGAATGTTTCAAGTATATCAAGTAGGTAACTTTGCGAAGCGATAGCGAGCCGGCCAAGCCAGCTAGTACAAGAATAGATGATATAGAACGTTACTGGCACCGCGGTTCAATTCCTCCTAATGCTACGTGAAAAGGGTCACTTCGTTGAAAACACCAGGGACGCGTCTGATAGATGGAATCAATAGTTCGCATTTGTCAGTCACTACGTGGCATCATAAGTCACTAAAAAAGATTAATTTGTTCGTTTGAAATGCGATGATAGGATTTCCTGACATTAATGTGGTCAGAACTGGAAAAATAAAATAATGTGTCAAAATCTTTGTAGAACAAAAAATGCGTAATGTTTTTCGGACCTTTTTAGTCAGTATTTTGTTGGGTCCGAAGAGGACCAGTCTCTTCCGAATGAAGACGAACAAGAAAAAAAAACATTTTATCTTCTAATAAACCGATGCAATAATAAAGATAAAACTTTTTACTTTAAATACCATAATAAAACGTGGATAAAACAAAAAGTCCTGAAAAATGGCCATGATAATAAAGAAAAAAATGGCGAAACCGAAAGCTTGAAAGAAACTCTAGATTTATCACCAATAAATGCCAAAAAAGTTCTGGACATGATTCCAGAAAGTATGTTGAAGTTCTGAACTAAGGCTATCAAATGGTTTATGTCGCGCAACCGAGTTTAAATACCAGCAAATTTATTACCACCGGGAAGGTTTCAAACTCCCATTTCCTCAATTCTCACGAATCATTTCAAATATGTATAAGATTTCAGCATTTAATGATCTCCAAACTGGATGAAAATGATGCGACAGACTACAGAATCGGCAAGCAGAGTTCAAATCTCGTCAGATCTATTTCGTTTATTTTATCACTAATTATATTAGGAAAAGTATAAAACCTCCCCACTGCAATATAAGGGAACTTCTTCAAAGAGTCGTTTAAAATAGGCATAATTATTCATTATCAAATCCTCCCCTAATGGAACTTGTTATAAAGTACAGGCAGCTAATATTTTTCACTGTAAATATTTTAATCGTTCCTCATTATCCAATATTTTGATTCAGGATCTCCTTAATTAATATATATATTTCTACACTAACTTTCATTTCATGTTTTGCCCAAATTTTAATTTATTTTTCGGGTAATTGTCGTCGATTTCCCTAATATATTTACCTTTTTACATTTGGAATCCATATCCGTAAACTGGGTTACTTCTGTATGTATATATATATATATATATATATATATATATATATATATATATATATATATATATATAAGTGTTTAAAGTTCATATTTTTTGTTTTAAAAAGCATCTATTGTTAAATTTAAGAAGTAACAGGTAAAACAAATACCTTTATAAGCATTAAGATGCGATATCAATTTTTTTTTTTCCATAAAAAAGAAAAGCATTAAATCGAAACCGATTTTTTTTTCGTTTTCTTTTTTTTATTAAAACCAGCATTTTTTTGTTAGTTTAAAGTGATACAGATATTTCGCCAAGACCTGGCATCAACAGTGTGTAAATATATCCTGATGTCATCGGATTTCTTTTCTGTTTTATGGAAAAAAAAATTGATATCGCATCTTAATGCTTATAAAGGTATTTGTTTTACCTGTTACTTCTTATATATATATATATATATATATATATAAATTCTTTACAAAACACTAATAGTAACCACCTGAATAGAAATGAAAAAGTTAGCTATGAAGAGAAAGATGTAACTGCATAAATCGTACGCTTTTTCCACTACAAAATAAATGCCTAACCAAAAGTATTGTATACCCATCCACAATATTTGCCAAGGAAAGACCGAATAACAAGAAGTACTACGTAGGTATTACATCCCTAGATTTTAAAACCAGATATTATGACCATAAAAGCACATTTAAAAACAGAGAACGTTGAATTAAAACAGCACTAGCAAACCACTATTGGGAGTTCAAAGAAAATGGACGCTCACCAATAATTCAATGTAAAATAATACGACAGGCTAGTACCTGTAGAAATTAAGACGAACCGTGTAGATTATGTATGAATGAAAAATTTGAAATCCTAAACATTAAAGACCCCCGAAATCTATAAAACTGTAGAAGTGAGATAGCAAACAGCTGTCTCACAGAAATAAATTTACCTTAGGCTTACGATACATAAATAAATAAATAAACAAATAAGTAAAAAAACTAAACTAAACAAAAACCTAACAATTTAAAAATTAAAACCTAAAATAGAAATACAAAGAACCACGTGTTAAAATAAATTCATCCATTATATTGATACAAGAAAGAAACATGATATAGACCAATCTATAGAAAACAGAACAATAGAACAAGGTATAGGAAGTAACACTAACCACACCTTTGCTCGGAGGAAGCCCAACGATTGGCTGAGAGAACAACAAAGAATCTGATTGGTTTACTAGCTAGCCGTGTATATAAAAACACTCGGCAAAAATAACTCCATGCGTTTTAGCCTGAAAATTCCTTCCGGGGATGAAACGCGGGAGCCTCTGTGTAGCTTAATTGCCATATATATATATATTGAATTCCCGAAACAGTTTTTCATGGTAAACAACTGATGATCCCTTAAAATAGTGTTAGAAACTAACTAATATAATAACTGTAAAAAATAAATTGACTTACATGAGTGATTTTCCACTGGAAGACTTGAGACTATAAGTTTGTTTTTTTTGTTTTTTTTATATATTTTTTTTTCTTTATATAGTTTTAATGGTTGAGAAACTTCCGAGACTATATATATATATATATATATATATATATATATATATATATGGCACCTCTACTGTTCCTGATTTTCATAAATGATCTCCCTGATGCCATTGCGACTGGGATAGGAATATTTGCTGATGACACCACTCTCTACTCTCGTCATGTGGGCAAAACCGACGCGCACATATCTGAGGCAATGGCCGAATCCTTAGAAAATTACTTCCAGTCTGTAGTGGATTGGGGTCATAAATGGATGGTAACTTTTAATGCCGCAAAGACAAAACTCCTTTCCTTCAATAACTACAAGAAACCTCTTCAACTACCGATTGTCATGGCAAATAGCACCCTGACTGAGAGTTCATCATTAAACTCCTCGGTCTAACGTTCATAGATATCATGAATTGGAATAAATACATTGAAAACATTGCCAGGGCCGCTGCAAAGAAGGTGGGCTCTCTTTACCGTGCCAGCAAACTTCTCACACCTGACATTATCCTATATCTCTACAAAGCCAGCATCCGCCCATGCATGGAGTATTGTTGCCACATCTGGGCTGGTGCATAATCCACTAGTCTCTCCCTCTTAGACAAGGTCCAAAAAAGAGTTGCCAACTTGATACGTCCTTCACTATCCACCAAGCTCTAGCCCCTGCCACATTGCCGCAATGTTGCTTCCTTGTGCCTGTTTTACAAGTACTTCAATAGATTGTGCTCTGATGAGCTTACTGCTCTGGTTCCCCCACGACGTAAATTCACTAGACCAACCCGACAATCTGCCAAATCCCATCCATACACTGTGGATGTCCCCAGATGCCGAAGGGCTTTCTACTCCAAAAGCTTCTTTCATCGTGCTGCTGGCCTCTGGAACTCCCTCCCTGCTCCCTCTTTCTCTGACGTTACTGACATGCAGAAATTTAAAACTAATGTAAACAGACATATCGCTGCGCAGCTCCTAATTTATGTTGAACGCGCACCCCCCCCCCCAAAAAAAAAATGTTTACCCTTTTTTTCTCAGTAGCCCCTTACGTCTACCGTGGCGGCCTGCCTTGTTTGGGGGTGAACTAATGATAAAAAAAATCTTTAACATAAACTACACGTATAAATGCGGAGTGTAACTTAGTGTGTCCGCGCAATAAGGACGTCTTTTGGAAGGAATCTTATCGTTCTGGTACGGCACCACACCAGGCCCTCAAGAAACGATAGACATATCCCATTCAATGAAGGGGTTAATCTCGTCCGTATGTTTGACGGGTTTTACGTCGGGTTTTAGGCGTCATTAATTCTCTCCAGAGAATTATCTAGGCTGGGAGAACCGTCATCTTGCTGAAATTTGAATACGAAAGAAGTGGACAAACCATTTTCTATAAAAACATATATAATTTATTTCTACATTCCGAAAAACAAATAAAATCGAGTTGGCTGAGCTAGGCCTCATACGACCGATGCGCACAAAGTCGAATTTCCAACTGAAATCTCCCTCGCTGTGATAAAAACGAGAGAGAGAGGGTGTAGTCCGACAGGGTAAATAAATTAATATGAATACATTGCTTTGTCAATGTCAATGATTTTGTAAACAACTTGTCCCTCTGACGCGGGCCTGATACTTGAAGTTAAGTGTTATCACACCGCCGCTAATGCAACAGCACCATTCGATTTTACGCGTCTCACCACAAAAACGAAAAAGTCAGTGTTAGATAATGCCCTGTGAGAGTAGGATGCATCTATTCGAGACGGGTTTGACTCACGCGAATTGTAGCGGAGTCATCCCGTGCAGTTCGGTTCGATGTGTTCCCACAGATTACGGTGACAAATGATCTAACCTTAAGGTTAAGGGTTCAGATTGCACCTGTGCGATCACGAGGTTTGATGACGTCAGAGTTCCCGCCGTGGGAAAAGTGAAATCGAGATTGAATCAGTTCTGACTTGGAAGCGACGAGACTGGACCGGCAATCATGTAGCTGTTACGAGAAAGATTCGGAATGACAAAAATATAAGAGCCAGTAGTGAATCTTTCACCCTCCTCCCCTCTCAAGTGATTACGAATGATTAGTAAATTTAGTTAGCGTAAACTCTTTCTCGATCACAGCGAACTTGTTCAAGTCGGCTAATTAAAATAGTTAAATAAAAGCGGCTCGAATTAAAACAGAAAAAGACTTTGTTGTACTTGTTAACAAGTTGATTTCAGCCCACGAGGAACGCCGGTACGATGGACGACCAACGAGGATTTGGCGGCAGTGTCTGATGTGACGGTGAAGATGACGGCCATAGCAGTCCCGACAGCAAATAGTTGCAGAAGAAAAAGGAGTGCAAATAGTCACACAACAGAGACAACAGGCGATGACGGATAGCGGCGAGACGAAAAGACGTACAGGAAGTACGAGTAGCAACAACAGCGATCGGAGAATGCGGAACCTAGCTACGACATATCGCCCCATTTGAAACAACAGCGAAGTTCTACGACGACCAAAAGAGTTATTGGGAAGCCAATAACCAGCAATGTAACACAAGGCTTTTAAATGTGGGGAACTCCAGCTCCAATAAAAGGGGCACTATTCTTGTCACAACAATGCATAACTGAATACCACCCTTGATGTATATATAAAATGTATTTTACGATTATGAAGCAAGTTCACACTTAACATTTTTTGTAACTTAACAGATTTTCATATGTGAGTCTGTAGACAAATTAGAGACAACTAGGTTACGAATTGATTCTATTGATTGTTCCTCGCTTTTCTCAATTATTATTATACGCCATAACAAAATCTGTTGTCTAACACATCACTCAAGAAGTTCCGGACTCAATTAATATAACAAAAACTTTTAGGCAAAATTCGACTTAATTCATCAGCATAGTTTCTATAGAGTTGATGTTTAGGGCTCAACTGTACGACCAGTTGAGCAGCAAGATAAGTCAGAGTGCCAAGCACATGAAAATGCCGGTTTATAATAAGGCTAGAATGTTCCATTATGCTCAGAAGGGAAAGTCCATTCTCTGTGTTCTGATTTGCTGAGATTCATAAGTGGCCATTCTAGTGTATAAATGTTCATTCATTCGAATAAGTATTCTTCTATGAGATGGATGCCAGCTGAGGCCTTTAAGCCGGTAAGTGTTAGTTTCATTCTATAGTCTCCTTCTTGGATATACTGATTTCAACACTTTTCTAACAATTCAATGCCTTTTTATAGAACGATTTGTCTTTGGTCTCGAAATAGCCTCATTTTAAAATCTCTAACCTGGATCATTATGGTTAGGTCTGCAAACGGCCAGTAGTTGCTGGTGGCAAATCCAAAGAATCGGGTGGGTGCAATTAATATCGTTTTGCCATCGTTAAGGTCTTGTGACACGGTGTATTGTCTTTCTGAAAGAGCACATTTTTCTTGATGTGTGGCTGTTTTCGGCCAACCTTTTCAGTGTTATGTAACGTGGCATTCTCAAAGAATATATTAGCTCCCTGGTATATGATTTTTTTTTTAAATGTCACGCGTAATGATTTGAGGAATTTTACACACATTAATTTGTGGCCCTCGCAAAATACTTTACAAATACAGAATCTTGACGTCTATTAATTATACCTCGCTTTCGTCAATTACTTTTATTCATCGTAAAGTTTTTGCCTAAATCAATGTTGGACGATGAAGTTCATTATTATTTTGCTGATTGGTTGCCAACAATGTCTTTCGTATTAATTGCATAAACTTCGACCAGGCGACAATCACTTAATCCGCCCCGTCACCAAAAGACGAAATTGCACGCCTGCTTATGATAAACATAATTAAACTGTCACCTCTTTTTCATTTAGAGAGAAGCGAGACATTCTTGGTTCAAAGGTCAAAATAACAAAATCGTGGTTCCAATCACAGAAAAAAAACTGTCTGTCATTTCTGAACGGGGAAAGATGTAAGTTCAACAATCAAATTATTGTTGAAGTCAATGGCCGACTAAAGAGACAACAATATCATCTAATCAATATTTATCGATGCTTTAGTAATTCATTTAAGTCAATCACAAGTTTAAGATTTGATCCAACGATTTATTATATTGTTATTCTGCTTATATATATATTTTGTTTTTGAAATCTCACTCAATAATTGGATTAATATATCTCGATAGTTATGTTACAACAACGCAAAATATAACAATTTAAAAAATGTTCCGAATTCGTTTTAAAAATACATCTTTATTCATACAATTATTTCTGTCCATTTTGAATTCTTCAAATTCCTTCAATTCTTTAATATTAATCTAAATATGTGTTTTGATTATTGCCTACACAAGGATGCTAGTAGGATTATTTTATTGGTTTGCTTTCAAAAACGGATAAGTAAAACGAAAAAAGAACAATTTTATGTTAACGGTTCTGGTTTTGTGGGGGTTGGGTAATCTGATGGAAAATAGAAATACACTGAGGAAGCCTTATGAATAGAATCTATTATTACAACAGAGTATTGCTTTAAACACAATGAGAATCGTTATTTTCTCTACTAGAAAGCTGAACCTATACATTTAGGGCATATGTATATATAAAATAGCCGCAGACATCTGTTTCTGTGTTCGACGACTTACCAGTGTGGCTAGATGTAGCAAATGTATCCACGCCGATTTGAAACCCGAACGGCCGGTCACATTGAAATGTAAGTCGATCGGATTTTAAAAGTTTGACCTACATAACAATGTATATTACAAATCGATATCTGATTCTACCAAGCGCTTTCTTATTTTGTTGTATCCTTGCACCAGGTTTTTACACCAATACAATTTGTCGCGTTCGTTTTTTAAACACTTATTGCGACTAAGAATACTGTTTGAGTGGATACATTTTACTTTAGTCACGTAAACAGAAACATGAGCTTACATTGTGAATCAAGGGAGGCGCGAGTGCGCTCTATCCCTTAATAGACTTCAAAAACGGCCTATGCTAGAAATCTCATTTCTTTGATCAATCATAACTCAAAAACCAATAAACCAAATTAGTTACAACTTTGCACAAAATTTTTGTTATTGGTTCTATAAGTGCATAGAATTTCAGCATCATTAGTCAAGGCAACCCAGAGATCCAGAAAGGTCAGGGATGATTTTGTGTTACCCGTGTGTACGTACGTACGTATGTGCCACCCTGTATCTCATCAACTATTTGATGGATTCAGCTGATTTTTGACAGAGATAGAGGTTCTAGGGTCTAGTTGATGTCAGTTTACCATATACCTTAGTTTTCCAGAAAATTCCAAAAAGCCTTTAAAATGACCATTGTATTGAGGCATAGCCTTTACAAAAGTAGTGATATTCCATGATAAATGCCAGTATACTGAAATCATATGCCCTTAATAGGGTGAAGATAAAAATTCATATACACTAAATGTACAAAAGCAAGGAAATTCCCAAATTTTTACACTTTTATTGTCATTAAGGGTATGCGAGCACAACAGGGCTATGTATTTTACTGGTAGGAATTTTTCTTCAGCGCACCTCACACACTTCATCCACTCATGCATAGAGATTTATACTGTAGTGATGTGATAATGAAATGGTTTGGTTGATATGTAGTCATACCATTAATGACAATAAAATTGTACAAATTTGGGAATTTCCTTGCTTTTGTACATTTAGTGTATATGAATTTTTATCTTCACCCTATTAAGGGCATATGATTTCAGTATACTGGCATTTATCATGGAATAAAAAATAAAGTTTCAACATGTCTCAATCTATTTCAGCTATTAAGCTATTTATTTGATTAATTGTTTATTATAATACTAGGTAAAATATTTTCCTTATAACTTCCATTTACACACTTGTTTTCCTGCTACAAGGAGTAGATTATTTTTGACGATGCACAGATCCCCGCCGTCATCTTGCATCCTTACAAATACGAAACAACTATTTTAATAATTCCTTTTTTTAAATTTACAACCTTTTTTGCATCGTGTATTTTATCATGTTTCTACTGTTTTTAAACACAGACAGGACAAATATAAAACTACCAATAACAGTTTTCATCATCTAGAAATAAACTTCCAAATTTCTTTATCGAAAAAGGTCACGGCAAATAATTTTTGGCCGTAAACTATTTTAATAATATACAACTGGCATAAACACATGCAAATACTTGGAACATTTATCTAATACAAAAAGATTACGTTTTCTGCTCACGTTTGTTTCATTTTACTTCACTCGAAGTTTTCATAAATCAAGGGGGTCCTTCCTGGGGCTAACACTTGGTCTCTATATGGGATAAATAGATATTCGAATATTCCATTAAAATTCTCCTTTACCTGTCAAACGTTGAATTAGTAAAAAAAAGTTAAGAACATAATTTTTCTCTCTCCAATTGACCAGTTAACTATGTTATAGTATATCTTTCTTGTAATCTCTTTGTCTTACTGGATTTCAGGACAAGAATTCATCCAGTCTGGTGGATTATCCAGCTTAGGGCTGTTACTATAGGCAACATCACTTGGAGTAGGTGCACTATTTCTTGTAGAAGCCAGTGTGTAGTAGCCATGCCGAGAAGATCTTATATGTGCTGCGAATACTGTTATTTTGAATATTTGGTCAGGGTTTACTAGAAAGGTGAAGTATTTAATTCGGTTCTCAGATGATGCAACCTTGATTTCTGAAGTTACGAAGGTTGCTCACACACTTCCAGAAGCAAGAACGCGTCGAGTGCTCGAGGATGAATTTGGAAATATGGCAAGAAAATGAGTCAAAGTTTTTCAAAAGACTGATTACACAGGATGAAACTTGGGTCCATCACTATGATTCAGAGACCAAAGCGCGGTCAATGCAGTGGAAGCACTTGGACTTACCACCTCCAAAGAAGGCAAGGGTGCAACCCTCCCCTGGCAAGGTCATGCTCACAGTCTTCTGGGACCAGGACGGAGTAATGATGACAGCTTCCCTGGCAAAGGGTACCACAATTACAGGAGCCTATTACGCTTCACTTTTGATGAAATCAAAATCAAGAGGTGGAGAAAGATCAGCAAAGGTATCCTACTCCTGCATGACAACGCTACGGTCCACAACTCGCATGTCGCCAGATCAGAAGTACGGGCGTGTGGCTTACTCTCCTGACCTTGCACCCTCTGACTTTCATCTCTTCCCAGCCATGAAGTTGTTTTTGAAAGGAAAGCGTTTCGCAGATGATGCAGACTTGATTTCTGAAGTTATGACGTGGGGTGTTCTACAAAAGCGGTGTCCAGAGCTGCATCAAACGATGGGAGACATGCATAACTCTAGGTGGTTCCTATGTAAAAAAAAGACTAATACTGTGTCAAGTTTCATTAATCTACTGCGATGGGAAATGGGTCAGGGGCATTACATATTGAACGCCCTTCGTATATATATATATATATATATATATATATATATATATATATATATATATGTGATATTTAGAAGGCAATACAATGCAGAGGTGTGACGGATAGACACAAGTTGGAGCAAAAGCAGACATATAATGGTGGAACAAATTAAATAGTTTCACCCTTAACACAATGTATACATACAAATATATGTATATATATATTTATTTATTTTTTCACAAACACACATATATCTGTCCATCTACACAATGTTACAATGTTATGTAATACCTGTATCAAGATGGTCTGGTGGAAACTCCGTATGATATAATATTTCGGGAACTCTTTTCTTCTTCAGAACCGTGCTCAACTCAAGTTATATATATATATAATATATATATAATATATATATATAATATATATATTATATATATATAATATATATATATATATATAATATATATATAATCCTTTTTATTAACTGCTAACGGTAATACACTGAACTTTAGAATAGTGATTTATAAACGATAGGCAATATTACTACAATATACTATTTAACTCATAACTGGAAAGAAAGAAACAAATATCGAATGAAAAGACCAAGTTTTTATTTTGTCTTTCTATTTCTTATTCTTATTTAACTGGCTTTTCAAACTCACTTTTTCTTGATTTTAAACAAGCTAAATCAAGATCAATGAGTGATCTGGTGGTTTATTTTCATTTCTAGTTTCATTTATAACTTGTAAAGAAAATGAATAAAGAAATCTGGTTAGCAGAAGTGCACAGGGGTTCCTCATACATCCCGGTCAAAACTAGAGTCCCTGCTTGTTCAGGGATAAACGAAAACTGAATCTGATAAGTAACATAGCTAGCTGAAAGAGATGTCCAGTTTGAATGGACATTTACAAAAAAAAGCTCTTGAATGATTGGAAGTGATTTTTCAGCCTCACTACTTCTATACAATTATGACCAATTCCTACCCAACCCCAGTTGGCAGGCGCGCCTACTGCGATCGATAACCCCGGATAGGTGTGAACACAATCTAATTATGTGCCCAATTTGTCCCTCCTTACTGACTTTTCACATGTTTGTTGCGAAGAGGTGTCGATGGGAGGGGCGGGGAGAGCCAGTCTGCTGTGAAGTTTTGTTCGAAAGCAATTTTGGGACCAAAATAAATATGATTATTTCCAATCTAACATGTAAAGTTGTCTTCTAGGATTTTCAAAGTCAGGCCTAAATAGCATTTAAGCTGACAAATCAAACTTTGTTTATGACTAGCCAATTTTCATGCGTTATTGTTGTACCGTGTTATTGACAATATTATGACGTACTTAGCTACATCTTATTTTAAACATTACTTATTCTTGCCTTAATGACTGCTAATATAAAACATTTAATTTTAAACATTACTTATTCTTGCCTTAACGACTGCTAATATAAACCATTTAATTTTAAACATTACTTATTCTTGCCTTAACGACTACTAATATAAAACATTTAATTTTAAACATTACTTATTCTTGCCTTAACGACTGCTAATATAAAACATTAAATTTTAAACATTACTTATTCTTGCCTTAACGACTGCTAATGTAAAACATTTAATTTTAAACATTACTTATTCTTGCCTTAACGACTGCTAATATAAAACATTTAATTTTAAACATTACTTATTCTTGCCTTAACGACTGCTAATATAAAACATTTAATTTTAAACATTACTTATTCTTGCCTTAACGACTGCTAATATAAAACATTTAATTTTAAACATTACTTATTCTTGCCTTAACGACTGCTAATATAAAACATTTAATTTTAAACATTACTTATTCTTGCCTTAACGACTGCTAATATAAAGCATTTAATTTTAAACATTACTTATTCTTGCCTTAACGACTGCTAATATAAAACATTTAATTTTAAACATTACTTATTCTTGCCTTAACGACTGTTAATATAAAACATTTAATTTTAAACATTACTTATTCTTGCCTTAACGACTGCTAATATAAACCATTTAATTTTAAACATTACTTATTCTTGCCTTAACGACTACTAATATAAAACATTTAATTTTAAACATTACTTATTCTTGCCTTAACGACTGCTAATATAAAACATTAAATTTTAAACATTACTTATTCTTGCCTTAATGACTGCTAATATAAAACATTTAATTTTAAACATTACTTATTCTTGCCTTAACGACTGCTAATATAAAACATTTAATTTTAAACATTACTTATTCTTGCCTTAACGACTGCTAATATAACACATTTAATTTTAAACATTACTTATTCTTGCCTTAACAACTGCTAATATAAAACATTTAATTTTAAACATTACTTATTCTTGCCTTAACGACTGCTAATATAAAACATTTTTAACTAATTACCTACAAATAAAAATCAAGTAGGATTACTAATTTAAAATTAAATTGAATGTAATAGGAGTTGTCTACCTTAAATTCAAACATGTGCAAACAAATAAAAATTAACTAAAATTAAATAATAATGTTCTGTTACTACAGTTAAACTTATCGGTGTTAAAGAAATTTGAAAAATAGTTAAAACCAAAACTCTATGTAGATTATCTTTTCAAATAAATGTATTATTTATTTAGATTTGAATTTTCGACTTAAAAATCCATCTAAAGCCTATTGATGTCTCCAAGTCGAAAGATCCAGTAGTAAGAAGATCCCTTAAATCTGCCTTTGGATGTTATTGACTAGGATTGTGAGAGAGTAAGAGATACCAAGTACGAAACAGGAGTTGGGATACTTGGATTGAGATACCAAGTACGAAACGGGGGTTAGGGGAGTTGAGGACTTTCAGAGTGGTTTTCTGATAACTTCAGTGTAATGAACCTTCTAATTGACAAGAAACGACAAGCTCATTTGCGACTTCTCGACTCTTCATCTCCGAACACGTCAGCTGTTGCTGCTAACTTCTAATCTGTGAAGAGTAAGGTTCAGCGTTGTGTACGCCAAATAAAAAGATAGATGGTCTGACCTATCCAGGGAGATATAACCTGCCTATAATCGGATGGATCTTAAGACGTGTTATGCCCTGCTTCGTCAGGCATGTGCTATGAGGTCTTCTTCAACTACACCACTGCTTGCAGAAGATGAGGCAACGTTGTTGAAGACCTCAGATGAAATTATACATCGATGGCATGAACGGTTTCGTGATCTCGTTCACAATTCATTCAACGTGGATGTTGCTGCAGTAGATAGTATCCCTGAACTTGATGCGAAACCAAATCTCGAAGAAACAATCGGTTGTATAAAAAATCAACTTGAATAAAGCTCCTAGGCTAGATGGCATTCATGCTGAGCTGTTCAAACACGGTGATATGAATGTCTACTGTGCGGTCCACTCTTTGCTAGTAGATTAATAAAATCACAGCTCAGCATTAGACTATACTGTGATTTAATATCGATTTTGGAGCAAAAAAAAACTTACGGTTTTATGAAGGAATCCAGAGCCTACTTAACGAAAACAATCGATAAGAGACTCAATGGGTCACGTTTGATTTTTTTTTTTTTTTTTTTAAGTTAATTAATAAAATAAGTTAATATTTTAAATTATTTTCTACTTTGAAATGTTCATGAAACATAGAAGGTAATCTTTGCTTTTCTGGAAATGTAATCATTTGGGTTGAGCATCCCTTGTGTGTGTGTTCGAATGGAAAAGTTTTGAGTGAAACATTTAAGGATGAGACGTGACCCCAGACAGAAGTCGCGGAAGCACGTGATTTTCTGGGTGAAGATTTTCTGTCTCTTGCTGACGAAATTACATACAGGAAAGGTGTGTTTAGGGTACTGTCCCCAATAGGTGAAACGCGCACAGTGTGGCGGGTGTTGCAAGACGAGCTATCCGTCTATATATATATCTGTCTTCTCTCTCTTTCTCACACGCGAACACAAGTAGCTCGTCGCTCTGATGTTGTATGCGACACACTCTCCTTTAAAATAAACGTTTTTATGAATCAAAATCGGCAACTGAATGTTTTTGTATTAACAGACAGACAGGAACCTGAGTTCACAACGACGACACAGGTTTATAAGGGTGTATACGCATATCGGTGAGTGAAAATATAACACGTGGAGATCACTGTTTATTATAGTTCATGGAAATATTAGGTTCGCTAATTTTGATATCATGCATGTAATTGACAAAACATTTGAAAGAAGTGCGTCGATCAAGTGGAAACAGAATTCCACTTTATTTTCTACTAAAATAACCCATGCATTTGATGAGGGACACATTACTGATTACGTGCGAAAAATTCCATTTAAAATTGGTTGATTCGCTGATGTTTTTGTTTATTTAGTTTTGTTGTTCTATTTCTTTCTGATATCGCTAATCGCCATGACATTGCACGAAACGACTTTATTCACAAAACGAACCCTTTCCATTTTTTTCATGTCATAGTTCGACAGGTATGCTTTATAAATCGAATAAAATGCACCTGAACTATTGATCGAATATTCTGATGCATATGACTTGTTGCATATCCGATATACTTTCCAAATATGCAGTTTGATATAATTTGCATAATTGGTGGCCATCGTGAAAATGTGACAATTCAATTTAATAACCTTTCATTCATGCTATCTATCTATATATATATATATATATATATATATATATATATAGTCTCGGAAGTTTCTCAACCATTAAAACTATAAAAAGATTTTTTTTTTTAAACCCTTAAGTCCCAAGTCGTTCAGTGGAAAATCACTCATGTAGGTCAATTTAGTTTTTACAGTTATTATATTAGTTTGCTTCTAACATTATTTAAGGGATCATCAGTTGTTTACCATGAAAAACTGTTTCGGGAATTTAAAAACAAGACAGTATTTAATTTCATGGCTTCTCAGCAGAGTTGATCAGACCCCACTTCCCTTTAAAAGGCAAAAACATAAACGTTCCGTATACTAAATCTAAGTTTTGTTCCGTATAAATGTTTTGCTAACTTATATTGGTTATTAAAAAAAAACAAATAAATAAATAAATAAATTTAAATATATATATATATATATATATATATATATATATATAAGTAAATAAATAAAAAATAAAAATTCCTCCTTACCTGTGTTGTTCGTTTGTCTAATAAAATGTATCCGTTACTTACAAAAATATTGCTGCATTTTAAAGTGTTATGACGAATCCATTACACTACTTTTTAGGTGAGTAATGTATTTTTAGTTTTAGTTTTATATTAAAAATATAAAAAATATCAACTTATAAAAAAAAAAATTTTAAACTTATATATATATATATATATATATATATATATATATATATATATATATATATATATTTTTCACGAGAATAATACAATGGATGTTTAATAGTAGACAGGTTTAGATCTTATGAGGTTAAAAGAAAATTAAATCTGGACAGTATAGGGAAATCTGTTGGTATGGTCACATTGTAAGATTGGATGATGGTGTGTGGGTTAGTAGATGTAGAACAGTTGTGATAGCAGAGTCAGTTGGAATGGGTAAGGATCGATTTAAAGAATAAAGACATGCCTAAAGATGGACATTTCGGAAGACAATTTGTAAAAGCTGTATAACATGTCAGCATGTAAAATAGACGTTAAACCGAATATTATGATGGCGTGGATAAAAAAGGGTTTTCTCGGGAATAAATTTAATGACTGGTGTATACATGACATAGAGGCTAGTAACATTTTGTTATTGTGTTTTTCTAATTATTGCAAATAGTATTTATAAAGTGCCATTTTTGTCCTAATTATAACCTTTTTTCTTTGAAAAGTATACACCTTTAAATGCAAAAAGTGCATATCTTAAAAATAAGCCAAGATGACAATGTATATCAGTTTTTCTCCTTCATTCACTAAAGCGTCTTTACTCTAAAATGTGTGCATATATATATATATATATATATTAATGCATGTTCTTTCAGTAGTTGAACACTCTTTACAACAGCTGCCTATAACAGGTTTAAACTCTCGCTGATTCATAAGATTGTTTATAGTGGCCAGGTGGGTTAAGGTGCGGGAATTTGGGTTATAACAGGACTCGTGGGCCGAGGTTTCGAATCCTGAGACCGGTATAAATAATTATCTCTACACTGACGATTTCCGAAAGGATGAAGCTTATACTATGTAGATAAAAACAAATATTTATATATATATATATATATATATATATATATATATATATATATATATAGCTGGAGTCTTACAAAACGCGTCTAGCAGTTACGTTATTACGATTTATTTTTTGCGCTAGCTTATCCTTACACGCCGAGTGATTGATAGGTTATCCATCAGAACACTCTTGCGTGGGAGGCAGTTCCACTGAACTTTTTCATCCTATTTTCCCGCATTTTTTGACAGTCGGGTAGTCCACGTCAAGGTGACAGTGCAAACATGTTCCTATCCCGTTCGTAAGCCAAGACTGATCTAGCGTGAGACGAGTGACAGACTCAACCCATGTTTTAGGTACACGCACGTCCACCGACTCTACATATTTTCGTATTTTTGTCTACGTAACTCTTAACACTCCATGCCTGTTAGTTGATGAAACTATGATTAAAATTGATTAAAATTGTAATGGGGAATGCTGTCCTTATAACCATGCTAAAGGCAACCCATTGTTCATCCTACCAAACGAGGCTTACAGGATGGATATCTTATCAACAACTCTTTTTCTCCTACATAAAGCAACCCGTTGATCGATTTTCGGATGACCAATACATAATTTTTTTGTTATTGACCTAATGTAACGATATTTCCGCTGGGATGGAGGATAGTTATGGGGATATTTATTCTGACGAAAAGTGTACTAGATTATGTTTTGTAATTAATCAAGAATGCGTTGATGAAATTCGAATGCAATGTTGTGAGATTCGTAAATATAAACAAAGGTTATTTATGGGTTAGTTAAGGTATGCGCTAAAACAGACAATTACATAGCTAGGTAATCGACAAACGTTAGTGGGCTTGTAGCTGCATAGCGACGACGTCTTCCGTGGATTCTCTCACCAGGGGGCACACAGTACATGAGATAGAAGAGTGTGATAAAACGTTGCACCATCAAATAAAGTGCTTCCCTCTGTATGTAACGTGGCCCCACCAATGAAAACCGGGCTAACCATGTTACACTATAGTGTATTTGTTTATGTACGAATATCGTTGGGAAAGGTATGAACCCTCACATACACCCCTACAGCTATGGATACAATAGTAACTGTTGTTTAATTAATCGTAAGTAAAGTGGTCGACACTAGTCGAGGACAACCCGAAGGCTCCTTTTTGATTAGTGTAATAGACATTAGCCAATCTGCTTGACATAAACGACAAAAAATAGCCTGTGTCGTGCATGAAAGCTTGGAAAGGAAATCTGCATAGCGTCCAGGTGAGCTGATAAAAAGAAATGAGTTGAGAATGAAAACAGAACGAACTGGAGAGGCGCGGGAACGACGGTTTATTGTTAGACGATTGTCCCTGATTTTTGTTAGTGTGGTGTGTTGGTTCCTTACAATTACCTACTACACCGACGTGTAGAGAAGGGCTATAAGAAAAAAAAAAAGAATAACGAACTAATCTTTAAATAGAGATGTCGCCAAGATCAAGTCCAAATGGCAGGGAAAAAAACCGTCTCTCTCAACTGTATATAAGAAAAACGTCTTTCAAATCAACATGAAAGAAAATCCAGCACTCTTTTCTTTTGCTCGCTTTCCAATACGTGTTCAGAACGATATCCACGAAAAAACTGACTGACTCTTAACTTTTCACTCTCTTATTATAACGAAAATCCCACGCATGCAAACAACCTAATTTGCATGAACAAATAAAATAATTAAAATCTTATTTCACTTTCTGACGTTTTTCTCCTCCCACTCCTCTTTCTTTTTATGTCGGCAACGAGGGTTTTCGGGTTCGCCCCACACACACAGCATAGCAGATGCTGCTTCTTTGAACGCCGCCGACAAGTGTCTGCATCTTCTTCAATCGGCCGCTCTCTGTTACAAGGGCGCCATACACTTATATTATAAAATCGAATATTACGTAATATCTATATATATTTATATATATATATACACTCATATTATAAAATTGAATATTACGTAATATGTATATATATTTATATATATATACTGGTGATACCAGATCAGGCTGCCCTGTGGCTCCCTGAGACGAAATTCACCTACATTGACGTTTTTTGTTTTTCTTCTTTTTTTTTTTTTTTTGTAAAACTTAATTATGTTCTACAAAACCAAAAACAAAAACAACAGCCCCTCTCCCTTTCTCCCTTCCCTTTTTTATTTTATTTTTAGAACTTGAAGCATAAATCTTTTACTATAATGACCAGATTCGGCATTAAATAACCCAAAAAGGGTTGATATGCCGTAAAACAAAACTACCAAACCAAAAACGATGATTAAACATTTGAAGATATAAAGAACTTGAAGCATAAAAACTTTTACTATAATGACCAGATTCGGCATTAAATAACCCAAAAAGGGTTGATATGCCGTAAAACAAAACTACCAAACCAAAATTGATGATTAAACATTTGAAGATATAAAGAACTTGAAGCATAAAATCTTTTACTATAATGACCAGATTCGGCATTAAATAACCCAAAAAGGGTTGATATGCCGTAAAACAAAACTACCTTATATATATATATATACATTTTTATTATTATTTCATTTATATATTCTTCCTTTAATATAGGCTCCCTTTCAATTAGCTACTGCACCGAGATGTAGGGGAGGGCGCCACCCCTTTCCCAAGATTACTCCACCTACCCTTGATCCTCACCTTATAATGCTGAGTGTTTAGTAAGGAAGTATCAAGTACCATTTTAAAATCTTTTGTATGACCCAACAGAGGATTGAACCTCATTACTGAAAATTCTGCAAAACAGAAGAAAAAAAACAAATATTTGTTAGAAAATGTAATAAAACTTAGATGATAAATATCAGTGTGAGTGAGTTTGATCAGCTCGCCCCCCCCCCTTATGTGTTTAATTATTTGTTCCAAAAAAAATGACGTCATCTTTGAAGATAAGTAATGCAACAAATATGCTTATAAAGCCTTTGCAAATATCTTCAACTCTCCATTGAGAGAAGAAATCTATAAACTGAAAGAATTGTCGTCTTCCTTTGAGATAAATCGCTTTTCTTCGCGCGCTTACAGGAATTGTCGCAGTAATGTAAAACCTGTTGAATCTGTAATCGCAGATTGGCTTTTATATTATGAGAAGTCATTTTTTTTCATATTTCATTGTTGTCTTTTCTTCGACTCCATGTATATTGATCCCAGACAACGAATGGCTTTCTTTCAGAGTTAAAGCAAGTGAATATGATGCTAGGTGTTAAAACTGATACAACGCCTTAAATCGGTGGTTCTCGAACGGGTTTTTTCTTTCTAAGAAATATTTCGGTATAAACTTTTCTGCACCTCCAAAATTACAAGACCATAACAACACCGTGTGGGACTAGGGTAGAGATGTTCCCGACTGACCAATTACACAAGTCTCGGACCATGTTGCACCAGCTCTAAGGTTCTGTGGATCTTTTTAACCCAGCATTGAAACACAACGATTGACAGAGCAACCAGTCAGAATGCATGTGGTCAGAGTGGAATAGGAGCATATGATCCTTGAATATCCAGTAAGCATAAATAATGCAGCTACATATAAATATTTTCAAAATGTTTCTAAATTCTTTATTGTATTAGGGGTGGGACGTAATGGGTGAAAATTTCTGATTCATGTGAGTAGTATTTTTTGTGTTTATTTATACATAAATAACACTAAACAATCAAACATTTTGAAAATTTTGCAAAATTCAGAAGGTGCAGGCCACTAGTTTTTGGCTATTTTACATTCATGAAAACCCTTTCACAGCCTGAAAATGGTCCTAAATTAAAGTACTATATCAGATTTAACAATTTATATCCATTCATAGATTTTGAGGATGTTTTAGGACCTGCAATGTCGAATGAAACCTCTTTTTCACCGAAAAATGATGGATTTTGAGTCCCGTGGAGCTCTAACGGCTATGTTTTGTCCTGCACCTTCTGAATTTTGCGAAATTTTCAAAATGTTTGATTGTTTAGTGTTATTTATGTATAAATGAACACAAAAAGTACTACTCGCATGAATCTGAAATGTTCACCCATTACGTCCCACCCCTAATTGTATTTGAATCTTCGGGCCACACTGTTCATAAATCACTGACTTAATTTTTTAAATTACTTTTTTATTTGTTGTTAAGTCTTATTTCAGTTGAGCAACTGTTAAAACTTCTCCGCGCAACAAACGGAAGTTCTACAGTATAGAAACTGATTTTGGTTTCATTTTTACCAGTTGAACCATTTCAAAACAGATAGGTCACATTAAGTAATTAAAACATTAGTCTCATAATCTGAAAGTAGTGAGTTCAATTCCCGAGCTGGGCAGTATAATTTTATTTTAATTGCGTCTACAATAACAAGTCTACCCCTGATCTTTCGCTGGCCATATAATTATCCATCAAATAAGCGATTTCTGCACAGCCTCAGGTTGTTAATGGAGAGACTCATCACTTAATGACTCTGACACCCTTCACACATCTAAGATATGTCGGGAAACACTATCCATATCTACATTATTTTCAGAGTGCACGCTATTTACAGTGTTCCCCTAATGAATTATTATTTATCCCCCTATTCGCACGCAAGATTGTTTCATATGTAACCCTTTTGACCCCTACGAACCGACCTCTAATACGAGTTTGATCGTTGTGTCTTTGACATTCGCTCAACCCGGATTCTCCCTCCCCGTAATGTGTTGTGTGATCACAGAAGGCTGCAGGTCGTCGAACGGGATTTTAGACAGTCTGTACTGGACACAAAGTAGAAATTAAAAAGTACGAATCGGCCTCTAATACGAGTTTCATCGTTGTGTCTTTGACATTCGCTCAACCCGGATTCTCCCTCCCCGTAATGTGTTGTGTGATCACAGAAGGCTGCAGGTTGTCGAACGGGATCTTAGACAGTCTGTACTGGACACAAAGTAGAAATTAAAAAGTACGAATCGGCCTCTAATACGAGTTTCATCGATGTGTTTTTGACATTCGCTCAACCTGGATTCTCCCTCCCCGTAATGTGTTGTGTGATCACAGAAGGCTGCAGGTCGTCGAACGAGATCTTAGACAGTCTGTACTGGACACAAAGTAGAAATTAAAAAGTACGAATCGGCCTCTAATACGAGTTTCATCGATGTGTTTTTGACATTCGCTCAACCTGGATTCTCCCTCCCCGTAATGTGTTGTGTGATCACAGAAGGCTGCAGGTCGTCGAACGAGATCTTAGACAGTCTGTACTGGACACAAACTAGAAATTAAAAGTACCAACACAGTTAAGACGTAACAGTGTATGAGTGTATTTACAAAACGCCGGTATAATTTATATGATGAACATGTTTTCCCCGAAACACTGATCATGTTTCCACTGAAATTCTAAGTTCTTTTCCGTTTATCAGTTACTCTTTACATTAGTGATTTAATCTGAGTTCTGTCTATACGATCTGACAGTGGGGAAACGTCTGTCGAAAATGCTAATATGTCTCTGGCTTATATGAGAATCAGTCTCAACTGGAGTGAGAGCCGACTAGTGTAGAGTTAGTTATTCATCTACCTTCGACCAATCACTTACTGTAAGAAATGTTTCTCAAGCGATCCGATTCAGCAATTCGTTTCTTTCTAACATCCTCAGATGTTTGGTTTCACACAGCCACCACTGAAGAGAAGTAAACTCCTTCATTCGATACATATTGTTTAACTACTTTTCCATTCTTCTACTTGGCTTCAGCCCAGACACAGCCAACTCGATAATTCTAATACTGTGTGGTCGCCATCTTTATATTTTCGTTATCAACTCCTTTACCTTTCAAATTCTTGTCAACGAATAATCCTGCCATTTATCATCACAAACAATAAGGTCAGAGGTTATCCTTGAGATTTTAATTCCTTTTCCCTAGATACAACCTTGTACGATCCGGCCTTTTAATACCAACAGAAGACTCCGACGCCAATCTCCGACTGGAGAAAATTTCTAATCCACTTTATTCTTGGCACCAATGAAAGATAATTAATGACTTTTCCGAAAATTATAATCTTTTACTGCCAAAATTTGGGAAGTCAGAAAACCATCTGATCTCTTCCAAAACAAGAACCGCCCGACGTATTTGCTATCTTTGTGCACGGGTCAACCTCTCTAGAATTGTCACATCGCCAGTGTGTGAAGACAAGATGCATCAATTATCCCGATTGACAGCGATGCATAAGGAGGCAGGAAACCTAAACGCAGCCCTCTTTTTTTTAATCTTATTTTAATAAAATTTTTGCTGGTCAAGTCTTGAGTTCGATTCCATAACAATTCATTAATTATTTGTGTAAATATTATGTTTAGAGTTACATGAATTAACAGTGTCATGTGGTGTGAGAGTTGGCACCATCCACAAGGTGCACCTTTTAAATTAAACACCGTTTATTGCGGCAGTGGTTTTGCTTCATTGCCTATTTAAGGGACATTTTACGAAAAGCCAAACTACCAAAATGGTGAATTAGGTCTGCCTATATTGAGCCCTAAAAACAATTCATTTACATAATCGGCCGCGATTCACATTGCGGTCCCGGATGTTTGTAATAATCAGCTACAGCGCTATAAAACGGGATAGAAGCATCTTTTATATGCTTACTGCAAAAGAAATATTTCAACGAGATATCTTTAACGATATAATAAGTTTAAAATAGCAGCTAAAACTTAGTAAGTAAAGCAGAGCTCCGGCTTCAATTATTTCATGTACTGCGAATCTGATCTGCTTAGAAAGTGAATTTGATTGAAAAGCTTTTAGTCATGTTTCAAGTTGGCTTCAAAGAATATATTTTTCGTTTCAACCAATTGCGCTGTCAGCAGCTTCTTTTTGTTTTGTACAAGTAAACCTGACGGTTTATGTTTAAATCTTCATGAAAGGAGATTTTTTTTTAACCTTTTTCAGTTTTTCTAGATGGAAAAATGATTTTTGGTCGCTTCGTAATTGTCGGTTGTCTGCCTGATACGCTTTCAAATAACCGATTATTATTTTCGTTTTTTCTCTCTCCAATCCGAATTCGATTCGTCACATGGACGTTGAAACGTTTACTCGAATTTGGCGATCGTCGTTTTTATTTAGTTCATAGCGTCCGGGCGCCATTACTAAAACATTACAAAAAAAAAAACGAGACGTTATAAAATTCGCATCATGATTATTAAATATGTATCTAACAAAAGAAAGCAATGACTCATTGGTCCTCCGATTTTTAAAATCGGGGGACTTATGTTTTGAGGCATGTCCGTCCGTCCGTCCGTCCGTCCGTCCGTCCGTCCGTCCGGATTTTTCGCCGCAACCATCCATTGAATTTCTCTGAAATTTTGCATGAAGTTGTAACTTTGGTCAGGGTAGAAAGTGACATTATCCGATTTTTGAGAAAAAAGATCTGGTTAGCCCTCAGGGGGTCAAAAGGCCCTGAAATGGCAAAAAATGACATTTTTTACCCCATAACTTTTCATCCATCCATTCAATTTCTCTGAAACTTGGCCAAAATATGGAGGCAATTGTTCCTAATAGAAAATAAGTATCGCTGACCTTGAAAAAAATCTGGTTCGCGCCCCCAGGGCGTCAAAAGCCCCCAAAATGGCAAAAAATTACCTTTTTCTCCCATAACGTTTGATCCATCCATTCATTTTTTCTGAAACTTGGCCAAAATGTAGAGGCATTTGTTCTGGATATAAAATAAGCATCCTTGACCTCAGAAATATTCTTGTTCGCACCCCTAAGGGTCAAAGGAGGGTCAAAAATGCCCTAAATTGCCTAAATTTATTGCATTTTACACTCGCCACATCGCGTCACATACAGAGGGGGACCACGCACGCGCGGCTTGTTTGGTTCTGTTTTGCTGGCATTTTTGTTATATGCAAATGATTTACCACTTATCAAGGTCTACAGTTACTTGGGGATAAGAATGAATCGGATTGTCAGTCGGATGAGCAATGCTATTCGGAGTGTAGCGATAGACAGGCGTTTGCATATCAACAATTGTTTCTAGAACATCATTTGGAAGATCATTCATGAAAATCATGATTCTGGCTTGAAATAGATGCTTGTGTACACCGGTGTTGCTACTATGTGCTCTAGACTTCTACCCATCGATAACTACTTTTATCGACCTACTAGAGAAAAATGGTTTTATGTCTTCTACATTTCCAGATATCATAGCTAGCAATTTTCTAGAGAAACCCTTTAAATCAGACACTATCAAAGGGATTTTATATGTTGAGAGCTTATTGCTCTTGAAACAAAACTTCCATCGTGAGATTCACTGATCCTATGTGATATTAGTCAGTAGTTGAACTTGCAGGATGAAATCTATATTGCTTGTCATCAAGTAAATTGCTTTCTCCAATGGGATTGACGACTTCTTGGTTTATCACAGATTCAAACAACTTACTCATGATACTGATTTGTCTTTAGTAAGATGAAAACTAATGTTGATTACTGGGCAGACCAACAGAATTTTACAAAGAGATGGAACGCATTTCTCCTTTAAGCAACGATTGAGTAGCTCCGTAGAGATAGGGGCAAAATCTGGCAACTGATTCATCCTGGAAAGATATGGGAATTATTTTTTTTATAATTTATTTTGCGATTTGAATTCTTAAGAAATCTATCTGCTTCGACAATATTTGAAAAATTATACTTCAAACATTGTTACAATTTTAGCTTCGTTTCGCCATTAATTTGTCTTTTGTGAGTTATTATATGGGTTCTCGTAGAGTTGTTAAAGTCGATTTTTACTCTTACTTTTGTAGTGGGCAATTGCCGACTTCTCAACACTCAGGTTTTCCCAACCAATATGTTCCCACCTCGCACTCAACCCCAGACAACGTGATTAATTGGCAAATTAAGTTGCATATGCGATAAAAAATGAGTAATGTTTCAAATTAGAAACACTTCAAATATCGTTTTTTTTTTTATCTGAAGATCCTCAGCATGAACGTGGAGGAATAGCAAAGGATGACTTCAAAACGTATCTATGATGGCTGCGAGAGATTTGAGGCAAAGCGACTAGAGTATTCTATCTTCGAATTGTGTTTCGCAAAAGCCGTCCATGTCGAATATCCCAGACACATTTCAGCCCGATCATCTGTGTGTGTTTTTTTCTGTGGCAGAGACAATATGTTGAGGGCTGGTCTACTTGAGCCTTATGAGATCCCATGGCAGCAACCAATTACGTCAACCAGAAGAAGAAAAAAAACTGTTTACAAATGGTAGTTTTGGAGCATATAAATGTTTATCTATACAGTAATACGCTAAGGAAAGTTTTTTAACTCAGGATCCTCCAATCGTCGAAGATGTTATCCAAAAGAAATTTTTTTTTCATTATTTTATCTGATGCCATTGTTGTCTGGAACGTAAAACATTTATACGATGAAAAAATGTCACAAACATTTATACGATGGAAAAATGTCACAAACATTTATACGATGGAAAAATGTCACAAACATTTATACGATGGAAAAATGTCACAGACATTTATACGATGGAAAAATGTCACAGACATTTATACGATGGAAAAATGTCACAAACATTTATACGATGGAAAAATGTCACAAACATTTATACGATGGAAAAATGTCACAAGCATTTATACGATGGAAAAATGTCACAAACATTTATACGATCGAAAAATGTCACAAACATTTATACGATGGAAAAAATGTCACAAACATTTATACGATGGAAAAATGTCACAAACATTTATACGATGGAAATATGTCACAAACATTTATACGATGGAAAAATGTCACAAACATTTATACGATGGAAATATGTCACAAACATTTATACGATGGAAATATGTCACAAACATTTATACGATGGAAATATGTCACAAACATTTATACGATGGAAATATGTCACAAACATTTATACGATGGAAAAATGTCACAAACATTTATACGATGGAAATATGTCACAAACATGTATACGATGGAAATATGTCACAAACATTTATACGATGGAAAAATGTCACAAACATTTATACGATGGAAAAATGTCACAAACATTTATACGATGGAAAAAATGTCACAAACATTTATACGATGGAAAAATGTCACAAACATTTATACGATGGAAATATGTCACAAACATTTATACGATGGAAAAATGTCACAAACATTTATACGATGGAAATATGTCACAAACATTTATACGATGGAAATATGTCACAAACATTTATACGATGGAAATATGTCACAAACATTTATACGATGGAAAAATGTCACTAACATTTATACGATGGAAGAATGTCACAAACATTTATACGATGGAAAAATGTCACAAACATTTATACGATGGAAAAATGTCACAAACATGTATACGATGGAAATATGTCACAAACATTTATACGATGGAAAAATGTCACAAACATTTATACGATGGAAAAATGTCACAAACATTTCTACGATGGAAAAATGTCACAAACATTTATACGATGGAAATATGTCACAAACATTTATACGATGGAAAAATATCACAAACATTTATACGATGGAAATATGTCACAAACATTTATACGATGGAAATATGTCACAAACATTTATACGATGGAAAAATGTCACAAACATTTATACGATGGAAGAATGTCACAAACATTTATACGATGGAAAAATGTCACAAACATTTATACGATGGAAATATGTCACAAACATTTATACGATGGAAAAATGTCACAAACATTTATACGATGGAAAAATGTCACAAACATTTATACGATGGAAAAATGTCACAAACATTTATACGATGGAAATATGTCACAAACATTTATACGATGGAAAAATGTCACAAACATTTATACGATGGAAATATGTCACAAACATGTATACGATGGAAATATGTCACAAACATTTATACGATGGAAAAATGTCACAAACATTTATACGATGGAAAAATGTCACAAACATTTATACGATGGAAAAAATGTCACAAACATTTATACGATGGAAAAATGTCACAAACATTTATACGATGGAAATATGTCACAAACATTTATACGATGGAAAAATGTCACAAACATTTATACGATGGAAATATGTCACAAACATTTATACGATGGAAATATGTCACAAACATTTATACGATGGAAAAATGTCACAAACATTTATACGATGGAAAAATGTCACAAACATTTATACGATGGAAAAATGTCACAAACATTTATACGATGGAAATATGGCACAAACATTTATACGATGGAAAAATGTCACAAACTTTTATACGATGGAAAAATGTCACAAACATTTATACGATGGAAATATGTCACAAACATTTATACGATGGAAAAATGTCACAAACATTTATACGATGGAAAAATGTCACAAACATTTATACGATGGAAAAATGTCACAAATTCTTGCACGGGATAAGCAGAGAGTATCTCTCACATGTAGCACCTGGTATTCCCAAAATGGTCACCCATTTAGTACTGACCAGGCTCTATGTCGCTTAACTTCGGTGTTCTAATGAGAACCGATGTGTCAACATTATCATGCTGGTGTCAGGTGTGTCTCCATGTATATAAAAAAAGTCCCATCTTAAAGAAAAAGGGACACTTATCAATACAGTGGGCGTAATATTTGGAATTATTAAATTGTTTCCATGTCTGGTCAAAATTTACTATTAAAAGAAAAAGCTAGCTTTATCTCTGTGATATGATTCATAATCATATGAAGATTCAATGTGTTAGCTGTTGAAATGAATGTTTTATAAAGTCAGCATTGTGCTTCCCATCATTTGTGTATGTTTTTCGAGAGTTAATGAGATTTTGCCGAATGTTCAGGCTGGTTTGATCTAATAATCATTATTTCCATTTACTATAAGATGACATTACATTTGTAAGGATTTTTCATTAATTTAAAGCTTGTATTTTTAGTAACACACCATGGAAATTCGCTTATGGACTAATAGCATACTAGATGGCAAATGTTTTAAATTCCAACAAACTTTGATCGGTCATAATTTGGTGATTAATTGTGCTACTAAAATAACCAGATATATTCTGAAACTGCATTACTCAGAGTACTTAGCTTAGAATGTTTCACTTTGAACAATGGTGGTATCAGACTCGAATTGATGTTGTCTTAGTTTCCATTTACCAAAGCGATCAAATATATACAGGCAAGCTCTTTTAAATACATTATTGTTGTTGTTGGCATCCATCTGTCTCGGGGGACAATCGGGTTTTACGCCTCATATCAGTTCGTTGCCCAATTAAAGTCTGCTGTGACTGCATGGAACTTCTAGATCGGCAGGATCTATTGCAGTTGCCACATATGTATGTTCTGAGAGCTCGGATGCAGCCCTCAACCGTCTATGCTGTCACCTCTCCATCCATTACTGGTTTCTACTAAAAATACATCATTTAAGTATTAAGACCGTCTCAGTATTAAAAAAATAATATCAAGTGAAAGAAATCCCATAAGCCTTATTGTATGAAATTTTACAGGAATAAAATCCATTCGATTTTAGAACTGTTTGCCCGATGACTCTTTCGAGATGTTAATGTACATCAGTCTGTATTTGTTTTCTATTCGTTTCAATTATTGGCATTATAAAAACTGATAAAAAAAGAGAATTCATTTTCGAAAAGTTGAAAGCATCAAGAATCCTGAAGGCCATTGAGTCCTGTGTCTGCATCGAATCAATCAATCCATTTACTGCATCGACTGAAATGAAATTGACATAATTAAATTTCCGTAATCAAATTTGCCATCATGTTAGTACACGTACGTCTGAGTAAGTTTCATAGTTCTTCAGGGTTATCCAATAGAAATACAATTGATATAAATATTTTGTCAGTGCACCCTCGTGGTTCCAGGAAAGGGTTCGATTAAAATTTTCGTGATTTCATGAGAGTTCCCAAGTTTGTAATGAAACATCTGGAAAAGGCCGAATGACATATCTGTCAAAAATAATGATAAACACAAAGATTTTTAAAAAATCAGTATGAAAATTGTAAACATTAGTGAAAAAAAAACTTTGTTCAAAATATTACAAGTGTAAAAATGTATTTTTAATCGAATGTTTGTATTACATAGTTTGAACAACGTATTATGCATTAAAAGAATAAGGGTGAGATACGTTTAGAGAACTGCTGCCATTACCAACCATTCGAGCGCTACCACTGTCAACCAAGGAAGTAGTTTATCGGGTACGACAGGGTTCAAGTTGTCAATTACAAGTTTTTCCGATTTGAACAAATTAGTGTCATTTTTGTTTCGGAATTCGTCTAACTGGGTAGTCTATACATGGATTTTTATCAGAATTTAATGGAGAATTCAATAAACCTAATTTTATGGAAGAAATTTAGTTTTTAGATGCCTTACTAAATTTATTGAAAGACTAATTTTAGAATTGACTGACACTAACACATTTGCATATGACTCAAATTTAGATGAAATAACTAAGTTTCCTCGTGATCATTATTCATTTGAGGTAAAGTATAGAAACGAATGAAGAAGAAATATCACTTATTGCACTATTGTAAGACCATGAAATGCAAGATCACTGAAATCATTGCAACCATTACAAGAAATTGTTGATTGAAAACTCGAAATAAATAAACTGACCCAAACATTATTGATTCATCAGATCTGCCAAGGCTTGCTGATATCGTTGTATCAATGTACTCATCGACTGAGTCCTACTTGTTTTCACAATGTTGATTTGATAGAATCACAGCGCAACTTCCTGGTTAAGAGTTCCTGTTTTGTACCATGTACTATTGCAACAAGAACTGTTTTGTACCATGTACTATTGCAACAAGAACTGTTTTGTACCATGTACTATTGCAACAAGAACTGTTTTGTACCATGTACTATTGCAACAAGAACTATTTTGTACCATGTACTATTGCAACAAGAACTGTTTTGTACCATGTACTGTTGCAACAAGAACTGTTTTGTACCATGTACTGTTGCAACAAGAACTGTTTTGTACCATCTAATATTGCAACAAGAACTGTTTTGTACCATGTACTGTTGCAACAAGAACTGTTTTGTACCATGTACTATTGCAACAAGAACTATTTTGTACCATCTAATATTGCAACACGAACTGTTTTGTACCATGTACTATTGCAACAAGAACTATTTTGTACCATCTAATATTGCAACAAGAACTGTTTTGTACCATCTAATATTGCAACAAGAACTGTTTTGTACCATCTAATATTGCAACAAGAACTGTTTTGTACCATCTAATATTGCAACAAGAACTGTTTTGTACCATCTAATATTGCAACAAGAACTGTTTTGTACCATCTAATATTGCAACAAGAACTGTTTTGGCAAATGATCTACAGCAATTTGTTGCATTTGACAAAGCTGGGATATGACAATGTGGTTGCAAGTTCAAGTGGCATTCCTGGGATAGTGTGAATCATTAGAGTGGTGGCGTTCTAAGAAAGAGGTGGCTTAGATCATCTGCTATTTCTGTAACTACTATAGACCAAGGCTGGAATTCAGATAGGTACCATGATTGAACAATGCATGGCAAGATTAAAAGGTGACAACTTTTCTATCTAATATACTTTGATATCTATTTAGTGAATGTTTATCAGTGGGAAAATTGAGTACTTTTTAATGAGAATATATCGTACCGTTCATTAAACGTACCATAATCCTTCAAGCTCTCTAATGATATTTGCAATTCAACTGTCCATTGGTGTTTGAGTCAGTTCATAAATACTTAACTTACCTAAAGTTGTAAGAACAACGTGGTCATCAGATAACTCATCATAATCCACATCAGCATCAACTATATCAGCATCATGATCAACATCCCTATCATGTATCTGGTGCTACCAGATCAGGCTGTCTGAAGATATTGGCTTCCTGACCAAAAATGCACTAAACATTGATGTTATCGGGTTTGTTTCCTTTCTGTTTACAAAACTCAATCAGGTTCTGCAAAGTCAAAACATAAACAACAATTTTCTTCTACAAAACAACCAAACGAAACACCATAAAAAAATATTCGAAGATATATAGAATTTGAAGCAGAATCTTTTTTACCAAAATGACAGTATCTGGCATTAAAAAAAAACAAAAAGGGTTGATATGCCGTAAAACAAAACTACCAAACCCAACCTATCATCTAAGTCATGTTTATTGTCATTAACTCACTGTCATCATCACTGTCATAATCACAATCAGCATCATCTTAATCTTAATTTCTCCACCGAACCATGCTTCTATTACGTCTGATCTGTGATAATCTTTCTTTGTGTCTGCATTCTCTCTTCACTGATCTTATTCGAACCTTGAGGGTGT
The DNA here is from genome assembly GCA_963556195.1 of Sepiola atlantica. Lineage (NCBI taxonomy): Eukaryota > Metazoa > Mollusca > Cephalopoda > Sepiida > Sepiolidae > Sepiola > Sepiola atlantica. The sequence goes on along the minus strand of OY744540.1, from coordinate 73,029,761 downwards.
TGGCAGACATAGCCTTCCAAGTAAGGCAAACTTCTCTTTTCCTTGTTTTATTGGAGTACTCTGCAATACTGATGACTGTTGCTGATTGTAGTCTCTCAAAGAACATGGATCTGTTTTTTCTGCATCAATGAATGTTTTCTAAGAGCATTGAAGTGTTGTTCATCTCTGTGCATGAACTTACAGGACTATTTCACAACCACTCCCGGGAAATCTGATTATTGGTAAAGATTGAAGACGTATCAGAAGTCAAGGGATTGTTTCCATATTTTATTTTGATTGCAAATCCGATAAAATTCCTGTAAGTGGAAGAATCCATGATATTGAGGCACTTTGATCCTTTTATTTTTTACTTTTGATCACCCCAAACAAGGCATATTGCCACTGAAGCCTAAGGAGCTACTGTGATATGAGCCAGATTTATAGGGTGCAACCTGGGTGGGGAGTTTGGCAGCAAGATGTTTATTCACATTACATTTAAATTTGAGCATGTTGGTACAGTTGGGAAACAGGGAACAGAGAGATAATTTCAAAGATAAGCGATTCAAGAAAGAGGATATTAGAGCAGAATGTTTTCCGGCATCTAGAAATCTCTACACAGAAGAGGTGCGATTTTGCTGCTAATAAGGTTGGTCAGATGTATTTACGCGGAGGAAGTACAAGTGCAGTAAGTTCATCGGAGCACATTCCATGGAAGTATGTGTAAAACAAGTACAGGGATGCAACACTGCAGAGATGGGACAGGGGCTGGAGCTTGGCAGACAGTATGGACCATATTCGGTTAGACTCTTTTTGCACCTTGTCCAACGCAATCAAAAACACTGAAATGGTGAAAAATGTCAAATATACTTTACACTACTGAAGTTATGGGTTTAGAAATAGGTTCTATGTTAAGCTCTCTTTGGTTGATGTTACAATGATTGTTGGTGTGCTTAGTTTTTTTTGGTTTTTTTGTATAGATTATAAATTGGTGAATCTATGTAATTTTTTGCAGTTATGGTATAAAAGATGTTTCTTTCAAGAAAAAGTGACGATCAAATGGCCGGAAAAATTCAAATTGATAACCGAAATCAAAATTTGGCCGAGATCAGTGGTATCATGGTTTTCATTGGGCAGCCGGCCAAAACGGACAAACTTCCAATAAAACGTATCCCATTTTAGAGCTCAATTATCTGCTGTCCGTTTTCTGTCGTAATTCATTTGTGTGATGATTAATTATAACCAGTTGCAGCCCAACCCCCCATCAACTGTGTCGATATCAAACCAGCCGCTTTTCTTGCCCACTTATATAATTTAATATTATTTGGTATTCTTTGATTACAAATGGAGACCATTAGCCTTGTGGACCATCAACTGGTCGACGTTTACTCTTAAATCCGTCAAAATGATTGAGGAAAAGTCGGGGAGCAGGAATTCGAACAGTTTTACCATCAAACCCTGACTATTACTCTCAGTCTCTCTCTTCACTCTCCCTCTCGCACACTCTCTCTCGCACTCGCTCTCTCTCTCTCTCTCTCTTTCACCCTCTCCGCTCTCTCTTTCACTCTCTCTCTCTCTTTCACTTTCACTCTCTCTCTTACTTTTTCACTCTCTCTTTCTCTTTCACTTTCTCTCTCTCTTTCTCTTTCACTTTCTCTCTCTCTCTCTCTCTCTTTCACTCTCTCTCTCTCTCTCGCTTTCTCTTTCACTTGATCACTCCCTCACACACTCATTCACTCTCTCTCTCCTTCTCTCTCATTCTCTGATTGCTGACGTCTCTTTATTACTCTCACGCGCTGCTATCTTAAACTGTTGATTATTTTAACGTCCACCGACCGGCCGTCTGCTATTAACATTTCGGATAAAAATCACTGATTTTTGGCAGCGTTGCTCGAAAACGAACCGCCGTTCGTTCACTCTGAAGAGACGTTGAACGATTCTAACACCTCTTCTCTGCTCCTGCCGACCGGCGATTTCCAATCGTCTCGTCCTCATGGGGGACTCAAGGGTTAGTCTGGGTACGTTGTTCATAGTTTGGTTGCGGAGGTGTCAGAAAACAAAACTTGTGAAAGAAACTGATTCTACAAACATTTATTAATAAAAATCTGACTTTTTGTTTCAATTTTAAGTTCATAATCCAAATTTATGAATATACTATTGAAAATGATGATGTTTTAGGGGTTTTTTTTTTCGTACGCAAACAGAAATATGTGATTTGTTGAATCTAGTTAAAGGTGGAAATTAACATACCCGGGTAATGTAGAAATATTGCTCAAGGAGCGAGTATAATCTTGTAATGTAAAGGTTTGGTTTGGTAGTTTTGTTTTACGGCATATCAACCCTTTTTGGGTTATTTAATGCCGAATCTGGTCATTATAGTAAAAGTTTTTATGCTTCAAGTTCTTTATATCTTCAAATGTTTAATCATCGTTTTTGGTTTGGTAGTTTTGTTTTACGGCATATCAACCCTTTTTGGGTTATTTAATGCCGAATCTGGTCATTATAGTAAAAGTTTTTATGCTTCAAGTTCTTTATATCTTTAAATGTTTAATCATCGTTTTTGGTTTGGTAGTTTTGTTTTACGGCATATCAACCCTTTTTGGGTTATTTAATGCCGAATCTGGTCATTATAGTAAAAGTTTTTATGCTTCAAGTTCTTTATATCTTCAAATGTTTAATCATCGTTTTTGGTTTGGTAGTTTTGTTTTACGGCATATCAACCCTTTTTGGGTTATTTAATGCCGAATCTGGTCATTATAGTAAAAGTTTTTATGCTTCAAGTTCTTTATATCTTCAAATGTTTAATCATCGTTTTTGGTTTGGTAGTTTTGTTTTACGGCATATCAACCCTTTTTGGGTTATTTAATGCCGAATCTGGTCATTATAGTAAAAGTTTTTATGCTTCAAGTTCTTTATATCTTAAAATGTTTAATCATCAATTTTGGTTTGGTAGTTTTGTTTTACGGCATATCAACCCTTTTTGGGTTATTCAATGCCGAATCCGGTCATTATAGTAAAAGATTTATGCTTCAAGTTCTAAAAATAAAATAAAAAAGGGGAGGGAGAAAGGGAGAGGGGCTGTTGTTTTTGTTTTTGGTTTTGTAGAACATAATTAAGTTTTACAAAAAAAAAAAAAAAAAAAAAAAAAAAACGTCAATGTAGGTGAATTTCGTCTCAGGGAGCCACAGGGCAGCCTGATCTGGTATCACCAGTGTAATGTAAAAGAAGTTTGGAAAAGATATCCGGTGGTGATGCCGTAATTTTGGAAGCTTTGGAAAATGAAGGGTTATCCCTTTGTCGCTATTACACTCAGGTCGACCTGAAGTCGTATGCTAATGCTTTTTATAGTCACACCTATCAGCTATTTAGAACCAGTCCTCTGTATGTCATTCAACTGCATACGGTTCCAAACGCAAGAATTTTCATCGTTAATAACTAGATAAAGCGAACACCATGAATAAGTATTTAAAGATATTTGGAATTTAAATCACAAGGGTTATCAGAATAACTGTAGTCGGCATCATATAAACCGAATAAGGTGTGTATGCCACAAAACAAACTTAGTTCAAACAATAGTGTATGATTCTACATCAAACCGAGGGAAAGAAAAACACTTAATTTTATTCTCATTAAATCCAAATTTTATATTTTTTTTATTCAGTTTTCTTTTTATTTATAGATTTATTGGAAATTTCAGTTGTATCAATGTTAGATTTTCGGTACTCTTATGGAGAACACACCGCGTTTCCGTGACTGTGGTCTCGGAAGCGCCCGAGAGTTGACGAAACTATTAACCAATCAGGTTGCAGCAGGCATTAGACAATCAAATTCTAAGCAGACGATAACTTTTGGGAGAAATTAATTTCTACGATCTGCAGCATGTTTAAAAAAATATGAATTCTTATGGTCTGTGTCAGCGCGTTGAATCTCTCGAAGGAATCATTGAGTTCTGTCAGCAACGGTCACTTCTAGCGAAAGACTAACCCTAACCCTGAACCCTAATCCTAACCTTGTGCGTTTCCTATTAAAAAAAAGTTTAGAAAATCTACACGAAATCTAAAAGTGTATTCTTATGTAAAATTTACCTTGGCAAACAATGGAAGTATTCCCAAATCTCTAAGTGCAAACCTAGGGGGCTTTAATGGTATACAACCCTTCAAATTTAAAAAATAGCCTCTCTTTATGAAATATAAAGCATATGTATAAAATTTTCTGGGGAAGACAATGGAAGTGGTCCCGAATCTCTAAGTGCACCCCGAGGGGGCTTTAATGGTATACAACCCTTCAAATTTAAAAAATAGCCTCTCTTTATGAAATATAAAGCATATGTATAAAATTTTCTGGGGAAGACAATGGAAGTGGTCCCGAATCTCTAAGTGCACCCCTATGGGCTTTAATGTTATACAACCCTTCAAATTTAAAAAAATAGCCCCTCTTTATGAAATATTAAGCATATGTATAAAATTTTCTGGGGAAGACAATGGAAGTGGTCCCGAATCTCTAAGTGCACCCCTAGGGGGCTTTAATGGTATACAACCCTTCAAATTTAAAAAAATAGCCTCTCTTTATGAAATATAAAGCATATGTATAAATTTTTTGGTGAAGACAATGGAAGTGGTCCCGAATCTCTACAGTACCCTCTACGTGTTGCCACCTATAAGTGACTCATGGGAACAGAACCTCTTAAAACTTCAAACTCAGGTTTTAATTAATATGTTTCCAACATTTCAGCTTCTTCCGACTATATTAGGGGCGAAACGTAAGGAAGGGGCAGTAAAAACAAATAATGTAATCTGGTGTTATGAACATAGGGAAAAATTACATCCTAATGATTCTCATTTAATCCCGAGAAACGTCGGGTGTTCCTGTAAGTGTTTCATACATTGGATAAGCGAAGTCAAACAAACAGAAATTCGCTTTTAGTTCTAAAGATGATTCTGGCTTTGGAGGTCGTAAATCCCGTCACTCTCGATGTTTTACTGCGTCAAGGGCTTAAGGTGAACGTGCATGAAACAACGGAGAGCCAGACACTCGTACGTGGTTCACAGAACTGACTTGTTATTCGATCGGCCATCGTGAAGAGACACCATATCTTCATAGAGAAATATGTAACGCAATAATGATACATTTTTTTATATCGTTTTTAGCTCTGATTTTTTTTGCTTTTCCTTATTCTCTGTGTTTTTGTTTCTCGTTTTCCAGACAGGGTATTTGCTGAAACAAACGAACTTCAAAACAAATAATGGTTTTGTCATTTCTGTTCATGGGGGTGTACTCGTGACTTTTCGTGATTTGATATTGGTGATTCCAGCAAAGTCGGATAAGTTCGTGGTAGACACATAAAAAGTGACTTTAATATCGTTAATGTTCGATTATGATGCGAGTTTTCCTATTTTTACCCGTAGCAAAGTTGAAACTATGAAGAGGAAATGAATTTGATTTACAAATCATATTCACTTATAAGACAAACCATTTTACTTTCCCGCGTTCATCTTACAATATAAAATGCTAGCAGGGGTTACCCGGCGTTGCCCAGGTGCTAAATACGTTTTAACATGAATAAACATAGGCAATATTAGTATTCTGTGACACATTTTAATTTTTCGTTTCGGTTAAGTTTTTGAATTGTCTATTTTAACGGTGTTGCGTTATTTTCTTTAGCCATTAAGAATAAGACCGTAACATAGAAACTGTTTTTGTTTTTTTGTTTTTGGAGAGGGGTATATATATATATTTGTTTTTAAATTCCCGAAACAGTTTTTCATGGTAAACAACTGATGATCCCTTAAAATAGTGTTAGAAACTAACTAATATAATAACTGTAAAAAATAAATTGACTTACATGAGTGATTTTCCACTGGAAGACTTGAGACCATAAGTTTTTTTAATTTATTTATTTTTTATTTTTTTTTATATATTTTTTTTTTCTATAGTTTTAATGGTTGAGAAACTTCCGAGACTATATATATATATATATATATATATATATATATATATATATATATATATATATATATATATATATATATATGGGAAATGAAAAAGGAAAAACCAAAAGATAGTTTTTTATGTATTCATCAACGTTTCGTCTTTATTGTAAGACTTCTTCCGGATGATAGTTTGAAGAAAAATGTCATGCAAGTACATAGACGTTTGGGGTTGACATGGTGGTGAGATGAAGGGCTATAGCAGTCGTAGCTACTATGAAACACAGATAGTCCAGGATGTGAGAGTCAATGGTTGAGAAAGATTCAAATGAATATGAGAAGCTTTAAGTTGATAAGATTGAGACAGCTATGAAATAGGGAGGGTGAGATTATAATTGAAATGGCCTTAGGGTGGGATACTTTTCAATGTCAACCCAATATTTCGATGTACTTTCATGACAGTTATCTAAAAAATTATCATCCTGAGGAAGTCTTACAATAAAGACGAAACGTTGATGAATATATAAAAAATATCTCTTGGTGTGTTTTTTTTTCATTTCCCATATATATATATATATATATATATATATATATATATATATATATATATATGAGAGAGAGAGATTAACATCCTCCGCTGAATCTCACTCTTAAAAATTGATATTCTACTTTTTTAAGCGATTACATGTGGATAACCTGAAATAAAAAAGAAAACAATCAAAAACCGATTCTTTTAGAATTTAGAGTTTCGTATATAAATTTAACGTAAAATTATCCACCATTTTCGGGTAATTCTTATGTTTTAGGACAGTAAACAATTTTTTTCACACGAACCTCAAGTCTGAGTGGCTGCCAGTTAAGATTAGATTAAAAAACCATAACGAATGTTTAAAAAAATATTTTATTGGTGAGCTTTGTTACAATAAATGTTACTTGGCGTCGGTAGATTCCGAATGTTTACATAGACGGCCGGAAAAAAACTGAATGAAAAGTTGGTTGGGTCAAAAAAATCCAAAACTGAGCTGAATGTACAACTGGAAAAAAATGTTTGTTTATTGCACGTAATTTTAAAAAAGAAAAGAAAAATATCACTGAACAAGTGTTAAAACGGTGTTAGGGTTTGGGGTTAGGGTTCGTTAAAATTCATTATCGCTCTGATCAATTTTTATTTCCAATTAGTGAATTTCGCGATTCACTCAATTAAAATGTTTACTTGTTGTCTACTTATTTTCTCGCATTCTGGTTGGATAATTTTCCGGCCGTCTACGGAAACATCCGGAAACTACCGACGCTAAGTCGATTTTAGCTTGGGACCTAATCTGGACAAGTACCCAATAAAATAGTTAAATAAAAATAAAAATTAAAAATAAATGAATGCTCTAAAAGTGTTTAAAATATTGGGTACCAAATTGACTTAACATCGCTAAGAGGAGACAATAAAAAACGAAGATTACCCGAAATGAAATTTCACCAGCCAAGAGAGCTCCATAGTATACATTTTGTAACATGTACATAACTGACATAGTTACTTAACTTACGTGGAAATCATCTGAATCTAGAAAATAATGGATTACAATTATTATGAAGTTTGAATTCTCTGAAGTTGATCAGGGTGACTTAAAGTGTATCCCATGTCGAGGCCCCTAATATGGGAACTTTGGGTTGTGTGCAGTCAGACCTTACTTACTCTCTGGTCTCCGCTGACGCTGAGTGCTAATAATTGTAAAGGACCCATCGATATGTTAAATAGATTTTGCCCTTTACACACAAAAAAAAAGCTGGAGAAAGAAGAGAATTTTTAAAAAGACGGCGGAGAAACGCACATGGAACGTTTTTCGCATTGTTCCAGGAAGTAATTGAATTTGAATCGTTAATTCTACTTTATATACTATTAATATATACACATACCTAACTTATATATATATATATATATATATATATATATATATATATATATATATATTTGATGTGTTTGGTTGACGCTAGATGATAAAAATATTTCCACTACGAAAATAATCGGAAATAAGGAATTAATCTTCGAACCCTTAATCTCCAATCGATTCGACCTCTTGATCCGTCGAACACAAATAGATAAACATTGTCTGCTAAATAAAACCTCTGTTCCCTTAAGACGAATGTAAAGTGCTAATCCATTAATATTTCTGATCGGATTTAAATCAATCTGTGGCGGTTGGTGTCATTCTTTTTAAAAAGAAGGAAATAGCTATATTTGTTTATAGAATAACTTTATTTCGTTTAACTTCATAAATAAATAAATAAATAAATAAATATATGAATTGAATTTGTCATTAAATAATCTACAATAGTTGTCACATTTCTCATAATAGAGGGTTGGTGTCTTGCAGAAAGATTGGAAAACGGTTGGAATGTTAAATAGAAAGCGAGTAAACTCACCAGTATATAAGTTGGTTAGTTGAATTTTTAAAATGTTACTTAAATTTACCCCAAACAAGGCACACTGCCACTAAGATGTGAGGGGCTACTTAAAATTAGGATACCTCTATAAATCTGGCCCTTAAGTTGGCAGTTGCGCAGAAAGATGATTGTTCACATTACATTTAAATTTCTGCCTGTTGGTACAATCGGGAAGCAAGGAGGGAATTCCAAAGGCAACGGTTTGAGAAAAAAATCTATTAGAATAGAAAGCCTTCCGGCATCGGGGACCTCTAGAGTAAAGGGGTGTGATTTTGCTACTTTTCGGGTTGGTCAAGTATTTTTACCTTGAGGGGGGGGGGATACAAGTGCAGAAAGTTTGCGGAGCATATTCCGTTGAAGTACTTGTAAAATATGCATAGGGATGCACCATTGCGACGATGGGACAGGGGCTGGAGCTTGGTAGACAGTGTGAGACCTATTAGGTTAGAGACTCTTTTTTTACCCTGTCCAGGAGGGAGAGACTAATGTTTGGTTCACCTACCCAGATGTGGCAACAATACTCTATGCATGAGCAAATGGTGGCTTATTTTACATATATAGAATACTGGCAGGTGTGAGAAGTCTCCTCGCCCGGTAAAAAGAGTCCACCTTATTCGCAGCAGACTCGGCAGTATCTTCTCTGTATTTATTCCAATTAATGTTACATATGGATGTTAGCCCACGGAGTTAGGGAATGTTGGACTCTCGTGAAGGGTGCTAACAACAAAGATTAGTCGGGGTCAACTTGCTGAACTCGGGGCTAGAATTACCAGACTGTGGGAATTGATAGAGACAGATATGACATCACATGGCTCAAAGAGAGAGAGTGAAGGAGAGAAGTCTGCAGTTCATTGGAAACACTAATCGTTTGAACATGTTAATTTAAACAGTGATCATAGATATCTTTCTGACTCCCTCAACTCCACTGATTAGTTATTTGAAACGAAGATGAAGTCGAATAAATCTTCTCTATCTTCCAACACTTTTGCGTTTTTTAGGTATGAAAGAACATTTGCAGGCCCTGTTTCCTCAGTCTTTAAAAATCATAGAAAAGCAACGTACAATAACAAACACTTAAAAGGGTACGATTATGAACTTTCAGCAGTTGTTGTTGTTTTTTATTTATATATAATGTTTTAAAAACATTGAAAGTCGCTTTTTGGTAGTGATAAAAAGAGTAATAAACTGTCTTCGATTGTGTTTGTTGAACGGATCATATGTATTTTACGAGCATGTGTTTAATACTATGTAATAAAACTAAAAACTGAAATATCGAACTGGTATTATTATGAGTTACCTATGAAACCGTATACGGGGAGAAGGTGAGAGATAGACGCAAGTCTAGGGTGACTACTACCACTACAGAGAAAGGGGCATGGCAGATGCAGAGACAACTGACGACACGCGCGCGGGTCATCAGTTTACAGCAGTCTTGGCACATCATCAACTCCATAATCTGACACCGTATCCATTAGGCGTACATACTTGTCAATCGCGTTTCTTTTATTAAAGATTACAACAGTCAAATGTTTGTTTTAACACTTTAAGTTGATGAGTTACTATTTTAGGCTTGCTCTAATAATCCGTGTAGAATATAATAGCGTCTTATCACAAATGATAACGGCAACTTACGTTTTCTACATGTATGACACAAGGTTGAAATTCCACAGTAAAAATGATGTTGAGAACGGTATTTTTCCACATGAGGATAAAGTAAGCATAAGGTTAGAGGAGTGGAAAATTCCATTATGCATTGATAGACTAGAATTATGATTGCGTCACAGGATATTATGTCATGAGTTGAAGTACGTGGCAAGTAAGTGAGATCAATTCTGCTCCATTTTTGGTTCACATTTACCATGCTAAAAAACTTCCCACACCTGACATTATCCTATATATCTACAAAGCCACCATCCGCCCATGCATGGAGTATGTTTGTCAGATTTGGACTGGTGCACCATCCACTAGTCTCTACCTTTTAGACAAGGTCCAAAAAAAGAGTCTCTAATCTAATAGGTCCCTCACTGTTAACCAAGCTTCAGCCCCTGTTCCATCGCCGCAATGTTTGCATCCTTTTGTTTGATGTAGAAGTGCTTCAGTGGAATGTGCTCCGATGAACTTGCTGCTCTGGTGCCCCCTCGACGTAAATACATTCGACCAACTCGACAATCAGCTAAATCCCACCTTGCTTTGCCCCTCCCTCTCTCACTCTTCTCTTTCTCTCTCTCTTTACTTCTCTCTCTTTATCTCTCTCTTTATTTATCTCTCCTTCTCTCTGTTTATCTCTACTTCTTTATACGCCCTTCTTTATCTCTTTTTTATCTCCTTCTCTCTCTACTTATCTTTCTCTCTCTTTAGTTTTCTATCCTTACTTCATCCTTGCTTTCGCCCTCTTTCTCTCTCTCTCTCTCTCTCTCTCTCTCTCTCTCTCTCTCTCTCTCTCTCTCACACACACACACACACATCTCAATCTCTTTATTGTTCTTATCCACTCTCTCTCTCTCTCTTTCTCTCTCTCTCTCTCTCTCTCTCTCTCTCTATATATATATATATATATATATATATATATATAGTTATTCCAAGCTTTATCGTTCTCTATCTCTTGACAACTGGTGTTGCTTTTACACACAAACATTTCGCCGTGACGCGATAGTCGATTGAAAGCTTTTTGCATTTTCCTTTGTTTTTGTTTTGGTCGCATATCTAAGACTTCCACAGACATGGCTTCGTTTGGTATTTTCGTCGAAAAGACTAACAAGTTGCTTCTAGGGTTGAGTAAATATGTGACTGTGAAATGAGGTCACACAAGTTCTTCGCCAGAAAAGAGTGCGTTTACAGTCGGTCGACTTGAGAAATTTCATCTGGCATATTTTCGGTTAGCGAATCAGTATTTTATTGCATGGCAACTACAAGATTTGAGTCCGAAGAAGCGGGTAGTTTAGGGAGGGGTACCAACTTGAACTACAATAAAGATGCCTACCATCTGATGGAGGTAAGGGGAGGGTGGTAGAGAGTTATGGTGTAATTGAGAAAATACTAAGATGTCAGTAGTCGATTAGATCACGTGATGGGTTAGAGAAAAGGTATTTTGAAATAGTGTGTAAGTTAAAAATCTGTTGGCAAGCCAAGAAGACACGAGTGGACAAGTGTAAAGAAGGGTGAAATATATACTAAGCCGTGATTGGTCAAGTCGATCATGTGATATGTCGGGGAAAAGAGAAATAGTAATTTCAAAATTAGTTGACATGAGACGAAACTAGGTCATGTATGGCACAATATGAGTTTTTGTTACTGTTGGTTCACCATCTATGAAGGCCAAGAGCCACTCGAGGATAAGGGTTGGTGAGATCGAACTGTTCGGTTGAGTGTTTCGCATTCTTAGTCTACATTAAACAGGCCGTGAATACTAGGAAAATATAAACAATTACGCACGTGTGTCGGTAAATAAGAGGAAACACAAAGAAGTGATTTAAACTCATGTGCGTTTATTTAACGTTTGTTTTGGCAAAGGCTAGCACAGTCAATGATGAAGAAATAAACATTTACTACAAGTCCCAAAACAATTGAATGCACAAAGTCTTTATTCAAATAAAAGAGGTGTGTGAAATGCGCAAAAGGGTCTACTTATAGTCTACGCAATTCGAGTTTTTTTGTTTTTTAGGAGCCGACGAGAGTATTACTTCACTCCACGAAGTCAGCCAAGAAAGAGTAAAGACATCATAGAGATTTCTCGAAGTCTCGCGAGAACTAGGTCCAAGTCACGTGTCTCCCGAGACTTGATCTCTTTCTAAAGGTGGCACATTTCTGAATTTCTCGCGAAATTTTATTCAAGGAAGGCAACTCTATCGTATAACGATTGTTAGCCGAAATTGATCACTGTAATAAACTAAGTTTGACTACTTATGGGACGGTTTATGGCAAATATTTTTCGACGTTGGATTTGAAATTGATCACTATAATAAACTAAGTTGGATTACTTATGGGACGGTTTATGGCAAATATTTTTCGACGTTGGATTTGAAATTGATCACTATAATAAACTAAGTTTGATTACTTCTGGGACGGTTTATGGCAAATATTTTTCGACGTTGGATTTGAAATTGATCACTGTAATAAACTAAGTTGGATTACTTATGGGACGGTTTATGGCAAATATTTGTCGACGTTGGAGTTAAAGACGACTATGTTGTAGTCTGCAAGGTAGAAATCTTGCGGTAATGTGTTCTACAAACGCAAAGAAGCTCTGTCTATGGAAATGTTGCATGCCGCTAGGCACATGGAGGAAAAAGAGCAAGTCTTTTTTTTAATGGTGATGCAAGATGAGTTCTTGCTGTGAATGTCTTAAGGAGGTTCCAGAGATTGGAGTTCAGTCGAGCACTTTCCATGAAAATAAGGATAGAGCAGAAAGAGACTGTAAGATGTTGCTAGTTTCTCTCTGCTGTATCGTTATTTTTATCTGCATTCAATTAACTTTATTTTCTGATATTAAAGTTTAAAATATAATAACCAGTTAGAAGCTGGAAATAGCATTTTAAACACTAGAAAATGTACACATGGCCGACAGCGATGAAAAGCGAATTTAAATTATTATTTTATGTGAATAGTTATCGGCTAGTCCTCATGTATATATATATTTTTTTTTCATTTTACAAAATAAATTCTTTCTTAAATATTATTTTAAAGTTAAAATTAATTATTACGGTGTCTTTTGGTCATGAAATTATCACTAGAACCAATTTTCTATAAAACTGTAAGCAATTTTATTACGGTAATGATTTAACAAGGGCGATAACCCTGAAATCATAATGTGAAATATTAGGATCGAAGATGTAATTTTATCGTTTAAAAAAATTGCCTAGCAAAGCATGCATGAATGGATTTCGAAAAGACAGATGTTAGTATTTTTATTTTTCCAGTATGTATATATATATATATATATATATATATATATATATATTTATATATATATATATATATATATTGACTTTAATAAAAAAAAATTAGTAAAATCTTATTTTCAATAGATATAAACAAAACAAATCTGAGGTCATGTTTATGCAGCAAATAAATGTAAAGATTTTATCCAATCATAGACAGCCTGAGACCGGTACATACAAAAGTTTATATTATTAAATGTTCGTGCCGGTATTGATGGGGCGAGTCATAGTAGACTCCAAATAGAGAGTTAAGTATCTGCCACCTTCTTTGAAAAATGGCTAAAGTGAAAATAGCGAACAAGACTAAATGTTAAAATCTGAAAAATTGATGTAATAGAGAATTTTTGGTTTTTAAAGCTTGGACCCATATTTGGCTAAAATCAGTGAGAAAACAGATTTCTTAAGTAATATTTTGTTAATAAACCTATTGCAGTGAATGAAATCGGGAAAGTCTAACTCTACTTTATATATAAGATATATATAACTGCAGTGATAGCAGTTGGTAGTGACTGGCATGCGGGTTTCGAATCTTAGGATTAATGCACCCACTACGTTTAACCACATTGCCCTCTGTGTAATATATGTAGCCAAGAGTACTCTGAAATATTCTGTTATTTTTGTATTTTCATCTATGTCATTATTTATGGCATATTTAGTCATTCTCAAAAATACACATGACTATAATCACGAAGAACAAATGTAGTAAAATATTATGAAGTCAATCTCATGCTTAGATTTATAAATGTTTTGTAATAAAGATTAACAATTATGTGACAAATGCACTAATTAAGGCTGAAAATTTAAGCTAGTCATATGTAGCACCGTATTAAAAATGGCGACTTGATAGATATGAAATATGGTGTGTTACTTAACTGCACGCAGGCTTAAAGTGATTTCAGATACCTCATTGTAAAACCAGTTTTTTTATGAAAGAGTAAGAGATCCCTGCTACCAATAAATTACCTTCCATATAACTCACAAACCGTATTGTCCACTGTATGTTCCTGACTTAATTTATTGAATACAATTTCAAATCCAAACTTATCTACTGTCTCCAAATAGCGTAATCGAAGTTTGCCATTCAGTTCCACCCTGACTTTTCATTCTCCGAAACAACCTATTTGCTGTTGGAATAAAATTATCAATGCTAGAAAAACATCGGCCAATTCTGAGAAACTAACTAAAAACTGATCAATAAAAAGCAGATGAAGGTATATTTCTATCTCAGTATGGCATGCGAACAATTTGGAAATCAAACGTTTCTTTCTTTCGAAACAATTTATAGCAAAATTCATCTTCATGCATCTCAATTTCAAGATCGAGAAATGTGGCTCATTTTCCTTTTTGCTCGACTTTCAATTGCAAGTCTGACGAATAGATATCCCTACATGTTTAAAGTAACACATCAATGCATCTAACGTCTAAAACCTGACTTTTCCATTGAAAATTATTGCTTTTCGTCTGTCGTGATGGATCAGTTCTGACATAAATAAAGGTACACATTTGCTCAAAATGGAGTGGGATCTATACCCGTTTGGAATGCCTATTCGATGTCTTATACGTTAATGTTCCAGAGTAAAATAGCAATTTTCAATTAAAAACCTATACGTGTATGTTTGTAATCTCAACCCTTTAGAACAAAATTAATATGTATATATATATATGTATATAAGTATATGTATATATGTATGTATATATATATGTATATATATGTATATATATGTATATCTGTATATATATGTATATGTATATATGTATGTTTATATATGTATATGTATGTATATATGTATATATATGTATATGTATATATATGTATATATGTATATGTATATATATGTATATGTATATATATGTATATATATGTAAATGTGTATATGTATATATATATGTATGTGTATATATGTGTATGTATATATATATATATGTATGTGTATATATGTGTATGTATATATATATATATGTATGTGTATATATGTGTATGTATATATATATATGTATGTGTATATATGTATATGTATACATATGTATATATGTATGCGTATATATGTATATTTATATATATATATGTATATATGTATATGTATATATATATGTATATATGTATATGTATATATATATGTATATATGTATATATATGTATATGTATATATATACGTATATGTATGTATATGTATATGTATGTATGTATATGTATGTATATGTATGTATATGTATATATATATATGTATATGTATGTATATATATATATGTATATGTATGTATATATATGTATGTATATGTATGTATATGTATATATATGTATGTATATGTATGTATATGTATATATATGTATGTATATATATATATGTATGTATATGTATGTATATATATATATGTATATATGTATGTATATATATGTATGCATATGTGTATACATATATATATATGTATATATGCATAATATAATGTATACGAGTATCATATTTTAATATTTTATATATATATATTTGCCTGATATTATGCATTTCTCATATCATGGGCTTATTTTATCATAAGAAAGCAAGGTCTTATATAAACGTCATTAGAATATGCGAGTAGGGTGTCAAAGCCAATGTCTTTATAAGATTTCATAAAGCTATTAAATGCTTGCATTCACATGGTGCATACATTAGCCATTATTAATATCCAAGAATTATAACCAAGCGAATCTCTGGTGCTGCTCCAGCAGCAAAGAAGAGTTCATGTTAGGTGAACGCATCCAGCTAGAATTACTTGTGACACAAATATTTTTATAAAATAAAGTGTAAATGATAGCAATCAACGCCACCAGAGCGAGCCATATCGTATCGATCTCTGTCGCCCTGACTCGACTTTTTGTCACGCGCCTTCTCAATTGATATAAGTGTTGGCTTTCTTATGACAGCCAAAGAAGCGATAACATTTTCTTCTGAACACAGAAATAGTCCCACCATCCCACCCGCAAATAAGTTTAAAGTTCAGTCTCTTTTTTTATTCATTGTTTTTTTTACACAATTTCAAATTGCTAGCTTCCTGCTACACTTAAAACGACAATATCACGTAACTTCGTATATAATAAGATTAGAAACGGCGTAGCACTGGAAATAAGACAAACATATGCAAAAATGGCGCTATCTTCACTACAGATATACAGTTAGGAATGTGTATATGGGTAACATAACAAGGGCCGTTATTTGAATAGAAAAATTTGAAGGACACCTTAAAGGTCAGAGGTTACTCCAGAACAGAAATCGACGAAACCACATGACTTTTGAACTGAGATTTTCTGTCTCTTGGCTGGCGAGACTTCAAGCAGGAAAGGCTTTCCGTGTTGCCGTCCCTAATAGGTGGGCGCACACAATATAACTAGGTGTAGTGAGACGAGATATCCGTCTATCTATATGGCTGTCATTCTCTCTTTTGCATGCTTACGAAAGTAACCTGTCTCTTTTCTGTAACTGTTCTTCTCTTAGTAATAAACCGTTTTTTTTATAAACATCGGCGTCCGAGTGGGTTTATGAGAAGACAAATAGAATCTGGAGTCTCAACGAAGCTAAAGTGTATTTTAGGGTAAAACATTCATAGCACTGTCAAATGAATCAGAAATTTACGATATTTCGACGTGCTTGATTCTATTTTGTTAGCATTATTTTCCCAGAGATTAACAGATACTCACCGGAGGGGTCACGTGAAGGTTACTGACATCTAAAATGAGAGATAAGTCAACATCAACTTGAACACTGCTCAATTTCAGTTAGAGTTAAACTCCCAGCTTACTGTTTTGTTGCATTATTTGGGCCTCGTTCAATAAGTTGCCAATGCTACTCGGTATATGATGTTAGATATTGGGGGTACAGAGAGTACGAAAGGAGATAGGAGTCCAAACGGAAGTCGAAAGTGACGTCATGACGGTGGGAGGTTGTCGATATCTTTGTTCCTGACTGGCGGCCCGTGCAGATGTGAAAGCCGGTCGTTCCATTGTCAGTAGGTAAGGGTCAGAAGGGGTGGAACCAGTAGCCTAGAATGACTTAAGTCAATCTCTCTCAGTAACTCCTTTCTTTTTTCTCTCTCTCTACCGTGCAAAAAACACTAAATATCTATCTGTTTAACGTTAAATAAAACTTTTTAAAAACTAGCCGACGGTCCCCGCGTTATCGTTCAGAAGACGAGACACACCGAACCACTAAACAAAATTAAGGTAACCACGGCGAAGGTATACAGAAGGTAAGCGAGAATCCTACAATGTTACTTTAGAAAATACCTATTTATAATAATGGACGTGTAGTGGGTTCGCTAAGACGAGAGAAAGTGAAATAAAATACTGGCATACTAAGCCTCTGCCTTTCCTTTATTTCTCATTGTGCTTCACTCTTTATTTTTCGTTCCATTCTCTCTTCCACGATCACATACATGTGGAAAGGGAAGATACGTAAAAAATGCTTTTAACTACGTCCGCAAGAATCAGGGGGAAACAAGAAATACATGAAAACACGGAGTTCATAACAAAAAAAGTATTAATCCTGAGAAATGAGAACTCTTTTCACGCGTTAAACTAACTAAGTGTTCGTGCCTCTTTAGTGAAATAAAAAAAAACAACTTGTCGACTAAAAAGTTTTAAACCGACTTCCAACATAACGACTATAGAGCGCTGGAGAAAGTTTTAAAGAACAATAATGCAATTAGTATCTCATTAAAGTTAATACGAATGCACACCGTCACAGTTCGGAACTCGCACAGTAATCACCATTAAAAATATTTAAGTCTTTTCAACACAGTAAAAAGGAAAGTTTTAAATTAATATCGTTAGTGTTTCGTCGTCTTGGAATGCGCACCGTCGTAGATAATAATGAAAACGAAAATTACTATTGGTAACACTGAGCAAAACGAAGCAGCATCACATACAACCATTTAGATTTTACCATCGATGACGACGGGTTATAGTTTGATAACAAAACGACGCCAACAGACGAATTTGATTCTAGTGTATCATACGTTGTGAAAACCAACTCTGCTGTCCTAACTACACAAGTAATGAAAGATCCAGGTTGTACTCGATGGCCGTTCTTCTAAGCAATATGGCATAAATGCTGGTGTACCCCAGGGATCTATTCCCGGACCTCTACTGTTTCTTAATTCGCATAAATGACCTCCCTGATGCCATTCCGACTGAGATAGGAATATTTGCTAACGACACGACTCTCTACTCTCGTCATGTGGGCAAAACCGACGTGCACATATCTGAGGCAATGACTAAATCCTTAGAAAATGACCTCCAGTCTGTAGTGGAATGCAGTCATAAATGGATGGTAACTTTTACTGCCGCAAAGACAAAGCTACTTTCCTTCAATAACTACAAGAAACCTCTTCAACCATCGATTGTCATGGCAAATAACACCTTACCTGAGAGTTCATCATTCAAACTCCTCGGCCTAACTTTCACAGATAACATGAATTGGAATACATACATCGAAAACATTGCCAAAGCTGCTGCAAAGAAGTTGTGCTCTCTATACCGTGCCAGTAAACTTCTCACACCTGACATTATCCTATATCTCTACAAAGCCACCATCCGCCCATGCATGAAGTATTGTTGCCACATCTGATCTGGGTCACAATCCGCTAGTCTCTCCCTCTTAGATAAGGTCCAAAAAAGAGTTGCTAACTTGATAGGTCCTTCACTATCCACCAGGCTCCAGCCTCTGTCCCATCGCTGCAATGTTGCTTCCTTGTACCTGTTTTACAAGTAATTCAATGGATTGTGCTCTGATGAGCTTGCTGCTCTGGTGCCCTCACGACGTAAATTCACTAGAACAACCCGACAATCTGCCAAATCCCATCCATACACTGTAGATGTCCTCAGATGCCGTAAAGCTTTCTACTCCAAGAGCTTGTTTCCTCGTGCTGCTGGACTCTGGAACTCCCTCCTTGCTTCCTGCTTCCCTGACGCTACTGACATACAGAAATTTTAAACTAACGTAAACAGACATCTCGCTGCGCAGCTCCTAATTTAGGTTGAATCCCTCCCTTTTTCTTTCTCAGTAGCTCCTTACACCTACAGTGGCGGCCTGCCTTGTTTGGGGTGAACTATGATAAAAAAAATGATTTTTTTAATGTGCAGATGGGCAACAAGGGTCGAAATGGTCAGTGGTGTTGTTTCAGAGTTTTCCTTCTCCCGAGAATAATTTATCATACCAAGGTTCATATTTCACAACGGAAGGCCAAAGAAAACGTGGAAGGAAGTGATAAAAATTAACCTGACGGATAAAGGAATGTTGGATGATAACCCTATGGGAATGGACGTATCTGTTGAGAATCGTTGGTTTGACTTGCGCGAATTAACGCGGGTGCAGTCGAGTGCAGATTAGGGGCTGTTCTCACAGTCAGAGCTAACAGACGTGACATGGTTACCGTGTGACGAGACCCCAGATTAAGGGTCAGTCTGCACCTGTGGGAGGCTCTGTGACGTTACAGGCCCTTGCGTGGGAAACAGAGGGATCCGTGACGTCACTCGTTCCCGTGAGAGGAGAGTTTCTAGTCAGTCTGATTCGGAAGGCGAACTGAGAGGACGTGCGATTCACGATGTAAAACTAAGGGAAATATTTCCTTTCGGGGAAGACAAGCGCGAGAGATCCTTTCCCCCTCTCTATGAATGGTTAAGAAAACATTGTTAACTAACTACGATAAAGTAGTGATTTGCTCTCTCCCTCTCTCTCGACGTGGGGAATGACTCCCAGTTGAAATAACAACGCTTGTAATAAAAAGAATATAATTTAAAAGCAAAGTTTGTCTTCGGAGTGCGCCATGGCTTTTGTTGCAGACAACGGATGGCGTGGTTCACGGCAGAGAAGAAAGAATTCATCCACTAGACGACGCGACCGCCCTCTACAAGCGAGGGAGAAATCTAAGGTAT
This sequence comes from Sepiola atlantica, assembly GCA_963556195.1. NCBI lineage: Eukaryota > Metazoa > Mollusca > Cephalopoda > Sepiida > Sepiolidae > Sepiola > Sepiola atlantica. Next base: position 73,009,578 of record OY744540.1, on the reverse strand, counting down.
GCAACAGAAAGACCTGACCAAAGATATGTTATTTTGGAAGTCGATAACTTAAGCAGTCCAACGCATGTCTGCATGTGAAATAGACGTTAAACCGAATATGATGATGATAATTTGTGAAATACTATGTTATCTGTCACCCACGCTTGAAATAGCATGATGACGAAGGTGCAAAAGTCTGATACACTGATATTTCATTCGTATCAGCTTAGAAACGGGAGAGGTGATTGATTGCTGCTTTTCCCAATTTTTTTTTATGAAGTCGCTCCAGAAGCCACTTAGTGTAAGGAGCTAAAAAAAATACTACTTCAAGGTCAAAAACTAGCCAACGATAAGTGTTAGATGGATATGTTCCGACCCAGAAAACAGCAATTTCCCCCCTTTGTCAGAAACATCGCTCATAGAATGTGAGGACTAAAGGACAACATCAGGGAAGCGAGAGTTACGAGGTGCTGAAGGTAAACCTAATGTCAACGTTCTACTCTTTACGCTAGTGAAAGTAATTCAATCGTCCTGATTCTGCAGGATGAGCCTGCGGTTTACGCCAGTAACAACTACATTTCTGTCGGTCAACACAATATATGGACCCACTTGTCATTGCTGATATCTTGCATATGTGTGTGCTGAAGGAAGAAAATTGAATGGCGTAAAGAAATGATTAATGGAAGACAAGTGAACTTCGAACTCAATTGTGGTGTTGGGAAATGTTCGTTATTCGCAAACCGGATGTTATCGCGTCTTTCGCAAAGACGTGACAAAAGGACAATATAGATCGATAATGATTTGCTCGGGTTGATTACTATAATTTACACTTATGTTTTATTTTGTTTTAAAAGTAATTGTAATCGTTGTGAGGAAAATATTTCCCTGACAGATTCGGACCCGTCTGACGAACAAGGGCATATGAATACTGACTACATAAAGTCGTTGCTGACAACAATTAGGCGTTGTACGGTTAAACTCAGAACTATCCGTTCTTTGTCTTATTTCTTATTTCTCATTTTATTTCTGTGTACAATTTAATAGTCCGCATTGCGGATTTTACTGATGTTTTTATAAACTCGCCTACAACAGTAATCCCTCGATCCAAAGGATAAACTTTTTAAAATATCATACCATTTCCACATATCAATTTGATTATCGTCGATCATGTTTTGTAAGGAACATGACCCACTCTCTTTATTAGGTAAGTGTGTGTTTGTGTTATTCATTCATTTCGTATGAATCAGATAGTTCTATTGTTGGCATTGGTTTCCCCGATATTTTTCTAGTTAGAATTCTTTCTAGAAAGACATTGGGTACTTATATGAGGGACCACATGAAGGTTGCCAACATCCTAAGTGAAAGATTTTCTGTGGAAGAAACTGGATTCGAACGTGCCATCTCCGTGTCGTAAACCACCGTCACCTCCCTTGTCGAAAAACCAAGTGAAATAACTTACTTGACTCGGGACTTCTAGCGATCGGTGAGGCATCGGTGGTTTGTTTACTTGACTGAAAGCGAGGTCACTACTGGCCTCGTTTTTATTGTCTTTTGGCCGGAAGTGAAGGGGAGGCATTTCCTGCTACTAATCTATTAAAGAGCCTCTCCTTCCTTCTCTCGATGTTATCAAATCCCAGACAGACTTTGGAAGCGGAATTAAGCAGTGTTTCGCAACAGCTGCTGCTGTACCTACTCCGATCTCTCCTACTCCTACTCCCCAAGAGTGGAAAGAATTTTCCACACCCTTGGTTTTTCTTGTAACTACTTAAAACCAACACTGCCAAGTATTCGAAGATATTTTCTGTAAGCCAAACAACTTGAATAGCGGTGATGATACCTAAAACAAAACAAATACACTTTCAAAACTTCTTTTTTTTTAAAGTTTTTTTTTAAATATTCACACACAAGAACCAAAACAAAAATAAATCATTAGAAAATGAAATAACTTGCAAGGAACAGAGACTTTCAATGAGTTTATATTCACTTGCCTCCACGCGAGGGCAAAGTATTTTTAGGTTTCTTCATCAAAACTTTGACGTTTCGAGTTGAGATGGACTGACAAGTGCAATGGTCAGTTAATGAGCAGTATTATTGTTGTTCCGCAATCTTTGACTGCGTGAAAGGGTCAAACAAAGTGGCTTCCCATATGAATACATTTCCGGTTTAGTTTTGAACGAAGCTGGGTTAGTATCGATTATGTTGCAACCCTCTGACATAGACTCCAGTTTAGATGAAAAGGGCTGCACCCGTTTCATTTGAACTGATAGGCGAACCTAGAATAATGGTAGCATCCAGCTCTTTTTATGACAACAACTCTCAGCCGTTCACCCGCATCTTCTAAAAGAGTAGTAACGTTGGCAGAGTAAAAGATCTGATGCAAATGTGGGTAGGTGATCGTTGACTATTGTGTTTCCGAGAGGGTAATGTAGCACTACCCCCCCTTCTCAACCACAATTGCACAAGTTCACCGCCAGGCGGCTTTAGCAGACCTGAGAGTTGTTTGACCTTTGCAAAATGTCAGGTGGCGTCCTGTCACTATAAAAACGGGTGCATGACAAACTCCATGCTCTTTTTCTCTTCCGGCCTCGACTAACGACACATCAGCCAACAGATATCCTCGATCTGCTTGCTGATATAAGCACACCATGTGCGCACATACACGCAAGGACACATTCCGGTATGTAAGGACTATTCTCTACTCACACTTACATATATACGCACGTATCTTTACATAGAAATTCTCAATGAACATTGTGCTTCCATGTGCATTCGCACACACACACACACACACACAATTCAATGCATTGAACCTGCCCCTCTACGCGTATACATACATACGCACGCAGACACACATACGTACGTATACACACACATGCATACATCATTCCACTTTGTGTACCTTTTGATTAACTTTATTTCATTGTCGTTTTCGCATTCAATAAATGTTTTATTGAAATATACATCGTCTCGGAGTTGTTACTTGGCTTTCATGTAGCATGCTTGTATTGTGAATATATATATATAATTTTAAACAATTAAGTCGACTACAACGCTAAGAGATGTGTATGATTGATCGCATGGTGTGTGTGTGTGTGTTTGTATGTATGTATGTGTGTGTGTGTGTGTGTATGTATCGAGCAGTAAGAAAGAAAGAAAAGGAGAAAGAAAAAAGGTATTTGTGAATGGGTGTATGTATATATGTATGTATGCTTACGCGCATAGGCACGTGTCGGTGTATGTGTGTGTGTGTGTGTGTGTGTGTGTGTATCAATGTACATGTACACGTCCCATTACGTGTGTGTGGACGCGTATGTGCGTGTGCTCATTTATACACATATTTAATTTATGATTTTTCTACTCTTTCCCCCTCATTGCCTGGGAAAACCTCCCACCGTACACACGCAAACCCCAAACACCGATGAAGACTGAAGGATCAGTCGAAAATTTTGTTCTCCATACCATCAACAAGAAAAAACTATTTTTCTTTACAGAACAATTTATATTCCTACACGTCACAAAATAAATAAATAGAAAAATAAATAATAAAAAGTTATAACACAATATAAACTTTTTTTCATTTTATTTTTTTATATACATACTTATATATATATATATATATATATATATATATATATATATATATATATATATATTATACGCAATACTTGGCGCTGTTCTAGCGTTGACTATCGGAATTCCGTCATTAATAGTATAGCGAAGTTGTTAGAGGTACTGTAAGGTCTTTTTAAGGTGCCAGGTCAGAGACTGTCGATACCACAACTACTACTTCGTCTGAACGCTTTGAGTGAGATCAAAACTTAGATAAAAAAGTTCAGAACTTATGACAGCTAGCGTCGGCGTGTACTTCCAATTAAATATAACCTCGGAGATGGATTCCCCAGTTCTACTGCTCTATCTCAAACCGAAATGAGCAACATTGTTTTATAGTATTGCGACTTCTTCAATATTAAAAGTTACCGGAGGCGAAGAAAAGAAAATACTTATTCACGTTTTTTCAAATAAAGTTTGGCGTCAGAAAATAAAGCCGATTTTGTTTTGTTCTTTTTACTTCTTATTATAATTTTCCCGCAAAAATGAGAAGGAAAATAAAAAATGGCGTCATGTTAATAATCATTGTGCGTTGCAAGGAGAAAAAGAATAATGCGAAAATGCAAAGCAATTAATTATTGGCAAATGAAGTCTTAGAAAATATATTCTCAATGACGAATCTATTATTTCGATCATTCGCGCCGACTTTACTGATCCAATTACAGTCACCAATACAACATTAATTGCTCAAAATTCAAGACGATTCATAAAATTGTCGACATAAAAAAATTGTACAATTAATTTGGTAAAAATTCTTACAAATTTTTAAGGTTTTAATTTTTTACGTGTTGTACATTTGTTTCGTTAATTAAAAAAAAAAACTTAATTGTATTCAGCTAGAAAAACATGAAGTATTGAAAATTGAATTGTAATTAAAACTAAATGTCTGGAAACATTCAAATAGAAAAAAAAGGATATTGTTTCAGCCGTACTTTAGAGGTCTAAGTTTTATTCATTTGAAAATTATGTAGAGACGCTTTTAACGGAAATAGGTTTATTTTTATTTCGTGAATCATCTTTTTAAAACGTTAAATTAGAAAACTGTGTACTCTTATAGATGACGCGCCCTGTTTCCGTGACTTCGCATCGTCAACGTTCGTGCAAGTTACGGAAGCGCCCGAGAGTTGACGAGGCTAAAACTGCCAGACGCTAAATTGAAGACTGGCAGCCGATAAATTACGACGAAGTAAATTAAACTAAAATACATATATAAAAATAAAGAACGAACAAACCATAGCTAAACAACTGTTATTAATTAGATGTTTTTTTTTTTTTTTTTTTTTTTGTCAAACAAACCATTGTTATTCAAAGGTTGTTGTTTTTGTTTGTGCACCGGAAAATTTCAAAAGATGCTTTTGTTTTATTTGTTAAGCAAATATTGTTTGTTTTTTTAAATTTAATTTTCAATGTTTTTTTTTTTACATTTTATTTCAAAAACTCAATTAGTCCTTCGGGAGATTCAACGAGCTGACAGAGCTTATAGAAATTCATTTTTTTTATATTGTACACGATTAATTTATTTCAAAAGTTATCGGCTGCTTGGTTAATAGTTTCGACAACTCTCGGGCGATTCCGAGACCTGCCCGAACGTTGACGACGCGAAGTCACGGAAACATGGTGCGTCAGCTATAAGAGTACCGAAAACTTATATCTATAGACTACTACAATTCTGAGAATGCTATTCATGGTGTCAGCTTGCACATTTCATCTGTACATGAATGTTTATATGGTTGGAGAAAGGACAGATAACGTAAATAAATAAGACATTCTGAGAGATATTGAATGATGTCAATAATTCAGAGAAAGGGGAGAAGTGGCAATGTATATAATGACATCACAATGTATTCTGAAATCTTTTGACTTTGAAAATTGGATAAAAAGTGAATGTTTTTTCTCTTGATGCTCTTATAGTCGTTTAAAATTCTGATACTCTGGAACTTGTCTAGCGTTTTACGTTTCTTTTTTACATGTCTGTCAATCTATCTAATGTACAGGGTGGGCAAAAATAAGGGTCCTATTTTTAAAAATTCATAACTTTTTTATTTATTGATTTTTTTTTATTTTTTTTTAGAATAAGTAAAGGACCCCTTCCGAAGCAAGCATGAGCCGTATTAGCCCTAAGGAACGTATCCTCATTTAGAAAACATTATTTTTGCTTAAAAAACTCAAAACAGTGTAAAAAACAATACTTTAGTTTTTGTAAGTTTTAAGAAGTGTTTTTCGGCTAAAATTTGTTTTGTTTATTTCAAAAAATCTCGGAAGGGTCAGTCTACACACACATAAAGTTTGGTGAGTTTAACTTTTATTTTGTGGAAGTTATTCAAATTCAAGTTATTCAAATTTAAAGATAGGACCCTTATTTTGGCCCACCCTATATAATAATGTACCAATGGGTCACGAGTTGTCTAATCTTGCAAAAAAAAGGAAAGTGACATAGAATCAAAATATATCTGTTATCTCTGTTTACCAAAGGGAAGTGTCACTTTAGAAATGATTTCTTAGTTCCACCAACGAAGATAGACGCAATAAACATATACATTAGTTTATTTTCATAATACTGAGTTCCAATAATTCTTCTGTCTCCACCAAGTGCAGACATTTAAATTTTATTTCTGAAAATAAGACTCATAATAAATTGTCGAGGTTAAGCCAGCTGTTGAAGGAAGGTTGCGAATGTGATGAGTCATATCTAGATCGAATGACGGAAATAGTTTTGAACTACCTTATCGTCCCCATAAAAGAGCCCACGTTTGCCTAGCGCGTAGAAGCTTGATGTGAGAAAGGGACGGTACACACTGAAAAGAGAGTGTTAATACGTAAGTGATCGGCATGCTTTCCCATCCAAGGAAATGGGCATAATAGAAGTCGACAGTGGCGTTTTAGCACTTGAAGGGTTAAGATCGAGATCAGTATCGAAAACAGTGTTGTTGGGGAAAAGTATACCACGTAACGATGTTCCAGTGGTGAGCACGTTGTTTCCGGGATCAATATTGAATAAAATATTGATTCCGTATTCATTTTCCATCCCATTAATAAATGCCACTATTTGGTCCGGATCAATACTTTTTTTCATCTTATTACAAAATAGTGAAGGGTATTTACACTAATTATACAATGTTCATTTATTTTTTATAGAAATTGCACCAGACAAGGCATGAAGCCACTTGATCTAAGGAGCTAAAAAAAATACTACTTAAAGGTCAAAACCTAGCCAACGATAAGTACTAGATGGATAGATTCCGACCCAGAAAACAGCAATTATTCCCCCTTTGTCAGGAACATCGCACATGAAATGTGAAAACTAAAGGACAAGATAAAGAAACGAGAGTTACGAGGCTGTCGAAAGTAAACACAAGATCCACTTTCTACTCTCCTATCTAGTAAGATACTTAATTTTTACTTCACCGCTTGTTAAGGATATGGATGCTCATTATATCAATAATCTATCACATTTTTTACATTTACTCATCCTTGAAACTAAAAAATAACAATTTATTTCACTTCATTATTTAATTGAAAAAAGACAGCAAATATTGAATAGTCGTATTTTTCATATTAATTAACTTTATATAGATTGAAAGCAAAACTTAAACACAGTTTATATACAATCAGCATATACGGCTACTTTTTTGTATACGTGCCTCGATACATTTTATTCGGCCTCATCGTATAGATTGAATTGAAAATGTTGGACCATTATATGAACTAACACCTGTATATTTATTAAACGCTTCCGTTCCTTGCACCTAAATGAACCGTGGTTTAATTCAATTTTAAAACGTTTTTTTTTCATTCCACTGAATGCTTTACTTTTTCTGTCATACTAGAAAAATATCAATTAACAGAAAATGAGACGTAAACATATAAAGCTTTTTATCGTTAACAATCATCTATGCTGGTTATTAATATTTATTATTCTCGGTGAAAAAGTGTTTCAGTATTAAGCCCACTATTTTCGGTTAAAACTGATTTCGTATACATTTTAGTGTATGGCCCCACCGAGTGTAAGTAGGATACCAATATGGCGGCATGCTAGCCAACGTTCGGAGGGGCACCATATTTATGGTTTCCACGCGGCTTGCTTTATTTATAATGGTTTCCACGTGGCTTCGTGTATTCATAATAGAATAGCCTTGATTAATTACAGACTAAATGTTTTATTCTTTATGTTTTTTAGGTAAGTGTTACTACTGACGGCACAAATTATTTTTAAGGTGATACAGTGGAGAAATTAGCCAAAACAATATTTTGGTTTGACTTAGTAATTTGTGACCTATTTGCGCTAGAAAGTAATAATCGATATAAACAGCAGAAGGGTAGGCATGTCAGTCGACCACGTGGGTTCCAAAAATGACGAAGGATTAAACTTAACTTTTGGGAATGAATGAAGGAAAGAAAGAAAACATTATTTTTAGACAGTCAAATTAACAAGTAAAAGAAGACATTATTATGTCAACAAAACATTTTATACTCAACAATTTATTTTTGATAAAACTTTTGTCAAGTTAGAAGCTTCTTGTAATCAAAGAGTTCGTGGTTTTTGCGTAAAAATGTCATTTGTAAAAGTCTATATTTTGTGTTTGTGTTCTAATTGTTCGTTTAACTAGTGTTCTTCCTTCTGTTGGTGCGTGTCTAAAGCTTAGGTGGGTATCGGTGGCAATTGCGATAATGTATGTGTGAAAAAGGTTTATTTGTTTGTGCGAGAAAATAAAACTTTTACATTCTGTTTGGGGATTTGTCCTGTTTGTTCTCCCCCTTGACCAAACGTCGTTCCTTTTATAGGGGTCGGAGTTCTCGCGTTGGTCAACTGACGCGTTTCTACGTGACTTCCCTTTTTTTTAGTGAGAGAAAGATCGGAGGTGAAATTAACGCCATTTGCTTTCTATCGTTCGTCCGAGTCTCATTTTGGTTCGCCACAAGTACTCATAATAAAGATCATATAAATTACCATATTTCGTACGATTCCAATACTAACTCCATTACGAACAAGTAGCTTGAACCTTCTTCATTTGTTTCTATCACTTTTTTTTCTGCGCACAACTATTTAGAACGTAGACCGGGATTTTTTTTACGTCAGTTTTTGTTTCGATTTTTGTTTCATTAGTTATGTCGTTTTATCTATCTTTTTCCCCCTGATTCTTTCCAATGAATATAAATTTCATCAATGTCGATTTTGTGTTTTTTAGTGTTATCGGTTATGAATTAATTACAAACAATTGATCTTTACTTAAAAGACGAACTGAATGAAAGTTCCAGCGTACATCTGAGACACTGAGATTTAAATAACTACTAATATAGATTTGTCAGAGACTCGAGGGCAACGCCGAGTCGGGTCGGCTAGTTCTTTATAAAATTATATAAATCATTGAATGAGTGTTTAACATCAGATAGTACTATAAAATTGAACACGTCGGTTTTTTACACAGTAGTCTCATATATTTGAAGAGTACCATAACTACGTTTGTATGTATGTAGGTATATATATTCCATGTTATGTGATAGCTTTAAGATTTTGTTTGCATATATATATATATATATATATATATATATATATATATATATATATATATATATATATATATATATATATATATAAAAGGAGATTGTAGTTTGCGGTATGTCGATGGTCTGACACCGGTTTTTCCCGTTTTTCTTCGACCGATTCGGTCTTTTATTGTTGTCTTCTGATAATGAAAGTTTTTCTTTCGAAAATTTAAGATTACCCTTTGCCTAGCTGTTACTTACCGGACAGTATTTACTATTTGGTATTTAATCAGTTTTTGTGAAATTATTAATAAATCGTTTTGAGTTTCACTTTCTCCCTGCGTTTATTTCGTTTCACTTTTCCATCTTACGGCAACCACATCGCATTGCTATAGCCTCGGACGACTAATCTGCACTTATATATATATATATATATATATATATACATATATATATATATATATATACATATATATATATATATATATATATATATATATATATATATTAAATATACCATCGTGATAAGAGAATGCTCGATATAGTGGATAGACCATTAATATAAGAATAAAAAGATGATGAAAATAAAAATTGGATGAATTACAATATTTATTAATTCATCAGATATTCAAGGAAGGAATAATAAAAACTGTTCGTGACGGGGTGGAAGCACGCATGTTTATACAAAGATGCATGCTTCAATCACGTCACACGACAGTTGGTGAGTAAAACACGTGCCTTTTTCTATCACCCAGACGAAAACATTTCAATAGGTGATGCAAAGCGAGAAAATAGCACGTCAGATAACCATCTCAGAGTTACTATGCCACTTGAAATGAATTCAGAAAGAAATCCTCCACTCTATCGAAAAAAAATTTTGTTGGAAAATATAATTATTATAATTTGTATTTTCCAACAATTTTTTTTTTAATATATTTTTAAAAGTTGAAAGACTTCCACGACTAATAAATACACATATATATATATATATATATATATATATATATATATATATATATATATATATATATATATATGAAACAAAGATAAATGTTTAATCTTTATTTTAGACCCTATCGTGATAAAAGAATGCTCGATATAATGGATAGAGCATTAATATTATAAAAAAGAAATGATGTAAGTAAAAATTGGATAAATTACAATATGTATTAATTCATCAGATATTCAATCAAAAGATACAAAAAAATGATGTAAATAACTTATCTTTGAAAATCGATGGATTAAGGCAAAAAATGTTTTCCATAACATTTCTTGCTTGAATATCTGATGACTTCATAAATATTGTAACTTATCCAGTTTTTATTTTCATCATATATATATATATATATTAATTATATATTACCTACAGACATCGATTTTTCATGCTAACGCAATCATCAGTGCAGGAAGCTAATTCCGAGCGGTCGGCGGGCGCGAACCCCGAACACAAATCGCCACTGATTTGTAGTCAAGACTCTTAACCCCTCGGCCATAGTGAACTAGTTATTAATTAGGGAGGAATTTAAATTTGTAAATAGCGAATCGGCGGCTAAATTTACCCAAACAGTTTTAGAGTGATCAACGAATGTATTCGGATCGTGCATATATATATATATATATATATATATATATATATATATATATATATGTGTGTGTGTGTGTGTTAGTTGTATCAGAGTGCAGTTATTCCTATTAACTGTCTAATTACGATACAACAGAATGTAATATATGTTAAATGTTTGGATAGGTTTGGTTTGGTAGTTTTGTTTTACGGCATATCAACCCTATTTTGGGTTATTTAATGCCGAATCTGGTCATTATAGTGAAAGTTTTTATGCTTAAAGTTCTTTATATCTTCAAATGTTTAATCATGGTTTTTGGTTTGGTAGTTTTGTTTTACGGCATATCAACCCTTTTTGGGTTATTTAATGCCGAATCTGGTCATTATAGTGAAAGTTTTTATGCTTCAAGTTCTTTATATCTTCAAATGTTTAATCAGGGTTTTTGGTTTGGTAGTTTTGTTTTACGGCATATCAACCCTTTCCGGGTTATTTAATGCCGAATCTGGTCTTGTTTTCTTCTCTTTTTTGTTTCTTTCCCCTTTTAATATCTGTTTCTATTTAACCCATAGTTGGGACCCTAACAGGTACTACCACTCCGGGTCAGGGTGGACCTGGGAGCAATGGTAATTAAGAGGAGGCTCCACATTCCCCAAAGTCCGTAAGCCGGATCTCACCATCGGATGTAGTTTAAGGTCATATCCAGGACCGGGAGTAGGGTAGGAAAAATAAAAATAAAAAAGGGGAGGGAGAAAGGGAGAGGGGCTGTTGTTTTTGTTTTTGGTTTTGTAGAACATAATTAAGTTTTACAAAAAAAAAAAAAAAAAAAAAACGTCAATGTAGGTGAATTTCGTCTCAGGGAGCCACAGGGCAGCCTGATCTGGTATCACCAGTGTTTGGCTAGCATCAAAATCTAAACAAATCACCTTATTAAAGTTATCACATATTCTCAAACCCCTTTTGATTTCTCATACCTATTTGGGATGATGTCTAATTACCCCCACATGTTCCAAAATATTTTGTTTGACCATTTTACAAGATTTTTGGACTACTAGACATAATATGGGAATTGGAAGTTTTTGTTTATCAAACTAGAATAAATTTGAATGTGTATTCAATGTAATGTTGGCTTTACAAACTTTTTAGCATTTCATTTTCAGGATTATCTAAATTCATAGCCTGAATTAGACACGTGTTATTAACTTTAAGTTTGTTCCGATTCAACCGTGACGTGTTTATAGTCCACAACTGCAATGTGTTTTTAACCTGGAGTTGGCTTAAAATTTCCCTTCAAAGAATCCGAACGGATTTATCTATGATCAATCAAGCTCTTTTCATATTAATTGACTCTAATATAGTTTCGGTTTACCCGTTTTTTCTCAAAGGTTTTTATTTCGAAATTAACCTTACTTAATTGTTCGTATCAATTTGCATTTTAAAATTTACCGCCATTGAATTCAATTTCCTTTTCATTTTATATAAAAAAACGTTAATTTAACTTTTTTAAAAGTGTCTTTCATTTTGTTCTCCAAACTCTATATACTTTTCACTTTCCATTTACCGATTTAAAAATTTACACAAGACCAAGCTGGCACAGCTTGAATAGCTGTTGTTCATATTTTTACGTTTGTCACTTATCAACTCCAAAACTACTTAACAGACTTGCACTAAATTTGGCATGAAGCATCCTTGGAATGCCGACTGTGTGAAAATGGATCAGAATTATGCTACTGTTACTTGTACTGCTAATGCCACCTGTAATATTATTACTGATAATATTCACTTAGAACATCTAAAATAATAGGCAGAATTGCATTTAATTATACATGAAGAATCCTTGGAATGTCAGGTGTGTCATAGGGAGTCAAAATTAAATATTACTGCAACTGGCCATACCAGTCGAGGATACGTCTTTGACAATCAATCCGACAGTGGCCATGCTTCAGTTTGACTGAAGACTGATTCGGTTCACACCTAGTAGGTCTACCCTCACATAATTTACGTTCTCTTTGAGAAGAGATTAGTGTATTGCTAATCGTCTGTGGCGGCCCTACCGGGGAACGCCGACGGGGATGCTAATGCATGTTTTTCTATGATATTACACTTCTCCTCGTGCGCTGGCTTTTCAAAACCTGATGTGACCTTGTGTCTAATCGTCTGAAGGTAAATAAAAAAGCTTGATGTTTGGTTCATAATTTCAATATTTATTTTTCATATTTTTTTCTTTGCCATCTAGAAACGTTGTTGAAGGCAAACATAGTGGGAAACTCGAGTTACGAGGCTATGAACGAAACTTTTGTAATAACTTCAGTCAGCTGTTGAAAACCAATTCTATGGTTTCGTGCTTCCATCCATTTTTTTATGGAATTATTATTAAAATTCACAACAGTCTTTTTTTTTCTCGCTTAACCAAAATGTCCCCGGATATCATAGGAAAGCGAGAAAACATAGATTTTATTTACTCCTCCCCAGGAGTTAGGTACAAGGCCAGTTTTATCTTACTCCCACAAGTAAGATGTGACCCAAGATCGGGTCGAGAAAGTGGGGTTTGAAAAGCCAAAGCTCGAGAGGTGAGCACTCTGGCCATTTAAAAATTGCCTGGGCAGCCCCGTCGGCATTCCCCGGTAGGGGCGCCTCAGACAGTAAGCAATAAACTTACTCCTCCCCAAAGAGGGGAGGCAAAGCCTGGGAGGGTGGACCTCCTCGAACTGCACAGGACAGGCGTGCAGTATCCATCGGAACAGATACTACACTTTGATCTTAGCCAAAAGGCCAAGAATTGATTTACTCCTCTCCAGGAGTTAGGCACAAGGCCAGTTTTTATCTTACTCCCGCAAGTAAGATGTGACCCAAGGTCGGGTCGGGAAAGTGGGGTTTAAAAATTGCCTGGGCAGCCCCGTCGGCATTCCCCGGTAGGGGCGCCTCAGACAGTAAGCAATAAACTTACTCCTCCCCAAAGAGGGGAGGCGAAGCCTGGGAGGGTGGACCTCCTAGAACTGCACAGGACAGGCGTGCAGTATCCATCGGAACAGATACTACACTTTGATCTTAGCCAAAAGGCCAAGAAGGTGTGACGTTTATTAACGATTCTATTTTGAGGGAGGTCACTCTGTACCTTGTTTGGGGTATGCCTATGTAAATATCTATTCATGAGAGAAAGCACTCTGATAGATGGATGGGCGGACGATTCCTGAGTTGGATAGAATAAAAAGAGTCTTCTAAAACGTTCAAATGCACTCATATCGCCTTTGGCGTTTCAATGATTTATGTTGAAACATTCTTAGGTAATTCATATTACAGATACATGAAGATTGAATCTTGGCGGAAGTTCTAATTCCGTTATTGAAAGAATAAGTGGGCACCCACCGGAGATTGCAGCGGGGAAGAAAGAATATATAATGAAGTTTCCTAAAGCAGGTGTTATCACAAAATGAAAATTAAACTGAAATTAATCTGAATAGGAAAAACTTTGAATTTTACGTAACTCTGGAAACAGAAAAAAATGAGTAATAGATTAACGTTTATGGAGATAGAGAGAGAGAGAGAGAGAGAGAGAGAGAGAGAGAGAGAGAGAGAGAGAGAGAGAGAGAGAGAGATGGGGGATAAGAGAGAGAGAGAGAAAGCTATTTTGTTAAGCAGTCAGGAGAACAGCTTTATAATCACGCAATACCTTTTATAAATGTATTAGAGAATGAACTAAAAGTATTTGCTTATCTATATATTAATACGCGAGCGTTTACTTACATGTGTCACGCTCTGACACCACTTTTTAAGAAGATTGGATCGCCTGAGATTTAGTTATTTTATTTTTTTTGACGGTGACCTTAATATACATCGACGGAGGGGAGACAGTACTTACTTTTGCCCCGTGAGGCCAGTGAGATGGAGGGGCGACCGAGGTGAGATGGCGAACGCAGAGGACAGCTTTTGCCCCGGGCAACCGAGTAATTGTTGTGGGGTACAAATCACCCCTATTGAAGAACTAATAGAAGTACCCATCTATAATAAATACCATGGTTGCAAAGACTCAAACAGAGCACACTCCTATCATGTGAGTGTCCACGTGTGGTATCTGTTCCGATGGATACTACACCCTATAGACTGGTGTTGTCTTGGCCTTCGGGGCATGATTCCGCCGGTCTATGGGTCTGTCCTGTGCAGTTCTAGGAGGTCTACCCTCCCAGGCTTTGCCTCTCCTCTTTGGGGAGGAGTAAGTTGATAGCTTACTGCCTGAGGCGCCCCTACCGGGGAATGCCGACGGGGCTGTCCAGGCAATTTTTAATGGCTAAAGCGCTCACGTTCTCGGGCGCTGGCTTTTCAAATCCCACTTTCCGACCTTGTGTCACATACTCCTATAGTGGGTAGGTGTTAAATATCGAGCACACTCCTATTATGTGAGTGTCCACGTGTGGTATCTGTTCCGATTGATGCTACACCCTATAGACCGGTGTTGTCTTGGCCTTCGGGGCATGATTCCGCCGGTCTATGGGTCTGTTCTGTGCAGTTCTAGGAGGTCCACCCTCCCAGGCTTTGCCTCTCCTCTTTGGGGAGGAGTAAGTTGATAGCTTACTGCCTGAGGCGCCCCTACCGGGGAATGCCGACGGGGCTGTCCAGGCAATTTTTAATGGCTAAAGCGCTCACGTTCTCGGGCGCTGGCTTTTCAAATCCCACTTTCCGACCTTGTGTCACATACTCCTAATGTGGGTAGGTGTTAAATATCGAGCACACTCCTATCATGTGAGTGTCCACGTGTGGTATCTGATCCGATGGATACTACACCCTATAGACCGGCGTTGTCTTGGCCTTCGGGGCATGATTCCGCCGGTCTATGGGTCTGTCCTGTGCAGTTCTAGGAGGTCCACCCTCCCAGGCTTTGCCTCTCCTCTTTGGGGAGGAGTAAGTTGATAGCTTACTGCCTGAGGCGCCCCTACCGGGGAATGCCGACGGGGCTGTCCAGGCAATTTTTAATGGCTAAAGCGCTCACGTTCTCGGGCGCTGGCTTTTCAAATCCCACTTTCCGACTATGTGTCACATACTCCTAATGTGGGTAGGTGTTAAATATCGAGGGCATTCCTATTATGTGAGTGTCCACGTGTGGTATCTGTTCCGATAGATACTACACCCTATAGACCGGTGTTGTCTTGGTCTTCGGGGCATGATTCCGCCGGTCTATGGGTCTGTCCTGTGCAGTTCTAGGAGGTCCACCCTCCCAGGCTTTGCCTCTCCTCTTTGGGGAGGAGTAAGTTGATAGCTTACTGCCTGAGGCGCCCCTACCGGGGAATGCCGACGGGGCTGTCCAGGCAATTTTTAATGGCTAAAGCGCTCACGTTCTCGGGCGCTGGCTTTTCAAATCCCACTTTCCGACCTTGTGTCACATACTCCTATAGTGGGTAGGTGTTAAATATCGAGGGCATTCCTATTTTGTGAGTGTCCACGTGTGGTATCTGTTCCGATGGATACTACACCCTATAGACCGGTGTTGTCTTGGCCTTCGGGGCATGATTTCGCCGGTCTATGGGTCTGTCCTGTGCAGTTCTAGGAGGTCCACCCTCCCAGGCTTTGCCTCTCCTCTTTGGGGAGGAGTAAGTTGATAGCTTACTGCCTGAGGCGCCCCTACCGGGGAATGCCGACGGGGCTGTCCAGGCAATTTTTAATGGCTAAAGCGCTCACGTTCTCAGGCGCTGGCTTTTCAAATCCCACTTTCCGACCTTGTGTCACATACTCCTAACGTGGGTAGGTGTTAAATATCGAGGGCATTCCTATTCATGTGAGAGTCCTCGTACCACGTGTGGTATCTGTTACGATGGATACTACACCCTATAGACCGGTGTTGTCTTGGCCTTCGGGACATGATTCCGCCGGTCTATGGGTCTGTCCTGTGCAGTTCTAGGAGGTCCACCCTCCCAGGCTTTGCCTCTCCTCTTTGGGGAGGAGTAAGTTGATAGCTTACTGCCTGAGGCGCCCCTACCGGGGAATGCCGACGGGGCTGTCCAGGCAATTTTTAATGGCTAAAGCGCTCACGTTCTCGGGCGCTGGCTTTTCAAATCCCACTTTCCGACATTGTGTCACATACTCCTATAGTGGGTAGGTGTTAAATATTGAGGACATTCCTATTCATGTTTTACCGCATGGTAGGAATCCGGTCATCTCCTACCACATTTAGTGGCGTTACTGTATTGCTATGAATAAATACATTGTATATTTTAACCTGTCACAATTTGTGGTTGTTATCTTTGTGACCCCTAGCACGGGTCTACAACAGTAATATAGATAAATATAAATAAATATATATACTTCCATTCCGTCACGCAAAAGTTAGCGAGTAAAATATATGCGTATATTACTAGCCTCCGGAATATTATTAACAGTAGATTATACAGATTCATGTGGAAAACACGTGGAATTTCCACGGAGTCCTGCTAGTAAATATTAATGTTATTTTTATGTATCGTTGTTTACGTGAGTTGAAAATCATAGGATACATTATTTAGTTGGTGTATAAAAAATAAAACATTATGGGATTAGATAAATGCACAAATTTACTATATGTCAGTCGGATTTGCAAAGTCAGGCCAAAATAGCAATTTATTTGACATACCTCTAGCCTATTTTTATTTTTCCTTACTTTTCCAATTTATTATTGGTATGAATATAATTCATTCCGATTCGTTTTTTCAGCCGGGTAGAAGAAAAGTCGGTACATTTTCCGTTACCGACATTTGGGTCCGCTAATAATTTAATTGAAACTGCATTTTTGGTATGAAATATTTACCAAAATGTTATCTGTATATTAATATTATGTGATTTTAAAAATGTTAATGCTTGAGTTAGTGTTACACCGGCCGTTCTTACAGAAGAGAAACTACATCGGTTCTCACTATAAATATTGCGAGTAGACAATCACCAGGGAGAAAAGGACAGTATTGTAACTGTCTAGCCGAGTGCCAGTCAGTTTCCTTACCTTTGTACTTTTTATGTTAATACACTTGTTATCTTAACCCAACCTCGACTTGACTTCTTCTTTTTACTGTTGGACTACTTCACAACAGTTAGGAAGATGTCGAAAGAGACATGAATCAAATAAATTAATCGCTTGAGAGAAGAAAATGTTTAATATAAAGAAAATTATAAGTGGAAATCATCCAATCGATATTTTAGCTTTCGCCTAGGTATATATTTATGAACCCCATATTTTATGAAAAACTCTAATAGTTTGCATTTCTTCAGCTCTCCCGAATATTAGCCCACTCTAATGACAAATCAACAGCTACAATGGCGAGTAGTTTTCGCTTGTTCTTTTTCGCACTATTTTTTTCTTTTCGTTCCTTGACGTCTAGTGCTACCAGATCAGGCTGTCTGAGGATATCAGCTTCCTGATTTAAAATGCACCAAACATTGATGTTATTGTTTTCCCCTCCCTTCGCAAAACTCAATCATGTTCTGCAAAACTAAAAACAAAAGCATTTTTGCTCTACTATTTATCTACCTCCCACAAGGTAAAATGTGACACAAGGTCGGGAAAGTGGGATTAGATAAGCCAGTGCTCGAGAGGTGAGCAATCTGGCCATTTAAAAATTGCCTGGGCAGCCCCGTCCGCATTCCCCGGTAGGGGCGCCTCAGACAGTAAGCAATAAACTTACTCCTCCCCAAAGAGGGGAGGCAAAGCCTGGGAGGGTGCACCTCCTAGAACTGCACAGGACCAGACAACCCCCAATAGACCGGCGTAAATCCAGACCCAAAGGCCAGGACAATACCAGTTTATTAGGTGGGTTGCTCTACAAAACAATCAAACAAAACACATATTTAAGGATATAAAGAACTTGAAGCATAAAAACATTCACCTAAATGACCTGATTCGACATTAAATATTCCGAAAAGGGTTGATATGCCGTAAAATAAAACAACTAAACTCGTTCCTTGACGGAATAAACAAGAAAGAAAGATGGCGTTGATGGTTGGAAATAACGCGCTTTTAACTTGAACTTTATGTAGCATACGTTTCTCTGACACCGTATGCAATACAACAAGGTGTTTGCCACTAGATTTTTATCACATAGTAGACTTTTCCCCAACAACACTGTTTTCAATATTGATCCCGAAAACAACGTGCTCATCACTGGAACATAGTTACGTGGTGTACTTTTCCCCAGCAACACTTTTCAATACTGATCTCGGAAACAACGTGCTCACCACTGGAACATCGTTACGTGGTGTACTTTTCCCCAACAACACTTTTCAATACTGATCTCGGAAACAACGTGCTCACCACTGGAACATCGTTACGTGGTGTACTTTTCCCCAACAACACTTTTCAATACTGATCTCGGAAACAACGTGTTCACCACTGGAACATCGTTACGTGGTGTACTTTTCCCCAACAACACTTTTCAATATTGATCTCGGAAACAACGTGTTCACCACTGGAACATAGTTACGTGGTGTACTTTTCCCCAGCAACACTTTTCAATATTGATCCCGGAAACAACGTGCTCACCACTGGAACATCGTTACGTGGTGTACTTTTCCCCAACAACACTGTTTTCGATACTGATCTCGGAAACAACGTGCTCACCACTGGAACATCGTTACGTGGTATACTTTTCCCCAACAACACTGTTTTCGATACTGATCTCTATCGCTCAATGATCTTAACCCTTCAAGTGCTAAAACGCCACTGTCGACTTCTATTATGCCCATTTCCTTGGATGGCAAAGCATGCCGATCACATACGTATTAACACTCTCTTTTCAGTGTGTACCTGCCCTTTCTCACATCAAGCTTCTACGCGCTAGGCAAACGTGGGCTCTTTTATGGGGACGATAAGGTAGCTCAAAACTATTTCCGTCATTCGATCTAGATATGACTCATCACATTCGCAACCTTCCTGCAACAGCTGGCTTAACCTCGACAATTTATTATGAGTCTTATTTTCAGAAATAAAATTTAAATGTCTGCACTTGGTGGAGACAGAAGAATTATTGGAACTCAGTATTATGAAAATAAACTAATGTATATGTTTATTGCGTCTATCTTCGTTGGTGGAACTAAGAAATCATTTCTAAAGTGACACTTCCCTTTGGTAAACAGAGATAAAAGATATATTTTAATTCTATGCTTATTTTTTTAAATATTTTACACGTATACGATCTCAACTATCACTCAATATCTGAATCCGTTCGTTGTTTTGCATGTGTACTCTGTGGTTTATGTTCATATCCTGCTTTAAAGTTCAATCTATTTTTTGTCTTTTTGTTTTCAACTGAATTAGCAAGGCACAAGGCTACCATCTTTGAGTCCTCTTGTCGGGGCACGCATTACATAACACTTGTTTGGGCAAGAGAATGCTTTTGGAACTCTATCTTCTAATTCGATAATCTGCGTCGGTATCCATTACATCATTATGCAGCCATTACGCATCTCCTCCGATCATTCCTTGGTCCGTATCCTACATAAATTCGAACGGGTATTTCGATGGAATCTACTTATCACGATCATTTGTGAAATCGCGAAAACCTTAAGTAAATGCGGCTTCGGCAATATTTGCCCCTTTTTGTAATAATGGCTCTCGTCTTAATCTGCATTTTCCTCTTAAATCTCTTTGAAAATCTTCCAAAATGGATCCACTTCCGGCCTAACTACCTACAATGCAATGATATTAAAGCCTTAGATATGCAAGCCAAATGCTTTTAACCATTATAGACGCTTTGTGAAAAGGGAGAAAGTCTTTTCTCTTTTGCTAACAGACCATCGATTCGTTCTGCTTGGATTTTCCAACTACCTTCAAGATAAGTCCTTTGCATTTAGAGCAGGGATACACCTGAATACCTTAAAATGTTGTGAGCTGATTATGTTAGATGTGATGCTCTCTAGATTTCCATCCATTTATCTTTTATAAATACTAGCAAACAAAGGTGACTCGTTGGGTCGCTTATTGAGATCGATTTAAATGGTTTGAATCAAGAAAAAATGAATTTTCAAAGCAAAATAAATAAATCAAAATAATTTTTTTTAAATTTTTAAATTAAAAAAAAAAAAAGAAGTTTTTTTAAATAAATCAAAATAAATCAAAATCCAAAATTAGTCACTTTCTGCTTGCTATTTTTGCCTTTTCCACATTTTTCTCTCTCGTATATATGAGCATTGTGGTAAATGATATCGCCAGCTACTATCATAGCGTATTGCAAAGCTCATTGTAAATAAACAAATGGAGCATCTAGGAGTTGACAATATTTATACAAAAAGCTTTCAGATATCACTTGCTAACAACGCCCGTCCTGTAGCCAAGTGGTTAGAATCAATTCGAGGGTTATAAGTTCGATCCCGGCTCGGGCCGAGTACTAGTCTTGCTTCACTGAAGAGTTGTGATACAGCTAAACAACTTACTCTCTATCTCT
Organism: Sepiola atlantica; assembly: GCA_963556195.1. NCBI lineage: Eukaryota > Metazoa > Mollusca > Cephalopoda > Sepiida > Sepiolidae > Sepiola > Sepiola atlantica. Next base: position 72,988,553 of record OY744540.1, on the reverse strand, counting down.
CTCTCTTTCTCTCTCTCTCTCTCACTCTATCTCTCTCTATCTCTCTCTCTATATATATATATAGAGAGAGAGAGAGAGAGAGAAAGAGAGAGAGAGAATGAGAAAGAGATTTCTGTATGAATTCTTGAGTCTGAGAGCTCAATGTAAGAACAGAGCAATTATAGAAGTTAGAAATATATAACTCAAGCAAACAATCCAGTCATTTAATGTTATAATTTATTTCTTCTCGCCAGGACGAGAAACATCAGACGTGCTTGTAAGATAGGTGGTTAGCTTTAGTTATTTCTTTATAACTTCAGCCTAGCATATATATATATATATATATATATATATATATATATATATATATATATATATATATAAAGTATAAAGGTATACTCAAAAAAGAATAAAAGGGAAATACCAGTAGAGTGCTCAATTAAATTAAATTAAGAGCGTAATATTTTTTTTTTTAAATAAAGATTTTAATCAGACATGGACCAGTGGTTTCTGACAAGAAACGGGTTTAATTCCCGATTCCGTCTTCTTCAGCATAGTCTGAAATAGTAAATGATGGAATTTCTTCAAAAAACACTTATAATCGTTATGAAACGCTATGTACACAGAATTTGAAATGGAGGGTCGGCGAGATGCTTAGATCAGAAAAAGCCGGTAAGTAAGAGATTCTATATTTAGAAGTGAAGAACGAGAAAGAAAGGAAGAAAGAAAGAAAGAAAAAAAGGAGTTACATCACCAGAGAACAAAGCACGGCAGTCGACACCGGATGCTCATGCCAAAATAAAAATTCTTGCCCCCTCGAGGGAAATTGTAAAGTTGACTCAGTTGTATACAAAGCTGTGGTTACGAGTCAAACTGATAACAGTACAGATGTATACTACGGCATGACACAAGGTTCCTTTAAACAAAGGTATTATTCACACCTATATTCCTTTAGATACAAAGATCGCGCAAACACATCTTTGGCTAAACGAATTTGGGAACTAAAAGAAGAAGGAACTCCCTTTTCTATAAATTGGAAAATCATAGAGAGAAAACCCACTTATTCACCTATATCTAATGTTTGCCATTTGTGTAATGCTGAGAAGTGCCATATTTTTAAGGCCATCATGAACCCAAACACCAGATGTTTAAATGTACGCGATGAGGTTTTTAAGGGCTGTATACATCGTAAACAAGCACTCCTTATTTATTGGATGGATCGAGTGACTTAAGCCTTCCTAGAGCCCTACATACATTTTTCAGACACTTATATACTTCTACTGCAGACTTCTCGTTCTACGAACCTGATCACAACTCTTTTTTTTCTTTTCTCCATGTTTTCCCTCTTTCTTCTTTAAATTTAAATTTTTTTAATTTTTTAATTTTATTTTTTCGAATTTTTATTTATTTATATATTGATTTTTATTTATATATTGATTTTTTATTTATATATTGATTTTTTTATTTACACATGCATACGTGTGTGTATATATATGTATATGTATATATATATATATTTATATGTGTGTGTATGTATATGTGTATATGTACGTGTGTATGTGTATATTTATTTTTTTATTTATATATTTTTTTTTTATTTATATATTGATTTTTTATTTTTATTTATATATTGATTTTTTATTTATATATTGATTTTTGATTTTTTATTTATATATTGATTTTTGATTTTTTATTTATATATTGATTTTTTATTTATATATTTATATTTTTATTTACATTTTGATTTTTGATTCTTTATTTACATATTATTATTTTTTCTTTATATATTGATTTTATTTATATATCGAATTTTTTATTTATTTATATTTATATATTGATTTTTTTATTTTAATTATATATTGATTTTTGGAATTTTTATTTATATATTGATTTTTTATTTATATATTGATTTTTTATTTATATATTGATATTTTAATTATATATTGAATTTTTATTTTTTATTTATATATTGATTTTTTATTTATATATTTATCTATATTTATATTTTTACTTTAAATTGATATTTATTAATTGAAACAATCGGAAATTTATATATACATATATATATTTTATATAATAATAAATAGTTACCTCCCTTTTTAGATAATTTAATTAATTAGAGTTGCGTACCTTTAATTATGTTCTACATATAAAAATAATATTTTATTCACTCTTAATTAATTGTTTTATTATTATAATTTTTTTATTATTATAAATTTTTTTTATTATTATAAATTTTATTTTATTTTATTTTATTTTTTCCCTTCTTTCTTTCTTTCTTTCTTTCTCTCTTTTTTCAAATTCTGTGTACATAGCGTTTCATAACGGTTATAAGTGTTTTTTGAAGAAATTCCATCATTTACTATTTCAGACTATGCTGAAGAAGACGGAATCGGGAATTAAACCCGTTTCTTGTCAGAAACCACTGGTCCATGTCTGATTAAAATCTGTATTTAAATTAAAAATAAAAATATTACGCTCTTAATTTAATTTAATTGAGCACTCTACTGGTATTTCCCTTTTATTCTTTTTTGAGTATACCTTTATACTTTATATAGCCCCTACCAGAAATTACAATTATATATTGTTAGCCCAGTAGTTGAGCACTCTCGAGGAATATACCAATATCACAGATTACACGGTAAACCTGGAATTACAACATTTTACCAGATCATTCAAAGGAAATGGATATTCACCACCGGATATTCTACAAAAAACATCCCAATACCAAGTAACCAAGACTACACTAGGACACTACTCACTAAGATTGTCGAAGTAATACGGAAAATGAGATGGAAAGTCCAAAATGCTGACGGTATATTTGCAGAAAAAACTACTACGGTCTGAAATCGAGCAAATACCCACCAAAAGTTGAAATGTTGGAGAATTTCGAAAGAGACCTGCTTAACATTACACATAATCTTCGTTTTACAAAATACACAAACCCATTACAGCTGAAACTCACCTCCGACATAAAAAAAACTCAATAAGTTGAGAAAAGACAATTACTCATTCGTTTTTTCGGACAAAACTAAAAACATATATAAAAAGAAAAATGAAAAAAAGACATCCCTCACTAAAAGCGCCATTACTACAAATTACCAATTAGCAAAAACTAGTACATACACAAATATTAACAAAAAAGCATCAGATTTAACAACTAAATTAGGAATTGAATATAGAGCAAATACCTTAAGTAAATGCGGCTTCGGCAATATTTGCCCCTTTTTGTAATAATGGCTCTCGTCTTAATCTGCATTTTCCTCTTAAATCTCTTTGAAAATCTTCCAAAATGGATCCACTTCCGGCCTAACTACCTACAATGCAATTATATTAAAGCCTTAGATATGCAAGCCAAATGCTTTTAACCATTATGGACGCTTTGTGAAAAGGGAGAAAGTCTTTTCTCTTTTGCTAACAGACCATCGATTCGTTCTGCTTGGATTTTCCAACTACCTTCAAGATAAGTCCTTTGCATTTAGAGCAGGGATACACCTGAATACCTTAAAATGTTGTGAGCTGATTATGTTAGATGTGATGCTCTCTAGATTTCCATCCATTTATCTTTTATAAGTACTAGCAAACAAATTGACTCGTTGGGTCGCTTATTGAGATCGATTTAAATGGTTTGAATAAAAAAAAATGAATTTTCAAAGCAAAATAAATAAATCAAAATAATTTTTTTTTAATTTTTAAATTAAAAAAAATAAAATAAAATTTTAAAAATAAATCAAAATAAATCAAAATCCAAAATTAGTCACTTTCTGCTTGCTATTTTTGCCTTTTCCACATTTTTCTCTCTCGTATATATGAGCATTGTGGTAAATGATATCGCCAGCTACTATCATAGCGCATTGCAAAGCTCATTGTAAATAAACAAATGGAGCATCTAGGAGTTGACAATATTTATACAAAAAGCTTTCAGATATCACTTGTCAACAACGCCCGTCCCGAAGTCAAGTGGTTAGAATCAATTCGAGGGTTATAAGTTCGATCCCGGCTCGGGCCGAGCACTAGTCTAGCTTCACTGAAGAGTTGTGATACAGCGAAACAGCTTACTCTCTCTCTCTCTTTCTCTCTCTCTCACTCTCTATCTCTCTCTATATATATATAGAGAGAGAGAGAGAAAGAGAGAGAGAGAGAATGAGAAAGAGATTTCTGTAGGAATTCTTGAGTCTGAGAGCTCAATGTAATAACAGAGCAATTATAGAAGTTAGAAATAAATAACTCAAGCAAACAATCCAGTCATTTAATGTTATAATTTATTTCTTCTCGCCAGGACGAGAAACATCAGACGTGCTTGTAAGATAGGTGGTTAGCTTTAGTTATTTCTTTATAACTTCAGCCTAGCATATATATATATATATATATATATATATATATATATATATATATATATATATCGTCTAGGTTTTGGAAATGTAACATTACAGTTTTTTTTATTTAAAAATAATTTTATTAATATAGAATTAGTGATTAGTTTTATAGATAATAAAATGTCATTTTTCAAAACCAATATGCAAATATCAGGCAGTTTCATCGGATGTCCTACTGGCTTGACAGGCCGAGAGCAGGCTCAAGGCGTTTCCACGAATAGTGGTGATAGAGAGGCGCTTGTAAAGCCAAATCAATTCACGATCATCCCCGGTGTGGCGTGTCATGAACAGATCGGTTGGAACACAAATCCTTCGGTAAGACCACCATATTTTGATTGTATGCGGTCCTCTGTTGGCGCTGCTTTATCTCCATGGTTTGTTGCCGATTCCGTTACTGACAAGTGCGCGGACACAAGTCGCATCCCATTTTAGCGAAATGCCGTTTTTAAAGGTAAACTCTGCCAAGCAATCGGGTCGTGTATCATCCTCTCTGTCGAGGCCAACTGCTTCAAGGATCGACGGGAAGCAAGCGATGTCTAGGATTCAATCATCGATGGTTTGATCACGCTTTCAAGATATAAAGACATGTGAGATATTAATACACTTCTGATGATCGGATTTATTGTGAAGCTGCAAAATTACATTATTTAATCATGCGCTGCAATGGTTGAACATCCTGAAAAGTAAAAAAAAAACAAATAACATAAAAAGAGAAAAAAGCTCAATAATGGCGACATTTTCTTGGGAGGAGAGGGGTTTCTTTCTGTGATTTAGCTGTTGAAATATTTCTTGAACTTATTAATATCAAGACACATGTGTTTTTTTTGGAATAAGCAGAAACGATCGTATGAGTAAAATCGTTTAAGTATAGTATATATATTTTTTAAGGAAGTTATGTATATTTACTGACTCTACAATACATATAAACCAAATAAAGACAGTAATTAGTCTATATTACATTCTTTCACTCTGACCAAAGCATATTGCCACTGAAGCGAAAATGCCAGATGTATAGGGGCAACCTGGGTAGAAAGTTGGGCAGCAAAATATATTTTCACATTACTTAAATGTCTGCTTGTTGGTCCGGTCGGGGTAACGGGAAGGAAATTCCAAAAGCAAATGGTCCGAGGAAAAAAGCTATTAGAATTAGAAATCTTCCTCATCCAGGGAACTCTACAGTTGGGATTTTCCTGCTAATCGGATGGGTTGGATGGGTCGGGGGGTATTTACGTTGAGGGGTGTACATATTTTTTCATGCTATTATCATATAATTACAATATAATTGTTATACATAGTATTGTTTACATTCAACAGATTTCCATTTGGACCCCTTACTACTTACCATGGACCCCCAAAGTATAATTATTTTTCGTGGGCCGCTTTAAAGATTCTGGGGACCCCCGGGGTCCACGTGGACTTCGATTGGGAATCCCTGACCTAGACTAACAGTCGCCTTTTGTCCGGCTTTTTCGTTAGTTTCGATTAAACGCAGTGTTTTCCGGCTTTCAACGTGGGATCAACTCAAAGAGACTTGCTGTAAGATTTGAAAGGATAAAACGAAAATAAGTTGAAGAGGAAAAATGTTAAAGATATTTTTTGCTTTGATGGATAATAAGTAGCGACGGGAAACGGTGGCCATTTTGGTTGTCTAAAAAAACATAATTGGAAGAATTTTTGACGATTTTCCAATGTTATTTAAAGATCTTAATACAACAAAAGGAATCGATGTGTTGGTAAATCGAAAAACGTCAACAAAAGACTGAATGATTTCTTATAAAAAGGGAGAAATATTGGTAAAAAGATAAGAAATAAATAGATTGGGAAATAAAAGAATTGATTTTTATAATCTACTTGACAAAATCACATTAAATCCAATTGAAAGTATTTCGGCGCCAATGAAAGGGATTAAAAGAAAAGCGCCGTCCCTTTTAGAGGGAAGGGGGCTTAATGGCAGTTTGTGACTTAAAGTTTTTGACTGTTTCAAAAAAAAAAAATCAGTGAATTTAAAAAAAATGTGAACCTAAAATCTGTTTTGTTTATAAATCTGTTCAAATCTTTGAATAAATGTGCATTATTCTTCACTTTACTTAATATGTCCCCCGATTTTATAAATCGGGGGACTTATGTTTTGAGGCATGTCTGTTCGTCCGTCCGTCCGGATTTTTCTCCGCAACCATCCATTGAATTTCTCTGAAATTTTGCATGAAGTTGTAACTTTGGTCAGGTTAGAAAGTGGCATTCTCCGATTTTTGAAAAAAATCAGGTTAGCCCCCCAGGGGGTCAAAAGGCCCCAAAATGGCAAAAAAATGACCCTTTTCTCCCATAACCTTTGATCCATCCATTCAATTTCTCTGAAACTTGGCCCAAATGTAGAGGCAATTGTTCCGGATATAAAATGAACATTCTTGACCTCAGATAAATTCTGGTTCACGCCCCAGGGGGTCAAAGGGCGGTCAAAAATGCCCCAAATTGCCCAAATTTATTGCATTTTACACTCGCCACATACAGAGGGGAGCCACGCACGCGCAGCTTGTTTTATTTTAAACTATGTTTCCATCCGGCGTTGCCCGGGATATTTCACTTTCATTTTTGTTTTTAGCTCATTTATAGAAAATATATAGGTTAAGTAGTCAGCCGGAAGAGAGCAACTTAGAGAAAGATTTTGATGCGAACTTTGAAGACGGACTAGCATCAACAGAACCAGATGGTACCTGCACTAGTACGGTGTCTAGTGTTGCAAACCACCCCTAAGGGGAGGCCCAACACCTTACAGATCACAATCAATTAAATATACGTGTTCATAAACGTACCTTGTTCACGGGCTTCTCACCATCATCACCGTGTCGTTCTTCCTTCCATGACTGGAGACACTTATGAAGAATGAAGAACCATAGATCTAAAGAAAGAGCTTTCATTGACTGTGTAGATGGACCCGTTCTTCTGCCAGCGGCGGTGGTTGGATGCTTTCTCGGCTACGGGTGTGTTGTTGTAGTTATGTTCGAATAACAGCCATTCTACACGTCTTTGGCCACTCAAGACTGCCACACGACTCATCGCTTCATCCGTTCCATACCTCTTGGCTGACGTCACGTCCGTTCTCAGTACACCCAGGATCGAGATGACATTTGAAGGCACTCGCTGACCCGATAACATGGGTGCATGTCGAAAATAGTCCTGTGAATTAAAATTACGAGATGAATACTAGCAATGATTTTGATCAAAATTGGAATAAAGATTCTAGACATAAGGTTTAGTATCAGGATATATCTTAATTTTAATTTTCAAAAGAGGGCATAAAAGTGGTGCAAAATTATTCCGGTCTGGGATTAAATATAGGTTTTTAATATGTTAATTCTATATGAAATTCCACAGTGATTACGGATGTATTCTATGGGTGTCGCATCCTCATTGATATATATATATATTCTGATGTCACTCTTCTTATTGACTCGTCCTGTCCAAACACAGTCTCGAGCACAGACCACATTTAAAGTGCCGCATTCAGGCCGAGCACCAACCTGGTTAGACAATGTCTTCAGCCTTTGAAATCAACCGTCTGGTATGGTTACAGGGAATTCTTAATGTAGGCCTTCTTGAGGTGAAATGGACACGTTTGCAACTAATTCGTGTATGTCTGTAGTATAGCAATAAACAGTATACGGGCCTTGGGCAGGCCAGATGTCTCTTCTGTAGTCCATCCAGATTTGCAACTCCTGCTCGTACTCTCCCCACCAACTTGTTTGATACTGAATGTTCTATCATCTAAGCTTCATTGGCGTCTGATCAACCGATCACTTCCAAGCTGCAATCCACTCTTTCTGCCATTCATGCAATTGTGCACTAAAATAAGCTTCGTGCATGTGAAGTGCTGCATGGATCAGTCCTGTTTCCGCATAGCTCATGCCTCCATATTATGATACAAACGCCTCTGAGTACTTTGGTAGCATCGATGCAACACGTCTAAATCTAGCATATCGATCGTGTGACCAGTTACTGTGCAGACCATAATGGTGCTGCTTTAATGGCAGACCAGCCGAGTTGCAGTTAGCATACTTACCGCCATAGCGTGCGACACCGTTTTGCACTCAAAATAGAATGTGAGTACCAAAGTCGAGAAGAACCATCCAACATAGTGACGATATGTAACGCCTGGATAATAGACAGACACCGATGTGTCATCTCCAACTTGGTTTCCCAGAAATTTCTGATCGGTCTTGTTACACAGATAACGTGAGGGAGTAGTTTTCGCCCTCCACATGCAGTCTTTTGCGAAGTGGTTGAGGCCATTGCGCTAATAGCATGTGATGAGCCCATGGTCAGGAACGGTTAAAGAATTCTGGCAGGCTGCACTGAAGCAACGACTTTTGTTCTTCATAAGCTCTTCCAGAGACGGATCATCCATTTTGAAGAAGGACCATGGAAGCAGTCAGCACGAAGAATCATGCCATTGCACTATCTGGTATTCTTCCGAAAAATACCTGGCAATTTCTACAAATCGCCTAATACATGTTGTAGGTCTCACCCGGACTTAACACATGCATAAAATTTCTCGTATGTCTTGCATCTGTCAGCAGCAACGCTAATTTCTTATCCATGGTCAGTTGTTGGTAAACTGCAATATAGCCCATTCAGGCGAACAGGGATTACACGATCAAGCCGCCTCACTCTCGATATGTTGTATACGAATTCCACTTTTTAAATTTGGAAATAATATTCAGATAAAACCGACTATCTATATCTACCAAAATAGCTTGTGGTTGAATAACAGCGCTATTTTAATAAATCTTTCCCAACTGTCAGCTCTTATTCATTTAGGCATGCGTGCGTGTGCGCAGATGCAAACAGTAAATTTGGAAATAATATTCAGATAAAACCGACTATCTATATCTACCGAAATAGCTTGTGGTTGAATAACAACACTATTCTAATAAATCTTTCCCAACTGTCAGCTCTTATTCATTTAGGCATGCGTGCGTGTGCGCAGATGCAAACAGTAAATTTGGAAATAATATTCAGATAAAACCGACTATCTATATCTACCGAAATAGCTTGTGGTTGAATAACAGCGCTATTTTAATAAATCTTTCCCAACTGTCAGCTCTTATTCATTTAGGCATGCGTGCGTGTGCGCAGATGCAAACAGTAAATTTGGAAATAATATTCAGATAAAACCGACTATCTATATCTACCGAAATAGCTTGTGGTTGAATAACAACACTATTCTAATAAATCTTTCCCAACTGTCAGCTCTTATTCATTTAGGCATGCGTGCGTGTGCGCAGATGCAAACAGTAAATTTGGAAATAATATTCAGATAAAACCGACTATCTATATCTACCGAAATAGCTTGTGGTTGAATAACAGCGCTATTTTAATAAATCTTTCCCAACTGTCAGCTCTTATTCATTTAGGCATGCGTGCGTGTGCGCAGATGCAAACAGTAAATTTGGAAATAATATTCAGATAAAACCGACTATCTATATCTACCGAAATAGCTTGTGGTTGAATAACAACGCTATTTTAATAAATCTTTCCCAACTGTCAGCTCTTATTCATTTAGGCATGCGTGCGTGTGCGCAGATGCAAACAGTAAATTTGGAAATAATATTCAGATAAAACCGACTATCTATATCTACCGAAATAGCTTGTGGTTGAATAACAACACTATTCTAATAAATCTTTCCCAACTGTCAGCTCTTATTCATTTAGGCATGCGTGCGTGTGCGCAGATGCAAACAGTAAATTTGGAAATAATATTCAGATAAAACCGACTATCTATATCTACCGAAATAGCTTGTGGTTGAATAACAGCGCTATTTTAATAAATCTTTCCCAACTGTCAGCTCTTATTCATTCAGGCATGCGTGCGTGTGCGCAGATGCAAACAGTAAATTTGGAAATAATATTCAGATAAAACCGACTATCTATATCTACCGAAATAGCTTGTGGTTGAATAACAACGCTATTTTAATAAATCTTTCCCAACTGTCAGCTCTTATTCATTTAGGCATGCGTGCGTGTGCGCAGATGCAAACAGTAAATTTGGAAATAATATTCAGATAAAACCGACTATCTATATCTACCGAAATAGCTTGTGGTTGAATAACAGCGCTATTTTAATAAATCTTTCCCAACTGTCAGCTCTTATTCATTTAGGCATGCGTGCGTGTGCGCAGATGCAAACAGTAAATTTGGAAATAATATTCAGATAAAACCGACTATCTATATCTACCGAAATAGCTTGTGGTTGAATAACAGCGCTATTTTAATAAATCTTTCCCAACTGTCAGCTCTTATTCATTTAGGCATGCGTGCGTGTGCGCAGATGCAAACAGTAAATTTGGAAATAATATTCAGATAAAACCGACTATCTATATCTACCAAAATAGCTTGTGGTTGAATAATAACGCTATTTTAATAAATCTTTGCCAACTGTCAGCTCTTATTCATTTAGGCATGCGTGCGTGTGCGCAGATGCAAACAGTAAATTTGGAAATAATATTCAGATAAAACCGACTATCTATATCTACCGAAATAGCTTGTGGTTGAATAACAACACTATTCTAATAAATCTTTCCCAACTGTCAGCTCTTATTCATTTAGGCATGCGTGCGTGTGCGCAGATGCAAACAGTAAATTTGGAAATAATATTCAGATAAAACCGACTATCTATATCTACCGAAATAGCTTGTGGTTGAATAACAGCGCTATTTTAATAAATCTTTCCCAACTGTCAGCTCTTATTCATTTAGGCATGCGTGCGTGTGCGCAGATGCAAACAGTAAATTTGGAAATAATATTCAGATAAAACCGACTATCTATATCTACCAAAATAGCTTGTGGTTGAATAACAGCGCTATTTTAATAAATCTTTCCCAACTGTCAGCTCTTATTCATTTAGGCATGCGTGCGTGTGCGCAGATGCAAACAGTAAATTTGGAAATAATATTCAGATAAAACCGACTATCTATATCTACCGAAATAGCTTGTGGTTGAATAACAACACTATTCTAATAAATCTTTCCCAACTGTCAGCTCTTATTCATTTAGGCATGCGTGCGTGTGCGCAGATGCAAACAGTAAATTTGGAAATAATATTCAGATAAAACCGACTATCTATATCTACCGAAATAGCTTGTGGTTGAATAACAGCGCTATTTTAATAAATCTTTCCCAACTGTCAGCTCTTATTCATTTAGGCATGCGTGCGTGTGCGCAGATGCAAACAGTAAATTTGGAAATAATATTCAGATAAAACCGACTATCTATATCTACCGAAATAGCTTGTGGTTGAATAACAACGCTATTTTAATAAATCTTTCCCAACTGTCAGCTCTTATTCATTTAGGCATGCGTGCGTGTGCGCAGATGCAAACAGTAAATTTGGAAATAATATTCAGATAAAACCGACTATCTATATCTACCAAAATAGCTTGTGGTTGAATAACAGCGCTATTTTAATAAATCTTTCCCAACTGTCAGCTCTTATTCATTTAGGCATGCGTGCGTGTGCGCAGATGCAAACAGTAAATTTGGAAATAATATTCAGATAAAACCGACTATCTATATCTACCGAAATAGCTTGTGGTTGAATAACAACACTATTCTAATAAATCTTTCCCAACTGTCAGCTCTTATTCATTTAGGCATGCGTGCGTGTGCGCAGATGCAAACAGTAAATTTGGAAATAATATTCAGATAAAACCGACTATCTATATCTACCGAAATAGCTTGTGGTTGAATAACAGCGCTATTTTAATAAATCTTTCCCAACTGTCAGCTCTTATTCATTTAGGCATGCGTGCGTGTGCGCAGATGCAAACAGTAAATTTGGAAATAATATTCAGATAAAACCGACTATCTATATCTACCGAAATAGCTTGTGGTTGAATAACAACGCTATTTTAATAAATCTTTCCTAACTGTCAGCTCTTATTCATTTAGGCATGCGTGTGTGTGCGCAGATGCAAACAGTAAATTTGGAAATAATATTCAGATAAAACCGACTATCTATATCTACCGAAATAGCTTGTGGTTGAATAACAACACTATTCTAATAAATCTTTCCCAACTGTCAGCTCTTATTCATTTAGGCATGCGTGCGTGTGCGCAGATGCAAACAGTAAATTTGGAAATAATATTCAGATAAAACCGACTATCTATATCTACCGAAATAGCTTGTGGTTGAATAACAACGCTATTTTAATAAATCTTTCCCAACTGTCAGCTCTTATTCATTTAGGCATGCGTGCGTGTGCGCAGATGCAAACAGTAAATTTGGAAATAATATTCAGATAAAACCGACTATCTATATCTACCGAAATAGCTTGTGGTTGAATAACAACGCTATTTTAATAAATCTTTCCCAACTGTCAGCTCTTATTCATTTAGGCATGCGTGCGTGTGCGCAGATGCAAACAGTAAATTTGGAAATAATATTCAGATAAAACCGACTATCTATATCTACCGAAATAGCTTGTGGTTGAATAACAACGCTATTTTAATAAATCTTTCCCAACTGTCAGCTCTTATTCATTTAGGCATGCGTGCGTGTGCGCAGATGCAAACAGTAAATTTGGAAATAATATTCAGATAAAACCGACTATCTATATCTACCAAAATAGCTTGTGGTTGAATAACAGCGCTATTTTAATAAATCTTTCCCAACTGTCAGCTCTTATTCATTTAGGCATGCGTGCGTGTGCGCAGATGCAAACAGTAAATTTGGAAATAATATTCAGATAAAACCGACTATCTATATCTACCGAAATAGCTTGTGGTTGAATAACAACACTATTCTAATAAATCTTTCCCAACTGTCAGCTCTTATTCATTTAGGCATGCGTGCGTGTGCGCAGATGCAAACAGTAAATTTGGAAATAATATTCAGATAAAACCGACTATCTATATCTACCGAAATAGCTTGTGGTTGAATAACAGCGCTATTTTAATAAATCTTTCCCAACTGTCAGCTCTTATTCATTTAGGCATGCGTGCGTGTGCGCAGATGCAAACAGTAAATTTGGAAATAATATTCAGATAAAACCGACTATCTATATCTACCGAAATAGCTTGTGGTTGAATAACAACGCTATTTTAATAAATCTTTCCTAACTGTCAGCTCTTATTCATTTAGGCATGCGTGTGTGTGCGCAGATGCAAACAGTAAATTTGGAAATAATATTCAGATAAAACCGACTATCTATATCTACCGAAATAGCTTGTGGTTGAATAACAACACTATTCTAATAAATCTTTCCCAACTGTCAGCTCTTATTCATTTAGGCATGCGTGCGTGTGCGCAGATGCAAACAGTAAATTTGGAAATAATATTCAGATAAAACCGACTATCTATATCTACCGAAATAGCTTGTGGTTGAATAACAACGCTATTTTAATAAATCTTTCCCAACTGTCAGCTCTTATTCATTTAGGCATGCGTGCGTGTGCGCAGATGCAAACAGTAAATTTGGAAATAATATTCAGATAAAACCGACTATCTATATCTACCGAAATAGCTTGTGGTTGAATAACAACGCTATTTTAATAAATCTTTCCCAACTGTCAGCTCTTATTCATTTAGGCATGCGTGCGTGTGCGCAGATGCAAACAGTAAATTTGGAAATAATATTCAGATAAAACCGACTATCTATATCTACCGAAATAGCTTGTGGTTGAATAACAACGCTATTTTAATAAATCTTTCCCAACTGTCAGCTCTTATTCATTTAGGCATGCGTGCGTGCGTGTGCGCAGATGCAAACAGTAAATTTGGAAATAATATTCAGATAAAACCGACTATCTATATCTACCGAAATAGCTTGTGGTTGAATAACAACGCTATTTTAATAAATCTTTCCCAACTGTCAGCTCTTATTCATTTAGGCATGTGTGCGTAGATGCAAATAGTAAATTTGGAAATAATATTCAGATAAAACCGACTATCTATATCTACCGAAATAGCTTGTGGTTGAATAACAACGCTATTTTAATAAATCTTTCCCAACTGTCAACTCTTATTCATTTAGGCATGCGTGCGTGTGCGCAGATGCAAACAGTACGGATACCGAGAAACACACATTCCCAATACACTGCGGAAAGTTTTATACATCCGAAATTCCACTTCTTCCCCTTCGTCTGAACTCTGTTATTTTAAATATCCCAGCGTCAACACAAGAACTAATATCCCTCTTAGTTGACTCTTTGTAAATAGAAAAGACTTTTTTCCTCTTTTCCTTCGTTTCTCGGTTTTGGCTATTTTTTTTCTTTCGATATTTTTGTTTCCCCGGCGAAGTAACATCGTTATTACAACAACACAACATGAAGCGCCAATAGAAAACCAAAGGATATTGTCAAGTTACAATGTATTTCCCTTTCCTGACGACGCGAACGACGTTTATCGACTTCAGCCAACACGGGTCATTTATTTGCTCCGTTGTTTGGATTATTCGTTTTTATTCTTTCTCCTTTTTTTTTGTTCAATATTAACTTATTAGCTTCTTTATCCAAACTAATAATGCACAATTTCAAGCTTTCCTTAGCCTTTCAAGGGAACGTTCAAGAAGACGGGGAATTTGTCTTATTCCGCACATCAACGCTTCTGCGGATATTTCACAGGGGCGGACCCAGTGTCTATTCCTATTAACTTGCTTCTCTTTTAAATATGGGGAAAATCCAGCTCCCCCAAACGGGGCACTCTGGATTAGGATAAACTTTAAATAGCCTCAGTCTAACAGGATTTTTCTTCTGACTGAAGACAGGAAAGATGAAGTGTAGTATCAGAACAGATACTACACTTTGATCTTAGCCAAAACGCCAAAGAATGCATATTAAGATTTTATTTATTTTTATTTATTTTTTTTATTTTTGTAAAGCAATAATTTTCATAAAGCCATGGCCGGATAGATATAAAATTTTGAGATTAAGGAAATAGGAAATACTATTAAGCTCAGATAAGTCTAACAGCATTCTGACACGAATTCTCAGTAACAAGTTCCATGGAGTTCGAATGACATCTTTCTCTAGATTTCCTGTAATCTCTGCTTCCTTCGATTATCATTGCAAATCATTTTGCATTTTCTCACCAGCCGTTTCCCATTACATTCTTGGCGATAAGAAGCCTCCTTAAGATTCCAGTACGCTTCATGCCCTTTCAGTCGAGTATTATTATAATTATTATTTAGTTAACTTACATATTAAAGTATACTGCAATCATTTGATTAATAAGTTTTAAATAGCGACAAAATTAAGGATCAGAAATGTGTGTAACTTTTAAAATCAGGTAAACGCCTTTTTAAAGTTTACATTCAATTGAAGTTTATGTCAAGTAAATGTTGTAGACCCGTGCTAGGGGTCACAAAGATAACAACCACAAATTGTGACAGGTTAAAATATACAATGTATTTATTCATAGCAATACAGTAACGCCACTAAATGTGGTAGGAGATGCCCGGATTCCTACCATGCGGTAAAACATGAATAGGAATGTCCTCGATATTTAACACCTACCCACTATAGGAGTATGTGACACAAGGTCGGAAAGTGGGATTTGAAAAGCCAGCGCCCGAGAGGTGAGCGCTTTAGCCACTAAAAATTGCCTGGGCAGCCCCGTCGGCATTCCCCGGTAGGGGCGCCTCGGGCAGTAAGCTATAAACTTACTCCTCCCCAAAGAGGAGAGGCAAAGCCTGGGAGGGTGGACCTCCTAGAACTGCACAGGACAGACCCATAGACCGGCGGAATCATGCCCCGAAGGCCAAGACAACACCGGTCTATAGGGTGTAGTATCCATCGGAACAGATACTACACTCACATGATAGGAGTGTCCTCGATATTTAACACCTACCCACAATAGGAGTATGTGACACAAGGTCGGAAAGTGGGTTTGAAAAGCCAGCGCCCGAGAACGTGAGCGCTTTAGCCATTAAAAATTGCCTGGACAGCCCCGTCGGCATTCCCCGGTAGGGGCGCCTCAGGCAGTAAGCTATCAACTTACTCCTCCCCAAAGAGGAGAGGCAAAGCCTGGGAGGGTGGACCTCCTAGAACTGCACAGGACAGACCCATAGACCGGCGGAATCATGCCCCGAAGGCCAAGACAACACCGGTCTATAGGGTGTAGTATCCATCGGAACAGATACCACACGTGGACACTCACATGATAGGAGTGTCCTCGATATTTAACACCTACCCACTATAGGAGTATGTGACACAAGGTCGGAAAGTGGGATTTGAAAAGCCAGCGCCCGAGAACGTGAGCGCTTTAGCCATTAAAAATTGCCTGGACAGCCCCGTCGGCATTCCCCGGTAGGGGCGCCTCAGGCAGTAAGCTATCAACTTACTCCTCCCCAAAGAGGAGAGGCAAAGCCTGGGAGGGTGGACCTCCTAGAACTGCACAGGACAGACCCATAGACCGGCGGAATCATGCCCCGAAGGCCAAGACAACACCGGTCTATAGGGTGTAGTATCCATCGGAACAGATACCACACGTGGACACTCACATGATAGGAGTGTGCTCTGTTTGAGACTTTGCAACCATGGTATTTATTATAGATGGTTGCTTCCATTAGTTCTTCAATAGGGGTGATTTGTACCCCACAACAGTAAATAACTATGTTTTTGATTCAGAGAAACATACAAAGTCTCATTCGAACCTTTTTATATCAACTTTATTGACCATCTTCTTTAACTTGAATTCAACGCAGACAAGGCACATTGCCACTGAGACGTAGGGGGATACTGTGGATTAGGGGATAGAAATTAAAGAGGTGCGGCATAAATAGTGGCATCATAAGTGAGGAGTTGTGCAGCGAGATATTTGTTCACATTACACTTAAATTTCTGTATGTCGATAGTGTCGGAGAGCAGGGAGGGAGTTCCGAAGAAAAAAGCTAGACGCCTTTTGTAATACTGTGACGGTACTGGTCACAGTTCCGATTTAGAGCATTTCAGCCATTATCGCATAGAGGCATGGCATTGCCGCTCGTTTCGAGCGAGCACACAAACCGTTTATTAACTTTTTCCTTACGTGTCTTTGACGGCTTCCTATCTGTGATGCTATATCCTAATTCTAATCTCTTAACTGCTAATGGAATTTTCCAATTTTCTGCTTGATCTAAGAAAATACCGTTTTAACATTATTTTTACGCACCCACATCTATCCTTACTACACAGAAGGACGAGGGGAAAACAACTAAAATGGTGTGATAACAAACTATTTAAATTTTTCAGCTAATCAGATTTCTTCTATTCAATAAAAATAAATTTAATTCAATTAAAATTTCCCTGACACAAATACTGTAGACTCCAGCCTTAAAATATTTTAATAATCTTTTATCTCCAACATTACCGAATCCATATATTTTAGACCCAATGAGGATCTTTAATTTAAATAAAGATCATTCCTGTGGTTGTGACAATAAGAGCGTTTACTTTGAACTCGTTGATTGACGCCAACTAGTAAGTTCAATTTCCATTTTTCTGATTACTTATTTTTCTGATTACTTATTTTGATTACTTATTTTTGATTACTTTTTTGAACTTGTTGATTGAAGCCAACTAGTAAGTTCAATTTCCATTTTTCTGATTACTTATTTTTCTGATTACTTATTTTGATTACTTATTTTTGATTACTTTTTTGAACTTGTTGATTGACGCCAAGTTCAATTTCATTTTTCTGATTACCTATTTTTCTGATTACTTATTTTTTTGATTACTTATTTTGATTACTTATTTTTGATTACTTTTTTGAACTTGTTGATTGACGCCAACTAGTAAGTTCAATTTCATTTTTCTGATTACCTATTTTTCTGATTACTTATTTTTCTGATTACTTATTTTGATTACTTATTTTTGATTACTTTTTTGAACTCGTTGATTGATGCCAACTAGTAAGTTCAATTTCCATTTTTCTGATTACTTATTTTTCTGATTACTTATTTTGATTACTTATTTTTGATTACTTTTTTGAACTCGTTGATTGACGCCAACTAGTAAGTTCAATTTCCATTTTTCTGATTACTTATTTTTCTGATTACTTATTTTGATTACTTATTTCTTATTACTTTTTTGAACTCGTTGATTGACGCCAACTAGTAAGTTCAATTTCCATTTTTCTGATTACTTATTTTGATTACGTATTTTGATTACTTATTTTTGATTACTTTTTTGAACTCGTTGATTGACGCCAACTAGTAAGTTCAATTTCCATTTTTCTGATTACTTATTTTTCTGATTACTTATTTTGATTACTTATTTTTGATTACTTTTTTGAACTCGTTGATTGACGCCAACTAGTAAGTTCAATTTTCTATTTTTCTGATTACTTATTTTTCTGATTACTTATTTTGATTACTTATTTTTTATTACTTTTTTGAACTTGTTGATTGATGCCAACTAGTAAGTTCAATTTCCATTTTTCTGATTACTTATTTTTCTGATTACTTATTTTTCTGATTACTCATTTTTGATTACTTTTTTGAACTCGTTGATTGACGCCAACTAGTAAGTTCAATTTCCATTTTTCTGATTACCTATTTTTCTGATTACTTATTTTTCTGATTACTTATTTTGATTACTTATTTTTGATTACTTTTTTGAACTCGTTGATTGACGCCAACTAGTAAGTTCAATTTCCATTTTTCTGATTACTTATTTTGATTACTTATTTTGATTACTTATTTTTTATTACTTTTTTAAACTTGTTGATTGACGCCAACTAGTAAGTTCAATTTCCTATTTTTCTGATTACTTATTAATTAAACAGCAATCATTTTCAGATTATAAATAATAAATTTTTCATTAATCTTTTATTTGCCCTTCCGCAAAAAAACTGTATTTCTGTCATTGCTCATCCTACATAATTTACATTTTCCATAGTGCAGATTAGGACCCAAGCTAAAATCAATTTGGCGTCGTTAGGGTCAGCTTAGGTTCTAATCTGCACCAGTACCATTCTCCATTGAAAGAGGAAAGTCTTAACATACATAAGACCATCCTGTTGAATGAAACTTGTCAAAATTGAAAAGAAAAGGTTCTCTAATGAATAGGCTACTCTGGTGCCCCCTCGACATAAATTCACTAGACTAACTCGACAATCAACTAAATCTCATTCATTCACTGTGGAGGTCCCCAGATGTCGGAGAGCCTTCTACTCAAATAGCTTCTTTCCTCGTGCTGCTGACCTCTGGAACTCCCTCTCTGCCCACTGTTTCCCCGACAGTACTGACATGCAGAAATTTAAAACTAATGTAAACAGACATCTCGCTGCGCAGATTCCAATTTAGGTTAAACCCCCCCTACCTTCTCCCCTTTTCTTTTTTCTCAGTAGCCCCTTACGTCTACAGTGACGGCCTGCCTTGTTTGGGGTGAACTATGTTAAAAAAAAAAATTTTTAAATAGAATGTTAAAAACGATCCTACACTTTACACAAGACATTTCCGTCAACAAAAAGCAAAACTTGTCTATATTACACTTCCACTGATTATGCAATCATGAGTCACTGTGTATCTAGTAGAAGGATTGAATTAAGAGATGTAGGACCGGAAGTTGCCAGCCGAGTAGAGATCACCAAGACTATTAGTGATGAACGCCGTTTCCTTCATGGACATGAACCAACAGTCCAACAACTAAAGTCAAGTAGAAGCTTCCTCAGCCATGTCGAGCCCCAAACAACATCTCAGGAAGAGACCAGACTACAGCTGTGGATCAGACGGCTAGAAAATGTCCCCCTCCTACTGACATGAGAATCACCCTTTTCTAAGGCCCTCGTTTCAGAAGCACTACAGCTCCAGTGAAAAACACTAACTTGCCTGAGAATAGGGCGATCAAAAGTTGCTATGACTAGATGATGCTACAAAACTGACTCAACCACCTGTGAATGTGGAGAGGAGGACCATACGGTGCAACACTGCCTTGTATGCCCTCGACTGCCGACCCGGTGCAACTTGAAAGATCTTGCAGAGTACAACAATAATGCAAAGGACTGCATAAAAAAGTGGGGAAACTTTTGTATGACCACATGCTTCAAAGACACGCAAAGAAGAAGAAAAATTAAATTGACAGTTAATGTAACGCCCCCTTACACTAATATTAGAAATCCCGACGAGCATAAGTAGAATTATTGTGAAAGAGTTCAACTTGATTCATAAGCTGTTCATTTTTGTTACTTATAATGAACTCTCTTAACCATACTGTGAAAGAAATCAACTTGATTCATAAGCTGTTCATTTTTGTTACTTATAATGAACTCCCTTAACCATACTGTGAAAGAGTTCAACTTGATTCATAAGCTGTTCATTTTTGTTACTTATAATGAACTCCCTTAACCATACTGTGAAAGAGTTCAACTTGATTCATAAGCTGTTCATTTTTGTTACTTATAATGAACTCCCTTAACCATACTGTGAAAGAGTTCAACTTGATTCATAAGCTGTTCATTTTTGTTACTTATAATGAACTCCCTTAACCATACTGTGAAAGAGTTCAACTTGATTCATAAGCTGTTCATTTTTGTTACTTATAATGAACTCCCTTAACCATACTGTGAAAGAGTTGAACTTGATTCATAAGCTGTTCATTTTTGTTACTTATAATGAACTCCCTTAACCATACTGTGAAAGAGTTCAACTTGATTCATAAACAATTCATTTTGGGGCACTTCTGCTGTATATGTTTAGCATCACATTTTCTTTCCTTTTCCCGAAAATAAGGGGAGGTTTGGTAGTTTGGTAGTTTTGTTTTACGGCATATCAACCCTTTTTGGGTTATTTAATGCCGAATCTGGTCATTATAGTAAAAGATTTATGCTTCAAGTTCTAAAAATAAAATAAAAAAGGGGAGGGAGAAAGGGAGAGGGGCTGTTGTTTTTGTTTTTGGTTTTGTAGAACATAATTAAGTTTTACAAAAAAAAAAAAATAAAAAATAAAAATAAAACGTCAATGTAGGTGAATTTCGTCTCAGGGAGCCACAGGGCAGCCTGATCTGGTATCACCAGGAAAATAAGGGGAGATAATTCAACCAGAAGTTGTTTTTTATTTTTTTTATTGTATAAATTAAAACATAAAAAAAAGGCAACGCTGATTTCTTTTTGGGTATAACATAACAGTTAACAACTTTTGTTTTTATTATATGAATTAAAAATTTCTGAAAAGTCAACAATGATTTTTTTTATTATAATTGAAAAGTTTTGATTGGTGGGAGTTTTGATTAGGTGGGGGTGGGGGATTAAAACTGAATTATTTTTCAACATTGATTTTGATTTTTTTTTTAAAATATAAATAATTTTAACATTTGGGATCTCTGAATGTTTTTTTCCTTTATTGAACAGGATAAATTTCTGCAATTTGATTAGCAATGGCTTCCATGGGGTTCACAGAAAACTTCTGCTGTCACATAAATTCGATTAAGTCGGACTCCACCATTTGCATGTGGGTGCCACATTCTATTTTGTTATGCATCTTGGCCTTTTGCAACATGTTTTCCACATGATTTGTTGTGGCACCTGTGGATGGATCCACAAAATTATATCGGTGATTTACACGCAAATGGTGAAATCCTTCCAAAGTCGATCAAAAAATGGAACTCTTCATTTTCGATTTCTAAATCGGCAGCTGCTAAACATATACAGCAGAAGTGCCCATGTTTGTTACTCAGATTGAACTCCCTTAACCATACTGTGAAACAGTTGAACTTGATTCCTAAGCTGTTTATTTTTGTTACTCATAATGAACTCCCTTAAGAGTTCAACTTGATTCCTAAGCTGTTTATTTTTGTTACTCATAATGAACTCCCTTAAGAGTTCAACTTGATTCCTAAGCTGTTTATTTTTGCTACTCATAATGAACTCCCTTAAGAGTTCAACTTGATTCCTAAGCTGTTTAGTTTTGTTACTCATAATGAACTCCCTTAAGAGTTCAACTTGATTCCTAAGCTGTTTAGTTTTGTTACTCATAATGAACTCCCTTAAGAGTTCAACTTGATTCCTAAGCTGTTTATTTTTGTTACTCATAATGAACTCCCTTAAGAGTTCAACTTGATTCCTAAGCTGTTTATTTTTGCTACTCATAATGAACTCCCTTAAGAGTTCAACTTGATTCCTAAGCTGTTTAGTTTTGTTACTCATAATGAACTCCCTTAAGAGTTCAACTTGATTCCTAAGCTGTTTAGTTTTGTTACTCATAATGAACTCCCTTAAGAGTTCAACTTGATTCCTAAGCTGTTTATTTTTGCTACTCATAATGAACTCCCTTAAGAGTTCAACTTGATTCCTAAGCTGTTTATGTTTGCTACTCATAATGAACTCCCTTAAGAGTTCAACTTGATTCCTAAGCTGTTTATTTTTGTTACTCATAATGAACTCCCTTAAGAGTTCAACTTGATTCCTAAGCTGTTTATTTTTGTTACTCATAATGAACTCTCTTAAGAGTTCAACTTGATTCCTAAGCTGTTTATTTTTGCTACTCATAATGAACTCCCTTAAGAGTTCAACTTGATTCCTAAGCTGTTTAGTTTTGCTACTCATAATGAACTCCCTTAAGAGTTCAACTTGATTCCTAAGCTGTTTATTTTTGCTACTCATAATGAACTCCCTTAAGAGTTCAACTTGATTCCTAAGCTGTTTAGTTTTGTTACTCATAATGAACTCCCTTAAGAGTTCAACTTGATTCCTAAGCTGTTTAGTTTTGTTACTCATAATGAACTCCCTTAAGAGTTCAACTTGATTCCTAAGCTGTTTAGTTTTATTACTCATAATGAACTCCCTTAACCATATCGGTCCATGTGTCAATAGTCATTGGGTTATTGCGTTTCAGTAAATTTAGCAGAGCTACAATGTAAAGGAAGCATTCATGGGTTTAGTGTTTGTTGCTTTGAAGGAGTTTAACAATTGTCAGCGCTTATCGAACAATGTTATGTGACTCAAAAGTAAAACGAGTTTACTTGCATCTGGTGCTATGGGGATTTTTCACCCACGCATTCAATCTTTGGTGTTATGCCGTGGTTTTCATAATGTCATTCACTTTTGGAAAGATAATGCTTCAATTCCTTCAGCAGGCCTTCGACAGAATGCATCCACCCCAACTGAATAATGAATAGATATCTCGCTACTATTGCTGGGTGTATGCTAGAACATAGAATAGAAAATGTTTAATGTAAGTAATCGTCAACCATGTCAGAAGTGTGTGTGTGTGTGGGGGGGGAATTTATATTAAGCCACGCTATGAGTTTTGTTGCCTTTATAACGATCGTTTTTATTTGTTATAGAAGCGAATTTTAATTTCAGCACAAATTCCATAAGAAGTGCAAGTCTTTTTTACATAGTCTGTATAGTTTGTTATGTAAATTAGCGAGTGCTGAGGAAGAAACAGACGAACGAGCACACGCTGGAGTAAGTGTATTGGGAACCACATTCTCACTACCAGGTCGATATATGTGTAGCTAAAAGCTCAATTCTCAATTATTGAACTTTGCATTTTTTATTTTGTTGAGATTTTTATTATTAAAAGACGTCAATAACCTCTGGTCTGTAATTAGGCTGACGTGCAAAATATTGGCTCCAATTACTCCAATAATGGCCGTCACTTGTTCTAAAAAGAATGGTACTTAAACTCATTGCCCTGTTTTATAGGAAATTTTATTTGTGTCCATTAAAAGCCGGAACTCCATTTCATGTAATAAGCTAACATTCCAAGTGCCATTTTTAAATGATTTTTGAGTGGAAGGGAAGTTCTTTTTTTATAGGCGAAGTCTTTCAGGATCCGGTTTAATAATTATATTCACAACACAGAATCCAAACACATTAATAAAACGTAATGACACCCTAGTCTGTTCTGAACCAAATGATGTCATGTGCCTACAAAGCTATGCCAACAATACAGGCATCCCTTATAGTTGTGTGGCTGCATGGTGTTAGGAGTTGCAGTTTTTCCACAACTTCTCTTTCTTGATGAACAAACTGTATAATTCCAATATAGGTGTATCAAAATAAATTCAGGAAACTCAGCGACTACTAACCAGCAGAGCATTACCACTGTCGACTAAGGGAAGAGTCTATCAAGCATGTGTATGCAGTGTGATAATGTATGGAAATGAAACCTGGCCAGTGAGGGTTGAGGACATGCGTTGCATGGAAAGAAATGATATGAGAATGATACGATGGATGTACACTATAGGTCCTAAACAGGCTTAAATCTGATGACTTCAGAGGAAGATTAAATCTGGACATTATATGGAAATGTATGCAGAACAGAAGACTTTGATGATATGGCCATGTTGAAAGAATGGATGAGAGTTCTTTGGTTAGTAGATGTAGAACAGTTGAGGTCGCAGGGTCAGTTAGCAGGAGTAGACCAAGGAAAACATGGGAAGAAGTAATAAAGATAGATTTGAGAGAAAGAAGGATAAATAAAGACCTGTCCAGAGATAGGTTAGTTTAAGAAATCAATTACTAATAGCCATCCAACAGATGCCAGCATGTAAAACGGAGGGTGTTGATGATGATGACTGTATGTACAACAGCATTGCATAGCTCAAGAGAGCTCCATATTTATGTTGTATATAAAGTGGCCTAAGGTCGATCTGGGATACAAAGAAACTGTCAAGAGTCCAAAAAATGTTAATTTGACATCCATAAGTATAGTGTATTTATTTACTCCTCTCCAGTATAGTGTAAGCAGAACACAAAAACAGAAGTAAGGGTTCATGTGAGGATTAGCAGGTGGAAGTTTAGATAGAACCCACTGAATGCAAATGAAGAAACACCCCAAAAATGTAGCCACATAAATCAACTACTTTTTATCTCTCTCCTCGTGCCTAGGTTATCTCATTTCGACAACAGAAAGATCTGCTCACCAGATGTGACGTTAAACAAACTCTTTCTTTCTGTAGTTTTTTTTTTAGGAAAATGGACTAGTTTTGATTTCTCTGAAAGAAAATTCATGTGATTAGAGTAATCCGTGTCCTTTTCTTCTTCTCTTAATTATTTATCCCCTCCCTCTCCCCCACCCCCATATCTTCTTTCTCCGTCAACTTTTCTTCTCCCCCTTCTTTGTTTTTCCATAACTTCTAATCGCTCATATTTGTCTATAAACTTCTCTTTTTCTTTTCCTCCTCCTCCTCCTCCTCCTCCCTCTCGCTTTTTCTCTTCCTTCTCTCCTTCCTTTTATCGTTTTCTCCTTTTCTTTGTTTTCGTCTACCCCCCCCCCCAATTTACCGAGGGAACAATTTCCTATGAAAACCGCTGTCATCATAACAGCTTCAAAACTGTTCTTTTTTTTTTACATGACAAGTTGAAAATGAAAGTTGACACATGGAACAAGATATGCTTTCTTCTCTATCTATCTATATATATATATATATATATATATATATATATATATATATATAATGCACACATGAGTGTATCTTTCCAACTGGAATCATCATAATCTTTTCCTGCATTTCTGATGTAACTGACGACTGCACAAACAAGCCAGCAAAATCTATTTACCTCTAAATTCGGTTTTGCCAAAAACCTTAATACATCTTGGCATTTATTATTTAGAAAATGGGCGGAGGGGAGTAGAAAGTTTGAATATCCCCATCTCAACAATACGACTAGTAATTACTAGAGCAACCAATATATTGTTAACATTGGAGAGAAATATTGTTCAATACACTTTACAGATTGGAGGACAGTTTTTTTTTTTTTTTTTTGTTTTGCGGAGCATAAAACAGATACGTTTGTGAGGATTTCAAAAATAGTTTACGTTAGAGTATTTATTTACCTCCTCTCCAGGAGGTTAGGCACAAGGCCAGTTATCTTACTCCCACACGTAAGATGTGACCCAAGGTCGGGTCGGGAAAGTGGGGTTTGAAAAGCCAGCGCCCGAGAAAGTGAGCACTCTGGCCATTAAAAATTGCCTGGGCAGCCTCGTCGGCATTCCCCGGTAGGAGCGCCTCAGGCAGTAAGCAATAAACTTACTCCTCCTAAAAGAGGGTAGGCGAAGCCTGGAAGGGTGGACCTCCTAGAACTGCACAGGACATACCCATAGACCGGCGTAAGTCAAGCCCCAAAGGCCAAGACAATACCAGTCTATGGGGTGCAGTATCCATCGGAACAGATACTACAGTTTACATTAGAGTAATAACAATAAAACTATTCGATGCTAGCTCTCACACCCGGCGTTGTTTAGGAATGAACAATGAACCCTGTGTATTCCGGCCCTCTCTCCTGGACCTGATATTACCATTTTTAGTTTCTTCAATATTCAAAAGAATGTAATAAAATTTCGTTTTCCATCGTTAATTACGACCAAAAACCATCTTATATTCTTTTAGGTGAAGATTGATTATATTTTTTTTTTATATGAGGACTTCAAACTATTTTTTAATTGTGTACATATATCTTGGTTTACAAAATACTTTCAAAATATTAATTAATAAATCTCTTATTCGTCACTATGACATTGTTTAGTTCAGTAGCAAGAAATCCCGATTCTCTTATATATAATCGTATCACAGTCAATAGTTTTCTTCGAATGTCGGGCTGGCTTGGCAGGCCGAGAGCAGACTCAAGGCGTTTCCACGAATAATAGCGATAGAGAGGCGCTCGTAAAGCCAAGACAATTCATGATTGTCTCCGGTGTTGTGCGTCATTAATAGACCAAAACTGTTGCACGTGGTGAGCCTATCACTTCACTCATCTCCACAGCGATCAGTTGAAATACAAATCTGTCGAGAAGATCGGCATATTTTGACCGCTTGCGGGTCTCTGCTGACGCTATTGTCGTTCCATGGTTTGTTGCCGATTCTATCACACTAGCGTCTACTTTCATTTATAAGCGACCCACCCCTTCCATTTACAATCTAAGTTTAAATCGCTTTTACTCATTACACCCGCACACTCTTCTCACCTCGCACCACACCCCCTCACACATTCCTGGCTTCATATGAATATTTGCCATTCTTCGGAAGGTCCTGTTTATCAACAGGCAATTGGGAACTTGGCTTAACTTTTAAATATTAATTTGCTGTCTCTTCGTCAATTTCAACATATTTTATGAATTTCAGCCCAGGAAGACTTTTTAATATGGCTAATATTTCCCACCTCACAAATCACTGAGCCTTGTTGCATCCACGAACGAACCCTCTATTGGACTTTTTACCCTCTGGATTGTATCTATTTTGACTGCACCTGAAGACGGTGGTTTCTGGAGTTTTACTTTGAAACGTCTCAATTTATTTCTCGTGCTTCCTAACGGCCTACCTACAAACCACTTTCTCCGCTGGACTTTTTGACACAGGATATTTTTACAATCGGACACATGCTTGCATTCGGACAGCTTTTGCCTTGTTTTTCCCCACAATCTTTGTTTTACTTTTTCAGATTTTGAATCTTGGCTTTTTGCCAACTTATCTATCCCAGCAATTTCCTCTGATAAGATTTTGATCTTTGAAAAGCCTGGCTTAAGGAAAAAATTAATTAAATAAATTGCTTTTTTGTGGAATACACCTTGCATTGAGCAACTGAATTGAAAAAAGATCTGCCTTCGTCGCTTTTCTAATTCCTTTTCATCCTTCTATCTATATATCTGCTCTATCCGGTATATTGAGTTGTATACCTTTCACTATAGTTTTTACCTTTCCTAAAAGTTCGCTTTTAGTTCTCTACTCTATATCGATCTATCTATCTATCTATATATATATATCTTTCTCTCCGGCTAAGGGTAAATAAAATTACGGCTGTGATTATATTTATTTTATATTTTTAATGGCTTTTATTACTTTGCTGTTCTTTCTCTTTTTTTATTTATGTCAATTCTCAACAGAGAGTGACAGAAGCGAGAGTTGTAGATACTGTATAGGATAAGATGTTTTAATTGCAAATTATTGCTTATTAGAACAACTAATATGGAAGTCTTTCAAGCTATCTCATACCCAAAACTGAAGAATATTATCGCATGTATTTTGACTGAGTAAAACATATATAGAAAATATGTCTATTATGTAGATTAAAAGATTTACCATTAAAGTCATCATAGAATTAAATAATTCAAAAATGCTTTTTGACAAAAAATTTTTTTATTATTTTTTATAAAAAAGTGACTTTGATAAACGTCACTACACAGAAAGCCAATTCTAATTTATTTTGTGTTAAGATTTATTTTGTAACGGCAAACAAAATATTTCTCAAGGCAGTCTTTGCATCTGATGGTTCAAATACGTCCAAGGCTTTGAGCGCGTTTTGTTCAAATTCCAAACATTGTTTTCTGCAATCTGCCAACGTGTCTTCATTTACAAGTGACAATATCTGCAAAGAAAAAAAAAAGTACTTTAATAACTGCAAAAAAGCAACAAAAAAAACAACATTTTTTAAAATTAAATTTAAAAAACATTAATATTAAGATTGTATACGATTGTATTGCTCTGACAAATGAGTTTTTTTGTGAAGGAAATAGGGTTGTTGTGTTACATGATGAGTGTGACTGTCACTGACTGGACAGGTTCTACCTTCATTTTGGTCAAAATGGCAAATCATTCTGATCATCCAGTCTGATGGGTAGGGCTGAATTGCTATAGAAGCTAAATATGAAATCATTCAAAGCAAGCTTTTTCTGGCTGAATAAAACTCAACCCTACTTTGAAATGAATAAAACCAAGATAATTCGTTACTGAACAGTTGGTCCTTTATTTGGTGTTTTACATATAGTAAACACAGTGGGTGGGTGTGTTTGTGTGTGTGTGTGAGTGAGTGAGTGAGTGAGTGAGTGAGTGAGAGTGAGTGAGTGAGAGTCTTAAGTAATGAAAGAGGAGATGGCTCTTGTAACTATAGATATCCATTCTCTCTTAGCAAGGAGTTGCTTCTGGCTGAGCCACCATCACATGTGCTCTGAGCATCACTATCTACCACTATCTTACATTATTACATGCATCTTCATAAAAGTCGCAACTGATATTCAACTTCAAATCTTTTCCATTGTCACATGACAAAGCTAACCAATAAGAAGCCAGAGCTGATCTCAAATGTCATAAACCAACCAAATAAGATCTACTTTAAAAACATATTGTTCCAAGTAATATGTAACAATTATGGCCTTCCATAAATAAATGCTTGCCGGGTTTGTTTATTTATATACAGGGGTAGTGTTAACGTTTTTTTAAACGTTAGTGAGTGTTAATAGGCCCTTTAACCTTTGGGTCCTTCCTATGTGTGAATAGTGAATTATTTGATCGGGTAACATGAGAGTGAGAAAAAAAGTATTTGAAAGAGTTTTAGTTGAGATTTAGAACTAAGAGAAGCTAGACGCTAGACTGTATACAAAGTTACAAATTCGACCAAATGCATAACCTCATTGGCGTAGGTAAAATGGTAATATTGGGTTCAGGGTTGGGAGCAGTATACCTGAGAGGGAGAGGGTTATTCATTCTGAGATAACACTGAAAGTACGTGCTGGTCAAATATATAGTTTTAGTTATATTGATGTTATCTCCTTTCTTTCTTCTGTGATTGAGAGTTTCATCTACCTGCCAAGACTATACTGTCAACCCTGCACAATGAATGAGAGATTGACCAATGCCTAGGGCTCTCATTAAGGGGTTATATGACAATATTCCTATTTTTTGCTTAATTAATTTTCAAAAGGTTAGTCAAGAGTAGACAAAAGTAACATTTCAAAAGATTTTACTCCATCTTGGATTTTTTTTTTTTTTTTTTTCAGTTTATTCCGAATAATAAATGATAGTTTCAGAGAATTCGTCTTTAAACTATTACGCTTTTCCAAAAGGAATGTTATTTTTGAAGAGTTTAATTCTATTAAATTCGACTTCTTTTCATTTGATTAATGTCTACCACTACGTCAAGTGTTTCTTGTTTAATTTTCTGTTCTTTGTTTGTTTTTTAAACAATTTTTATTTGATATTTCTTTGTGGAATCGAGAAATAGAATAAATTTGAAACGTCTGCTTTTAATTTCATTCAGAATTCAATTATTTTGCTAACTGGAATGGCAGGATTAAAATTAACTCCATGTTTTCCAGTTTGATTCCTTTTTCTGACGAATAAATAAATGACGATAATCCCAAGGGCAGAAATTCTTTGAAAGGAGAATCAAAAACAGTTTTCGTGTTCGTCTTCCACTGAAGAAGATAAATTTAAAACATTTTCCAGGCCAAATCCCCAAAACGTTCTTCTGTTAAAAGACCAAACAATAAATAAAGGAATACCATTCTGTCTCCATTCGATGTTTATTCGCAATATTTAGAAGAGCATTTGAAAGGTAGAAAGTTATTAATAATTACATGAAGTAGCCGGTTTGAGATTTTAGAAGGAGCTGGAATGCTAGGAGTCTGAGTCGGATTTTTTAATCATTAAACAATCCACGGATATATTTCTGAATTTTTAAGATGAAGATTGATAATTTGCATAATTTTTGTTGTCCGCAAGGGCCAGTAGCACAGTGGATATAGTACTAAGTTAAATTCAGTTCCAAGTGATAGTCATCTGAAGGTTGAAGGTTCAATCCTCAGTGCGGGCGATACGAACAATTGCGAATTACTGAAAACTTCTCCCAGTCATGGCCGTGGATTAAATAAAGGGTTCCATTCGAAATTCCGTCCAGATTCCCGAGTTCGAAAGAAATATTCACGAGTTCAAAGAGATACACCTGAAGAATGCCGGAGGTTACAGCGGCAGAAACGTTGTGATGATAACATTCAAGATGAGAAATGTAGTCCGAATAACCAAAATTATGCAATCCACAGACAGTTTGAATATTGAAAATTTAATATTATAAGGAGTCGGATTAAGATATGTTGGAATTCTAGGAGTCGGAGACGGATCTTATACCTTCCGACTCTGCAACACTGCTTTGAAAAAGTCAGAATAAACGGCAAAATCAATTTTGATAATTACACATTAAAATCTTTTTATTCACGATTAATCAAATGTTTATTGAAATCAAAAATACAACAATATAAAATGAAATGACATTTAAAATATCCTAATTAAAAACATAATTTAATTACAAAATTATATCCACCAAAATGCATTCAGGTTTATTTGTAAACCAGTCAGCCATTTTAATCTTCTGTTAATAGTTGTAAAAACAACTAATGCATTTTTTCATAACCCTTCGAAATTTGAAAGAAATTTGAAAGTATTGAAAATGTCGAACAGAAATTCATTTCTGGCTTTTTAGCAAATCCTCATGTAGTAAATGATTGAAAGTTTTAGACACTTTTTACATCCACTAATTTCAAAAACAAAATTATCTTGACAAAATTAGTTATCGTTTGACAGGTTGAATTAAGTTTTATGATGAAACGATCTCATTTCGAAATATCAAAGATTTTAACTACTTTTAGAAATAAAAAATGATTGCATTAATAATAAATAATAAATTCCCAACAAATAAAGCGGATGTCATGACCGGAAATCGAAAACATGAGATCTTCAGTGTGAGGTTCTATAAACTGAGCTATTTGAACTTTCTTATAAACAGAGCTTACCGTAACAAAATAATTATAACTTTAACATAATGTAAATCAGAAATCTATGACGTCATGTTTCAAAACATAAGTGATAATAAAAAAAATAAATGAATAAGTTAGCGTTGGAAATTATTTTAATGGTCCAAAACAATTTATTTTGCTTTAACTATGTATCAGGGTTAAAAACAATTTAATATATATATATATATATATATATATATATATATATATATAGGATCAAAATAAACCAAAGTGAAAACTTTTAGTAGATGGAACCTATTGTGAAAAGGATTAGCTCAATATACGATATATATATATATATATATATATATATATATATATATATACTAGAATAATTCAAGTAGTTTAGAAGGTGAAACAAAAATGAAAGTAAACACTCCTGGGTAACGCCGGGTACATTTCTCGATCATTAAAGATTTTCATAAATTGAAAATTTAAGAAACCCCAAATAAAGATTTTATCTTATCAAGGGAGGTGCGAGAGCGCTCTATCCCTTAATAGACTTCACGAATGGCCTATGCTGGAAATCTCATTTCTCTGATCAATCATAATTCAAAAACCAATAAACCAAATTAGTTAAAACTTTGCACAAAATTTTTATTTGATAAGTGTGTAGAATTTCAGCATCATTAGTCAAGGCAACCCAAAGATCCAGAAAGTTCAAAATGACCATTGTATTGAGGCATAGCCTTTACAAAAGTAGTGACATTCCATGATAAATGCCAGTATACTGAAATCATATGCCCTTAATAGGGTTAAGATAAAAATTGATTTACACTAAATGTACAAAAACCAGGAAATTCCCAAATTTTTACACTTTTATTGTCATTAAGGGTATGCGAGCACAACAGGGCTATGTATTTTACTGGTAGGAATTTTTCTTCAGCGCACCTCACACACATAGAGATTTATACTGTAGTGATGTGATGATGAAATGGTTTGGTTGATATGTAGTCATACCCTTAATGACAATAAAAGTGTAAAAATTTGGGAATTTCCTTGCTTTTGTACTTTTAGTGTATATGAATTTTCATCTTAACCCTATTAAGGGCATATGATCTCAGTATACTGGCATTTATCATGGAATAAAATAAAACTTAAGACTTCTACCCGATTATGGCTGACGGAACAAGAACAATCTACCTTAAATAAAGGGTTCAGTTCGAAATTCCCTATGGATGACTGAGTTCGTCAAGATGCACATTAACAAGGTCAGAGGTGACAAGGACAAGCTGAGAATAGTAGTCCAAATAATACAAATTATCAACCTTCATCTCAAAAATTCCGGAACATAATAGATTTTTCATCACTTAGCAAGACCAAAAGCCACACGAGGATGAAAGGTTAATGACTTATAAAGACGGTTTATTATAAGTGTTATGATATTAGATTTGAAGAAGACTATGTTGTAGTGCTCAGGGAAACAATCTTGTGGTAACGTGTTCCAGATGGGCATATGATTTCAGTATACTGGCATTTATCATGGAATTTACATTAGACTTAGGCATAGTATACATCGACATCTAACACATATTATTCGAACTATATTTCTTATCGTGGATGTTTTTGTTATTCTCACGTTTCGGCTGATGTAACCTCCGACCTTCTTCAGGTTCGTCTTGTCGAACGCTAGAATCTGTACGGAATTTCATATTTAATACATGGAGGTAACTTGCTATGGTTCCGTCAGCCGTGACCGGAGGTAATTCTTAATTGTATTCTTAGTATCCTATTGAGGATTGAACCGTCAACCTTCAAAAGACGGCCACTTAGAACTGATCATTACTTAGCACTGTTATCTGTC
Organism: Sepiola atlantica; assembly: GCA_963556195.1. Classification (NCBI taxonomy): domain Eukaryota; kingdom Metazoa; phylum Mollusca; class Cephalopoda; order Sepiida; family Sepiolidae; genus Sepiola; species Sepiola atlantica. The sequence continues at coordinate 72,954,915 of OY744540.1, read as the reverse complement.
AAAACGTTCTGGGAATAACACCAAGACAAGAACAGTAGTCCAAATAATACAAATTTTCAATCCTTATCTAAAAAATTCCGAAACTACTTTTTTTTTCTTCTTTTTTTGAACATGTATTAATAACAGAGTAAATGCATATGTAACATAATTCTATATGTGGTTTCTGTTTATGAAGCTAAACCGGCCAAGCAAATAGGGGAAAATATCACGTTACTTTCTATTTAAGATTTAATGACAGTTCCTTCAAGTCAGAATATTTGGAGGGGGGGGGGGCTGCGGCGATCATCCGACAGAACATAATTGAACAAGGGCAAACAGCAACCTATCAATTGTACAGGAAAACACATGCAAATAAACAATACAAGTAAAGAAGGCTGGAGGGCATATCGGCCGAAAAGTCAATTAAAAGTAATATAAGAAATTAAAAATGATTATTTTCTCCACTGTTTTGTTTCTCTAAAGAGATTGAGTGTCCGAACAATTACTGAAAAAAATCAAAATACATTTCAAACATCTTTTAAAATATTTTTATGTTAGATAAACAAGTCACGAAAATTGGCAGAAATTTTTAGTAGCAAAAAAAAAAAAAGAAAAGAACTTTAAAATATTAACTATCATTGCATTTGTTCTTAACAACTGTACAATTTTAAAGAGAGCAATGAAAAAAAATCTCAAACAAATAATGAAACTCTTTGAAAACATCGCAATCCAAAAAGTTTTCTGAATCCATATTTGCAATTCGAAACAAAATATTGGCAGTAATTAAAGAACAATTAAAATTATTGATTTGTTATTTTTTATTTGCCAAAATTATTTTGGCTCGATTTCGATAAACAATTACTTTGTTGTTTTGGAAAATTCAGATTTTCTATTTGCATGAGATTTTATTTTTGTTATTTTCTTAAGATGCATCCTGGTATCTGTAAAAGAGGCTGTTGGTCTGTCATATCACGAGAAGAGGCTGTCAGTCACACTTAAGATTGAAATAGAATTTTGGTTGGTATTTGAGACTTCAGTTTGGAAATGGATTTTTATCTGCAAAAGCACATCTTAAGAATATCCGTTTTTCTTCTTTTAAAATTATTTGGCAATGAGTTCAACTTTTATTTCACAGATGTGGTTGATAATATTATTTTTATGTTTTTGCCTGTTGTCCTCATGGTGGTTGATATTGTCTGTGTCAGTTTGAAAAAGTATTTTTATCTGCCAAAAGCGCAGATTGAATAAACATGACTCAAAAATATGGATTTTTGTTTTTTGAAAAGTTATTCTGCAAAAACTTCAGCTCTAACTTTTATTTAAAAGACATGGTTAATATCAATATTAACATGTTTGGAATGGCTGTTGTTTTCATTGTAGTTGTCAAATAACTTTGGTTGCATTTACCCTCTAAACTTTGTTTTGGTACATTTTTTGTTCATAAACTTTAAAGAATCATTCATCACTTAGTTGTAGGAGGATTCTTTCCCAAACGAGGCCCTTTTTATCTGACTATGTTCTCATCGATTTGAGCGATAATAACAAGCTGCGTATGCGTGGTCCCCCTCTGTATGTGACTCGATGTGGCGAGTGTAAAATGCAATAAATTTGGGCAATTTGGGGCATTTTTGACCCCCATTGTACCCTGTGGGTGCGCGAACCAGAATTTTTCTGAGGTCAAGGATGCTCATTTTATATCCAGAACAATTGCCTCTACATTTTGGCCAAGTTTCAGAAAAATTGAATGGATGGATCAAACATTATGGGAAGCAAAAGGGTCATTTTTTGCAATTTTGGGGGATTGTGACCCCCTGGGGGCGCGAACCAGATTTTTTCCAAGGTCAGTGATACTTATTTTCTATTAGGAACAATTGCCTCCATATTTTGGCCAAGTTTCAGAGAAATTGAATGGATGGATGAAAAGTTATGGGGCAAAAAATGTCATTTTTTGCCATTTTGGGGCCTTTTGACCCCCTGTGGGGCTAACCAGATGTTTTTTCAAAAATCGGAGAATGTCACTTTCTAACCTGACAAAAGTTACAACTTCATGCAAAATTTCAAAGAAATTCAATAGATGGTTGCGGAGAAAAATCCGGACGGACGGAAATGCCTCAAAACATAGGCCCCCCCGATTTTATAAATCGGGGGACCAATAATAATCATAATTTTCATGAGATTCGGTTTAACATCCGTTTTACATGCTGACATGTATTCGATAGCTTTTAGAAACTAACCTATCCCTGTTAAGATTTTATTGATCCCTCGTGCTCTTAAGTTCATTTTTATCAATTATCAGTTAATATCGCCTGTAGTGAGGATTGAACCTTCAGCTTCCAGAACTGATTAGAACTTAATAACTTTATCTGTTGCGCCACAGGTCAACATTGACACAGCAGGTGATACGAAGAATCAAGGGAGGCGCGAGAGCGCTCTATCCCTTAATAGACTTCAAGAATGGCCTATGCTGGAAATCTCATTTTTTGATTAATCATAACTCAAAAACCAATAAACCAAATTAGTTAAAACTTTGCACACAATTTTTATTTGATAGGTTCTATAAGTGTGTAGAATTTCAGCATTATTAGTCAAGGCAACCCAGAGATCCAGAAAGTTCAATCATGAAATCATGTTATCCGTGTGTACGTACATACGTATGTATGTATGTGCCACCCTGTATCTCATCAACTATTTTATGGATTCAGCTGATTTTTGGCAGAGATAGAGGTTCTAGGGTCTAGTTGATGGCATTTTAATTTCAGTTCACCATATACCTTAGTTTTCAAGAAAATTCCAAAAAACCTTAAAAATGACTATTGTATTAGGGCATAGACTTTACAAAAGTAGTGACATTCCATGATAAATGCCAGTATACTGAAATCATATGCCCTTAATAGGGTTAAGATGAAAATTCATATACACTAAATGTACAAAAGCCAGGAAATTCCCAAATTTGTACACTTTTATTGTCATTAAGGGTATGCGAGCACAACAGGGCTATGTATTTTACTGGTAGGAATTTTTCTTCAGCGCACCTCACACACTTCATCCACTCATGCATAGCGATTTATACTGTAGTGATGTGATAATGAAATTGTTTGGTTGATATGTAGTCATACCCTTAATGACAATAAAAATGTAAAAATTTGGGAATTTCCTTGCTTTTGTACATTTAGTGTATATGAATTTTCATCTTAACCCTATTAAGGGCATATGATTTCAGTATACTGGCATTTTTCATGGAATAAAATAAAACTTAAGACTTCTACTCGATTATGGCTGACGGAACAAGAACAATCTACCTTAAATAAAGGGTTCAGTTCGAAATTCCCTATAGATGACTGAGTTCGTCAAGATGCACATTAACAAGGTCAGAGGTGACAAGGACAAGCTGAGAATAGTAGTCCAAATAATACAAATTATCAACCTTCATCTCAAAAATTCCGGAACATAATAGATTTTTCATCACTTAGCAAGACCAAAAGCCACACGAGGATAAAAGGTTAATGACTTATAAAGACGGTTTATTATAAGTGTTCATGATATTAGATTTGAAGAAGACTATGTTGTAGTGCTCAGGGAAACAATCTTGTGGCAACGTGTTCCAGATGGGAAGTTGTTGAAAAGAAATTGTGTTCGTGGAAATTTCATTTGATGTTAGATAAACGGAGAAAGAAAGGAAAGTTCTTTGCAGCGGTGGCAGTAAAGTGTAGATATAATTAGAAGGTGCAGTGGGTTGTACGATATGATTGACGGGGATGAACTTGGGGTCAGCTAACCTCATAGACGAGCTGGTTGACATAATTATGCGACATAGGAAAGATTTGAAGTTTGATTACAGTTGTTGCAGAAATCTTAGTAATGCCATACTTCATGTGAGTTCAGTCGAGATGTTTTGATGAAAATGAGAGAAATAAGGAAAAACAATGGTAATATGGGAGTAGCAATAACAAAAATAGCGAAGTGCAACAAGCCATGTAAAAGGACAGTCAGAAGATGTGTGCCTCTATATACTGTCTGAATGTTTGTCTAAGGCGACTTTAAATCTGGATATAGTAGGCATTGTCACTATCTCCTCTTGCAGGCTGTGCCACGGAGCAGAAACAAGACTAAAGCCAATCGGCATCTCCTGTCTTACATGAAGTGGCTTCATGCCTTGTCTGGAGCGATTTCCATAAAATAAATGTCTTAGATTTGTCTTCAGATAAGCACTTTTGAGGGGACAATGGCTGGCCGTTATCTCTCGCCTGCAATAGGAAACATATCTGGCTGAGGGTTAGACCACCCAATAAATTGGCTGGCTCTTTCAAATAAGTCTTCTTGGATACAAGGCTCAATGTTGTGATTATGAGCCACTTGAGACTTTGAAAAAATTATGTTCATACCAGATGACGAGCCCCCCCCCCCTCCATGATTAGTTAGTTTTTTATGTATAGATATTCCAACAGAACGGGCAGTTGAGTCTCAGTTAGTCTGAGAGACAGTCTCTGGGCCCTAAGCTGCCTTTTCTCTAATGAGACGAAAGTGTCTCTAGTACATTTTTTTTCTAGGTCCCATGGAGACCACGACTTGACACTGGAGTGAAAAACTCCTCAGACGGTATATTTAAATTCCTCTTGATAATGTTTTATGTCAGAATCACATCCTCTGCTGCTCAAGTGAAAGAATAGCGTATTTATTTACCTCCTCTCCAGGAGGTTAGGCACAAGGCCAGTTTTATCTAACTCCCACAAGGTAAGATGTGACCCAAGGTCGGGTCAGGAAAGTGGGACTTGAAAAGCCAGCGCCCGAGAAGGTGAGCACTCTGGCCATTAAAAATTGCCTGGACAGCTCTGTCGACATTCCCCGGTAGGGGCGCCTCAGGCAGTAAGCAATAAACTTACTCCTCCCCAAAGAGGGGAGGCAAAGCCTGGGAGGGTGAGCCTCCTAGAACTGCACAGGACTGCCCCATAGATCGGCGTAAATCAAGCCCCGAAGGCCAAGACAATACCAGTCTATGGGGTGCAGTATCCATCGGAACAGATACTACACTTTGATCTTAGATAAAGTGAGAGATATGGGTAGCCTTGAACTCTTTCGTCGTTTGCAATCTCATCACGGCTTTGCAATCCTGCTTCACGGTGCAGCCACTCAAACCTAAATATATACAAGGCTCTTTATTTCCTTTCCGGGCAACGCTAGTGGTGCCTGCTAGTCGAATATAAATATATTCATTTTTATGTTCTTTTGTTTTCTGTTTCCATAGGTCATACTTAGATTTATGGCTGTCCTCTTTGCAATGGAAGTTAAACATTTATCAAAAGTTTGTCAGTGTCAATCTTTCTGCAACACCTGAACGTGTGTCATGTCATTTGAGCATCTTACACTTATTTTGGACAGGGAAACACAGAGTCAGAAGATAAATGGAATATAGAGAAAATATGTCAGAGAAAGAAAGAATTAGCAAAGTTGTGACATTTGTTATGTAAAGAGATTTTAGGTACATGGCGTGAGAGGTGGAGTGTGTAGGGGAAGGTGGAGTGTGTAGGGGAAGGTGGAGTGTGTAGGGGAAGATGGAATATGTTGTATGCGCGTGAGGGGAAGTGGAATAAGTTATCATAGGAAACAAGAAATGTATGTGAACAAATTCTCTTGATGACAAGAATAATAGATATTCTTGTTGCTATAGCAATTAAACATTTTTCATTTTATTTTTCTTGGTGATCAAAATGCTTCCACACTTTTCATACACCCAACAGTGTGTAATGTGAGTGAGCAATCATATATATATATATATATATATATATATATATATATATATATAAAGTTGTAGTTCCTGTCTGATTGTTTGCTTATTCACAAACTTCTAGAAATAAATCACCATATTATATATACTAGCAAATATATGCTCCCTCCGTTCACATATTTTCGCTAGTTTTTATTTATCTTCCTCCCACAAGGTAAGATGTGACACAAGGTCGGGAAAGTGGGATTTGAAAAACCAGCGCCCGAGAATTTGAGCACTCTGGCCATTAAAAATTGCCTGGGCAGCCCCGTCAGTATTCCCCAGTAGCTGCGCCTCAGACATTAGCAATAGACTAACCCCTTCTCAAAGGGTGAGAAGGAAAAGCCTGGGAGGGTGCACTTCCTAGAACTGCACAGGAGAGACCAACCAATAGACCGGCGTAAATCAAGCCCTGAAGCCCAAGACAATACCGATCTATGGGGTGTAGTATCCATCGGAACAAACACCAACCCCGGGTTGAATTTTCGCTAGTTGTTTTTTTTAATTGCTCAGTAAAATGTGTTGTTGTTTTTTTTTTACAACTATTATCATCAATTACTCTTTAATTAATTCTATTTATAATTTTTATTAAGATTATTATCAAGGAAAATATTTTAAATACATCTGAAAATCTGAAAAATCAATCATGTGTATATATTTGCGAATATTAATTTCTTAGAAGTTCTAAAACAAACTAATGTAAATTTGAAGGGTGTGTGATGTTTGGGGAAGTTTTGGAATGGGTATATATAGGAGTAGATATCATGAGTGCATATTTGCGAATATTAATTTATTAGAACTTTAAAAACAAATTATACATAGGAGCTGATAAGTAGATATAAAAAGAGAGCTATCAAAACTAATAATGGAGTTTCAGATATAATTGTTATGTATCAATTTTCAGTATTTACTTCAACAGTGCTCGATACATAAGTAGAGCTAGGTAGTAAGCTATGAAAATATAGTTGTGGCAATTAAGCTACACAGAGGCACCGCGTTTCATCCCCGGGGGGGGGATCTTCAGATTAAAATAAATAATAATATATATATATACAGGGTGTTTCAAAAGTCTTGGGAACATTACAAATGCGTATATCTCATGAACTATTTCAGGTAGAAAAATGAAACTGGTGCCATTTTAAAGCTTGCTTAATCAAGTTTTTGGTCATACTAATGATTTTCGTGTTATCTTTCCAGGTGCAGTAATGGCGTTCTCTAAACAAGACAAGGCATTTTGCGTCCTCCAATTTGCAAAGACTGAATCGTGGACATGTGTTCAGCATGCATTTCGCAGGAAATTTAAAAAAGAAGCCCCTGAAAGGAAATCCATTGTCAGATGGCATGCTAAATTTGTGAAAGATGGGTGTTTGTGTCCAAGTAAGCAAACAGGTCGCCCTTCAACTTCAGAAGATGCAGTTGAGCAAGTTCGGACAGCCTTTCAGCGGAGCCCCCGTAAATCAGTGAGAAAAGCCAGCAGGGAACTTCAGCTTGCTCCAGCAACTGTCTGGCGTGTCTTAAGGAAACGACTGCAAATGGTACCTTACAAGCTCAAGTTGGTCCAAAAGTTGAAGGACACTGATAAGCCACTTCGCCGTGACTTTTGCATTGCAATGCAAGAGAAGTTGGAAGATAACGGCTTTGATGACCGGCTTGTTTTTAGCGATGAGGCGACCTTCCATCTGAATGGCAAAGTTAACAAGCATAACACTCGCATATGGGGTACTGAGAATCCTCATGAACTTCTTGAGCACGAGCGAGATTCACCAAAAGTGAACGTGTTTTGTGCAATTTCCAAGAAAGGTGTCTATGGACCGTTCTTCTTTGAAGAGGCAACTATCACTGGTGAATCCTATCTCAACATGCTGGAAGACTGGTTAATGGCTCAGTTGGAACAAGCAGAATCTGATGACTTCATTTTTCAACAAGATGGTGCACCACCACACTGGAGTCTTAGAGTAAGGCAGTTTCTTAACACAAGGCTGCCTGGTAGATGGATTGGGAGATCTGGGCGAGGTGATGACGTTCTCATGCCCTGGCCCATAGGTCTCCAGATCTTACCCCGTGTGACTTTTTCCTTTGGGGCTTTGTCAAGCAACAAGTCTATGTGCCGCCCCTTCCAAGAGATATTGACGAACTAAAGGCTCGAGTAACGGCAGTTGTGGGAACCATTGACGTCAAGATGCTGGAACGCGTTTGGCAGGAAATCGACTATCGACTAGATGTCTGCCGTGTGACGAATGGTGCTCATATTGAGCAACTTTGAAGATTCCCCACAAAACTTGAAACTTTAACCTTTCCAACGGTACCAATTTCATTTTTCAACTCCTAATAGTTTTTGAGTTATTAAAAATCGTTATGTTCCCAAGACTTTTGAAACACCCTGTATATATATATATATATATATACACTGAAACTACATCACTCAAGGAACCAAGATAAGTATATTTAATTCTGATAAGAGCAAATACACTTGACATATATACTTTTTAATTTATTTAACATGAAAATTACAAATAATGAATAGAAATGTTAATAAGGGGTTTAGGGCTTGGAGCAGGGATACACATTTGTCTTCATTGATTCCTGGGAAACATTGAATTTCAACTTGAAGAGATTAACAACTATAAATTTACTGAAATGTATTTCAATTAATGCCCATTCAACTGCTATCCAATCAATGCGGAGGACCCGAAAAATGTAATGTTATAAAATGTAAAAATAAGAATAAAAAACATAATATGGTGTGTACCAAATAGTATAGAGTTTCGCATTCAATGCTGGGTAACGCCAGATCCTTCTTGCTAGTTTACAATAAACTTATATAGCGAATCGAACTCACTTTGTGAAAGTTATCACATTCTCAGAAAAAATTGTATAAGTAATAATCAGAAGAAATAAAAGTCAACAAAAATGTAATATCTAAGCAATAATGCGCCGAAATAAAAGCTAATAAAAACATGTGATATCTAAGCAATAATGCGAAGAAATAAAAGCTAATAAAAACATGTGATATCTAAGCAATAATGCGAAGAAATAAAAACTAATAAAAACATGTGATATCTAAGCAATAATGCGAAGAAATAAAAGCTAATAAAAACATGTGATATCTAAGCAATAATGCAAAGAAATAAAAACTAATAAAAACATGTGATATCTAAGCAATAATGCGCCGAAATAAAAGCTAATGAAAACATGTGATATCTAAGCAATAATGCAAAGAAATAAAAGCTAATAAAAACATGTGATATCTAAGCAATAATGGGAGAAATAAAATGAAACATAAGTATGAAAATATATCTATGGCAAGTAAGTTCCTGTAGCAAATTATCAGGCGAAATGCGCAGATTTATTGTTTGCAATTGCTTTTATATCAAAGTAGTGTTACTTAAGTTTACTAGCCAATCAGATTTGTAGTTTAGATTACTGTCTCAGGCTATTATTTTCATTGGCCAACACTCGGACTCCTCTCAAACAAAGATCTGGCTGCCTTTTGTTTGAACGCCGTTTTTTGTTTGAGGATTGTTTTAGTTAACCCCCATTTTAAGTCAAATTAATAAATTACCTCATTTTAACACATGGAAACTGAAATAATTTATCTTTTCGATTTATTTTGTTGCTACTTTCAAGATTTATTTAGTTTATTTTAGATTTAATAATTTACTTTTTTTATATGGTTATACTAAAGTGAAGTTTATTCAGTGTCTACAGTAATTTGCTTCTACAATTTAGTAATTTGGGGGAATCTTTAAAATTTCTAGCTTCTCATTCAAACATAATCTAAATTTGTCGTCTAAATACCTGCATGTACTGGGCCATTCTAACATCTTCCACTTGATTATTGGTGAGCATCCGTCTCCATTGAAATCCCAGTAATGCTCCACTAGTGATATTTTGAATCAGCGTATTTTGTTATTGAATGTGTTATTGTGGTTATTATACCTAATTTTAAATTATAGGGAGGATTCTCCTACATAGTATTTTTTTTGTTATTTAGCTTTCCATGTGTAAATATTGTGGCTTGGTAAACGATGCCTTGGTTAAGCAATTACTTTGTAATGTTCTATAGTTACAGTTTTTCTTTTCATTATCACCTTTCTTATTTCTAGTTGGGTGATTGCTATGATTATTTGAGTTATTACTATTTTTTAGATTATATTATTGTTAGTCTTATTGTTATATTCATCACATTTTCTATGCATTTTGTTTTTATTCATTTCTCTCATTTATTATTTGTTATTAGAGGCTTTGATTATCATTTCTAAGTTTTCACAGCAACTGTAGGACCGTTTTAAGTTATTTTTATTGAACATTTTGTGTAAGGGATTAGTTACAGGAAAATGTTTTTCGATAAAGAATTTGTTGTCAAGTTTAGTTTTTAGCATCTAGTTATAAGGTGGGGTGAACCATAGAATGCTTCTTTTTCTTCTATTTGTATTATTGGTATCTTGTTTCTTATATTTAATCTCGATATTATTATACTCATTATTCTTTCAAACTGTTGTAAATGTTACTTGCATTCCTAAATACTTTTACGTTTCTAGAGTTATTTCTACGTCTACGTTCGATAGGAATATGTTTTATGATAGATGGGGGTTGATTGGACTTTGGGTTCATACTAATACTAAGATCTATGCCCGTACTGACCACTATGAAAGTAAATACTAAAAAATATATATACACAGTATATTATACTACCTTTTATATGTATATACATGAAATAGTAAAATATATATATTTTTTTATATAAATTTATTATAAACAACAATATATAGGTTAATAGCTCTTAATTAATTTTAATATTATGTAAACCAAAAATGCAAAATATAGAACACGCTGATCAATTAAATGCACATGGTTATGGACAATTTGGACATTCAGACTAAATTGGTAGAAAAAATATCTATTTACCCCTAACAACCTTTCTTTTGAATTGTATGATTGACGAATATGTAAATATATACGAAAAATAAGAAAATAGAATGATAAATAAAAATTAATAAATATTGAATGGTACCTTTTCCAGACTGACGGGTGAACTTGGTGAGCACTGATAAAGGCCCCATTAAGATAAAATTGTCGATACTTTTGTATACTTTGTATATCAAGACTATGTATGTGTTTGATGATGGCAGAAATAATTGTATGTCAATAAAAACTGTTTTCATTAACTAAGCTTAACCTAACATTACAATTAAATATATATATATATATATATATATATATATATATATATATATATATATATGTACACATTTAAATTATATATATATATATAGTCTCGGAAGTTTCTCAATCATTAAAACTAAAACAAAACCAAAAAAAAACCCTGAAGTCCCAAGTCGTTCAGTGGAAAATCACTCATGTAAGTCAATTTAGTTTTTACAGTTATTATATTAGTTTGCTTCTAACATTATTTAAGGGATCATCAGTTGTTTACCATGAAAAACTGTTTCGGGAATTTAAAAACAAGACAGTATTTAATTTCATGGCTTCCCAGCAGAGTTGATCAGACCCCACTTCCCTTAAAAGGCAAAAACATAAACTTCCGTATACTAAATCTAAGTTTTGTTCCGTATAAATGTTTTGATAACTTATATTAGTTATTAAAAAAATAAATAAATAAATAACTTAAAAAAAATATATATATATATATATACATACATAAATAAATAAAAAAATAAAAATTCCTCCTTACCTGTGTTGTTCGTTTGTCTAATAAAATGTATCCATCACTTACAAAAATGTCGCTATATATATCTATGCATAATTGAGTCATTGTTTGTGTGGGGTATATATATATATTTTTTTAATGGTTGAGAAACTTCCGAGAGAGATCTATTTGATTTTGGGGTCGACAAAAAAAAAAAAAAGATAATGTTTCTTTTGTCATGAAAGGTGGGCTACAAACAGCACAATTGAAAAAGGATACCTCAATGCCAACCAGAATCGGCCAAAACGCCGAGTATGAAAAAAAAAAAAAAAGATTCAAATGAAAGAGAAACAACAAAAAAGAGACAAAAATAAAAAGCCCCCCCCCCCTTCTTCCAAAGAAAACATTTAATCAAACATCCTCTTGAAGAAGAAGATATAAAAGAACTCTATTGTTACAAAGCTGAAAAGGGATCAAGAATGGAAATATTGGGATTAGGAACTGCACATTTGTGGCCACCTCCAAGGTAGAATAAAGAAACTTCCAAGGTCATAGGAATGTGGAGGAGAGAGTAAACTGAGCTTATCAGGGGGGGGGGGGGAGGAATAAAACGGTAGAAATGTCTGTGAAAATTGGATAAGAAATCTTCTGAAGAACTAAAACTTTAAAAACAAAATGGCGACAAAGAAGACATTTATTTTCTCTTTTGATTTTTTTTTATTCTTTTGCTGCAAAAGGTGTGGTGTCACTGCTGCTTCTGATGATCAAAGCGAAAAATGAAAAGAAGAATTTACACTGTCACTAGAAAGTCACACAGAAATGAAAGCGGTTCACAATTTTACAAGGTTGTTTGTGACAAAAACACTGCCAGAAAATAACACATTACACACACAATGACCTGCTTCCAAACTTCTTTTAAGGCTGGAGGCTGTTTAGAAAGTAATTCTTTTATCAGAAAGGATATAGAAAAAGAAAGTTTGATTACATATTATTCATTAAAAATAGCAATAAACTTATTTTTCAACGGTTGCTGCCAACCGGAAGTCAGCTTTTCAATTTCAGATTCAAAGATCTACAAGAATTGTTCGAAGACAAAATGCGATGAAGCCAATTTCTTTCAAGTTGAGGAAATCTTTTTATATAATAAAATTGTGGTTCCTATCTGTTTGTTCACAAACTCCTAAGGGTTTTGGAGAGAGACCCCCATAACTATATATAACATGAAATTATGCACCCCAGGGTTCAATTGCTCTCCACTGCACCAAAATGTAGCACAAAACCGGAAGTTGGGGAAACTCTGGTCGGGTGTAAAAATAACTGAACAACCTCGTAATTATTCCCAGGTAGATCCGCAACAAATCAACCCCCACTCCCAAAGGTGGAGGTAATGCCTGGGAGAATGCCCTTTCTATGACCATATCTCATTCCCGTTTAGGAGAAGGTAATGTCTGAGAGGATGCCCCTATTCTGACAAACAAAAACTCGTCTGCTCACCAGCAGGGCAGTCCCTCTTTGCCAGAATTATGCTAAGAAGATATCCTCGGCTGGTATGACTATAGCGGGCGAACTAGACATCATGAATGTCAATACACCCGATTACATGGATAAGTATATTTCATTTTGATCAAAGGGGGTATAACATTATCCTCGGGTCTGTGTTGAACTTGATTTTATTTTGTTTATAACATGAAAATTAGAGAAAATAAAAACATGTTAATAAGAGGTGCACACGGGTCCTCATGGATTTCAGGTAAATGCTGAGTGTGCCCCGAGGGGATTAAGGACACTAAATTTATTGAAATATGTTCAAATTAATGTCACTACGATGATCGGTTAGAAGAAGGTGCAAGTACTGCTGAGTAAATCGTTTTGCCCAATCTTATGGGTGATTGAATGCAATAAAATGTAAAAAATAATAAGAATAAAAAAGCTAATGTGATATTGGTTGAGGGCAGGAGAACGTAGAGTGTCTAACCCAATCCTGAGAAACGCTGAGTCTTCCTGCTAGTTTGACTATAAAAAGATAAACATTTTAAAACTAGAATTCAATTATAAAATATTATTTTCCTTGAAAGCAAGAAAACAAAGCAGTTAGGTATGCTTATGTTTATAGATTTGTATGTACAGGATTCACTCCTAAACTAATTAAGTGATAATTATCAATTTTGAAACACAGCTGCAAAGCGTAAGGGGTCCAAATGTGAGTTATTATTAGTTTAACTTAGATTTATGAAAAGGAGACAACGACAGGGGGGGGGGGAGCCTTTTGTGAACATTCAGATACCTCCGATTTTCGTGAAATTTTAACAATAGATATTAGACATCAGTTAATAAATATTTCCAAAAACTCAGTTTCTTTGGAGAATTTCAAAGAGGTTTTAGGCGGCATAATATGGACACACCCTCCTATTTGAAAATTAAAATATATCAGACTTGCATTGAATTAAACCCATAGTCAGTATACACCAATGAAGCAAGATTCCCTGATTTTCATTTTTTTTTTTTTAACTTAGTTCACCCCAAACAAAGCAAGTTCCCACTGTAAACGTAAAGGGCTACTGAGAATTAGGGTGAAAGTTTAGGAGGTAATCCTAAATTAGGGGCTGTACAGCTAGATGTTTGTTCATATTAGCTTTAAATCTCTGCATGTTGGTACAGTCGGGGAAACAGGGAGAATGGAAGGGAGTTCTAAAAGCCGGCAGTTCGAGAAAAGAAGCCGTTTGACTAGAAGGCTTTCCGGCATCTGGGGACCTTCACAGTGAATGGATGGGATTTAGCTGATTGTCAGATTGGTCTAGTGTATTTACGTCGAGGGGGCACCTCAGCAGCAAGTTTATCGGAGAACATTCCAATTACTTCTTAAAACTCTTAAACTTAAGCCATAAATTTTAGACATTATCTAGAATCAAAATCATATAATGGATTTTGATCAAAATCATATAATGGATTTTGATCAAAATCATATAATGGATTTTGATCAAAATCATGTAATGGATTTTTATCAAAATCATATAATGGATTTTGATCAAAATCATATAATGGATTTTTATCAAAATCATGTAATGGATTTTGATCAAAATCATATTATGGATTTTGATCAAAATCATATAATGGATTTTGATCAAAATCATGTAATGGATTTTAGACATACGGTTTAGTATCATTATATGTGGATTTTAATAAGGGGCCATAAAAGTAGTGCAAAATTTAGAGCAATTAATTTTACCTGTACTTGGGCAGGTAATCTAGTTACATGATAAAAAATGATTTGGTGGTGATGCTCTGAACATACAGGCATGAAATGCAAATATTCTGCTAGTTATAACTTAGCAATTTTGGAAATGGTGTGTCACCATCACAATCCTCATATTCGGTTTAACATCCGTTTTACATTCTGGCATATGTTTAACAGTTTCAAGAAATTGATTTCCAAACTAACCTATCCCTGGGCAGGTTTTTATTTATTTCTCTTTCTCTCAAATCAATTCTTATTACTTTCTTCCATGTCTTCCTTCGCTTTCCCCTTGCAAACTGAATCTGCTAGTCCAACTGTTCTACATCTACTAACACAAAGAACTCACACTTTCAATGTGCCCAAACCATCGAAGTTTCCTGTTCTGCACACATCTTCCTATACTGTCAAGATTTAATCTTCCTGTGAGGCCATCAGATCTAAGCCTGTCTTTAAGACTCACATTACACATCTCTCATATCATTCTTGCATCATTTCTTTCCATTCAACGTATGTCCTCAATCCTTGCTGTCCAGGTTTCATTTCCATATATCATCACACTACGTACACATGCCCAATAGAATCTTCTCTTTGTCGACAGTGGTAACTCTCTGCTGGTGAGTAATGACTAAACTTATTCAATCCACTCCTAACTCTTGCAACCACACTAGCACCTGCTCCACCCTGTGCTCCAATGTTATCACCAAGTTAACAAAACTTATCGACAACCTCAATGCCTTCACTATTCAGATATACCTTCTGCACATCTGAGTTCTCATGTTTATTGCATTCAAACTTTTCAGATTGTGTAGAAATGTAATTTGATTGGTTTGATTAGTACAGAAGCTACAAACAAAAAAATATTTATTTTAGTAAACAAAAAAAAATTTATTTTAGTAAACAAAAAAATTTTATTTTAGTAAACAAAAAATATTTATTTTAGTAAACAAAAATATTTCTTTTAGTAAACAAAAAATATTTATTTTAGTAACCAAAAAATTTAATTTAGTAAACAAAAATATTTATTTTAGTAAACAAAAGAATATTTACTTTAGTAAACAAAAAAATATTTATTTTAGTAAACAAAAAAATATTTATTTTAGCAAACAAAAAATATTTATTTTAGTAAACAAAAAATATTTATTTTAGTAAACAAAAAATATTTATTTTAGTAAACAAAAATATTTATTTTAGTAAACAAAAATATTTATTTTAGTAAACAAAAAATATTTATTTTAGTAAACAAAAAAACCTTCAAAAACTCATTTCCATGATTTTACCGTAAAACAAGTGAATTCTAGCAGGGATTTTACTCTTTCTTGATTTCCCCTGATGCATTCAAACCCTAAATAATTCCTATTTTAGAGTCTTATATTTTTTCCCCCTAAAAAAAATAAAAATGTTATTTCTGATTTGAACCCCCAAAAGATTTCCTTTAGTTCAGGGCTGATCAACCGTTCATGATTTTTTTTTTTTTCATTCTGGAGTTCCGATGTGCCATTCAGTTTTACATGACAAGGATTAAATTAGGTTCACGAAAATCAAAAATCCATCCAACAATATATTTTCTCTTCTATATTCATCAGCAGTGTGTGGTGAGGGGAAAGCAAAAACATTTTCTTCTCTTCTTTTTCAAGTCAACATTTATGATTATTATAAGCATGTAGTAGTAATAGTAGTTTTCATTTCGTTTGGTTTATGGCATATCAACCCTTTTTCAGTCATTTTGGTAAAAAGAATTATGCTTCCAGTTTTTAAATTAATTTAAACGAGTCTATAAATATTTGATGATATTGTTTTTTAGACATGTTTTAAATAAATAGTCTGCCCCTCCCTCGGCTGAAATCATTCATTCCTCACTGTTCCTACTTTTTATTTTCTTCTCTGTTGCCTACCCTACTTCCCAACCCAATCATACTTAAAATCTGTCTACAACCATGACCCGCTTTTTAGTATAACTGTAAACTACATCCAATGGTGAGGTCTCAATTTAGGAGCTTTTGGGAGTGAGAAGTCACCCTTTACCTGTACTTGCACCTGGTACGACATTCAACCTGGGCAGGTTGAACCGACTTCCTCCGAAGGGGGTATCAAATTCAGAAGCGGTCCCCAGTTGCATGTATATACCAGTTAGGGGAGATGACGACGTTCAGTACTTGCAGGGAGGTGTCAACGTCCGTCCTCCTACACACAGCGTCTGGTATTCCCAAATGCTCACCCATCTGGTACTGACCAGGCTCAACATTGCTTAACTTTGGTGATGACTAAGGGCAAAGAGTTACTTCCTTTTTACAGTTCTTGCAAGGTGTCGACATCCTCCTACACACAGCGCCTAGTATTCCCAAATGGTCACCCATCTAGTACTGACCAGCATCAACGTCGCTTAACTTCAGTGATCTAACAAGTACATGTTTCATTCATGGTGTTCGGTTTAGTTGTTTTGTAGAGGAAAAACGTTGTTTTTATTTTTAAGTTTGCACAACTCAATCATTTTCTGCAAAGGGGAAAAAAAAACAACAACAACATCAATGTTTGGTGCATTTTAAGTCAGGGAGCCGATATCTTCAGACAGTCTGATCTGGTGGCACCAGGCAATAAAATTGATTGATTCGTTGAAAGTCCAGACGCAAATAATTACATTATATGTTTTTTTTTTTTTGTTTGTTTTTTCCATCCCTTGTTTTAGCTACCAGAAAAGAAATTGAAAGACATAAATATTCACAGAGCAATTTGCGACATATCGATATAACAGGACTTCAAGCAGGATGCCGACCAGAGATGTTTTGTTGCTGCTTGTCAAATTCCATTTACATTTTTGAGAAGAGAAAATTTTTTTCTTGAATCACTGTGTATTACTGGCCATGACCCAATTTGTATCTTTAGTCGACATCATCATCATTGTGCTCTAAAGCCAGATTGGGAGGATTGCACTTAAAACTGGACGATAAATTGATTCTGTAATGGACAGCACAGCAGGAATTTGAATTTCAGGCCAGAAAAAAAAAGAGTTTTGCCAAAATGTGGCGATTATGGTTGTGCTGAAGACATTAACAGAGCTTTTTCACAGAGAATTACCATTCCTTATACGTTGGAATCACTTGCTGAATAATCACATGATATTGTCAACCATTTCAAATCACTGATATTAAGCAGAACTACCAGAAACAAACTTCTGAGTGCATTTTCCTGTCTTAGTTTGGCTAGTTTGATCATTCCTTATCAAATCTAAAATTGTTAACATTTGATAATATATGTGGTCACTGTATACATTTTTACATTTGGCAATACGTGTTAACATTTGGTAATATATGTGGTCACTGTTAACACATTAGCAAATGTACAAATGTTAACAGTGAACACATATGTGTTAACATTTGGTAATATATGTGTTCGCTGTTAACAATTTTACATTTGATAATATATGTGTTAACATTTGGTAATATATGTGGTCACTGTTAGCACATTACCAAATTTAAAAATGTTAACAGTGAACACGTATATGTGTTAACATTTGGTAATATATGTGTTCGCTGTTAACAATTTTACATTTGATAATATGTGTTAACATTTGGTAATATATGTGTTCGCTGTTAACAATTTTACATTTGATAATATGTGTTAACATTTGGTAATATATTATCAAATGTAAAATTGTTAACAGCGAACACATATATTACCAAATGTTAACACATATTATCAAATGTAAAATTGTTAACAGCGAACACATATATTACCAAATGTTAACACATCTATTACCAAATGTTAACAGTGAGGTAATTATTTTAAAATGTTTTATATTAGCAGTCGTTTCGGTAGGACTAAGTATATTTAAAAATAATTTGTAGCAAAAATCGTTATTATATTGCCAATAACACGATATAACAATAACAAATGAAACTGCCTAGTCAGAAGCAAAGTTTTATTTGTCAACTTAAATGCTATTTGGGTCTGACTTTGAAAATATAACAATATACTCTTATCTATCTCTCTCTCTATATATATATATATATATATATATAGAGAGAGAGAGAGAGATAGATAAGGCAAATTTTCTAAAAAAAAAAAAAAGAAAAAGAGACAAAATGTAACCCAAACAAAAGTAAAAAAACAATTACACATAAAAATATAAACAAAAAAGAGATATAAGTAAAAAAATATATTTATAAAAAGAAAGGTTTGCACTTTGAAAACGTTTATTTATTTGTTTGTAAGGATATTTTTAGCCAAAGAACAACGCTAAAAAAGATTTTTTATAATAAAATAAACATTTATTTATTTTAATGTCTTGAGACTTTCGGTGAAGAGAATCAACCTTATCAAAAGTAAATAGGCATTTAATACCTTTTTTCTTCTTAATCTTTCTTGTCCTATCCATATTGTCACAGGCGAGTAGGATTCCGCGTGGTGTAAGTTATTCTATTCACCGAAAGTCTCAAGACATTAAAATAAATAAATGTTTATTTTAATATAAAAAAAAAAAATTCTTAACATTGTTCTTTGGTTTTAAAAAAATCCTTAGAAAATAAATATAATAAAAACAAACTTAAATTCATCAGTTTTAGATTCATTTAATCAGAATAGACTGCTGGACAACTGAACTTTGTCCAAATTTTGAACAAACTGACCACAAGTAATTTGTGGCATAAACAAAGAATATCAGTCAGTGGGCTTTTTCTATATTTTTAATTCTTTCTTTTTTAATAGAAAAATTTAAATAAGTTTCATTTAACGTTTGTTTTAATTAGATTTGATTATATTCTTAATTAATTCACCGAGAACATGAGACTGGAGGTTATCAAGCACGAGGTTCTCTCTGAAAATCTACAATGATCATGTTGGAGATCTACTGAAGAGTCGATTAAGCATGTGTATGCAGTGTGACAATGTATGGAAGTGAAACCTAGCCAGTGAGGGTTGAGGACATGCGTTGCATGGAAAGAAATAATATGAGAATGATACGATCGATGTGTAATGTGAGTCTTAAAGAGGAAGATTAAATCTGAACAATAAAGGGAGATGTGTAATGTGAGTCTTAAAGAGGAAGATTAAATCTAAAAAAGGGAGATGTGTGCAGAACAGGAGGACTTCAATAGTATTTTATTTACCCCCTCTTCAGGTCAGGTGTAGGTTTTAATGCAAGTGTTTCTGTGGAACAAAACTGGATTCGAACCCGGCACACCCAGGTCCTCAGTCTACGTCGTTAGCCACTTAGCCACCGTGAGACTTCGATAGTATGGTCATATTGAAAGAATAGATGTGAGTTCTTCTGTTAGTTGATGTAGAACAGTTGAAGTATCAGGATAAGTTGGCTGGAGTAGGCCAACAAAACATGGGAGGAAGTGATAAAAATTGACTTGAGAGCAAGAGGATTAAATAAAGACAGGTTAGTTTGGAAGTCAATTTCTAAAAGCCGTCCAACACATGCCAACATGTAAAACGGACATTAACCAATGACGACGATGAATCGCTGCTGTACGTCTGTTGTGATGTGTGTTGATGTTCATCTTCGTTTTCATAGCAGCAGTTGTGAAAGTTATTAATAATGACAACACAAACTCATTTGGGATTTTTCATTTAATGGTTTGTTTCTCTAACTGCACAACAACAGCGTACAACCGATCAACTGCACAACAACAGTGTCCAATGAATCAACTGCACAACAACAGTGTCCAATGAATCAACTGCACAACAACAGTGTCCAATGAATCAACTGCACAACAACAGTGTCCAATGAATCAACTACACAACAACAGTGTCCAATGAATCAACTACACAACAACAGTGTCCAATGAATCAACTGCACAACAACAGTGTCCAATGAATCAACTGCACAACAACAGTGTCCAATGAATCAACTGCACAACAACAGTGTCCAATGAATCAACTTCACAACAACAGTGTCCAATGAATCAACTGCACAACAACAGTGTCCAATGAATCAACTGCACAACAACAGTGTCCAATGAATCAACTGCACAACAACAGTGTCCAATCAATCAACTACACAACAACAGTGTCCAATGAATCAACTGCACAACAACAGTGTCCAATGAATCAACTGCACAACAACAGTGTCCAATGAATCAACTGCACAACAACAGTGTCCAATCAATCAACTGCACAACAACAGTGTCCAATCAATCAACTGTATAACAACAGTGTCCAATCAATCAACTGTATAACAACAGTGTCCAATCAATCAACTGTATAACAACAGTGTCCTATGAATGTTTGAAAATGGGAATTGTGCTTCAAGATTAAATGATTGCAAAGCGGTTGGAAAGCTGTTAAACCAAAACAACCCTTTGATATGTACGTATTATGGATCTATGTACACACCGACAGATTCTGTGCCTCCGGTAGTGAAGCTCCAATTTGGGAGCTTTGGGGAGTGTGAAGTTACTTATTAGTAACCCTAACTCTCAGGACCGCTCTAAACCGGAGTGCTAGTAACTGTTAGGGTCCCATCTATGTGTTAAATAAATGTATTTTTTTTTGTTGCTTTCATTCACTCCAAACAGGGCACATTGCCACTAGGATGTAAGGGGCTACTTCGAATTAGGGTCCATATCCATAAGAGACGTCCTAAGTGGAGAGTTGTGTCGTGACATATTTGTTCACATTACATTTAAATTTTTGCATGTTTGTAGGGTCAGGGAAACATGGAGCAGGAAAGGAATTCCAAATGCTAGAAGTTCGAGAAAATATATTAGAATAGAAAACCTTTCAGCATCTGGGGACCTCTACAGTGAAGGGGTGTGATTTTGCTGAATGACAGGTTTGTTGGGGATATTTACGTCGATAGGGCACCAGTGCAGCACGTTCATCAGAGCACATTCCACTAAAGTATTCGTAAAAAAAGAACACTGATGAAAAATTGTGGTGATGGGACAGAGGTTTGCTAGAAAGTGTGGGACCTATTAGATTAGAAGCTCTTTTGGACATGGTATTTGTCTCTACCTCACTCCGTCACCACCCTGATATCCATATTCCCAGCTCTTTCTGCCTACCCTATTTCCTAACCCTATCAACTACTCAAGTTCCCCCAACTGTCTTGAGTATGAGACAAAACTGCATCCAGTTGTGAGGCCCCAATTTGGTAACTTTGGGAATGTGGGGTCACCGCTTAGTTACCACTACTCCAAAGTTCAGAGGTGTGGTAGTACCTGTCATGGCCTCATCTATGGTCAAATAGAAACTACCGTTTACAGACCATTTGTTTGCTAAATATTATACGCCGACAAAACAAATTAATATAAAAACAATACCTGGTCTTTTTTTCCTGATGAATCATTGTTCTAAAAAATTCAAGGTAGGCTTAAATACAGGGTGGGCAAAAATAAGGGTCCTATTTTTAAAAATTCATAACTTTTTTATTTATTGATTTAAAAAAATTTTTTTTTTTAGAATAAGTAAAGGACCCCTTCCGAAGCAAGCATGAGCCGTATTAGCCCTAAGGAACGTACCCTCATTTAGAAAACATTATTTTTGCTTAAAAAACTCAAAACAGTGTAAAAAACAATACTTTAGTTTTTGTAAGTTTTAAGAAGTGTTTTTCGGCTAAAATTTGTTTTGTTTATTTAAAAAAATCTCGGAAGGGTCAGTCTACACACACATAAAGTTTGGTGAGTTTAACTTTTCTTTTGTGGAAGTTATTCAAATTCAAGTTATTCAAATTTAAAGATAGGACCCTTATTTTGGCCCACCCTGTACCTTGATTGTCTGGATAAATGGTGAAACGGCCATAAAAAACTTATCTACTTACTGGGTAAATAAATGTGCAGTCGCTGGAATCTGATTTTCTATTGTCTATTTTTTTATATGTGTGTGTTTGGTGTATACGGGAATACTCGTAACTACATTCACCTGGGGTGGATTGAATTTACTGTGTCCAGCATCAAGCTAGTCTAGTAGGAATAAGGTTATAATGTGAAGCGCCCTTTAGCCTTGATGGGCAATCACCTAGAGATAGTATTTCGATAAAAGCACTGGTCCCCATCACCTCACTTGGGTTGGCTTATAAAAATATTGCCTCTATTAAGAAAATTACTTCCAAAGAAATCTGATCAGAAATAAGTTTGGAAGTCAATATTCTAAAATCCGTCCAACACATGCCACCATGTAAAACGGACGTTAAACTGAATATGATGATGATAAAACCAATCTTCTACAAAATTTATGGTTTCAACCTAAAATGATTCAACAATGGTTGAGATGCCATAAAATCCGACAACCAACCAACAGATTCTGTTCTCAAGATTCTTTGTCAGAAAGAGAACGCTAGTTTATCTTCAAACTCAATACTAAACCTTTCACCCTCTCCCCCCCCCCAAAAAAAAGAAGAAGAACCTATGATAATCGTATCAATAACAATAGTTAAATGAAATGAGTTCCAAGCAGAATGTTGAAGATTAGACACAGTTGTGAAAGTCGCGTTGTTTGATCGGAGGAAGAAAAATAAAACTCACCAATTATTGGCAATGATTACATCAAGAGCGAACAACAAAATGGAATTGATTTAGAAAAGAAAATGAAAAAAGGAATCGATTGATGTTGATAAAATCTCTTTGTGAAAACAGGAATTGTACGCAAAATTCCAGAAAGGTTCACAAAGTCAAGATTAGGTGATCAGCAGAAGACACAAACATGAGAAACACATTTATATAATTGAAACATTTGGTTATATATATCCACTTATAATATAACGAGCACATTCTCTGTCATTCTGTCTGTCTGTCTGTCTGTCCATCCTGGAGAATTTTTGTAAACAGAAGAGGGGGGGGCGAGATAATTACTATTTAATTAATTTCAATGTCGGAAACATAAACAAATACATTGGGCCACATATTAATGACTAAATAAACAATAAATAATTTTCGGCGTCAACGCCGCGATTCGAACTCACAACCTTGACGCTAACAGTCAAACGCTCTACCGAATGAGCTAAATATCTTATATATATAAAATATAGTGAGATTTTCCCCCATTTCATTGACCAGGATTGCTTAAAAAAAACAAGTCTACAGAAAAAAACTGTTTTGTCATTTGTTTTCAAACTAAATTCGTCCATGTCTTGAAAACAAAAATCATTTTCAATCATATTAATTGATTTACTTATTTAGTCTAGATCGATATTTCAGTTTTTTTCTGTCTTATTTAGAGAAAGTTGTTAGAGTATTAACTCTCTCATAAGCATATACTGCCACCGCCACCCATTACACTGGGGTCATTTATTTTGTGGATTACAGTAATAATCTATCATGTTTACTAACATTACCACGTATATGATTAAGGCATTTTTAAACGGTTCATAGATAATTATTCGTTTTGCAACAGATGCCAGCAGTATTTTTTCTATTATTTAACTTTTTAACAATTAAAAGGCATGCCTAAAATATAATTTAGATAAGATCAACAGATAAAAACATTATGCCCATTTTTATGCATATTTGCATGCATTCATTAATTACACTACGCTCATCGTTATCAGGACTTGACAATATCGTTTCAACCATAATATCCATGAATACAAAACAAAAATCAAGCCGCGCATGCGTGGTCCCCCTCTGTATGTGATTCGATGTGGCGAGTGTAAAATGCAATAAATTTGGGCAATTTGGGGCATTTTTGTCCCCCCCTTTGACCCCGCGTACCAAAATTTTTCTGAGGTCAAGGATGCTCATTTTATATCCAGAACAATTGCCTCTACATTTTGGCCAAGTTTCTGAAAAATTGAATGGATGGATCAAATGTTATGGGAGAAAAGGGTAATTCTTTGCAATTTTGGGGGCTTTTGACCTCCTGGGGGCGCGAACCAGATATTTTCCAAGGTCAGCGATACTTATTTTCTATTAGGAACAATTGCCTCCACATTTTGGCCAAGTTTCAGAGAAATTGAATGGATGGATGAAAAGTTATGGGGCAAAAAATGTCATTTTTTGCCATTTCGGGGACTTTTGACCCCCTGGGGGGCTAACCAGATTTTTTTAAAAATCGGAGAATGTCACTTTCTAACCTGCCCCAAGTTACAACTTCATGCAAAATTTCAGAGAAATTCAATGGATGGTTGCGGAGAAAAATCCGGACGGACGGACGGACGGATGGACATGCCTCAAAGCATAAGTCCCCCGATTTTATAAATCGGGGGACCAATTAAGCACTATAAATAATTAATTGGTTTCGAAAAATTCAATTATACCAAATTTTTGCTCCAAAACATTTCTCCCTTGCCTCTGACCTACTTTTGACTAAAACAGACAAAAAGAAAAAAAACATGTATGGTTTATATATTTAAATGCAGTGAAGGCTTTAAAATTGACACCTTCATGCAACGGTTTAGCGTGCAGCATTTTGAGACATGGGTTATGAGTTTGTACCTCAGACAGGCTGCATTTACTTTTTACTCTGATTTTTTCTATAATTGAACTTTCGGTTTTAAATTACAATATTAAATGGATTCTTTACTTTTTTTTTCTGTCATCTACATAATTTACGAAAATTAAGACCCTGGGTGATGTTGAGTACCGCCGCTAGTAGTATACATATGTGAGTAGATATATTTGAATTATCTACTAGACACCATCCTCGGGTGTATTCGGTCTCTCTGTACAAGGGTTTGTCAGGAGAACTTGACATGAGGATACTTCAGCCTACAAGGAAACCATGACCAAATATTAAAAATAACATAGTATTCGAAGCCCAAATAAGAGCCTCTCGACACGACTATACACTGGCTCATACTAGGAATAGTGCACCTTCTCCGAGCGATGTTACCTCAAGTAACAGCACTTAGGGAATAGAAAAAAATAAAAACCAAAAAACGTGCCAATTGTCGTATAAGGCACCAAAATGTCAGTACAAACAACAACAGCAACTTCACTTTTGTACTCTGTACTTGGTCAGTGAGGGTTGAGGACATATCTTCTCCTAGTGATGTTACCTCAAGTAACAGCACTTAGGGAATAGAAAAAAATAAAAACCAAAAAACATGCCAATTGTTGTATAAGGCACCAAAATGTCAGTACAAACAACAACAGCAACTGCACTTTTGTACTCTGTACTTTTTGTCAGTGAGGGTTGAGGACATATCTTCTCCTAGTGATGTTACCTCAAGTAACAGCACTAAGCTGGATACGCTACCAGACCAGATTAATTCTTGTCCTGGAATCCGGCCAAACCAAGCAAAGACCACAATTAAGATAAACTATAACATAATTAAGTGGCGAATTCAGGGGAGAGGAAAATTGGTGTTCTTCACTGCTTTACTAACTCAACGTTTGAGATGTAGAGGAGAATCTTAATAAAACACTCGGATATCTATGTATCTCATATAGAATTTAAGTGTTAGCCCCAGAAAGGGGGCCCTTGATCTCTGAGAACTTACACTGAAGTAAAATGAAAAACACATACAGACACGGGGTTGTGCCCCCCTTCCCTCCCTGTTGTGCCCCCCTCCCTCCCTTCCTCCCTCAAGCTTGAGAAATTATCTCGATATTTTCTTGGCCTTTTGGCTAAGATCAAAGTGTAGTATCTGTTCTGATGGATACTGCACCCCATAGACTGGTATTGTCTTGGCCTTCGGGGCTTGATTTACGCCGGTCTATGGGTCTGTCCTGTGCAGTTCTAGGAGGTCCACCCTTCCAGGCTTCGCCTCCCTTCTTTGGGGAGGAGTAAGTTTATTGCTTACTGTCTGAGGCGCCTCTACCGGGGAATGCTTTACTAACTCAACGTTTGAGAAGTAGAGGAGAATCTAAATTAAACACTCGGATATCTATGTATCTAGAAGCTTTTGACAAAGTTCAGTCATCATCAGGATTTTATAATATTTAGTGTATAGTGTTGTATGTTTTAAAACATACAACACTGGTCACAACTGTGAAAATACAGCCTACCCGGCTGAAGTTATGGGAGGTAGAGGAGAATCTTGATTGAACCCTCGGATATCTATGTATCTCATATAGAAATCAAGTGTTAGTCCCAGGAAAGGACTCCTCGATTTCTGAGAAATTACCGAAGTAAAATAAAAACATATGTACATGGCTGAGTAGATATATTTTTTTATATTATACTAAATGTGACCTCATCAATGTTTTTCCCCCTAAGACTGTTTTCCCATCTACTTTAGTAGCAAAGAATACATGCTAAAATGACTATTAGTTCTGGAATTGAGTTATGTCTGAAAAGAAATTTGTTTTAATTGTTCTAATGAGCCGTAATTTATAATTAACTGGACAAATAACTTATCTCTCTCTTCTTTATCTATGTATTTCTCTCACATTCGCTTACTCTATATTGATTCTACCACTCTTTAATATTTCTTAATGTCTCAGTGAGCATTTAGAGAAAAATTGACTTTCTTTCTTTACAACATTGTCATCTAATTAACATATGTGTGTCTGTACAAACCATAGACACGTATGTAAATTAGATGGCAAAAAAAAGTATTTTTACTTCTATATAAGAATAAACACTAATAATAATTTGAAATAAAAAAAATAATTATAATGATAATATAGAAGTAAAGAGACATATTTTTAGTTATGTAAGAGGAATGTCTTCAAAGATTTGTAACGGCTATTAATTTTCGAATGAAATCAAAGTCGAATAAATAGTTGTTGTGGTACTTTGAGTATACGAGACCTGTCTAAAAAGTATCCGACCTTACACTAGAAAAAATATTTCAAATATGTGACTGGGTTGGGACTCTAATCCCATTCAAAGTGGGCCCCTTGTGCTTGCACACACTTAGCCCACCGATCCATCCACTGCCGGAAACACCTCTGGAAGTCTTCTCTTGGAATGGTGTTTATCTCTGTTGTTGCGTTCCGCGTTATCTCTTTTTTCGCACCCTCTCAACAACAGCTGCACTCAGAGAAGTAACAGCTGCACTCAGAGAAGTTTGAGGCCTGCCAGAACGCTGGTCACTCTCTGCTGATGTGCAGCCATTTTGAATCGATTGAACTACTCCTTAATTTGTGTCTCCAAACACCTGCTGAATCTAACGCAATGGCGGAGATGAACACCATTCCAAAAGAAGACTTCCAGAGGTGTTTCCGGCAGTGGATGGATCGGTGTGCTAAGTGTGTGCAAGCACAAGGGGCCTACTTTGAAAAAGCATTACGATCCCAAGCCCGTCACGTATTTGAAATATTTTTTCTGCCCTAAGATCGGATACATTTTTGACAGGCCTCGTATTATGTATGTGCGATAATAGTTCTATTTGTATAAAGTTAGGTATGTGTATTTGTTAATATATTTCTATGTATAGGATTCACTCCTAAACTAATTAACCGATCATTATGAATTTTACAACACTGGTGTATGGGTGGATAACGTGGGATATATTGATTTTAATTTAGTTTAGTTTTATGCAAAGGGGGGGGAAGGTGGGGTGGAAGCCCTTCGATAAGATTCAGATACCTCTGATTTTTGTGAAATTTTAATAATACGTATTAGACATCAATTAATATTCCCCAAATTTCAGTTTCTTTGGAGTATTTTCAAGGGTTTCAAGGGGCATAATATAGGCAGAACCTCCCGTTCGAAAATTTAATTGTTTTAGATTTGCATTAAATTTGATCCATAGTAATTAGGGAGCAATAAGGGAAAATTCTCTGAATTTCAATTTTTTCTTAAGACCCCTTAAGCTTTAAATTCTAGGCATTGTCTGGAATGAAAATTCTGTAACATATTTTGATCAAAACTGGAATAAGGATTCTAGATATAAGGTTTAGTAGCATTACATGTTGATTTTAATTTTCGTAAAAGGACATAAACGTGATGCAAAATTGTTCTCTTTGGGAAATTAATTTCACCCATCATGGAATGGATATTCTTGTATGTATGTATGTGTATATATATATATATGTATGTGCATATATATATATATATATATATATATATATCCATGCACACATTTAGTTAGAAATATCAACAATAAGTAATAAATATAAAAGAAATAATTTTGGAAAGACTTTGTAAAATATCTAACTGTCGCCTGCAAGTGACGTGCCATGACAACAACTCGCACATAATCTCTGAGCATGAAACAAAATTCGAAACAAATAAAATTTATCTGCATTTCTCTATTGCGTACGAGGAGAAACATTGGAAGAAATCAGAATTGCATGAGTTATTCTGGAAAATTGAAACATAAAACAAATATAAAAAAACAAATAATTTTCAACTGAAATATATATATATATATATATATATATATATATAAATATAAGGAAAAACAAAGTCCATTAATGTTATGAAATGCTTTGAAATCAATGTTATTTTCACATGTTTTCAAAATGCATGGTTTTTAGTGAATGTAAGCGGTTGCACTTCAGAAGGCGATGCGATGCAACCAAACAAACCTTATATGATTAATAGATTATGACAGTATACTTGTCAGACGAAGATGGCCATCGCTGGCAAAATCCATAGTTTATTTTTCTAAATTCTTAATTATTTATTGCAACCGTAAGTTCGTTTTCAAATTCTGCTATTTTGTTCATTTTTGGTGGATAGTCAGTGGTGACACGTAAGCTGTATAAGATATTTATTTACTCCTCGCGGAGTTAGGCACAAGGCCAGTTTTATCTTACTCCCACAAGTAAGATGTGACCCAAGATCGGGTCGAGCAAGTGGGGTTAAAAGCCAGCGCTCGAGAGGTGAGCACTCTGGCCATTTAAAAATTGCCTGGGCAGCCCCGTCGGCATTCCACGGTAGGGGCGCCTCAGACAGTAAGCAATAAACTTACTCCTCCCCAAAGAGGGGAGGCGAAGCCTGGGAGGGTGGACCTCCTAGAACTGCACAGGACAGGCGTGCAGTATCCATCGGAACAGATACTACACTTTGATCTTAGCCAAAAGGCCGAGACCCTGTATAAGATAGACACATAGAAATAACAGTTTTCTGAAGCCTTCGTCCTTCTAAAGGCATTCACTGAGGAAAAGGACAAATCTGATGTATCATTATCATCATATTCGGTTTAACCTTCATTGGATGGCTATAAGAAATTGGCTTCCAAATTAACCTCTGTCTGGCAAGATCTTCTTTATACTTCTTTCTCTCAAGTCCAGTATTAATTCCTCCCATTTTTCCTTGGCCTCCTCATGCAAACTGACCCTGCTGCCTTAACTGTTTTATATCTACTAATCCAAGAACTCAATCTGTCAATGTAGCCATACCACCAAAATCTCTTGTTCTGCACATCTCCGTATAGCAGTCAGAGTTAACCTTCCTCTGAGGTCATCAGATCTAAGACTGTCTTTAAGACTCATATTATACATCCATCGTATCATTCTAGTATCATTTCTCGGTGCTTGTATAATAAAAAGCCGAAAAAATGTGTTTGTCTTTTAGTGTTGGAGAGGTAAATAAGGGGCAGGTAACTCTTCACAACAGCTCTAGCTTTCGAACAATATTTTTCTAACCCTAAACCTAAACCTTTTATGTCTAATCGACGTTCTCCTTGCACAGTAGCCACATGTGCAACGCCAATTAAAGCCATCAGTTTTGATTACTGGAAAATCTTGCTTAAAATTCGTGGTAAGAGTTACCTGCCCCTTATTTACCTCTCCAACACTAAAAGACAAAAAAAACTTTTTTCGGCTTTTTATTATACAAGCAGCCATTTCTCTTCATGAAACACATGTGCCCAACCCTCACTAACCAGGTTTCATTTCCGTACATCATTACACTGTATGCACATGCCTGATGAACTCTTCCTTTGGTCAACAGTGGGAACGCTCTGCTGGTTAGTAATGGCAGAAGTTCCCTGAATTTATTTCATTAACTCTTAACTCTTGCAATCTCACTAGCACCAGCTCCTTCCTATGCTCCAATGTGTTTTACCTCTCTGAGAGGCTTTGTCCAGTCAATCTGTTGTTGTTTATATACTAAGTGACAGCCAACAATCTGGTGATGACCTGGGCCCAACTCTTTTTAAATATAAGTCATAATAAGTCCTAGTATTGAGAAATATTATGAGAAAGGGAGATAGTTTAAATATGATTGGATGCCCCAAAGACTCAAGTATAAGTCCTAGTACTGAAAAATATTATGAGAAAGGGAGATAGTTTAAATATGATTGGATGCCCCAAAGACTCATGTATAAATCCTAGTATTGAGAAATATTATGAGAAAGGGAGATAGTTTGAATATGATTGGATGCCCCAAAGACTCAAGTATAAGTTATAGTACTGAGAAATATTATGAGAAAGGGACATAGTTTGAATATGATTGGATGCCAGTCTTGTATGCCACTGGTCATACTTAAGCCTGAAATAGCATCTACACACCTCTATAAGAGACTGTTTGTCTGTCGGTCTCTCCATTGATCTTGTCACACTTAGTGATCAAAATGCTATTTTAAACTCAAATGTGCAGATCGATTGAATGTATCATCTATTCTTGTTTAATCATTTCAATTATTTGCTGATTTCTTGAATAGAATTTTCAATGTCCAAATCAAATTTGTCTTTCTTGGAATTTAATTGGATTTGATTTTCTTTTGCTATCTTCATGAATACAATTTCATTTTTCATAATTTAATTTGTATTTTTCAAATCTATTTTTGAGATTAGTTTTATCCTGGAAATCATTTGTTTTATCAACTGGTGTCTGGCCGGCGCTTTAGATTCATCAGATCTAGAACAAACCATCTTTTGGACTGCGTTTATTCTAGAGCTATTTGTGTATGACGAACACTGTAGTCATTATGTAGGCTTTGCAAGATCATAGTTGACCAAATTATTATCCTATACTTGAATACGTTAGTACATTGTGTCACGCTTGATATGAAGGAAAATGAAGTGGTTGAACTGAAAAATAGTGACCACTGACCCCTATTGTAATGGAACAGCGGATAGCAAGAGAGAGGCAAAGGAACTGCCATAAAAGACTACAAGAGAGAGAGGAAGAGAGTTGGTATGAAAACGAGAAAGTGGGAGGATCGCACTGTTTAGTCTTTTTCAAGACTCATCACTGTGGCTAAATCCTGTGAGTGCATCAAGCTTGAAATTCAAACCCTGAATTTCATATATATGTTTTGAGGAGTAATTTCAAATTTAGAAAGCAGAATTTTTTTTTTTTTTTTTTTGTTACCATTCTTTATGAGATTTTTTTTTTTTCATGTATTTCGGCATGCTGTTATTTTCTGTCAAGACTTCTTAAATTTTTCCCATCTTCCTTTCTTCTATCTTTGGAATAATGTTTTCATATTACCATTAAATGAACTATTGCTCTGATGATCAGCAATGTTATCTAAAGACTATATATTTCTATTAATTTTGCTGTGAAACGCACACAAGATATAGAAAAGGTACTACATTTGGGAAAAAAGAAAGAAATAATTTTGTTTTCGTAAGATGAAGAAATAAAGATATTCACCAAAATATGAATATAAAGAAATTCAAACAATAAATAAAAATGATGGTTTGGGATTGATTTTTCCTATGGTCATCCGAATGCAACTATAAAGTAGATATGCTTTAAAGCTTGTAATATAAATTCATTAAACTGGCAAATTGAAACATTTTCGGATATTATAAGGAGTATATACTTAAATATATATATATTTTATAAGAACTCACAAATTATATATATATATAGTCTCGGAAGTTTCTCAACCATTAAAACTATATAAAAAAAAAAAAGTTAAAAAAAAACAAAAAAAAAAACTTATAGTCCCAAGT
The DNA here is from genome assembly GCA_963556195.1 of Sepiola atlantica. NCBI lineage: Eukaryota > Metazoa > Mollusca > Cephalopoda > Sepiida > Sepiolidae > Sepiola > Sepiola atlantica. Next base: position 72,922,606 of record OY744540.1, on the reverse strand, counting down.
CTTTCAGTGGAAAATCACTCATGTAAGTCAATTTATTTTTTACAGTTATTATATTAGTTTGTTTCTAACACTATTTTAAGGGATCATCAGTTGTTTACCATATATATATATATATATAAATTTGACAAGTTCAAATATATTAATAAAATTAACTAAAAACAAATATGTTTTCAAAGTTTTCAATACTAGGTAGAGCTTTATAAACATTTAATATAGATGTATAAACATTTAGATCAGGCGACTGCTTGCAGATTCTACGCTGACTCTGAACCAGGTTTGTGCCTCCCGACTGTCTGAAATTGTTACTTTCCTGCACTGATGAGAGCTATAAGCTTGAAACGCTAGAGTCTGTAGGTAAAATAATTTCATATTTATTTATAAAATATTATAGTAAGCCTCTTTAAGTAATTAAAGTCGAGCACTCTCGGGTGTGTGTTAAAAATAGACTATGAAACAACTATAAAGCAAGTGCCCGTCACTTAGTATAAACAACAACTGACTGACTGGACAAAGCCTCTCAAAAAGACAAAACACAGATGCACCTTAAAAACAAAGATCTAAAATCAATCACGTTCAATTTCTCGATTCTTATTATATGGCTGGTTTGTTTTAATAGGTTTAGAGAGCTGCTACCAATCCTGACAAACAAACACCTGCCAACAACTACGAGAAGGCGTGTATACTCCTCATGTGTTGTATGGCTCAGAAACTTGGGCTGTCTCTGCTGGCATACTAAAGAAGCTGCGCCGTAATGACAGGGCAATGGTCAGATGGATCTGTTTGGTAAGGCCTGAATAGTACGTTTCTTTCGAATCCCTGCTCTCACAGGTCGACTTGAAAAGCCTTGCGGACATCATGCGGAAGAACAGACTGTGTTGGTTGGGTCACATTGAGCGTAGCGGTGGCTGGATTGCTAAAGTCCGACAGTTGAATGTGCCAGCAGAGAACATCACCACTGGCAGACCCAAGTTGACTTGGGAGGACGTAGTCAAACGTGATAGGAAGGCCATGGATATGGATTTCATCAAGCCTTGACAAAGACAGGAGTGGAGAGGAAGACTTAGATTTTGAGACTAGACAATCAGGCCCCACCCTCATCAGAGGATTAATTGTGGCCTGACTCAACAAATAAACCGGTTGTTGTTGTTGATGATGATGATGATGATGATGATGATGATGACGACGACGACTCCCCAGGAAATGAGATCTTGAATGGGGTCTCGAGATAGTTAAAGACAAAGATTCACCAAATTTTTATTCAATAAAACTTGCACATTCTTACACAGACATAAATGGTACATAATTGAGCTCCAGTTACAAATTTGAATGTTATAATAAAATGCAGAAATTAAGAATAAAGTAGATAATATGGTGTTATAGACGAGGTGCAAGCGGCCATTGTTTTCCTAAATAAATCCATGATAAAACCAGGCCATTCCTGCTAGCATACAACATATTTATTTTTTATAGAAGTCGCTCCAGAAAAGGCATGAAGCCACTTGATATAGTGTATCTCTGTCTGGGATGCAGTGTGAAACAGATTAAAGAAATTGTCCACAAAAAATAAATATGGCTACACAAAGTACACTTGAATAGAGAAACAAAATTATTATTGACTGCCGCACAGAACGATAACAACAAACTATATATAATCCAAGAAAACACATCCATACCTTGTGAAACAAGAAACGAAACAGCAAATCACACAATAACTAGAAACAGTTCTGAAAAGAGCATGAACAAAAGACTAAGAGAATTTAACATCCTATGAAGAATTGAGCTATACAATAAAAATTTGCCATTTCAATTGTTCCAACTCCTATTTTTTTAGAATTTTCTCCCTCACTCAAAAAAAAAAAACAGTATATTCTTGTCTTGTCAATATCTTTCACTTTGTTCGTTTGATCACATTGAAAGAATGGATGAGAATGCTTGAGTTAGTAGATGTAGAACAGTTGAGGTAACATGGTCAGTTGTTAGTGGAAGCCCAAGCAAAACATGGGAAGAACTGATAAGGAAAGAAGGATAACTAAAGACCTGACTAGAGATAGATTAGTTTGGAAGTCAATTTGTTAAAGTCGTTCAACACATGACAGCATATGAAATGGATGTTAAACCCATGAAAATGATGATGATGATTAAACATTTGGATCTTTTTCAAATTTAAGCGGCAAAACAAAATCTATACAGTTTCGGAATTTTTGAAAATAGGGTTGAAAATTTGTATTACTTGAATTATTTAGAGTACTACTATCATCATGGTTGTGATTTTCACAACGTTTCGGCCGATATAACCTCTAACTTTCTTTAGGTGCATGAAGGGTTCAGTTTGAAATAAAGATTCCGAGTTCAAAAAGATGTAGCTGGGAAAGGTCAGAGGTTACATCGACTGAAACGTTATGAACATAATAACAACGATGCAAATAGTAGTCTGAATAATTCAAACAATACAAATCTACTAAAAAGAAACTAATGGTTGGATTCAACCAAACTTGGTATGAATAAAACTTATATAAGTCAAAACGTCTGAATAAAAGTAAATGGTAAAATAAGTTATTTTTCAAGAAAGAAGGCTTCTCACTTTCTCGCTTCATGAAATACAAAAGCTTAAGTGACACTCAAACCGTGGTTGGGACTAGGATAGGATCGAAATCAACATTATATTTGGGTTTTGATTTCATGTGGAACCCCATAACTAGTAAAGTAAATCCGTATTAATCAGAATGGCACAACTTTGGATTCTGTTGTCGGCATTCTTTCAGGAGGGGCCACGTAATAGTTGTCAACATCCCTAAGTTAAAGTGATATTATGGAATCGACTGGATTCGAACTTGGCACATCCACATCGTCAGTCCGTGTCATCATCCACTTAACCATCAACACCTCCCACCCCATAACTTAGAATAGACAACATAAAATGTGTTTACATATAGAGTGATCCAAGAAATGCTATCCACGGAATCGTTAATAAAAATTCACAATTCTTTTTGAAGTACAACTATAACTGGCACAAATAAATGTTGGTCTATGCCTGACTTGTCCACCAAGTCGCACTCATGAATGTCCAACAGTCTTTGTTTTATCGCTGTTCAATTATAAGCACACTTGGATACGACATTGTCAATAATCATGACACACTCCTTTCCTGATTTGGCCTGTGATGGCCTTTTTAAGTTCTGGGAATTATTTTGATAGACATTTGCTTTCAGACATTCCTACAGACAAAAATATGAGGTTATTACATATTAATTTTTTAAATGCATGAACAGGTAATTTCAAGAGTCCTACATATGTTAAAGCGACACATGTGTACATTATATATTTCAAAAAATGTACTAAATGTGAATACATTTAGATCTGGTAAAATGAAGCGAATGAAAACCTGCCTTAAAAATGAAAAAAGTTAATTGAAATAAAAGAGCATTTACCTGTTTTGACTTATAAAAAGTTTGTATTTTTGCCAGCTGAGAGTTTAATATTAATCTGCTCTCTGCAATAATCCATGTCCAAAAAAATTTTTTAAACATTACTATTTCCTTTTTTTGGAGAGGGTGAGGTTCAGGTGACCAGCAATCCAAGAATGTGCATTTGTAAAGGAGAAGGAGTGAAAAGTGCACAGATATATGATATATAGTGTGGGGGGGGGGTATTTAAAGGATTGTGAATCTGTACACTGATATACTTTGCTTCAGCATCGTACAAGGATTTGGTTTCATCAATATCATTATCATCATATTCGGTTTAACGCCCGTTTTACATGCTAGCATGCATTGAACGGCTTTAAGAAATTGACTTTCAAATTAACCTATCTCTGGCCATATCTTTATTCATCCCGTTTTCTACCAAGTCCATTTTATCACCTCCTCTCATGTTTTCCTTGGCCTTCCCCTGTGACTGAACCTGCTACCTCAACTTTCCTATATCTACTAAACAAAGAACTCATCTATTCTTTCAATGTGGCCATACCATCTGAGTCTCCTGTTCGGTACACATCTTCCTATAGTGTTCAGATTTAATCTAAACAAAGAACTCATCTATTCTTTCAATGTGGCCATACCATCTGAGTCTCCTGTTCGGTACACATCTTCCTATAGTGTTCAGATTTAATCTAAACAAAGAACTCATCTATTCTTTCAATGTGGCCATACCATCTGAGTCTCCTGTTCGGTACACATCTTCCTATAGTGTTCAGATTTAATCTTCTTCGGAGATCATCAGAACTAAGCCTGTCTTTAAGACTCACATTACATTCCCATGGTATCATTCTCATATCATTTCTCCCCATGCAACGCATGTCCTCGATCCTCACTTGACAGGTTTCACTCCCATACATTATAACACTGCGTACACATGACTGATAGACTCTTTTCTTTGGTTGACAGTGGTAACGATCTACTGTTTAGTAATGGAAGAATTTCCCTGAACTTATTCCATTAACCCGTAATTCTTGCAATCATGCCAGCACTTGCTCGAATAGCATCACCATAGTAACAAAATTTCTCGACAACCTCAATAGTATAGCGCTCAACATATATTTCCTTCACATCTGAGTTATAATCGATTTCCATTGTCTTACACTTCTTGCACACAAATTGGTTATCCTCTCTCAACCTACCAGTAATTCAACTTCACTTATTGTGTAGCCAATACTTACAAGTACCGCAAAAAATTGAACTACACCGACTTCATTTCCACAAACTGAGAAGGGGAATTTTCCTCTTTTTGGGAGCTTTTCATCACTATAACCACTGATCATCACTTTGGTCATTGGTAACATTCGCTTTCAGACCTTGACTTTTCATCGCATTCCTCCAAGTCTGTAACTCAATAAGCAGATCATCCATTGTTTTAAAAACAAGTACTAAATCATCAGCATACAGCATCTTTTCTGGACAACCTGTACGGAACTCTCTGGGTAATGCTTCTAAGACACAAATGAAAAACAATGGACTCAGTACAGAACCCTGATGTACTCCTGCTTTAATGTTAAAGCTGTCACTAAATGTGATAATTCTGCTTATCAAAGCCCAAAGCCATTCGAGGGTAAGGGTTAAAGTGATTATCAGCTGGATGATGAACAATACGATAAGAGGATTGGAAACAATTGGTGGAATGGGCAGAAGATTACTTAACAGGAATTGATTATCCAAAAGGACGGCTCAACAAGAATTTGTTGCATGTTGTAATCGGTTAGAAGGCAGCCTCGTGGTATTTGTTCCACAGATGGAATGTTCTAGGAAAGAAACTTTGTTCATGGAAATTCCATTTAGTTTTTGGTAAAGAGAGAAAAAAAGAGAAATGAAATTCTTTTACTGTGGGTGTAGCTAGGCGAGTTTTGCTGTGATTTTTTTACAGAGGGGGATCAGGGATTCGAGATCAGCCGAACACCTACCATGAACATAAAACGATATAGTAGGGAGAGCCTAACAACATTCATTATGTGTTAAAGAGGCTGTAAGGAAAGAAGATATCACTCCTCACTAGATAGTGAAGTCGATTTTGTAGTATGTCAAGAGTACTCTGAGTGTCGCCTCCCCAGATGTGCGAGCAGTACTCCATAATAGTCTAAAAGTAGTTAGATTCCCAAACCTTATTTGCTGCTTGATTCTAAAACGCTATTATATTTACTTTCTTATTAAACTACCAATGAATAATTCTGTAACACAAGCTTTGCAGTCCGAAATAAAAAGAAATAATCAGATGAAAGTACCTGATGTGAAATCTATGAGAAGAACCAGATGTTTTCCCAGAAAAAGGATTCATATGCAATTTGAATCATATTAGCCGAAGTGAATTATATATTCAAAGCCAATTAACATAAAATCTCCATAAAAGAAAAAATGTCCACGTTTGTTTTCTCTGGAAATGAAAATGTTTGGAGTTTATATAAAAGTGATAATAATGTGGGGTTTGCATTCACACCCTACTCGTCATATAGCTCTCGATCTTTACAGATGCACAGATTTATAAATACCTGGTGTTATTTTAACCACGTTTTATATACTCATGCTTATGCTTGAAATATCATTTACTTTGGTCTGTCATGCTTAAGTTTGAAATATCATTTACTTTGGTCTGTCATGCTTAAGTTTGAAATATCATTTACTTTGGTCTGTCATGCTTAAGTTTGAAATATCATTTACTTTGGTCTGTCATGCTTAAGTTTGAAATATCATTTACTTTGGTCTGTCATGCTTAAGTTTGAAATATCATTTACTTTGGTCTGTCATGCTTAAGTTTGAAATATCATTTACTTTGGTCTGTCATGCTTAAGTTTGAAATATCATTTATAATTATAAGGAGCTCTATCCGTTGGTCTGTCTGTAACGTTGAAGTTTTAAATATCACTTTTATTAGTGTGTCATATTTAAGTTTAAAATATCATTTTCGTCGGTCTATCATATTTAAGTTTGAAATAGTATTTTCGTTAGTTTGTCATGCTTAAGGTTGAAATATCATTTCGGTCTGTCATGCTTAAGTTTGAAATGTCATTTTCATTGGTTTCCTTAGGTAAATACACAGATTGAATGAATATCTTATTTTAAGTGCATCTATATATATATATATATATATATATATGTGTCTTTGTACTAATGAGTGACCGCTTATCAATGGCCAAAAGCCACTCGAGGATAAGGTTAATTAGTTTGTCAGGTGGACGGTGAGAGAAGACCTTGAGGATTGGAGACTATGGTTTAAATGGTCAGAATTTGATTATTTAAAAGGACAGATCGACAAGAATTTATTAACATTGGACTTGAAAAACGACCATGTTGTAGTTAGCTGAGAAGCAGCCTGTGGTATTGTGTTCCAAAGACAGGTTGTTCCTGGAAAGAAACTTTGCTCATGGAAGTTCTGTTTAGTTTCAGGTAGACAGAGGAAGAAATGAAGATTGTTTACAGTGGTTGTAGTTAGACGAGTTTCTGTAGGGGGAACCTGTGATTGGAGTTCAGTTGGGCACCTACCATGAAAATAACAATACAGTATAGAAAGTAACGTCTCTTCTGTGAGAAAGTGGCTGTAGAGAAGAGGACATCCTCTACTAGATTTTAAAATCTCGAAACAGGAAACAGGAAAGTGTGCTCCAGGCGGCACCTTTCCAGATGTGGCAACAGTACTCCATGTTTTGACATATCTGACTCTTAAAAGATCAAGAAGGCTTGCAAAATATTTATATTGGCCTGTCTGTAATGTTTAAGTTTGAAATAGCATTTTCGTTGGTCTGTCACATTTCAGTTTGAAATAGCATTTTCGTTGGTCTGTCACATTTCAGTTTGAAATAGCATTTTCGTTGGTCTGTCACATTGCAGTTTGAAATAGCATTTTCGTTGGTCTGTCACATTGCAGTTTGAAATAGCATTTTCGTTGGTCTGTCACATTGCAGTTTGAAATAGCATTTTCGTTGGTCTGTCACATTTCAGTTTGAAATAACATTCAAACTTCAGATTCAAATAGCATTTCCATCGTTAAATGTGCAGATTGAATGGACACATCTTAAGAATTCTTGTTCTTGTTTTAAAACCCCAAAGAATTTCTTGCGGACGCCGAGGCAATTTACTGACAAACGAACGCTTGATTTACTACAATTATCTGCAGGTAGTCCGGTTTGCAGTTACATAAACAAAAACTTTACTTTGGTGCCAATTGGCTGATAGTGGCGAGACTATGAAGAACCCATGCCAGGATAAAAGGGAGAGACAGGGAAGGGATAAATCAATCACACAGAATCTTAGAAAATGGTCAATGATGCCATTTGGACATCCATTCAAGACGGCACAGAATAGAGCGTGAGTTTTGTGGGGGGAGGGATTGGGTTGGGATACAAGCGTTCATTTTGCATAGACTAATTTTGCGGCAGACAATCAATCTGGTCAAAGTCTTAACTCGCAGATTGCTATCCTCTGGATATGTCAGGTTTTATCGCAGACTCTCTGAGAAACTTGACAGATGTTGAATCCAACTGTCTTATCCAATTTTTAAGCCAGACAGTCTGAAATGAGATTCCACATTAAAATAACAAATTCATTGCGGCAAAACTAACAGTTGGTGCGGATTGATAGATTCGGGGGAAAGCAATGAAATTCTGATGCAGACAGACTGTAAATTTGGCAGAGCGAGTTCAAGTTCTGTCAAAGCTGTTGATGGGTTTATTTGGTTTATTTATTTTATGCTATATCAACTAGTTCCGTTTTACTTTTTGCGTTTATTTGAGTTTTTCTTCGTTCATTATTATCATTTGTACTCACTAGGAGTTCTCACACAGATCATCATCGTCAATGGTTGTTCACCGACAACAACCAGTAGGATTTCCCGGAGTCTGAGTGACAACAAGCCTCCCCAGACTTCCAGTATTCTTCACCTCTTTTCGATAACGATGCGGTATCGCAACAGCCTCTTACCATTGATTTCTCGCTGGTAAGGACAATTGGTCTTCTCTGGGATTTGGGTGGCAATAAGCCTCCCCACGGTTCCAGCATTCTCTGCACTTTTCCAGTGGAGGTCTGGTTTGTGCTGTCCCTCCTCGGTCTTCTCATCCTCCTCGACCCTCTACAAATATTTTGTCTGGTGTCAGCCTAGGCCGGCACCATTTAAAAATAACTAAATAAATAAATAAAATATTTTTTTTTTCTAATTAATTAAAAAAAAATTAATTTAATTTTTTATTATTTTATTTTTTTTTCCTTTTAATTCCTTAATTTTTCCTTTTCTCTTTCCTTATTTAAAAAATTTTTTTTTTTAATTCTTTTTAATTTAGAAATAAAATAAAAAATTGGGGGGGGGCGAGAGAGGGAGGAGCTTATCATTATTATTATTATAATTATCATCATCATCATTATTATTATTATTATCATTATTATTATTATTATTGTCTAATCTTGACTCTTGTAGTTTTACGTTTTGATTTTAGATGTTATTTTTTTTCCTTTTTATATATGTAAACCTTATTCTTACGATTCTCTATATTATTTATAGTTGGTCTTCCGATTTATAAAATCGGGGGACTTATGTTTTGAGGCATGTTCGTCCGTCCGTCCGTCTGTCCGTCCGGATTTTTCTCCGCAACCATTCATTGAATTTCTTTGAAATTTTGCATGAAGTTGTAACTTTGGTCAGGTTAGAAATATAAAAATTTGAGAATTTCCTTGCTTTTGTACATTTAGTGTATATGAATTTTCATCTTAACCCTATTAAGGGCATATGATTTCAGTATACTGGCATTTATCATGGAATGTCACTATTTTTGTAAAGGCTGTGCCTCAATACAATGGTCATTTTTAAGGTTCTTTTGGAATTTTATGGACAACTAAGGTGTATGGCAAACTGAAATTAAAATGCCATCAACTAGACCCTAGAACCTCTATCTCTGCCAAAAATCAGCTGAATCCATCAAATAGTTGATGAGATACAGGGTGGCACATACGTACGTACGTACACACGGATAACACAAAATCATGCCTGACCTTTTTGGATCTCTGGGTTGCCTTGACTAATGATGCTGAAATTCTACACACTTATAGAACCTATCAAAAAAAAAATTTTTGCAAAGTTTAAACTAATTTGGTTTATTGGTTTTTGAGTTATGATTGATCAAAGAAATGAGATTTCTAGCATAGGTCATTCTTGAAGTCTATTAAAGGATAGAGCGCTCTCGCGCCTCCCTTGATTTGGTAAAGAAAGACTAATTCTGACTCTGCCAGAATCTAACAACAAACTATAGATATTGCTTTTTACTTGAGAATATTTTCTCACCAGAAATTCTTCGCTACATGCAAAACAATCAAACTATTTCTGTATTCGAAAAATCTTCAATATCTCAGTAGAATGTTATTTTATCGAGTTCTGTGGCAATCACTGATAGTGGCAGAGATCAATGTTCTATTGGACATTGACATAAATAATTTGAAGCCAAATGTCACACTCTAATGGATCTGCTGCCAACAATTGACAAATATAGAAAAACAGGCTTAAAAATATTCTCCTTGTTTGCAAAATGCCAAGATGTTGACTCTTATAAGAATGTATCTTGGACAAATGCCTACGATTGTCACAAGCCGATCACGTGAGAATGTACTCACCACATTTAGGCGGGGGAATGAGTAGCAAAATGAACTATTTTCGGTTATAAAAAAGATGTGGCTCCCAATAAAAAAAATTGCAAGAATATAAGTTCCTTCAGTTCGATCTTACATATATTTTAAAAATGAAACTTATTTTATGCGCAAAAAATTCAGTATACGTGATTAATGTGAAAAGTAACTGTCTGCTGAGCAAACTATGGAGGTGAAAGACGAAAAGTAGAAGTTGAGTGCATGAGGAGACGAGAAGTAGCAGTTGTGTGGATGAGTCAGTTACATAAGGATGGGGTAGGTAGTGTGTATATATATATATATATATATATATATATATATATATATATATATATGTATATTTCGGCAGCAAGGAATGGCCCACGATACGTTAGGTGCCATACTCCACCAATTAACACCAGAAAACCGACGAATCGCTCACCGCATCGAGAAATTAACCAGAAGGATAGCAGAAAGAAAACTCTGTGGTCTTCAACGACGCATGTATAATGTATAATATATATATATATATATATATATATAGGAAAAATGGAAAAAAACAAAATTATTTATATATTCATTAACGTTTCGATTTTATTCTAAGACTTCCTCAAGATGATGGATTTGCAGAAATAACATACAAGTACAATTTTTGAAAATATTTGGTGCGTTTTTTATTATAAAAATTGTTTATATATATATATATATATATATATATATATATATATATATGAGGAATAAAAGAAACAATGTTTCAGACGAAATGTAAAAATAAAAATGGAATAAAGGATAAGCTAATCAATAACTAGCAAAAATAAACTCAAAAACACATATTGAAAAGTTCTACCAAAATATTTCGATTGTTAAAATACAATCATCATCATTCGGTAGCAGAACTTTAATTAAAGTTCTAATTAAAGTTCTGCTACCGATTGATGATGATTGTATTTTAACAATCGAAATATTTTGGTAGAACTTTTCAATATGTGTTTTTGAGTTTATTTTTGTTAGTTGTTGATTAGCTTATCCTTTATTTCAATTTTATTTATATATATATATATATATATATATATATATATATATATATATATGAGAGAGACTAGTTGTCTCTGCGAGCTTTTTATCACTTTGCAAAGTTTGCTACTTGAAATACTTGAAACATTAATTAAAAAATAATATACATTTCATTCATAAAACAAATTTTTTTTGATTATTTATTCATATAGATAAACATTAATATTTTGGTAATTTCAAAACAAATTTTTTTTTTTTAAATGTGCCGATTAAAAAAGGAAAGAAAAAATCAATTTGCCTTTTCACTTGCAATTTAGAAATAGATCACAACTTGTTTAGAATCAAGTCGGTCCCGCTTCAGAAAAGAAACATATGAACACTAATGCTAAATATTTCTCCAGGAAGTAAAACAATATTGTGAAAGAGAACTATTTGTTATATTAAAATAAATAAAATCATTGAAGTAATAAAAACAATAACAAATAATAATTATAGACTTGGTTTAAATTTAGATTAGAATTTAAAATTTAACGAAAAAAAAAGAACATAAAGTTTCTAATAAGTAAAAACAAAAACAAAAAAAGTTTAATAAAGGTAAATAGATGAATAAATAAATTAGATAAAAAATAGATAAATAAAATATTAAAAATAAATAAATGAATAAATAAATAAATAAATATAAAAAAATGAAAGTTTATTTTATTTTTGAATCTGGTTTGTAATTCAAATTTAACCGGTATTTTCAGCGAGACTGTATCCTACGGCCACTTTCATATGCACGCTTGAACTTGAGTTGAGCACGGTTCTGAAGAAGTTAGAGTTCCCGAAATATTAAAAATATTATATCATACAGAGTTTCCACCAGACCATCTTGATACAGGTATTACATAACATTGTAACATTGTGTAGATAAAAAGATATATATGTATTTGTGGAAAAAAAAAAAAAATAAATAAAAAAAAATATATATATATATGTGTATGTATACATTGTATAAAGGGTGAAACTACTTAATTTGTTCCACCATTATATGTCTTATTTGCTCCAACTTGTGTCTATCCGTCACACCTCTGCATTGTATTGCCTTCTAAGTATCACATTTCTATAAATAATAGTTAATTAATAAAATACCCTTTTTTAAAACCAATATGCAAATTCGTTAACCTTGCGACTGATATTGCATATACATAAGCAGTATATAAAAAATATGGTGCATCTATTGTGTAATATTGAATTAACTTGAAATAGAGTGTTTTGACTTTACCGTTAGTGTGAGAAATGGGCACAACTTTCGCATTAATTCATTCATTTATATATTATAAATTAGTTGAAAAAAAACCCAATAAAATCTTCGACCGTAGGTTCTTTATATATATATATAAAATAATAATTATATATATATATATATTATCAAATCGAAAGTACTCGCGAAAAAAGAAAGAAAATGGGAAAAAAAACACAGAACTTACATACAGCAATTTGACCGAAACACTAAATGGACTATTCGGAAAATTGAAAAAATAAAAAGTCTTATCAAGCAAAAGCACTCCGTGTTATTTGATACTGTTTGCCTTAATATAATATATATATATATATATATATATATATATATATATATATATATATATATATATATATATATATATATATATTATGATTGTTTTTACTAGTAAGCAAATTCTCAAGGGAATTCTTTTTAATTGTTTTGTCCCAGTCAGTTTTTCAATTCTATCATCCAAAATAAGCAATATTGCGGAAGAATTCTTCTAGTGGGAAATTTATTTACCCAATCATCAAATATAAATAGCCAATGTCAGATAAACATTTTTGAAGAAACAAACAAATAGGAGTGACAGACATTTGATATCAGAATGAAGTCCAATTTTAGATTCGCAGAAAAATAATTTTACAATATAATACTACAACTCAATCACAAATCATACAAAAAAAAACTCATAGTTTGGGCCATAGATTTTTAGCATAACTTAAATCTATTATATAAAGGGAAGCGTATGTGTGTATATGTCAGGCTAAAAGCAAAAGACTACCAAAGAAACACTCACAAAGTTGGTATTCTTGATTAGCGTTGCCAGGAATGAATATTATCTAAAATTTAGAAAAAAATAACAACCATTCTTTGATTTTGTCAAGGGAGGGGGGAGGTATTTGTAATTTTTATGTACTAACTAAAGGGAGGTAACTCTGATTTTTTCAAAAAGTTATTTCCCTTACGCCGACTCGAAGAATCAATGTGTATGTCCAAAGAAAGGAATGGGCTGGGCGGAGAAGAAAGAGGGGCTGGGGAGAGGGATGGGGCGAGAAAGGGAGAGATAGAAGTTTTAATAGAAATATGTTACATTTCTTCCTCGTGCAATGCCGGGTAGCCCTGCTAGTCATAAATAATGCAATAATGAATAAAATGAATGAGTCACAACCACTACCACTATTTATTCTATTTTGAGTTCATTAGAAAATTCAGAAACTCACATATGTTAAGACATTCTTCTTGCATAACTAGTAATAAGATTAGTCCAGTGACTTATTATTTTGCAAACTAACTTAGGATCAAGACTAGAATAAGGACCCCAGATCATTAACACAAGATGCGGGACATGTTTTGGAAATCACCGGTTGACCTCGCAGTACCCGTGGTCTCTATTTACAAAACACTTGTAAATAAATCTTTTATTTATTTTAATAAATGCAGAATATTTCGGAATTTTTTTTTCTTTTAACATGTTAATATTTATTTTAAGGCAGAAGTCCATAAATAAAACAAATAAAATATTAACATGTTTTCTTTTAAAACATGTTTTTGTGTCACTATTTACTTGCCTCCCCACGAGGGCAGAAATGGGGGGGGGGGTATGAAATATTTATCATCGTACTTAAGTAATCTTTCGTTTTGTAGGGAAAAATCAAGCTTCCCAAAAAGGGGCATTCTGGATCTTACCTCAGTTTAGAAGGATTTTCCATACTACACTTTGCTCCTAGCCCGAAGATTACGCAAGTTATAAACGAAATATATACGCTTTTTAAAAAATCGGCTGACTTGTAATCTTTCGTTTTGCCTCCCCACGAGGGCGGAGTTAGACTTCAAAAATCAGTTTATGAAGTTTTTTCCTTTTTTTTACTGTAAGCAACAATTATAAACAAATAAATAAAACTTCGTATTTGTTAAATTTTATTTCATTTGTTGCTTAGAGAAAAAAAAGGACAAAAACTTCATAAACTTTAAATTGCTTCCGTTTAGAAACTGATTTTTTAAGTCTAACTCCACCCTCGTGGGGAGGCAAAACGAAAGATTACAAGTCAGCCGATTTTTTAAAAAGCGTATATATTTCGTTTATTTATTAAAATAACTTGCGTAATCTTCCGTTTTGCCTCCTCGGGCTAGGAGCAAAGTGTAGTATGGAAAATCCTTCTAAACTGAGGTAAGATCCAGAATGCCCCTTTTTGGGAAGCTTGATTTTTCCCTACAAAACGAAAGATTACTTAAGTACGATGATAAATATTTCATACCCCTCCCCCATTTCTGTCCTCGTGGGGAGGCAAGTAAATAGTGACACAAAAACATGTTTTAAAAGAAAACATGTTAATATTTTATTTGTTTTATTTATGGACTCTCTGCCTTAAAATAAATATTAACATGTTAAAAGAAAAAAAAATTCCGAAATATTCTGCATTTATTAAAATAAATAAAAGATTTATTTACAAGTGTTTTGTAAATAGAGACCACGTGTATTGCGAGGTCAACCGGTGATTTCCAAAACATGTCCCGCGTCTTGTGTTAATGATCTGGGGTCCTTATTCTAGTCTTGGTCCCTAACTTATATACGTGTTTGGTACATGTACAGACACATTAGATGGAAACGCTGAAGTGCTAAAAGAGATATAAAAATATCGGAGAGTGGTTGAATCAACACAGATTGAGAAGGGTGAGAGGAATACATAGATAGCTAACTGAGAGATGGGCGACTTCTTCAGGTAATTATAAATTACAGCTAATTAGAACAATTAAAACAGATTTTTTTTCAATAACAGAACTTAGGCATATTTTAGTATGCATTTTGTTTCATTAAAGTGTATAGGAAAAGAAGCCCTAGAGAAATAAACGTTGATTCTATCACATTAAATATAATGTAAATGAATAAATGCAAAGGTCTTGTTTTATTTATCACACCTACATTACCCTAAAAAAGATTTACTGTTATTTAAATTCTACTATATGCTATATAAAAGATGCAGACACCTGAATTTTTTCAGCTGATATGTAAATTAAACGCAAAATAAGTCACGCGTGCTTGGTATGTGACTCGATGTGGCGAGTGTAAAATGCAATAAATTTGAGCAATTTGGGGCATTTTTGACCCCCCTTTGACCCCCTGGGGGCGCGAACTAGAATTTTTCTGACGTCAAGGATGCTCATTTTATATTCAGAACAATTGCCTCTACATTTTGGCCAAGTTTCAGAAAAATTGAATGGATGGATCAAACGTTATGGGAGAAAAGGGTCATTTTTTGCCATTTTGGGGGCTTTTGACCCCCTGGGGGCGCGAACCAGATTTTTTCCAAGGTCAGCGATACTTATTTTCTATTAGGAACAATTGCCTCAACATTTTGGCCAAGTTTCAGAGAAATTGAATGAATGGATGAAAAGTTATGGGGCAAAAAATGTCATTTTTTGCCATTTCGGGACCTTTTGACTTCCTGGGGGACTAACCAGATTTTTTTTCAAAAATCGAAGAATGTCACTTTCTGACCTGACCAAAGTTACAACTTCATGCAAAATTTCAGAGAAATTCAATGGATGATTGCGGAGAAAAATCCGGACAGATGGACGAACATGCCTCAAAACTTAGGTCCCCCGATTTTATAAATCGGGAGACCAATAATTAATATAACCACACATGTATTAGGGTAACCGAATCACCCACGCAGATTAAAAATACTATGCATATGATAATATGTATAGCAATTGAAATACCAGTGGATCAGAATTATTTAACACATATAAAATATCTTTTATATATGTTAAGTAATTCTGATCCACTGGTATTTCCATATTACGATACACAGGTACTCAATTTCCTAGGGTATATTCGATAAAGACAAAAGCCACAAAAAAACGGGTACGTATAATATGGGTAGGCTATAGAGACAACAGTCAACTGGCATCCCGGTATAATAGAACATATAAATAAATAAATAAATATATATATATATATAAAGTAAAGGCAATGGAATGTAATATGTAGAAAGGGGTAACAGGGGGGAGCATGCTAGAAGGTAAGATAGAAATTCTAGATTAATAGATTAAATGTTATAGTTATCAGTAACTAAATGGGAGTCATATATATATGTAGATTACTAAGAGTGTGTAACTAACTATACCTACAATTAATCGAACTTTCATGTTTTTTATTAAAAAGTTTACCTTTGTCACTAAATCTAATTATCTCAAGCTTTTCATTTAAACAAAGGTAACATGGTGTGTTTTATAATAATATTCCATTTAGCTATTGACGTTTTATTATTTGTGATTAGATACCAGAAATGTAGGACAAGTGAATTTTTTTTTTAATAACCGATATTATTAAAAGAATATTAATGGTTGTTAAATCTTGAGGTATTTTCGGTCATGCCTATATAGAATTCCATGATAAATGCCAGTATACTGAAATCATATGCCCTTAATAGGGTAAAGATGAAAATTCATATACACTAAATGTACAAAAGCAAGGAAATTCCCAATTTTTTACACTTTTATTGTCATTAAGGGTATGACTAAATATCAACCAAACCATTTCATTATCACATCACTACAGTATAAATCTCTATGTATGAGTGAATGAAGTGTGTGAGGTGCGCTGAAGAAAAATTCCTACCAGTAAAATACATAGCCCTGTTGTGCTCGCATACCCTTAAAGACAATAAAAGTGTAAAAATTTGGGAATTTCCTTGCTTTTGTACATTTAGTGTATATGAATTTTCATCTTAACCCTATTAAGGGCATATGATTTCAGTATACTGGTCTTTATAATGGAATGTCACTACTTTTGTAAAGGCTATGCCTCAATACAATGGTCATTTTTAAGGTTTTTTGGAATTTTCTAGGAAACTAAAGTATATGGCAAACTGAAATTAAAATGCCATCAACTAGACCCTAGAACCTCTATCTCTGTCAAAAATTAGCTGAATCAATCAAATAGTTGATGAGATACAGGGTGGCACATATGTACGTATGTACACACAGATAACATGTTTTCATGATTGAACTTTCTGGATCTCTGGGTTGCCTTGACTAATGATGCTGAAATTCTACACACTTATAGAACCTATCAAATAAAAAATTTGTGCAACGTTTTAACTAATTTGGTTTATTGGTTTTTGAGTTATGATTGATCAAAAAGATGAGATTTCCAGCATAGGCCATTCGTGAAGCCTATTAAGGGATAGAGTGCTCTCGTGCCTCCCTTGATTTATTTTCAGTTGGAATTTCTTTAGTTGTAATGGCTGCTTGATTAACTATAGCAGTAGATAAACATTTTTGATTATCACAGTTACAGGAATTTTTCTATTTAGCTTTATTGTATTTATGTTATTGTTCTTTACAGTATTACCATTTAATATTTTTATTGTGGTTTTTGATAATTTTTTCGAAACTGTAGCTTAATTTAAGGGTATTTTAGGGGGGATACTATTAGGAGGGAAATGAAGGTTGATTAAGTTTAAGAATTTTTTACTTAGTTTGGTTTGAACCATTTGATTAAATGGGGGTGTAAACCAAATCATTTCCCCGATTTCTTACCCTTTTAGGTCTATTATTATGTGATGTTAGTTTAATATATTTGATTTGGGTACTTTTATAGCCGCTATCTGCTTGTACTTTGTTAGAAAAAGCCTTATGTTCATTAAAGATTTCCTCGTTATTAATTATTTTTACAATTGATTTGGGTATATGTTTGATTATTGTTTTTAGGTGGTTTGAGAGTGGGTGAACGTAGATTGGGTTAACACTGTATTTAGTATATGGTTCATAATCCCCTTATTCAAGTTAAAAGTTACGTCTAAGAAATTACATGTATATCAAAATATTAGAGGAGGGGGAGTTTTTCAGTATTTATTTCAACTATGTTAGCTGTTAACAACATATCACGAAGAGACTAGATGGTTAAAGAATCCCCTTCTTACAAACATGGGAATCCCTCCTTCTGAGGCTCTCTCTTACAAGCACTCTGTCCGGTGAAGTCCATTCAGGATCACACTACCTACTGATGAGACGATCACCAAAGTGTACCCCATATCATTGAACGGTGATGAAACAAAGACTGTTGAGGTTTGGTTTGGTAGTTTTGTTTTACGGCATATCAACCCTTTTTGGGTTATTTAATGCCGAATCTGGTCATTATAGTAAAAGATTTATGCTTCAAGTTCTAAAAATAAAATAAAAAAGGGGAGGGAGAAAGGGAGAGGGGCTGTTGTTTTTGTTTTTGGTTTTGTAGAACATAATTAAGTTTTACAAAAAAAAAAAAAGGAAGAAAAACAAAAAACGTCAATGTAGGTGAATTTCGTCTCAGGGAAAGACTGTTGAACATTCATGAGTGAAACATGGTGGACAAGTCAGACATAGGCTGACGTTTATTTGTACAAAATATGGTTGGATTGCAGAAAAGATTGCAGATTTTATTAGCGATTATATTTGGAGATGGGGTGAGGTTATCCTGTATTACTCTTCCTATTGGTGGAAGTGACTTCAGATTGTAAGGATTTATTAACATATCCAATGGGAGGTGACGGTGGTTAAGTGGATAATGATACGGACTGACGACCTGGGTGTTCCAAGTTCGAATCCAGTCGGTTCCACAGTACCACTTTTACTTAGGGATGTGGGCAACCTTCACGTGGTCCTTCCCGTAGTACCCTGTGTATTTCTAGAAAGAATTCTAACTAGAAAGTTATCGGGGAAACCAATGCCAATACTAGAATCATCTGATTCACACGAAATGAATGATGGACATATCCCATGATTTTTCTGTTTTATTTTTTTTAACTTAGTTCGCCCCAAACAATGTAAGTTACCACTGTATACGTAAGGGCAACTGAGATTTAGGATAAAAGTTTAGAAGGGGGGGTCATCCTAAATTAGGAGCTGTGCAGCCAGCTGTCTGTTCACATTAGTTTTAAATTTCTGCATGTCGGTACAGTCAGGGAAACAGAAAGCAGGGAGGGAGTTCCAAAGGCCGGCGGCTCAGGAAAAAAGCTATTGGAATAGAAGGCTCTCCGGCATCTGGAGACCTTCACAGTGAATGGATGGGATTTAGCTGATTGTCGGGTTGGTCGAGTGTATTTATGTTGAGGGGGCAGTAGAGCAGCAAGTTCATCGGAGCACATTCCATTAAAATACTTGTAAAACAAGCTCAAGAATGCAACATTGTAGCGATTAGACAAAGGCTCGAGCTTGGTGGATAGTGAGGGACCTCTTAGATTCGAGACTCCTTTTTGGACCTTGTTTACGATAGAGAGACTAGTGGATAGTGTGTCAGCCCAGATGTGACAACAATCCTCCATGCATGGGCGGATGGTGGCTTTGTAGAGATATAGGATATTGTCAAGTGTGAGAAGTTTTCTAGCACGGTAGAAGGAGCCCACTTTCTTTGCCTTGGCAATGTCTTCTATGTATTTGTTCCAATTCATCTCTGTTTTTATTTTTGTGCGTTGTCATCCTAATGTAACGCACCCAGTGTACCTTTCGACATAGATGGAGATAAAACCGTATACGATATTATGGCAAAGCTGACTTGTTTCACAGAACAAACGCAAAAAGGTTAAATGCTGTGCAACGAACACACACCAGAGGCTGTAATGCAAGATTGTTACAATAATTCTGTTTTGGCTGTTTTTTCTTATCTTGCAAATTACAGTTTGGATTTCAGATTCAATTATCTGGGATTATTCTCTTGAATGCCAGATGGCAAATGGATTCAACCAAGACTTGCAGAAAGTCATTCCTGGAACAAACGTACAAGACAAAAATCTGCTAGAAATAGACTTCTAAAACAAATAGACTGGCAAGAAAAGATCGAGATTTCGTTTTTTGATTTGGTTTGTCTGTTTAATGCCAAATCAATATATATATATATATATATATATATATATATATATATATAAAACATATAAAGGATCAAGTCATTACATTTTGCGTTCCTAGAGTCCCAACAACAAGTCCAATTTGGCGTACAATCGTTTCCAAAACATTTTGGAAATACTTTATTTTATTTATACTTAACAAAAATAATTTTCAAAGATTGTCCAAAAGTTCCTTCATCAGCGCCTGCCTCGACACGTTATACAGAAAAGGCCCAAAAAGAACACTTAGAAAACAAATAGCAAAACATCAGGAGAACCACGAGCTGGTAGGGCGAAAGGGCAAACAAGCAGAGTGACAGACTATAAAACCTGCTAATCTTCCTCCACTAAAATTGATACAAGGAGTTATTAGAAATTGGGTTTAAAATATATTATAGTAGAGTACATTAAAATTTTTAAAAATAGGAATAATGAAATATATATATAAAAATTATAATAGTTGAAGTAAAGATAAAAATAATATGTTGACAATAATATATGAAGAAATATAAACGAAATTAAACTATAGAAATAGATTAATTTAATAGTAAATAGTGCCGTTAGGGAGGGCCTGTGGACGAGTGGTTATAGCACTTGTCTTTGGGCTGGACGACCTGGGTTCGATCCCACTCACGGCATGCGAATTTTCAGGTCTGAAAACTCCCTCTGTCCACCCAGCAGTAAATGGGTACCTGACTAAAACTCAGGGAAGGTTCAAGGCAGCAAGAGGGATGGGCTCCGCCTTCCATATGCTGTGTCCTTAACAAATTACCGCCGCTACGGCCATGGGCAGTGTGCGATGTCGGCAACGACACTCGTGCGCACCCAGGCTATGCGACCTTTACCTTTTTTAGTGCCATTAGAATAATGACAAAAATAAGAGAATAATAAATATAAGGATATAGATAACAAAATAAAATAAAATAAAAATAAGAAAAATAAAAATAAAAAATTAATAAAAAAGATAAAATATGAAATTAAAAAAAAAAATAATAATAAAAAACTAAGTAAAATAGAATAAATAAAATAAAAGTAAGAGTACGAATAAGAAAAAGTATAAAATATGAATAAAAATAAAGGCACACACACACACACACACACAGATGCTGATAGTTACGCGTCCTACAAAAATATGCAGAAAAATCTTAGCCACGCGTCTAAAGGACGCAAGTCAATTTCTTCATAAAAACAAAAAAGATACATTGCAATGGTCACAGGGTTCTCTTTTTCTTTTTTATTCCCCATCATTTCAAGTTAACTATAAAAACAGTCGACCCCACTTACCCATCGCTTTCTTTGTAACTGAACAATTTAATTTTGTGATCAGGATCAGGGAAATACATTTCTTGGCTGCACATACAGCTGGCTGTGAACAAAAATTCTCAGTTCAGCACCTCATTCTCACTCCTCACCCGAACAGGCTATCATAAGAACATCAAGAAATGCTTCTTAGGGTCAACCGTTCTTTGAAATGTACATCCTTGAATTCTGGTCACGAGGGGGGCAGGGTAATTCACATTTATACTATTATTTGACTTTCGTTTCTTCTTATTCTGGAATCAAATAAATTTCTCAGGTGTTGGGAAGCTCATAAAATTTTTCAGGGATTCATTAAAATCAAATGTGTGTCTCAAGACTCACTAAATTTTAAAGCTATTAGCATCACTGTATATATGTGTATGTGTGTATATATATATATATATATATGATGTCTATAACGTCTTGTCAGACGAGTGCCACTTCTTCATTCAGAAAAGTGTCATTGTCTCTGAAGGAGTATCTGTACTGTGATTGTAAATAAAGAGATCTAGCTTTGTACAACAGCTATGTCCCTCTCTCGGTTCAAAATGTTGAGATCCAGCAACAGGTGAAAGCAAGATAGCCAGTAACAACGTGAAACTGCAGACCAACATGATGTGAGGAGTGGTCTTCCACGTTTTTTTTTATTGTTTTTGAAATTAAAAAACATCTTTCCACACCCAATCAAAAAATCCAACAAAATGAATTACTGTTACTAGTGCACATATATTAAAGCTGTTGGATTTTTCGATTGGGTGTTGAAAGATGTTTTTTTAATTTCAAAAAAACAAAAGAAGCAAAACAAACCAAATTAATTCGTCTTGCAGATGCATCCATCCGACGGCATATATATATATATATATATATATATATATATATATATATATATATATATATATATAGCACTGGATAAAGTGAAAGAATAAAATAAGGTGCGAATCAAATTTTATTAGAATTCAATGTTCAAGCAAAGTACTTTAAAGTCCTTAACTACTGAATTTTCAAAGAAAATCTTCTCAGTTTTTTCTATCGTTTTATTAATTTCCATACACCTTGGATACACTTTTCACTGTCATCTACTGCATCGATAGAAAACAAATTTCCAGCCTGGATAACTTTTTCGTTTTTGGACTACCATTCACCACCTGGATTGTTTTTTAATCAACCTCTTTGATATCTTTCTTGAAGCTGTTTTAAACTTTATGACTTGGATGAACTGTATAAGTTTAACAAAAAAGTATGTTTTTGGCCGATATATTTGATGTTTTATATACTTATATATATTTTTTATATATTTTCAAAGTTTAATTTTATTACCGGCAGTAATGTCATTGCGGTAATGGTCCTCTGAGGAGAAGATTTTCTTTAAAAACTCATGAGTTAAGGACTTTAAAGTACTTTGCTTGAATATTGAATTCTAATAAAATTTGATTTGCACCTTATTTTATCCAGTGCTATTAATGCTCTATCCAGTATATTGAGTTTCATTTTTATCCGGATTTTCACTAATTGTATTACCTCATATATATATATATATATATATATATATATATATAATAAAAATTGTATCAGTCCCAGGACGGGTAAAATTCTTAAATAGTTTTAGACCACTTTTATGTCTCCTTAGGAAGATTACAATCAACATATAATAATACTAAAACTTCTATCTAGAATCATTATTCCAATTTTGATCAAAATCTATAACATGATTTTTATTCGAGAAAATGTCTAAAATTTTAGGCCCAAGCTAAGAGCCATAGTATGACGAAATAGCTGCTTGTGGATGAATCATATATTTTTCTATTTATATAAAGTTAGGTATGTGTATATGTTTATATATTTCTATGTATAGGATTCACTCCTAAAATATATAACTAATCATTATGAATTTTCGAACAGAATTGATAGACATAAGGGTGGGTAATGTGGACTATATTTAGTTTAATTCAGTTTTATGCAAAGGGAGCAAAGATGTGGTGGACGCCGTTCGGGAAAATTCAGGTAGCTCCGATTTTTGTCAAACATTAAGAATAGGTATTAGACATCAATTAATAAATATTTTCGAAAATTTCATTTTCTTTGGAGTATTTTAAAAGGTCTTTATGAGGCATAATATGAGCACAACCTCCCATATGAAAATTTAAATATTTCAGATTTGCATTAAATTTGATCCATAGTCATTAGACACCCATTAAGCAAAATTCCCCGAGTTTCATTTTCTTCTTAAGACTCAATTAAGCTTAAGCCTTAAATTTTAGACATTCTCTAAAATCAAAACCATATAATGGATTTTGATCAAAATTAGAATAAAGGTTCAGTATGATTATATCATAAAAGTGGTGCAAAGCAGTTTTGTTTGAGGAATTTGTTTTACCCTCTCTGAGATGGCTAATTTTCTAGTGTGTATATATATATATAGTAAGCTATGAAAATATATTTATGGCAATTAAGCTAGACAGAGGTTCCCGCTTACTACCTAGCTCTACTTACGTATCGAGCACTGTTCAAGTGAATACTGAAAATTGATACATAAAAAAATTATATCTCCTTATAAAATTGTATGTGGATACATGAAATAGTAATTATATATATATATATATATATATATATATGGGAAATGAAAAAGGAAAAACCAAAAGATGTGTTCTTTTTATATATTCATCAACGTTTCGTCTTTATTTGTAAGACTTCCTCAGGATGATAATTTTAAGAAAAATGTTATGCAAGTACATAGAAATATTGGGTTGGCATGATGGGTTGATGAGAAGAAGTAGTAGCCACTACTGGGAGTGCAGGACCAAGGTCCGGGCTGAGGGAAGTCGGTGGCAGAGAGTGAAATGAATGTGGATAGCTGTGAGTGAAAAACGGGGAGGGGTGGGAGTGTTAGTGAATTTGTCTTAGGGTGGGAGAGAGGGGAGGGGGGCTTTTGGTTTTTCCTTTTTCATTTCCCATTACGTCGGATTACTCTCATCCTTCCTTTCTCATATATATATATATATATATATATATATATATATATATATATAATGAGAGAGAGAGAAAATACTTGTACTTAGTTTTAATAAACATTTATAATTTGAGAATTCACAAGTAACTTTCGTAATGCGACGAACATTTTTGATTGTAACATGGCTATTACATGTGTGTGTATGTTTATAAAGATACAAGAACAAGTAATTGTAATTATTCAAGTCAGATGGAAACGAGACTCGAGGTGTGTGAGAAAGAAAAACGCTCGAAGCAATCACCAGTTTCCACAGATGTGTTCTGTCGGCTGTGCCGTCAGACTTTCATCATTCTCACACTTTCTGCTTTCTTTCACATTCTCCATTCTCAAAAGCAATCATTCCATGCCAATCAAATGTGCTGTCAAAACTCATATTAAGTTCCAGCAAGAAAGTTTTCTCGTGGGTGAGGGGTGCAGGGGATGGAGTAACAAAAAAACACCAAAGAAAACCTTTTCGTTTCTATTAGTTCAAGCTCATCATTTTATTTTGTTGTTTTATACCGGAAGGTAAATTCTATTGTTAACACTATATCTGATTACAAAAACGAAAGATGCTGGGCCTTTATTCCACCACGGGCATTATCTACCTAGGACAACTACTTCTCACTCTCTCTTTCAACTTCGATGAGAAACAGTTTGGTCTGCTTATTTTACTCCATTAAGAGAAAAAGGGTACGATATGAAACATATAGAATATATATATATATGTTTATATATAATAATAATGGTAATAATCCAGGTGAAAAATATCCACAGGGTGGTAATCCAGAGAATTTTAACCGGGTTTATAAAAAGTGCTCAATATCAAAATAGAGCTTTATATATGATAATTTTATTTACACAGACATGTACAAAATCTGCGACACTGGCATATCGATGTTATCGATCAACAGTTACTATAAACTGAGATCTCATCAGGCAGAGTTAGAATCCGATCTTAACCTCAGATCATATTTGGAGAGAATATGGATAGGTTGTCTAGGTCAGGTTGTGATTGTGGAATCGTCCTAGCTTTCTCTTTATCATTCCAGGTGTTATTTCTGGCTCTAACATTTTACGTTTGGTTTGATTACTTTGGAATATATGGACATCTTTATTACATGGTTCCTCATTATCAAACAGAGGTCTCCAGTAGTCTTCTAGCTCTTGTTTTTTGGATGGCTTTTCTACATTTATTGTTTCTTGTATAAGGTTCCTGTAGAATATTCTATTTGTTTTGAATTGATTATTCTCCATTTTTTTTTGTATTATCTTGGGTTTTTAAAATTTTTTGGCAAGTGCTTATATCTTGTCTTCCAGCTACTTCACAACGTTTTTCATCCCCTCTATATTAGTCTTATATTTTGAACCAAGCCTGCAGATGATGTTCTTCAGCTGCCCACACCCTGTAGGGGCTGCGAGGAATTGGTTGATGTAAGACAATGTTGTTTTTGGTGCTCTGGACCTGCATTGCTTTTGGAGTGTTTTCCTGAAAATGTAGAGTCCTGCTGCATACGTAACCTGGTTCAGCTCTGTGAGGGATGTATTGGCTAGCACAAGTCTTTGGAGAGCGACGTTTGTTCTTTTTATTACTGCTTTGGTATCTCCAGAGTCTTGGATTTTAGGCAGTTGAGGTCTTTCCTTCAGCCTCATCATCTGAACTTCCTTAATGGTATATAGATATTATAATGGGCATGAAGAAATAATTATAGAATGCTCAACTATGTTAGTAAGAGGATAATCTATATATATATATATAATTATGTGCTGATTAGTCATCCGTACCGGTGGTTTCCGGGCTATAGGTGAATACTAAACCCGGTACGGATGATTAATAAAGACTTAATTGTATGATTATATATATATGTATATATATATAATCATATAGGTGAATACTAAACCTTCAAATTAATTTAGCTGCTGATGACGGGGTAGTATCCAAAAAGCTATTCCCGGTACGGATGATTAATAAACACTTAATTGTATGATATATAGATATATATATAGGGGTTAGCATCGGCGACTGTCAGCTCGACGGTTGCGTTTTGATCCCGGCTTGAGGCACTAACTGGTCTAGCCGCACTGATGAGCTGTGAAACAGCGAAACAGTCTGTATGTGGATGACTATAAAAAGCTCCCTCCGGGTAGAGCTTATTTTGTAAGGGTATCGTCAATGGCCATTAGCTTTAAGGCAATGCTCATTAGGTAAAACTGATTCGAGCTCCGGTCATTTGCAATGTTTACATTTCGTTACATTGAGATATCTCTTACATTCAGTCAGTGTCACATGATGGCATAGGGGTTAGCATCGCTGACTGTCAGCTCGACGGTTGCGTTTCGATCCCGGCTTGAGGCACTAACTGGTCTAGCCGCACTGATGAGCTGTGAAACAGCGAAACAGTCTGTATGTGGATGACTATATATATATATATATATATATATATATGTATATTCCCTCTCTCTTATTCTTTAGAAAATATGACAAAGAAGAGACGCTGCCCCAAATAAATGGCACTCAATCAGAAATAGGTATTGTATAAAGGTGGAAAAGAAAAAAAAATGCTATTGTTTCCTTTTTTTGGTTTTCATTGTCATTCATTATCTTCATCAGAATCAATTGTGTTTGTTGCGTTTGATGATTTAAGCTTTGATTGATTGATTCTCATTGCCAGGCAGTGACAACCTTCTCAAATGACAGATAGAGTTCAAGAAAACCAATGTGAACAGAGAGAAAACACAAAAAAGTGATAATTAAGTAGGTGGTTTACTTGCATGTTTTTAGTTTAGCTGTGATCTACCTATAATATCGTTTAGACCAGAGTAATTTCCCTTGGAGATAATGGGCTTTGGTGCTAGAAGGCGCTATGATCATGTGATTTGAGACTCTCATGCTCCTATATGATCATGAATTAAAAAATAAAACTAACTCTTTTTATGGCGCAACTTTTAAACACGACAGACGTTACAACAGACAGTATCAAACCCCAAAGAAATATTGTTCGTAAATCCTCCTCGTGACAAATAATCTTGAGATGTATGTAAGTACATTTACACACCGTGTACACATTATTCTTCATCCTCTGAGTCTTCAATATGTGTACGCTATAATATGAGCCAAGAAGCTAGTCTCTGTAATAAACAAAATCAAAGTTATTGCCCGGTAGGAGCGCCTCAGGCAGTAAGCAATAAACTTACTCCTCCCCAAAGAGGGGAGGCGAAGCCTGGTAGGGTGGACCTCCTAGAACTGCACAGGACAGACCCATAGACCGGCGTAAATCAAGCCCCGAAGGCCAAGACAATACCAGTCTATGTGGTGCAGTATCCATGTAGTTTGGTTTTATACCTGGGCAAAGTACTATTGTTGCCATATTTATTCTGAGACCAACGCAGGAAAAGCATCAAATGCAAGTACCTTGGTAAGATGAAGAACCTGTATTTTGCTTTTGTTGATTTGAAGAAAGCTTTTGACAGAGTGCCACAAAATGTTGTCTGATGGACTTTGCACAAATTAAAGATAATAGTTCGTAAAGGTTGTTCAAGTAATTTACAGAAATGCTCAACATCGTGTTAGAATTAACAGCACATTTAGTCACAGTTTTAATGTTTAAGTAGGAGTACATCAGGATGCTGGTCTATTGGGGGTTGTCGGTCCTGTGCAGTTCTAGGAGGTGCACCCTCCCAGGCTTTGCCTCCCCTCTTTGGGGAGGAGTAAGTTTATTGCTTATTGTCTGAGGCGCCCTACCGGGGAATCCCGACGGGACTGCCCAGGCAATTTTTAAACAGCCAGAGTGCTCACCTTCTCGAGCGCTGGTTCTTTCCCACTTTCCCGACCTTGTGTCACATCTTACCTTGTGGGAGGAAGATAAATAGAAAAGACCTGCCCAAAGATAGGTAAGTCTGGAAGTCAATTTTTAAAAGCCATACAACACATGCCAGCATGTAAAACAAACTTTTAACTGATGATGATGATGATGATGATGATGATGATGATGATGATACAAAAGACAAAATGCTTCACACTTTAGAGGATGATACGTTCAGACAAACAAAACACTAAAAGACACTCAGGAACTTAACTCCATTGCTAAGTCAAGCATCTAACATCAGCTATATATATACTCATCAAGCAGATTTCTCTTAACAAGGTGTAATAGCTAACCAACAGAACCAATAATGATAAAGTATCCTATCCTGGGAAATCATGTGTACGTGGATGCAATTACAGTGCAATCAAGGCTGGCAATTTACAAACCTTGACTTGCTTTTCTGAGAACAACAAACAACAAACAATGCTGTGTGCAAACAATAGCACATATTGCAGGAAGACATCTTTTTTTATTCGTTTTCACTGCCTTTTTTTTTTGCAGAAGAAAATGTCTTCACCTTTACAAGAATTTCTTTTCTTTCAAAATAAGCAAAAAATAATATTATTATTATTATTATTATGGTTTTTACAAACTTTCCATCAATACTATTGGATTTTTTTATTTGATTTTTGTCCAATCATTTAACGTTCACATTTTCTCGCATGGATTTATGAAAAGGAAAAAAAAATAGACGTTTCAAAAAGTGAGATTCATTTGGTGGCTCAAAATGATTGCTTGTCTAACGCACGGAAATCATAAGTACTTTTCTGAACTGTTGTCTTTCGAAAGAATTTCGATGAAGAAAGTTTACAGGGGAAGAAAACACTTTCTTGCGAGAGAAAAACAAATATTGCAGCTTAAGTGTTACATAAAGAAATAATGAGAGCACTTAAAAGCTAGCAGCCTTGTGCCAAACAAGTGTAGGTGCAAACAAAAAATAAAACAATATGATTTTCACCACTGATAATCATCAGCGCCATAAAGCATAACACTCCTCACACAGCTGGTGTACACCTGTCCTCTAGTTGTGATCGCCAGATGCTTATTTGTCAAGATGGGCAGAAGTTCTCCAAAGCCCCTCCAGGCAGACTTGCATCGGGCAATAGCAGCAGTCTCACAACCCCCATCGGCTGAAAGGGAGTCGTCCAAGTAGCAAAACTTAGCTACAGCTTCCCGTTTGCTATCCTCAACCTTGACCTCTTTCACTGGGCTGCCGTCTATTAGTCTAGCTGTGCCCATACAGCGAGGACACCTGTATTGCTGATTTGGTCGGAGTAACCCACTGATTCCACTGCATCCATTGTGGACCCAGTAGGAACAGACGGGGCAAAAGATGGAGTTTCTCCCTATACCACTCAGGCAGACCGTTCAAGAGAACTTTCCTAAAAGCCGTCCAACACATGCCAGCATGTTTAACGGATGTTAAACCGAATATGATGATGATGATGATGATGATGATGATGATGATGATTTCCTCGTTTTCATAATGGTCAAATGACTTTTTTCCAATTTCAATAAGAATTTCTTGACTCGTCATTTTTTTTTAATGGAAATCGCTCCAGACAAGGCATGAAGCCACTTGAGGCAAGGAGCTAAAAAAAATAAAATATTCGGCATTTGTAGCCATGCAAAAGTTTAATACTTAAAAAAAAAATTTCTGCTACATGTTTCGGAATTTTTTAGATGAGAATTTATAATTCTTATAGCAGATGCACCATGTTCCCATGACCGCGTCGTCAACGTTTGGACAGCAGGTTACGGAAGCACCCAAGAGTTAACAAGGTGAAAACTTCCAAACACTAAATTTAAGACTGGCAGCCGATAATGAAGAAAATCAAACACATATATAAAACTAAACAACGAACAAACCATAGCTAAACAACTGTTAGTAATTAGATGTTTATTTTTGTTCTTTTTTATCAAAGGGACCATTTTTAATCAAATGTTTTTAAATAAAATGTTATTTTGTTTGTGTACCAGAAACTTTCAAATGATGAATTTGTTTGATTTGTTAAGCAGATGTTATTGGTTTTTTAATTTTTTTTCAATGCTTTTTTTTTTATTTTACATTTTTTGTCAATTTTTTTCTTGTTGATATAAACACTGCAACAACTGTTTTTAAGCAAATTTGTTTGTTTTGTTTACTTATTTTAACGCAAACAAACTGTTTATGAGCAAATGTTTCTTTGCTAATAGTTTCGTCAATTCTCAGACGATTCCGAGACCTGCCGAATGTTAACGAAACGAAGTCACGGAAACAGGGTGTGTCATCTATAAGCGTATCATAATTTGTATTATCTGTGTAAATTCACTAGACTAACTCGACAATCAACTAAATCTCATTCATTCACTGTGGAAGTCCCCAGATGTCGGAGAGCCTTCTACTCAAATAGCTTCTTTCCTCGTGCTGCTGACCTCTGGAACTCCCTCCCTGCCCCTGTTTCCCCGACAGTACAGACATGCAGAAATTTAAAACTAATGTAAACAGACATCTTGCTGTGCAGATCCCAATTTAGGTTGACCCCCCCTCCCTACCTTCTCCCCTTTTCTTTTTTCTCAGTAGCCCCTTACGTCTACAGTGACGGCCTGCCTTGTTTGGGGTGAACTATATTAAAAAAAAAAAAAAAATTTTTTAAATTATTCAGACTACTTTTCTCACAACGTTTTGGTGGAAGTAACTCTGGAACCTGTACGGAATTTTAAACTAACTACCTCCGCAAATTTTAAAAGTTCTGATCGAAATTCTGTACAGTTTCCCGAGTTGGACAAGGCACACCTGAAGAAGGTTGGAGATTACATCGGCCGAAACATTATGAAAATAAATGAGAATAATGCAAATACATACTTCCACATTTTAAGTAAATAGTTGAACAATTATGTATGTTGAGAGTGATTTAATATAGAAATAAAACCAACTTTACATTAAATATTCAATGTTCAACATGTTTACCACTCACAAAATAATCCCTTATGTCCCGTAAATGTGAGTGTTATTACTTGTCAATTTATGGTACCAGCTACCATAGACAGAGTTGTAAAATAATTTTTGTTTTAAACAATATTGTTCATGTGTTAAATCTATTTGAAGTAGTATTAGACAGTTGACACTATTGCAATTCAGTAGCTTTTAGTTGCCAGCCCATTTTTGGCTTTTCCTCTTATACACTTGAATTAATGTTTTACTTTAGCCACATTTGTTAAACAAACGTTTTTGAACTCTTATTTTATGTTTCATTTTACTTTAGTCGAAGTTCTCAAGAATCAAAAGCAAACACTTGATCTCTATATGAGATACATAGATATTCGAATATTCCATTTAAGTTCTCCTTTTCCTGTCAAACGTTGAGTTAGTCAAGAAGTGAAGAACATTCATTTTCGTCTCCCCAATTGAACAGTTAACTATATTATAGTATATCTTTCTTGTGGTCTATTGGTCTTACCGGATTCCAGGACAAGAATTCATCTAGTCTGGTGGAGTCTCCAGCTAACTTCTGTTACTTGAGGTAACGTCATTTAGAGAAGGTGCACCTTTCCTCGTATGAGCCAGTGTATAGCCATGTCGATCTTATTTGGGCTTCAAATTCTATGTTATTTTGAATATTTGGTCAAGTTTTACTTGTAGGGGGAAGTATGCTCATGTCAGGTTGTCCTGACAAACCCTTGTACAGAGAGATCAAAGACACTCGAGAATTGTGTCTCTTAGGTAATTCAAACTCTCCTAACATATATATATGTGTTCTAGTGTTTGACAAAATATCTGGGGAAGTTGGTTAAATTTAAGTGACTGATAGGAATGAAATAAGTTAGATATGAGTGGTTTACACAATGAAATAGAGAAAATCAGTTTGAATTTGACTGCAGGTGGGAGTGAGAGAAGATAATTGTTTTATATAGGCAATAAAAATCAATTTGCTTTAAGTTAAACTGGTGACTTACGAAATTAGGTGGAGATGGGTTCATTTATCTTACTCTCACAAGGTAAGATGTGACACAAGGTCGGGAAAGTCGGAAAAAAACCAGCGCTCGAGAATTTGAGCACTCTGGCTGTTTAAAAATTGGCTGGGCAGCCCCGTCGGCATTCCCCGGTAGGGGCGCCTCAGACGATTAGCAATAAACTAACCACTTCTCAAAGGGTGAGAAAGTAAAGCCTGGGAGGATGCACCCCCTAGAACTGCACAGAATGGACAACCGATAGACCGACGTAAATCCAGACCCGCAGGAGGTGGAGATGGGTGTTGACGTTTTAAATGGATTTAAGCTGTAAAAAGAAATTGTGCTTATAAAAGTGATGGTAGAATTTAAAATTTTGCAATTAGTCTGAAGAATTCCTTTGATGGAATGAAACACAATATTTTCTGTGTAGTTCACTTTCCATGAGTATATCTTTATATTATTACTAGAAAAATACTTGTCAGAACAGATTTGTCTAACTCTCGTGTAACCTTACGAAGATAAAAATCAAGATATAATGCTACTAAACCTTATGTCTAGAATCCGTATTCAAATTTTGATAAAAATCCATTACATGATTTTGATTCTACAAAATGTCAAAAATTTAAGGCTTAAGCTTAAGGGGTCTCAAGAAGAAATTGAAATTCAGGGAATCTTGCTTAATTGGTATCTAATGACTATGGATCGAATTCAATGCAACTCTGAAATATTTTAATTTTCCAATGGTATGATGTTCCCATATTATGCCTGCTAAAATCTCTAAAATACCCAAAAGACACTACAATTTGGGGAATATTTATTAATTGATGTCTAATACCTATTGTTCAAATTTTACAAAAATCGGACGTATCTGAATTTTCATGAAGGGCTTCCACCTCCATTTTATAAAACTAAATTAAACAAATTACCACTCCAGGCCATGTCCCAGCCTACCACCAAGAAATCGATCTTTCCAATGCTTTTCTATCGTTTTTCCTGTCTACCCTGTTTCCCAACCTTATCAGCCCACATTTGAATCCTTTACATCGAGCAGCTGTGTTAAAATATTCACAATGATTGCTTAATAAGTTTAGGAGTGAATCCTGTACATACAAAAATATAAACAAAGACACATACCTTACTTCACATATATATATTTAAAAATGTTATCTGTGACACAAAAATAAAATATGGGTTCAAACAATGGGACATTTATGTACTTTTGGGTTGATGCTTTTTCAAAAGAAGGTATCTCGTCAACGAAATGTGAAATTTCGACTAAAATATCTCAAAGTAAAGACTGCAATTCTGGGAAAAAAAACTATGTAAGCGAGAATATGCAGTTAAAGGAATGAATACTTAGAATTTCTTGAATAATTCAAGTTCATGAAAGAGCTCATATATATATATATATGTATAATGTGCAAGAATTTATATACTTATAGATGTGCATGCATATATTGGTCATACATATATATATATATATATATATATATATAATGTATGTACGTGTATAAAGATAGAGAATCCATTATATACCAAAATAAAATAAAAAATTCTTTCTTAATATTCCTTTAAAATGTTGATCATGGTAACTTCATGTGACAAAGAAGAAAAAAGTCTGAGAATAAATGCAAAGTTGAAAGAAACCAGAAAAAAGAGAGAGGCAGAAAGAAGAATGTATTCGGCAGTGAAGGTGGGGGTCGATTGAGTGCATTCAATAACAACTTGCAAAACTATAGAATAAGTTATGCAGAACTGAAGACAAGAGAAGCCATGCTTGTACTGCAAGGCTCCAGTTCCTTTGAATCTCAAACGCAATGGATCTTGCAACACTCACGCGAAAGATGACGAAGCTGAAAACTAAAACAAAAAAAAACAACTTTGGGAAATATTAAAAGCAAATTCTTTTTCTCTTTGAGAAATCAGGTTTCTTCAAAAGCCAGCAGAAGTTGGAAATGGTAAATAAAATTCAGGAATAGCCGAGAATATTTCTTGTTGTTTGATCGCCATTAAATAGAACCTGTAGCATATGCGAAGATGTAGAAATACCTTTGTTGGTATCCAGGCATGCGGTAATACCAACTCAAGAGATAGACCCTTATCTTCTGTGAACACATCTCTCTCGACGAATGATACTCTGATATAAAACGTGCAACGTTGGATTACATTTTCGTTTAGGAAATACATTCTTTGTTTATAAAGTGGAATAAACAT
The DNA here is from genome assembly GCA_963556195.1 of Sepiola atlantica. Taxonomy (NCBI): domain Eukaryota; kingdom Metazoa; phylum Mollusca; class Cephalopoda; order Sepiida; family Sepiolidae; genus Sepiola; species Sepiola atlantica. The sequence goes on along the minus strand of OY744540.1, from coordinate 72,888,098 downwards.
CACACCATTGACCAAAAGATTGTTTTGGTTAGTTTTACAGCATATTAACCATCTATGGGTTATTTAATGCCAATTAAAGTTGTCAAATTAAATCCTAAGTTGGGATAATTATTTTATATTGTTTTTGAAAATAAGAAAATAAAAAAATTTGGAATCAAATTTTTTTGAAGAGGCCAACTTCTTTGATGAAGTCTAAGATTTTGGTTGGATTTGTGTCTTTAAACAGGTCATTTAGATTTTTCGAGTTGTTATATTTCCTTCGGCTTTGTTACAGATCCTAACAGTCTATTAATATATGCTTGACTGGATAAGATTCTTGACATGATATACCCATTGGAGACTCTTCCAATAAATGTTTGTGAGTAATATGTGTATGTCCTTTACAAAGTCTGGCTACTACAACCTTTTCTCTTCTTGCTTTTCTGTAGTCTAAGAGCCACTCATCAATAGCTGGCCAAATCTTGCATAATTTATTATTTTGACATTCATATTAAGATTCTTGCCATTTTTCTTTGATTATCTTGTTTATAGAAGGTCTAAGATCAGTGTATGGAATCTTAGTATTGGAAGGTATCATGGTCAGCAATTCTTTTGCAGCTTTATTTGCTTTTTAATTTCAGAGAATGCTTATTCGATTCGGTATCCAGCATAATTTAATTTTACACCGCTTCTTGTTATAGATTAAGATTTTTATGATTAAAGGGTTATCTATATTTTTGTTCTTCAGTTCTGTGAGCAACGATAGGGAGTCGGAGAAGATGATGAATGCATTATTCCTACTATCTTTTAGTATTTTTAGAGCAAAGTATATGACTTCAGCTTCTCTACTGAAAATTGATGCTTTGTCTTATTTAGGATAGCAGCGCATCCAACTCTATCTGATTCTGTAAAACTTTCTCTGTAGATATACTTATAGATGGTGTGATGGTTTTTTGATCAAAAGATATCCTTGACACAAGTGAACGACCAGGGCAGAATAGTTTTCAGATGAGTGCTCATGCCATCAAGAAATATTCTCAGCTTTTTGTGTGTGCAAGATGTGCTGCCTTGAATCAGATCTGTTCTGATTCCGAGAAGTTGCTTTTTGATGTTATTATTTATTCCAGATCCAAAATCAGCAAAAGACGATACAAGATTTGTATGTTTTACGTACAAGCGCCATAAATAATTAATAGGAAGAAAAGCGATTGTATTTTGGTTTTGTCTTGCAGAGATTGAAAATAATGGGATCTTGTTAAACTGACCCTAAAGTTGAGTTCTTTCTTGACACTGAAAGAAAGCGGCAGAGTGAATAATGGTCTGAGAAGTTCTGGCAGGAAATCAGGTGAAAAAATGTACAATAAATATCCACAAGGAGATCAGAGATAAAAAAAAAAAGGAACAGTTGAAGTTAGGAACAGCGAGAGAAAAAAAATGGAGTTGTAAAAAGGGAAACAAATTAAGAACAGGTGAAATACGAGGAAAGAGAAATGAAAAGACATTCGGAAAATATTGGGAAGAGAAACTATATGTAATTGAGCCTTTTGTTTGTCTGTATGTTGGTCACTTTACAGAATGGCATAATCACGTTGACACACTGGTGCTCATTAGATCACCGAAGTTAAGCAACCTTGAGCCTGGCCAGAACCAAATGGGTGACCATTTGAGAATACCAGGTGATGTATGTGGTTCAACCAGGGGTTTTTACCCCGCCCAATAAACCGGTATTGTCCGGGCTTTCGGGTCTGGATTTACGCCGGTCTATCGGTTATCCGTCCTGTGCAGTTCTAGGAGGTGCACCCTCCCAGGCTTTGCCTTCTCACCCTGTGAGAAGGGGTTAGTTTATTGCTAATCGCCTGAGGCGCCCCTACCAGGGAATGCCGACGGGGGACTGCCCAGGCAATTTTTAAATAGCCAGAGTGCTCAAATTCTCGAGCGCTGGTTTTTTTCGCACTTTCCCGACCTTGTGTCACATCTTACCTTGTGGGAGGAAGATAAATAGAACCAGGTAATGTATGTGGAAGGATGGAGGAATCTCTTTGCAAAAAATACAGCCCTGAAGATGACTTTAGTGAGTACTTCAGTATCACATACTTATTCATACATGTGTTGAAACAATGAAACAAATGCCACATGGGCGGAAGTCCTGTTCTAAACTATGTGGTGAAGCTCTCTGGAGAGAATATGCTATCGTGTTCTTTTTAGTTGGTCAATTATAAGCTTCAAAACTACTTGACAGAACTGTACCAAATTTGGCATGAAACATCCTTGAAAGGCTGAGGGTGTCAGGGGATATTAATATTACTATTACTAATACTAAAATATTAAACACTTATAAGCCCAGAAAATATTGGCCGAAATTACAACAAATTTAGCAAGATGGAACCTTAGAATGCTGGATGTGTCAGAATTATACCACTACTACTACTACTATTACTAATAATAAAACCCTGCCCTTCAAAATTATTAATTAGAATTGGGAGGGAAGTAAATACACTAGTCTACTTCTCCATGACAACGTCCATACACATTTCCTCTTTTTCCATAATTCCTGGGTATGATCTTCAAGTGTATTCGGTGGTGATGCCCCTATTTGGGAGCGTCTTGAAGTGTTGAGGCATCCTTTGTTGCCATTACTCCCAGGTCCATTCTGACCTGGAGTGGTAATACCTGTCAGAGTCCATTCTGTGGACACAACACTAAACTGTTTCAGACACCCTTGGGCAAGTTGTTTGGCCATGTCCCAGCCTACCACCAAGAAATCGATCTTTCCAATGCTTTTCTATCCTTTTTTTTTGTCTACCCTGTTTCCCAACCTTATCAGTCAACCAATTAAGTTCTCTCAACCGTCGTGAAAATGACACAGAACAAAATCCAGTGGGGAGGCTCCAATTTTGGAGTTTTGGGGAATGTGAATAAAGTCACCCCGTAATTGATATTACTTCAAATCACACTCTGCCCCGGAGGAGAGGTAGTACCTGTCAAGATCCCATCTATGGGTGAAATAGTATTTATCAATTACAAAATATATGCCAACAAAACAAATTTCGTATGCAAAAGAGAATCTATTTGAAAATATTAATATGAAGCACAAATTATTTTACAAAAATGACTGAATTCGGTATTAAATAACCCCTAAAATGGTTGATATGCCATAAAATAAAACAACCAACCGTTCTTAATGTTATTTATCTTCTCTATAAGTATCACGTATTGAGTGCTGTTGAAGTAAATGCTGAAAAAATATATATACACAATATATTATATCACCTTATAATATTATGTGTATATATGAGATAGTAATAAGTTATATATATATATGAGATAGTAAGAAGTTATATATATATAATATATATATATGAGATAGTAATAAGTTATATATATATAATATATATATATATATATATATATGAGATAGTAATAAGTTATATATATATAATATATATATATATATATGAGATAGTAATAAGTTATATATATATAATATATATATATGAGATAGTAATAAGTTATATATATATAATATATATATATATATATGAGATAGTAATAAGTTATATATATAATATATATATATATATATGAGATAGTAATAAGTTATATATATAATATATATATATATATATGAGATAGTAATAAGTTATATATATAATATATATATATATATATGAGATAGTAATAAGTTATATATATATATGAGATAGTAATAAGTTATATATATATAATATATATATATGAGATAGTAATAAGTTATATATATATATGAGATAGTAATAAGTTATATATATATATAATATATATATATATATGAGATAGTAATAAGTTATATATATATATAATATATATATATATGAGATAGTAATAAGTTATATATATATATAATATATATATATGAGATAGTAATAAGTTATATATATATATATATGAGATAGTAATAAGTTATATATATATATATATGAGATAGTAATAAGTTATATATATATAATATATATATATATATATATATATGAGATAGTAATAAGTTATATATATATATATGAGATAAGTTATATATATAATATATATATACAGGACCGACAAGACAGTTATACAAGTGTGGGAGGGGGCTCTCCAAAAAAGTGTGGGGGGCCCGGTTAAACACATGCATATATAACTTCATTATTGATGACCATAAAGTGGGTGGGGGGGGGGGGGGCAAGTCAAAAGGCTTGAGCCCCCCCCCCCCGGTGCCGCCGTCCATGATATATATATATATATATATATATATATATATATGAGATAGTAATAATATATATATATATATATATATGAGATAGTAATAAGTTATATATATATATATATAATTATATATAACTTCTTTGTAATATAGTAGGAAAATCCCAGCAGAGTGCTCGATTAATTAAGAATTAAGGTTAAGAATTGAGAGCATAATATTTATTTATTTTGGTACAGAAAAATTAGTACAACATTCGTACCGTCGGTTTCAAGCACGGAAAGTCTTAGCCATCCGGCTCTCTTCAGCTTCTGTTGTCGTCTGTTTTGGAAATGTGAAGTCACATGACACTCTCGTTGGGACGCGTTATTTGCTCAGCGTGTTGTGTATGTTTGAATTTAAATTTAGCAAGAAAATAAACTTCCTTATTATTCTACACCCTTATTGCTACCACTGCCACCATCTAATTGTTTCTCACTCCCACTTCTTAATAATCCCACACCCTTATTGCTACCACTGCCACCATCTAATTGTTTCTCACTCCCACTTCCTAATAATCCCACATCCTTATTGCTACCACTGCCACCATCTAATTGTTTCTCAATCCCACTTCCTAATAATCCCACACCCTTATTGCTACCACTGCCACCATCTAATTGTTTCTCAATCCCACTTCCTAATAATCCCACACCCTTATTGCTACCACTGCCACCATCTAATTGTTTCTCAATCCCACTTCCTAATAATCCCACACCCTTATTGCTACCATTACCACCATCTAATTGTTTCTCAATCCCACTTCCTAATAATCCCACACCCTTATTGCTACCACTGCCATCATCTAATTGTTTCTCAATCCCACTTCCTAATAATCCCACACCCTTATTGCTACCACTGCCACCATCTAATTGTTTCTCAATCCCACTTCCTAATAATCCCACACCCTTATTGCTACCACTGCCACCATCTAATTGTTTCTCAATCCCACTTCCTAATAATCCCACACCCTTATTGCTACCACTGCCACCATCTAATTGTTTCTCAATCCCACTTCCTAATAATCCCACACCCTTATTGCTACCATTACCACCATCTAATTGTTTCTCAATCCCACTTCCTAATAATCCCACACCCTTATTGCTACCACTGCCATCATCTAATTGTTTCTCCCTCCCACTTCCTAATAATCCCACACCCTTATTGCTACCACTGCCACCATCTAATTGTTTCTCAATCCCACTTCCTAATAATCCCACACCCTTATTGCTACCACTGCCACCATCTAATTGTTTCTCAATCCCACTTCCTAATAATCCCACACCCTTATTGCTACCATTACCACCATCTAATTGTTTCTCAATCCCACTTCCTAATAATCCCACACCCTTATTGCTACCACTGCCATCATCTAATTGTTTCTCAATCCCACTTCCTAATAATCCCACACCCTTATTGCTACCACTGCCACCATCTAATTGTTTCTCAATCCCACTTCCTAATAATCCCACACCCTTATTGCTACCACTGCCACCATCTAATTGTTTCTCAATCCCACTTCCTAATAATCCCACACCCTTATTGCTACCACTGCCACCATCTAATTGTTTCTCAATCCCACTTCCTAATAATCCCACACCCTTATTGCTACCATTACCACCATCTAATTGTTTCTCAATCCCACTTCCTAATAATCCCACACCCTTATTGCTACCACTGCCATCATCTAATTGTTTCTCCCTCCCACTTCCTAATAATCCCACACCCTTATTGCTACCACTGCCACCATCTAATTGTTTCTCAATCCCACTTCCTAATAATCCCACACCCTTATTGCTACCACTGCCACCATCTAATTGTTTCTCAATCCCACTTCCTAATAATCCCACACCCTTATTGCTACCATTACCACCATCTAATTGTTTCTCAATCCCACTTCCTAATAATCCCACACCCTTATTGCTACCACTGCCATCATCTAATTGTTTCTCAATCCCACTTCCTAATAATCCCACACCCTTATTGCTACCACTGCCACCATCTAATTGTTTCTCAATCCCACTTCCTAATAATCCCACACCCTTATTGCTACCACTGCCACCATCTAATTGTTTCTCAATCCCACTTCCTAATAATCCCACACCCTTATTGCTACCACTGCCACCATCTAATTGTTTCTCAATCCCACTTCCTAATAATCCCACACCCTTATTGCTACCATTACCACCATCTAATTGTTTCTCAATCCCACTTCCTAATAATCCCACACCCTTATTGCTACCACTGCCATCATCTAATTGTTTCTCCCTCCCACTTCCTAATAATCCCACACCCTTATTGCTACCACTGCCACCATCTAATTGTTTCTCAATCCCACTTCCTAATAATCCCACACCCTTATTGCTACCACTGCCACCATCTAATTGTTTCTCAATCCCACTTCCTAATAATCCCACACCCTTATTGCTACCATTACCACCATCTAATTGTTTCTCAATCCCACTTCCTAATAATCCCACACCCTTATTGCTACCACTGCCACCATCTAATTGTTTCTCAATCCCACTTCCTAATAATCCCACACCCTTATTGCTACCACTGCCACCATCTAATTGTTTCTCAATCCCACTTCCTAATAATCCCACACCCTTATTGCTACCATTACCACCATCTAATTGTTTCTCAACCCACTTCCTAATAATCCCACACCCTTATTGCTACCACTGCCATCATCTAATTGTTTCTCCCTCCCACTTCCTAATAATCCCACACCCTTATTGCTACCACTGCCACCATCTAATTGTTTCTCAATCCCACTTCCTAATAATCCCACACCCTTATTGCTACCACTGCCACCATCTAATTGTTTCTCAATCCCACTTCCTAATAATCCCACACCCTTATTGCTACCACTGCCACCATCTAATTGTTTCTCAATCCCACTTCCTAATAATCCCACACCCTTATTGCTACCATTACCACCATCTAATTGTTTCTCAATCCCACTTCCTAATAATCCCACACCCTTATTGCTACCACTGCCATCATCTAATTGTTTCTCAATCCCACTTCCTAATAATCCCACACCCTTATTGCTACCATTACCACCATCTAATTGTTTCTCAATCCCACTTCCTAATAATCCCACACCCTTATTGCTACCACTGCCACCATCTAATTGTTTCTCACTCTTACTTCCTAATAATCCCACACCCTTATTGCTACCATTGCCACCATCTAATTGTTTCTCATATTTTGATTTTCTTGCTAATATCGGCCGTAAGCACTGAGCCTGCTGGCAAAAAATGTTTGTACGTGTATGATTTTTCTTCAAATAAATCATCCTGAGGAAATCTGACAATAAAGACGAAACGTTGATGAATACATAAATATTCTTTTGGTTTTCCTTTTACATTACGTCGGAACGTTTTATTTCTGTCTTTATTATATATATATATATATATATATATATATATATATATATATATATATATATCCAAACATTGTTGTTTTAATTATACCTTTTTTTATCTTTTCAATTTTTCTGATGGTCTTTTTTTTATTAAAATCAAAAAAAATTTGTAAATATTCCAAAGGTTTCACAAACGTTTCCGATTCTTTGTCGAATCAACCTCATGTGTCAAAAGCAAATGAACAAAAAAGCTGGAGGAAGATAATTTTTTTAAAGATGGCAGAGAAACACGCAGAGAACGTTTTTCGCATTGTTCCAGAAAGTCGATGATCGCATTACGTTAAGCATTTTTAAATGTTACCACTGGTTTCATATGTGATGTTATTAATTTTAGGTTGTTGTGTTTTTATGTAGATAGCTTCAAGTATTTTTAGTTTTTTAAATTGGTTTCGGAATGTATAATTTTAGTGTTATTAACTAGAATTTATCTTAAATCAGAGGGAGAGTAGTTATGTTTTTGTAGATGTTGGTAAAGTGAGCTAGAGTTTACAAGATGTATACTGAGGCGACAGGATAGGGTAGGGCTTGTAAAACCAATGTAACTAATAGCTTTATTATTAGTATATATATATATATATATATATGCACACACACAAAACACAAATGGGTACAAAATACAGAAGCAAGCTAACAATTCTTTTTTGGTTAGGATTAACTGAGGACAATGAATGAAGAGAAATAGAAACTAAGGTTCATGAATGATTTATGCTTGTTTTTTATAACTTCTATTTTTTTTACAGCAAAAAAGACTCAAGCGAAATCGTTTGAAGAAGAAGACAATAAAGCAACAAGCCGCGCGTGCGTAGTCCCCCTCTGTATGTGACTCGATGTGGCGAGTGCAAAATGCAATAAATTTGGGCAATTTGGGGCATTTTTGACCCCCTGGGGGCGCGAACCAGAATTTTTCTGAGGTCAAGGATGCTCATTTTACATCCAGAACAATTGCCTCTACATTTTGGCCAAGTTTCAGAAAAATTGAATAGATGGATCAAACATTATGGGAGAAAAGGGTCATTTTTTTGCCATTTTGGGGGCTTTTGACCCCCTGGGGGCGCGAACCAGATTTTTTCCAAGGTCAGCGATACTTATTTTCTATTAGGAACAATTGCTTCCACATTTTGGCCAAGTTTCAGAGAAATTGAATGGATGGATGAAGAGTTATGAGGCAAAAAATGTCATTTTTTGCCATTTCGGGGCCTTTTGCCCCCTGGGGGGCAAACCAGATATTTTTTTTTAAATCGGAGAATGTCATTTTCTAACCTGACGAAAGTTACAACTTCATGCAAAATTTCAATGGATGGTTGTGGAGAAAAATCCGGACAGAAGGACGGACGGACGGACGGACGGACGGACGGACGGACATGCCTCAAAACATAAGTCCCCCGATTTATAAAATCGAGGGACCAAAAATGGATGAAGTCATCGGTTGAAGTGACACTGAAAAAATTAAATTCTACACGGAGTTTGCGGGTTCAATCCCTGGTGAAAGAACTAAAGAGATAAAGAATTTTAATATTTCTCTATGAAATATGTCTACCAATTAATTTTATTTGTACCAAACTCGGGCGTCCTTATGAGCATCTGGGAAGAGGGACCAGCCGTGATGTCACTCATAACATTTTGTATCACTCCACACCACCACCACCTCTCATTACACAACAATTTGACACAAAAAGAAAATAGATGACGGTCAAAATCTAAAATCTTAACAGTCATGCTATGACATCAACACACGGTCAATATCGGCGACAAAACCTGGACATGACTCAGCAGAGGACCGCAAGCGATCAAAATACGCTGGTCTTTGCGATAGATTTGTGTTCCAACCAATCGCCATGGAGAGGAGTAGAGTATGAAATGGTTATAATGAGATTGGGATGATGAACGACACTATGAGAGGATTGGATACAATGAGTTGAATGAACAGAATTTGATTATCCAAGAGATTGGCTCAGTATTTGTTAACATTACACTTGAAGATGTACATGTTGTAGTTGGCTGGGAAGCAGCCTTGTGGCATTTTGTTGGACAGATAGAATGCTTTAGGAAAGAAACTTTGTTCATGGAAGTTCCATTTGGTTTTGGTACAGCGAGAGAGAGAGAGGAAAGTTTGGTTGAAACTTGGTGATATATATATTGTTAGCTTCGTATCTAAATGACCTAAAATAGACATCTGAAGGCTAATTGATGTAACTTTATAAAGTAAAAAATTACCCTCAAGTGAATTAGAATTTGTATAAATAAATTATAGAACTTATTAACTATTTTAAGAAATATTACTGAATTAAAATTTATAAATGTCCACACAACTTTTAGGATGTACTAGCTCTGAACGAAAAAAATTCAAAATGGCGTATTAGTGGGTTCCCCCACCTGTAAGTTTGCTCTTTTCTTTGTTTTTTGTTTGGTTTCACCCAAAAATGAACCACTGTATAGTGTGGGTTTTTTTTTTACCCTTTGTGAATATTTCTGATTATTTTGTAGTGTTGCAGAGACGATATTGACATAAAAATGTTGTTTGGCACAATACAAATGAAACGGACCGTAAAAAATATATCTCACAGAAATGTTATGTTTTTTGGAAATGTGAAAGAATAAAAATAAAAAGAATAAAATAAAAACATGGTTATTGGAATATAATATGAACCTGACTTGTATATATACATATATATACATATATATATGTATATATATATATATATATATGTATGTAAGCTGAAACAATTGTATACTGAATAAAAAACAAGATTTTGTGAAATGATGTGAATCTGTCCTTCATAACATTGATATGGTATAAAATCAAATAAAAATATTGTATATAACATAGCTCTGGCCTTACACTATTGAGCTATTACAATTGCTTTAAGTGAATTTAAGAACAGTTTTTTTGGGGGGAAAAGGTCCTGTATCTTTTTCAACATTTTTCTGTATGAAAAAGCATTCTTGTTCAATAAAGTCCTTTCTCTGGCAGATTAAGATCGGATAATTTTTAACGTGTCTGTTTACATGCTTATCTACTAATTCCATATACTAACCATTCCACTTTGTCTGAAATCTCATTTCATGTTTTAAATTGCCTTAAGTCATAACAATATAAATCTTTTAAAAACAGTAACTATTCTCCTCTTAGCGTAAAAATAATTGTTAACTAACTATCTTTTAAATAAATGACGTTTTAAATTATTTATTTAAAAATGTTTAATCTTTTTAACATAAATATTTTGTTTCACCGTAAAAATAATTGTCAGCTGAACATTATTTAAATAAATTAAATTAAATCAACGTTATTTGAATAAATTAAATTAAATCAACATTATTTAAATAAATTAAATTAAATCAACATTATTTAAATAAATTAAATCAACATCATTTAAATAAATTAAATTAAATCAACATTATTTAAATTAAATTAACATTATTTAAATAAATTAAATTAAATCAACATTATTTAAATAAATTTAATTAAATCAACGTTATTTAAATAAATTAAATTAAATCAACATTATTTAAATAAATTAAATTAAATCAACATCATTTAAATAAATTAAATTAAATCAACATTATTTAAATAAATTAAATTAAATCAACATTATTTAAATAAATTAAATTAAATCAACATTATTTAAATAAATTAAATCAACATCATTTAAATAAATTAAATTAAATCAACATCATTTAAATAAATTAAATTAAATCAACATCATTTAAATAAATTAAATTAAATCAACATCATTTAAATAAATTAAATTAAATCAACATCATTTAAATAAATTAAATTAAATCAACATCATCTAAATAAATTAAATTAAATCAAAATCATTTAAATAAATTAAATCAACATCATTTAAATGAATTAAATTAAATCAACATTATTTAAATTAAATTAACATTATTTAAATAAATTAAATTAAATCAACATTATTTAAATAAATTTAATTAAATCAACGTTATTTAAATAAATAAAATTAAATCAACGTTATTTAAATAAATAAAATTAAATCAACGTTATTTAAATAAATAAAATTAAATCAACATTATTTAAATAAATTAAATTAAATCAACACTATTTAAATAAATTAAATCAACATTATTTAAATCAATTAAATTAAATCAACATTATTTAAATCAATTAAATTAAATCAACATTATTTAAATAAATTAAATTAAATCAACATTATTTAAATAAATTAAATTAAATCAACACTATTTAAATAAATTAAATTAAATCAACATTATTTAAATCAATTAAATTAAATCAACATTATTTAAATAAATTAAATTAAATCAACACTATTTAAATCAATTAAATTAAATCAACATTATTTAAATCAATTAAATTAAATCAACATTATTTAAATCAATTAAATTAAATCAACATTATTTAAATAAATTAAATTAACATCATTTAAATAAATTAAATTAAATCAACATCATTTAAATAAATTAAATTAAATCGACATCATTTAAATAAATTAAATCAACATCATTTAAATAAATTAAATCAACATTATTTAAATCAATTAAATTAAATCAACATTATTTAAATCAATTAAATTAAATCAACATTATTTAAATCAATTAAATTAAATCAACATTATTTAAATCAATTAAATTAAATCAACATTATTTAAATAAATTAAATCAACATTATTTAAATAAATTAAATGGACGTTTTACTGTTTTTTTTTATTATTTAGTGATTACAACAATTAGAATCTTTTAAAAATAAAGTCTCTTTCTTTTTACTGCAAAAATAATTGCCAGCTAAATTTAAATAAATAACAATTTAAATAAATGTCACTTTTTCAAATTGTATTAAAATTACATTAAAATAAAAAGAATGCAAAGAAAAGATTTTTCAAACTAGTTAAATCAACAGGACGACAGAATTCGCTTTTGGAACAATTTATTTAAAAATGGTTAAAGTTGAAATTTTTACCTTTGCGACATAAATTTGACATTATTGCATTGCATTTCATCTTTCATGATCAGACGATCTCATTTTAAAAAATGGGTCTGGAAGGTAATAAAGTACGTACAAACCCGAATAAGTGTATTAGTATATGAAAACTTATAGGCTTTAAAACTAATTGACAGAATTGCATCAAATTTGAGATAGACAGCCCTTGGGATGCCAAATATAATAACATTACAGAATAATAATCATAATTTATATTATTTGGATTATTCGGACTACTATTTTCATCTTGGATGATATTCTCATAACGTTTCGGCTGATGTAACCTTCGACCTTCTTCAGATAAATATTTTTGAACTAGAGAATATGTTGAACTCGGAAATCTATACTTAATTTCAAACACAATCTTTTATTTTAATCGACAAGGGTAGATTGTTATCGTTCTGCCAGCCATGACCAGGTATAAATGGTAAGTAAGTAATTTTCATTCTGAAGCACGAATTATAATACTTAAATATAGCCCCAACAGGTCTCTGCAAGAGTTAGATTGAAAGCCGCTGATCTGGCTGGAATTGATAAAACTACAATAAATATGAAAAAAACTTAATTAACAACTTGAATTTCAGTTTCTTGGGAAATAAAACAATGGCAATAAAGAAGAAAAAAAAACAGCACAAATTTTTAATTTCATTTTTAGTTTTTTTTTTTTTAGAATATTAATTAAGTAAAAACAAAAATATGAAAACAAAAACCACAGATTTAAATGTTCTCTTTGAAACGAAAGCTAAAAATTCAATTCAATTATAGAAATCATTGAGTTGTGTCCAAAATAACTCGCTGTGAAATGAAAATATCCACGAAAAAAAAAAAAATCTAGAAGCTATTTGAAAAAAAAAAAAAAATGAAGATTGTGAAGAACCGAAAGGATAAAGCAGATGAAAGAAGGAACGGTTTTTTTTTTCTTTCCTTCCGGTTCTTTTAAAAAGGAAATATATTTACAAAGCAAAGGAAATTGCTCAAAGTATTGTGTCTTCTTCGCGTATGTCTTCTTTCTTTTCGTCTTGGCGATAATTGAATTTGCAAACCTTGTCTGACATAATTGTCTGTGAATAGAAGCAAAGAAAAGGAAACTGCGGCACTAGCGTTTTACATTTAACACGGTAAAAGCCTTATCAGTAGACGCCACACTTGTATGTTTTCAAATTATATCCACATGTCTGAAAGGCAAAAACGACTTTGCAATTTGCAAGAGATTTTAACAAGCTGATTTACAATTACACCGTTATAAAAAAGGTCTCTTTTTTTTTTTTACTTTATCCACCCCAAACAAGGCAAGTTGCCACTGTAGATGTAAGGTACTTCTAGAAATTAAGGTGAAAGTTTAGGGGGTCATCTTAAATTGGGAGATGTGCAGCGAGATGCTTGCTCACATTAGTTTTAAATTTCTGCATCTCAGCACAGTCGGGGAAACAGGGAGCAGGGGTAGTTTCAAAGGCTAGCAGCACAAAAAAAGAAGCTATTGGAGTAGAAGGCTATCTGGCATCTGGGGACCTCCACAGTGAATGAATAGGATTTAGCTGATTGTCGGGTTGATCGAGTGTATTTATGTTGAGGGGCACCAGAGCAGCAAGTTCATTAGAGTGCATTCCATTGAAGTACTTGTAAAACAAGCAGAAGGATGCAACATTGCGGCGATGGGACAAGGGCTGGAGCTTGGTCGATAGTGAGGGACCTATTAGATTAGATACTCTTTTTTGGACCTTGTCTAAGAGGGAGAGATTGGTGGGTGGTGCACCAGACTAGATGTGACAGCATCTCTGTCGTCGCATTAGATTCAGCAGGTGTTTGGAGAAGATGCAATGTGTAACATAAATTATGGAGTGGTTCAACCGATTCAAAAATGGGTGCACATCAGCGGAGAGTGACCAGCGTTCTGGCAAGCCCCAAACTGCTCGGAGTGCAGCTGTTGTTGAGAGGGTGCGAAAAAAGAGATAATGCAGAATGCGACGGCGGAGATGAACACCATTCTAAAAGAAGACTTCCACAAGTGTTTCCGGCAGTGGATGGATTGGTGGGCGAAGTGTGTGCAAGTACAAGGGGGCTACTTTGAAGGGGATTAAGATCCCAACCCCGTCACATATTTGAAATATTTTTTCTGGCCTAAGGTCAGATACGTTTTAGACAGGCCTCGTATTTATTTACAGTATTTTAAGGTCTATCAGGCGTATATATGCAGTGTGGTTCAACTGATTCAAAAATGGCTGCACGTCAGCGGAGAGTGACCAGCGTTCTGGCAGGCTCCAAACTGCTCGCATATATACGCAGTGTGATGATGTATGAAAGTGAAATCTGGCAAGTGAGGATTGAGGACATGCGTTGCACGGAGAGAAATGATATGAGAATGATAATTTGGGCCTTATAGACAATCTTAATTCTGATGACCTCAGAGAGAGATTATATCTAGACAGTATAGGGAAATGTGTGCAGAACAGGAGACTTCGATGGTATGGCCACAAATGAAAGTTTGAAGAATTTCAAATTGAACGATTTTCAATCTAGGAGAGAGTCTGCTTTGCAGGAAGTAATTCCTAACAAAAATATTTTTATGCTTAAATTCAATGTCAATGAATGTGGATATATATATTTTTTTTTGAAAATTACTCTGATTGAAATTATTCATAGTAGAAAAGAGTCTGTCATTTTGGCAGTTATTCCTCTGTGACGAACGTGAAAAAAATCCCCAAAATGAGTTGTGTCTTTTATGCGGTCTGATGTGGGTGGGTGGGTGCTTAGGTGGGAGTGATGGTAATAAAATAATAAATGTTATTAACACTTTCGCTACTAGTGACAAATTATGTTAACAATAGTAATATCACATCTCAGCCTATTGCTCACAACACTTCCAGAGACGTGTGTGACAGACGCCCATAACCCACTCGGGAATGCTGATCAGCTTGTGATAATGGTTGATATCACCATAAACCGTCGCCCCGGTATTGTTACGCAAAAAAAATAGATATTACTAACGTGCTGATTGGAAATCCATCAAAGATCTCATCAAAGATGCGCCTTAGAATAACTTTTCTACTCTAAGTGTGCCAGTGTTTGCAATATCACAGTTGAAAATATCTCAATTTGAAATTATTCAAACTCGAAAAAAAGGCTCCGTTGTTTTACAGGCAATAATTCCTAATGAAAGTGTTTTAATATAAATGCACCCGAGTAAAGTTTTCTTTTTTTCAGTATTTAAATAAGATAGAAAATAACTTGATCTAAAATAATTCAAACTTTATTTTTATGGAAATCGCTCCAGACAAGGCATGAAGCCACTTGATATAAGGAGCTAAAAGAAATGACTACTTCAAGGTCAAAAACTAGCCAACATAAATGTTAGATTGATAGATTCCGACCCAGAAAACAGCAATTATTCCCCCTTTGTCATAAACATCGATCATGAAATGTGAGGACTAAATGACAAAATAAGGGAAGCGAGAGTTACGAAGCTGCTGAAAGTAAACCCAAGATCCCCTTTCTACTATCCTGAGTTGACATAAATTCTTGATCAAAAATCTATTAATGATTAAACCGAATGTAAATGCCTGTTTTTAGGATTTTGTGATGAAAATTTGAAAATCTTTTTTAAATCAGGCATTTCTATAAAACGGAATAAAATAAAAATAAATGTTTGCTTCCTTCCCCACACATCGTCAATAATCTGGTTTCTCATAAAATGTTTAAAAAATAATGAAAATAAAAAATAAATGACAAAAGATGATTATTTTAAGCATCTTAGAATTACAGTTAAATCCACGTTTAATATTACAATTTTATTGGAGATTTAGAATGAACATATAATGGTGGTTTAAAGTGTATGTGTGTATATATATATATATATATATATATATATATATATATAAGCTTATAAGACAAGAATTTCACATGCAAAACACACATATATATATATATAAGGGGAGTTTGAATTACCTACTAGACACTATCCTTGAGTGTCTTCGGTCTCTCTGTACAAGGGTTTGTCAGGACAACCTGACATGAGGATACTTACCCCTACAAGTAAACCCTGACCAAATATTAAAAATTACATAGTATCCGCAGCACAAATAAGATCCCCTCAGCACGGCTATACACTTGCTCATACGAGGTATAGTGAATCTTCTCCTAGTGATGTTACCTCAAGTAACACCACGTAGCTGGATACTCCACCAGACTAGATGAATTCTTGTCCTGGAATCCGGTAAGACCAACAGACCACAAGAAAGATATACTATGACATACTTGACTGGTCAGTTGGGGAGAGAAGAAATTTATTATTCTTAACTTTTTTACTAACTCAATGTTTGAGAAATAAAGGAGAATTTTAATAGAATATTCGGGTATCTATGTATCTCATATAGAGATCAAGTGTTAGCCCCAGGAAGGGGCCCCTTAATTTCTGAGAACTTCGACTGAAGTAAAATTAAGCATTCAGGCATATATATATATATATATATATATATATATATATATATATATATATATATATATATATATATATATATATATATATTTAGGCAAATATTATTAAATAATATAGAGTGTTTTTGCTTGATAAGACTTTTTTATTTTTTCAATTTTCCAAATGGTCTATTTAGTGTTTCGGTCAAATCGGTTTATGTAAGTTCTGTGGGTTTCTTGTCCCATTTTCTAAAACTTACATACACCAATTTGACCAGAACACTAAATGGACCATTCGGAAAATTGAAAAAATAAAATAAAAGTCTTATCAAGAAAAAAACACTGTGTTATTTAATAATGTTTGCTTAAATGAACAAATTTTATAATAAATAATGAATCATTATTTATTATTACAATTAATAGGGGATATATATATATCAATGTATTATGTTTTTGAGAGCTTTTTATCCAATTTAAAAATTGGATGCATTTGGTTACGATAGAATAGTTTGGTTGTTTTTGTTTTATGGCATATCAGCACTTTTCGGGTTATTTCATGCCAAATCTGGTCATTTTGGTAAAAAGTTTTATGCTTCAAGTTCTTTATATCTTCAAATATTTATTTATGGTGATTGCTTTGGTTGTTTTGTAGAGGAAAATTGTTGTTTTTGTTATAGCTTTGCAGAGCATGATTGAGTTTTGCAAAGGGAAAGGAAACAAAACAATAACATCAATGTTTGGTGCAGTATTTTCAGACAACTTGATCTGGTAGCATCAGGTACAATAGAATAAATTAATATATCAAGCTGATTATTATCGTATTGTCTAAGTTTCTAACCATTAATTCACTTTGATCGTCAATAATATAATTAGGAAATTGATTATTAATTAGAACTTGCTTAATGTTTTTTAATTAGTTAAAGAATATTTTCCTGGTTTTCGAATATTTTCCTAGTTTAAGATATTACTTTTGCACGGTTTTATATATCTTTATCATTGCTATTTTATATCGATGTGAACTTTCACTTTTATAATTTAGAATACATGAGTTCTATACTAGTACATTTTTATAAGGAGGGGTGAGGAATACATTGTTGTTGAAATCAATAAGTACATCTATTTTTTTTATATAAATCGCTCCAGACAAGGCATGAATCCACTTGATGTAAGTAGCTAACAATAACGAAATATGATTATCACAAAGACAGAAGATGCCTATTGGCCTTAGTCTTGAAAAGACCAAGGCTATAGGTAGGAGGAAAACAAACAGTAGGAAGAGAGTTCAACAAGCCTGCAGTTCTTGAAAAGAAGCTACTTGAATAAGAAGCTGTATTACAATGAGGTATCAAAACAGCGAATTGATGGAGATCACTAGACCAATGAGTCAAACGAGCTTTCTGTTAATTTTAATAAATTAGCACAGAAAACTTGTTGTTTTATATATCTTCATTGTCATGACATTCTTTATAGATTTCTCACTAGTGGGAAAATAGAAAAGTCGAAAAGGGAGAGCACATCATATAGCCAGGACCAGTAGATATAGAGAAAACAGATAGATAAGGTTGAGTATTGATTTACTCCTCTCCAGGAGTTAGGCACAAGGCCAGTTTTTATCTTACTCCCACAAGTAAGATGTGACCAAAGGTCGGGTCGGGAAAGTGGGGTTTAAAAATTGCCTGGGCAGCCCCGTTGGCATTTCCCGGTAGGGGCGCCTCAGGCAGTAAGCAATAAACTTACTCCTCCCCAAAGAGGGGAGGCGAAGCCTAGGAGGGTGGACCTCCTAGAACTGCACAGGACAGACCCATAGACCGGCGTAAATCAAGCCCCGAAGGCCAAGACAATACCAGTCTATATAGTGCAGTATCCATCGGAACAGATACTACACTTTGATCTTAGCCAAAAGCCCAAAAGGTTGAGTAGGTGAAAATAAAGGGGCTGGCAGGGATTACAGATATTTCTAGGCTCGTTTTGTAGGAAGATTGGGTGCTAGTCCTATGTTAGTCAAAGCCAGGATGGCATCTGGAGAGAGAGAGAGAAAGTGTTATATATAGCATTATCGACCACTTCTTGTATCAAAAGTGGGGATGAAGTTAGTCATTGACACACACACACATTTTTAGTTTGAATTACCTACTGAGGAGTTTGAATTACCTACTAGATACTATCCTCGATTGTCTTCGGTCTCTCTGTACAATGGTTTGTCAGGACAACCTGACATGAGGATACTTAACCCTACAAGTAAACCCTGACCAAAAATTCAAAATAACATAGTATTTACAGCACAAATAAGATCCCCTCAGCACGGCTACACACTTGCTCATACGAGAAATAGTGCCCATTCTCCTAGTGATGTTACCCCAAGTAACAACACTTAACTGGATACTCCACCAGACTAGATGAATACTTGTCCTGGAATGCGGTAAGACCAAGAGACCACAAGAAAGATATACTACAACATAGTTAACTTCTTTACTAACTCAACGTTTGAGAAATAAAAGAGAACTTTAATAGAATATTCAGATATCTATGTACCTTATATAGAGATTAAGTGTTAGCCCCAGGAAGGAGCCCCTTTATTTCTGAGAACTTCGACTGAAGTAAAATGAAACAAAAAAAAATATAGATATGCATATGCTTATGTGTGTATATCTATCATATAAAGAAACTACTGAAGATACACATACAAACGATACATCATCGGATTCCATATGACCCCTTGCTGGTTATGATAAAAAATAGTAATGTAATATTTTTCCTCGCGGTTACTAGGGAAAACAAATTATTGTATTGGGGGGAGCAAAAATTGTTTTCTTTTATTTTTACTAATAGTTGTTCCTAAAATAACACTGAAACTAGATCAGTCAATTAGCTGCTGCTGATTTTTTTTTTTTTTTCTTTTTATTATATTGAAACAGTTGCCAGAGAGAGAGTAAAAGAAAGAGGGGGCAGTAATCGGGAGAGGGTCAAGAAGTACCATGACTGAGGATGTGTATACATCGTAAAATCCTAATATTTCCACTAAAAATGTGTTTAAATTCAAGGAACATCGCAGAGCTATAATTATATTATATTCGCTATTTTTAGCCCTGCAGACTGAGTTTCCCGTGTTTCTGTGAAACCGAAGATATTGATGGAAGATCAGACGAATGTATAGTGTCAATTGAAATTAAAAAATATACATGCTCTTGCACTAGTAATGCTAAACAAGAAATAAGGTAAATTTAGCACTTCCTAAATGGTGACCCTTAATTATCATTCACTTTAACTGGTGACTCCGATGTGATGTGAACATGCAAAAATAAAAACTATACTTATTCCAAATGAAAATGTCACTTATTTTGATCAACAAGAGTAAAAAAGAAATCAATAATAGAGACGAACAGAAATCTAGAGGGATAGATACTGCTAGAAAGAAAGTGTAGTATCTGTTCCGATGGATACTGCACCCCATGTATTTGCCTAAATACATTCTCGGCCTTTTGGTCAAGATCAAAGTGTAGTATCTGTTCCGATAGATAATGCACCCCATAGACTGGTGTCGTCTTTTCCTTCGGGGCTTGATTCCGCCGGTCTGTGGGTTTGTCCTGTGCAGTTCTAAAAGGTCCACCCTCCCAGGCTTTGCCTCCCCTCTTTGGGGAGGAGTATGTTTATCGCTTACTGCCTGAGGCGCCCCTACCGGGGAATGCCGACAGGGCTGTCCAGCCAAATTTTAATGGCCAGAGTGCTCACCTTTTCAGGCGCTGGCTTTTCAAATCCCACTTTCCCGACCTTGTGTCACATCTTACGTTGTGGGAGGAAGATAAATAAAATAGTTACGTTTCGTAACTTCTTGGCCTTTTGGCCAAGATCAAAGTGTAGTATCTGTTCTGATGGATACTGCACCCTATAGACCGGTGTCGTCTTCGCCTTCGGGTCTTGATTCCGCCGGTTTGTGGGTTTGTCCTGCGCAGTTCTAGGAGGTCCACCCTCCCAGGCTTTGCCTCCCCTCTTTGGGGAGGAGTAAGTTTATTGCTTACTGCCTGGGGCGCCCATACCGGGGAATGCCGACGGGGCTGCCCAGGCAATTTTTAATGGCCAGAGTGCTCACCTTCTCAGGCGCTGGCTTTTCAAGTCCCACTTTGCCGGCCTGACCTTGGGTCACATCTTACCTTGTGGAAGTAAGATAAAACTGGCCTTGTGCCTAACCTCCTGGGGAGGTAAATATAGAGAACCAACACATGGAGACATCGAACAGAGATAGAATCAATACAACAATGGACATCAAAGCAACAAATTCTCTCAATCTAAAACATGAGTAAGTGATCAGAATTATGAGAAAACCTTTTTTTTTTATTCTTGTTGTAATTAACTAAACAAAAAAGCCGATCAAGCAGGAACCAAAATTCCACAAAGAGATAAGAGTAAATAAAAATGTTTATTTTTGTATTACTGACTTTGAAGGAGTCTTTCATTCTGCATGCAAACTGATTATTCAACAAAAATACCGATGTTAAATTAGATGCTTAAAGAAATTTTACTCATTTTTTAAAAAACTATTTAGCTGATTAGTAAAAGGTATAAATATAGCGCACTTGTATGCCATAAAAAAGAGTAAGAAGCAATACTAACCCTACGGTAATCCTTTATAAACAATTATATACTTTGCTTCAAAATTATATTACTGCCAAAGAATATGTAATTCATTAATATAAAAAATTAGAAGAATACCCGTCCCAGGACGCGTAAAATTAATTCCGGAACAGTTTTGCATAAAATTAGTTCCGGAACAGTTTTGCATAAAATTAGTTCCGGAACAGTTTTGCATAAAATTAGTTCCGGAACAGTTTTGCGTAAAATTAGTTCCGGAACAGTTTTGCTTAAAATTAGTTCCGGAACAGTTTTGCATAAAATTAGTTCCGAAACAGTTTTGCATAAAATTAGTTCCGGAACACTTTTGTGTAAAATTAGTTCCGGAACAGTTTTGCGTAAAATTAGTTCCGGAACAGTTTTGCGTAAAATTAGTTCCGGAACAGTTTTGCGTAAAATTAGTTCCGGAACAGTTTTGCGTAAAATTAGTTCCGGAACAGTTTTGCGTAAAATTAGTTCCGGAACAGTTTTGCGTAAAATTAGTTCCGGAACAGTTTTGCGTAAAATTAGTTCCGGAACAGTTTTGCGTAAAATTAGTTCCGGAACAGTTTTGCGTAAAATTAGTTTCGGAACAGTTTTGCGTAAAATTAGTTCCGGAACAGTTTTGCGTAAAATTAGTTCCGGAACAGTTTTGCGTAAAATTAGTTCCGGAACAGTTTTGCGTAAAATTAGTTCCGGAACAGTTTTGCGTAAAATTAGTTCCGGAACAGTTTTGCGTAAAATTAGTTCCGGAACAGTTTTGCGTAAAATTATTTCCGGAACAGTTTTGCACCACTTTTATATCCCCTAACGAAGTCTAAATCAAGATATAATGCTAGTAAACCTTATGTCTAGAATCTTATTCCAATTTTTATCAAAATCCATTGATTTTGATTATACAAAATGTCTAAAATTAAGTCTTAAGCTTAAGGGGCTTCAGAAGAAATTGGAATTCAGGGAATCTTGCTTAATCGGTGTTTAATGACAAAGGATCAAATTCAAGGCAAATCTGAAACATGTCAAATGGGAGGTTCGGTCCATATTAGGCTCCCTAAAAAATCCTCTAAGATACTCCAAAGAAACTGAAATTTGGGGATTATTTATTAATTTATGTCTAACACCTATTATTAAAATCTCACAAAAATCGGAGGTATATGAATTTTCATGAAGGGCCTCTACTTCCTTTTGACCCCCTTTTCATTAAACTAAACTAAACTAAATACAGTTCACATTTGAACCCGTTACGCCTAGCAGCTAGCAGCATTCTTTAATGACCGGTTGATTAGTTTAGGAGTGAATCCTGTACATCCAAAGATATAAACATATAAACTTACCTAACTTTATACAGATAGAGAGTAGTAGTTAAGCCTAACCCCTATTACTTTCGACCTTACAAGGTATACGGCTTCACTAAAAATATTGTAGAAACTGACTTAACTTCACTTTTTAGCAACACTTTTTTATGTTATGGTTAAGAAAACCAACAAAGTGTCTATTTTTTATATGGGTTCTAGCTGACCCCTTTCCAATAATCATCCAAAATAAACAATGGAACCTGAAAACATATGCCTAGACTTTCCTTCAAAAGTATATTACTACCAAGAAATATGCAATCCTTGTAATTCAAACACAAAGTCTGTCATACCGTGTACTATGCTATTGTAGGTCTATGATTCAACATGAGGAAGGAAAAGTGCCAAACATGTATGAAAAAACGGGAAGCAGTAACCATCTCTCCTCCTCTCCAGTTTCCGTTTTGACCATCAGCTCTACTCGTTAAGATAAACACATTAATGAATAGTCATAGAGAGTGTCGGAAGTAAGGAGAACAAGCACGCAACTTGAATTGAGATTTACATATTTTTCATTTATTATATGATAAAGATTCGTGTCACCATATTTGTTGTGCTGTTTAAGTTCAACATGTGTGGATGTACATCCAGCTATACAGTTTTCCAGCATTCTGAAGCAGTAATGTTGGTAATGAACTCCTACCATTACTAACCAGCAGAGAGTTATCACTGTTGACAAAGAGAAGAGTCTAGCAGGCATGTGTACAGAGTGTGATTATGTATGGAGGTTAAACCTGACCAGAAAGAGTTGGAGACGTGCGTTGCATGGAGAGAAATGATATGAGAATGATATGATAGATGTGTAATGTGAAGCTTAAAGACAAGCTTAGATCTGATGAACTCAGAGGAAGATTAAATCTGGACAGTAATGGGAGATGTGTGCAGAAGAGTAGACTTCGATAGTATAGCCACATTGAAAGAATGGATGAGAGTTCTTGTGTTAGTAGATGTAGAACAGTTGGGGTAGCAGGTTCAGTTAAAAGGGGAAAGCCAAGGAAAACATGGGAGAAAGTAATGGATCTGAAGGAAAAAGGTAAAGACCTGGCCAGAGATAGGTTACTTTGGAAGTCAATTTCTTAAAGCCGTCCAACACATGCCAGCATGTAAAACAGATATTAAACCGAATATAATGATGGTGATATGTCACCGAAAAGCATTTAAGATTTCTTCAGTATTCAGTTGTGTCAACGCTCTCGTGTCAGCCAGAACAACTCTCTTTTAGTCAGTAATCTCTTTCTTTTATCTTAATTCTGAGACCCCAGTTTTCTTGGATCATTTGGGGAGTGGGGCGGCATGATCAACTATATTTTACCTTTTTATTGTGATCTGGTCATGTGACGTGCACATAATCGTACACAATGATTCTAAGTACCACTTCTTTTGTGAGTGTTGCACTTTGCGATTTTTGGTCAATAAATTTGATTTGAAAGGAAAGTGTGAAGCTAAACGAGTAGAGAAGGAAAGGCAGAGGCTTAACATGCCATTCACATGTCTTACTCTTTCTTCCTCGCTCTGCATATTTCAATTTATTGCCTTTATTTCCTTTCTTAATTGTTTGTATTCAATAGAATTTTGAGACTACATTGAACACTTAAAGAAATAATGTGTCAAATTATATAAAAAAAATGATTTAGATTGCGAATGTAAGTATATACATTTTATCTAAATTATTTTCATATAAATTTTGATTGGTCGGCCAGTTTCATATAAATAATGTAGAATCTAACTGACAAGTATCAGAAGTTGCATTTTGAGAAGGAAAAAAAGATAATAAAAAAACAATAAGAAACCCCAGAAACAATAGCAATCAAGTATTTGCAATCATTGATTTTCAAAAGATGCCTAATGGTCACAACGGACTGTCTGCTTAACAAGAGCAAAAAGCTTTTTAGATAATAACTATGTTTAACATATCAACTTTGACAGCTGGCATCCCTCGGCTGAAAGAAGAACCCATTCATATGAAAGAAAGTGTGGAATCATAAAAATACTTACCACTGGAAACACACACAAACACACATATTATATATATATATATATATATACTTAATATATAAAGTAAAGTTAGTCTCTTTATCAGTTCTTTGTCATCGATAGTTTTTATCCAACAAAATCAATATTTGATGCTGGTTCGTGAGTTTTCTTACGGATTGTTGCAGCATATTGTTAAGAATAAAACGTAATCCTGTCAGAAAATAGTATGTCTGGGTCAGAATTATTTTTAAATTACGTCATCTTAAAATATTTAGTTACCTTTTATTGGAAAAAACGGCAGACATTAAAAAAAAGAAAAGCAGAAAAATTGCACATAAACTCACTATCGGACAGTGCACAGGGGCGGCAATAAGTATGCATATAGCATGCGCACCGGGGCGGTGATAAGTATGTATGTAGCATGCACTCCGGGGCGGCGATCGGTACGTATATAGCACGCACATCGGGGTGGCGATAGGTACGTATATAACACGCGCACCGGGGCAGCGATAAAATAAAAAGGGGGATTAAGTATCTAACAGTGAAACAAAAACAGGAGACCTTAACGTAAGCATCTAATATGAACACGGGGATCATCATGTAAAAATAAAAATGGAATAAAGGATAAGCAATTCAACAACTAGCAAAAATAAACTCAAAAACTCATTTTGTATAGTTCTCCGAAATATTTCAGTCGTCTATTTTTTTTATTTTATTTACTTACTATTATATATTTTATTTATTTATGAATTTACCACCGAATGTTAAGTCTGCACTATTTTGGATTTAGTTAGTTTCTGTGGGAATTTAAACTGCATTTTCCTTCTTTTATTTGTCTTTTTGTTTAAAATAACTCAAAGCTTCTTTAGACTATATATATATATAAGAGAGAGAGAGAGAGAGAGAGAGAGAGATACAAAATAGTCCATTGCTAGAGCGTATGTCTTCCTGGCAAAGAAGGAACACATGAATGTGATCGGTGTTTTATAAGTGGTTTGTTACAGTACCGAGGCCAAAGGTTGAGATATAAAGCCCTTTACAAATATTCCTAAGTATTAATACTTATGTTTCATCTTTATATCTACCTTCCTAAGGCGATACATAAACTATCAAGTCTGTCTCATAAATTCTATTTTTGTGTATTCCCCATGGCCATATTCTCTAGTGCTTACTCATTCTCATTGCTAATCTATCTAACACATAAAATTATGTTGGCGGATCTAAATAGCATTTAAGCTGACAAACGAAAATGATGTGCCGCTTCTCTCAAATTGTTATATTAAATAAAACAAAAATAAAATTATCAATCGGTAAATAACCATATGAAATATTTATGATTAGGTTATTTTATAATTTGCCATTTAGTGTGTAGTTTATGAATATTGTCACTAATTGAAACCTCCCCACTTATATATATATATGGGAAAGGAAAGGATGAAGGTAATCCGACGTAATGGGAAATGAAAAAGGAAAAACCAAAAAGGATGTATTTTTTATGTGTTCATCAACGTTTCGCCTTTATTTGTAAGACTTCTTCAGGATGATAATATTAAGAAAAATGTCATGCAAGTACGTGAACATATTGGTAGGTATGGTTTGGTAGTTTTGTTTTACGGCATATCAACCCTTTTTGGGTTATTTAATGCCGAATCTGGTCATTATAGTAAAAGTTTTTATGCTTCAAGTTCTTTATATCTTCAAATGTTTAATCATCGTTTTTGGTTTGGTAGTTTTGTTTTACGGCATATCAACCCTTTTTGGGTTATTTAATGCCGAATCTGGTCATTATAGTAAAAGATTTATGCTTCAAGTTCTAAAAATAAAATAAAAAAGGGGAGGGAGAAAGGGAGAGGGGCTGTTGTTTTTGTTTTTGTTTTTGTAGAACATAATTAAGTTTTACAAAAAAAAAAAAAAAAAAAAAAAAAAAACAAACAAAAAACGTCAATGTAGGTGAATTTCGTCTCAGGGAGCCACAGGGCAGCCTGATCTGGTATCACCACGTGAACATATTGGGTTTACATGATGGTTGATTGGAGGGAAAAACTAGCCCCGTACTTGCATGACATTGTTTTGTTTTACGCCATATCCACCTTTTTGCTGGTTATTTAATGCTGAATACGGTCATTTTGGTAAAAGATTTTATGCTTCAAATATTTATTCATGGTGTTTTGTTTTTCAGCATATCAACTCTTTTCGGGTTATTTAATGTTTAACACGGTCTTTTGGTAAAAAGTTTTATGCTTCAAGTTCTATATATCTTCAAATATTTATTTATGGTGTTTCCTTTGGTTGTTTTGTAGAAGAAAATTGTTGTTTTTGTTTTTGTTTTTGCAGAACAGGATTGAGCTTTGCAAAAGGGAAAGGAAAAAATAATAACATCAATGTTTGGTGCATTTTTGGTCTGGAAGCCAGTATCTTCAGACAGCCTGATCTGATAGCACCAGTTTTATCCTTTTGTTTTCACCCATAATCTTCTTTAATTATTCTATCATCTCTTCTTCATTACTCATCGTTTTTGGCTAAGATCAAAGTGTAGTATCTGTTCCGATGGATACTGCACCCCATAGACTGGTATTGTCTTGGCCTTCGGGGCTTGATTTACGCCGGTCTATGGGTCTTTCCTGTGCAGTTCTAGGAGGTCCACCCTCCCAGGCTTCGCCTCCCCTCTTTGGGGAGGAGTACATTTATTGCTTACTGCCTGAGGCGCCCCTACCGGGAATGTCGACGGGGCTGCCCAGGCCAATTTTAAACCCCACTTTCCTGACACGACCTTGGGTCACATCTTACTTGTGGGAGTAAGATAAAAACTGGCCGTGTGCCTAACTCCTGGAGAGGAGTAAATCAATACTCATAGTTTTGATATGCCCCCCCCCCCCACCTTTAAAAAATACCCCATATCTGTTTACAAAAAGAACTTAATTTTTAGTTTCCCTAGGTTCACCTATTCAGTTAAGAGTATTTTTTTTACTTAAATTCTTTGAAATATGCAAACAGATCGACGTGTGAGTTAATTCAATGTTTTGGTCTCTACATAGAATTTATTTCTATTTGTTGATTATACATAAATGATGCTTTGCACATTTACGGGTTTTGTCCTACAAGAAACCAGGGCATTTAACACGTAACATTGTAATTGTTGGACATGGAAAACAGTTGTGGATGACAGAAGCAAAGTTAAAACGGAAATGTTAGATGAGATGTTCAATGTACCTTTTTCCGTGACAGAGACGATCTAGTCAACTTCCTGGATTTTCTTCCAAGTTTTCATTAAAAGTGTTTTGTTTTGAAGGATTTCATGCCTGTGACCTTTCTCCTCTGTAATTGAAATTTATGTAGCAGTAAACTCCAAATTGTAGAATTTATTATGTTGACAGCTTAACTTTTTCAGAGCCAATTGTTTTGTTCAATAATGTTAAGAGTATTGGTTTTGAGCCAAACGACAATGTCATGGGATGTATGGGTCTTTACTTCATCACTCTTGCTAAGATCCAAGTGTAGTATCTGTTCCGATGGATACTGCACCCCATAGACTGGTATTGTCTTGGCTTTCGGGCTTGATTTACGCTGGTCTATGGGTCGGTCCAGTGCAGTTCTAGGAGTTCCACCCTCCCAGACTTTGCCTCCCCTCTTTGGGGAGGAGTAAGTTTATTGCTTACTGCCTGAGGCGCCCCTACCGGGGAATGCCGACGGGGCTGCCCAGGCAATTTTTAATGGCCAGAGTGTTCACTTTCTCGGGCGCTGGCTTTTCAAATCCCACTTTCCCGACCTTGTGTCACATCTTACGTTGTGGGAGGAAGATAAATAAAATAGTTACGTTTCGTAACTTCTTGGCCTTTTGGCCAAGATCAAAGTGTAGTATCTGTTCCGATGGATACTGCACCCTATAGACCGGTGTCGTCTTGGCCTTCGGGTCTTGATTCCGCCGGTTTGTGGGTTTGTCCTGTGCAGTTCTAGGAGGTCCACCCTCTCAGGTTTTGCCTCCCCTCCTTTGGGGAGGAGTAAGTTTATTGCTTACTGCCTGAGGCGCCCCTACCGGGGAATGCCGACGGGGCTGCCCAGGCAATTTTTAATGGCCAGAGTGTTCACTTTCTCGGGCGCTGTCTTTTCAAACCCCACTTTCCCAACCCGACCTTGGGTCACATCTTACTTGTAGGAGTAAGATAAAACTGGTCTTGTGCCTAACCTCCTGGAGAGGAGTAAATAAATACTTCATCTAGTCGACATGTCCACTCACATACTCTAATTACTGAGTTTATTTCCTGAAACATTTTGGTGCACATCTCATCTCTATAAACAAGCTGTTCTTTGCCTAAATCTATATTTCCTTTTTTGTGGGGTATCCTCTACATCTGGTAGCAGTTATCTCCCCTTCTTCAAACATAATTGCATCGGTTTGCCAGTAGGCATCACTTTTCACCATCAGGTGGCACTAGAAGACGACCACAGAGTTATCTGCCCTTCTTGATTATATAAACCGATGACCATAGAGACAGGCTCTCTTTTTCAGTTCCGGCCACGGCAGACGGTAGCCATGGAGACGCTGCAAGTCTTCTTGTCTGACCCACAAAATCACACGTGTTCAAATTCATAAACACGTTTTTCCCGGTAAAAGATTTTTCTTCACACATGCATCCATATTCCTACAGAGATAATTTCTTCTTCAAAACATTTTATTTTCATGTACACAATTTCTTTATTGAACATATTTTCCCATGTGCGTTTCAATCATATGAACTATTTCAACTCCACACACATTATACATACATACATACATACACACAGATTTCATCATTCCACATACACACTGTATACTTATTAATGTACTCTTTCATTGTCATTACACACATTCAATAAACGCTTTATTTAAACAACCTATTGCCTGTGAATTATTATTTTGCCCTACATGTGACATTGCTTGTATTATGAACATATAACCGGGATTCCCTCTAGAACTCTAACAATCTTGACTTTTTACATCCTTTTACTTCTAAGTGTTATAATGTTTTGCTACAGAAAAGAAAACTTTAGTTGTGAGAATTGATGCGAACAATTTATAAGTTTCTGTTGTCCGATAAGAAATACATCTATAATGTTTAGGACGTTTATCTCATCTGTTTTTTGGTAAAAAGAAAGAAATTGCTTCAGCTGGGCAGGCTGGTGTTTTCTCTATGTTTCGAAAAATATCTAATATCGAGTTTTCTAAATTGTGGTTTTTCTGATGTTATTCAGTTTGGCAATACTTATAGAATTTTGCCTTTTTCTGGTAATTTTCATTTATGGAATTTTCTTAGAGTTTGCTTGAATTTATCAATAATCAATAATCATCGATTTTGTTTTATATACCCTTCAGTCTTTAGTTGGTCCCCCCGATTTATAAAATCGGGGGACTTATGTTTTGAGGCATTTCCGTCCGGATTTTTCTCCGCAACCATCCATTGAATTTCTCTGAAATTTTGCATGAAGTTGTAACTTTGGTCAGGTTAGAAAGTGACATTCTCCGATTTTTTAAAAAACATCTGGTTAGCCCCACAGGGGGTCGAAAGGCCCCAAAATGGCAAAAAATTACATTTTTTGCCTCATAACTTTTCATCCATCCATTTAATTTCTCTGAAACTTGGCCAAAATGTGGAGGCAATTGTTCCTAATAGAAAATAAGTATCGCTGACCTTGGAAAAAATCTGGTTCGCGCCCCCAGGGGGTCAAAAGCCCCCAAAATGGCAAAAAATGACCCTTTTCTCCCATAATGTTTGATCCATCCATTCAATTTTTCTGAAACTTGGCCAAAATGTAGAGGCAATTGTGCTGGATATGAAATGAGCATCCTTGACCTCAGAAAAATTCGGTTCGCGCCCCCAGGGGGTCAAAGGGGGGTCAAAAATGCCCCAAATTGCCCAAATTGCCCAAATTTATTGCATTTTACACTCGCCACATCGAGTCACATACAGAGGGGGACCACGCACGCATGCGCGGCTTGTTTTCTATTTGTATCCATTCACTGTTTTCTATAAATCCCACACATTTACTTGAGTTTGTATGGCTCATCTTGTAGTTTGACATTTGTGATGTACTCTTAAGCAATCTGTTCTAATATAGTTCGGCACTTCATTATTGAACAATCAGATTTCTGTGCATTTTATATCTTTCTCTTCTGTAAGTTGATCATCATCAGTATTGAAATGTGTTGGACGGCTTTAAGAAATTGTCTTCCAAACTAACCTACCTCTAGTGACGTCTTTATTTATCCCTTTTTCTTTTAAGTTTTCCTTGGTCTTTCCCTGTGAACTGAACCTGCTACCTTGAAAAGAAAATATTTAAATAATGACTAAAAAATATCAAGATAGAAGAAACCACTTATTTTAAACATTGTCTAATGTAATCAATACATTAATTGAAAAACTGGCCAAATAGCTGAAGAATAACAGGGCCAGTTTTACTACGAGGACTGTCTTTGTTAATTTTATGATTGGCAGACTATTGAAGGCAAACGCAACACATTAGGTCGAAGGATTTGCTGAAAGCACTACATTTGCCCAGAATAGAGGTTGTATTAAAGACGAATCGGTTATGCTGGTATGGTGATGTGGAGAATTCATACCCCTAGATAAACAGTTGCAGAAGCATGGATGTCTTGAATATCAGGAAGTTTGGCCATCCAAGGAAAACTTGGAAACAAGTGTTTAGACAAGACTGTACAGAGTGAAATTTTGACCTTTCGTCGATAACAACAGGACGAATTTCAACTTGACTGCGATAGAAATGTCTCAGTCAGGGAGAAAAAAGAAGAAATAAAAGAAGAAATATGCTTATACTTCTGATAAGGGTATCTATTACCGAAAATACTCAAGTTTATAAAAATAAAGTTTTTAAAGTAAATAAATAATTTATTTAAAAAAAACAAATATCTGCTTTGTTCAGGTTTCAAAATATTTTTTTTTAAAATATTCTCCTTATTATTGCCATTTCAGCAACGTTTCAATGTGTGACTTTTACAAACTATAAAAAAAAAACATTTGACCCTTGGACAGCAGAAAAGTTATGTAATATGAATAGAAGAAGAAGAAGAAGAGGAAAAAGATGAAGAAACAGAAGTAGAAGTTAATTGCATGCCTGAATTACTGTTTAATTAATGCCGAAACATGAAAACGATTTATTGAACATAAATTGTTACTTGCTCCAAAGCTGGAAGAGGACAACGATCATCGGTTGCAGTTAAAATTAATGAAGGCAACAAAGGGTAGATTGAAATCTCATCTTACGTGGTTTTCTTCTTTTTTCACAACAATTGTTTTCTATTATGTTTCGGAATATTTGAGATGAGGATTGATGAATTCAAACTACTATTCTCATCTTGGATTTAATTCTCCCAACGTTTCGGCTGACGTAACCTCCAACCTAATTCAGGTGCATCTTAGTTGTAAGTTGGAAATAAAACGAAATGAACCGTTGTATCATCTGTTGATAGTTTCATATTTGTTTAAATTAAATATTTTTTGTACGAATATATTATTATTAAATGTTTTGTTTTGCTTAACTGGTAGTGCACACATGCAAACATATAGTCAGCGTTCATTTTGTTATCTTAATAGCACAAATATATATTAAATATTATTTGAAATAATTAACAGAAACAAAGTAGGATATAATGCAGTATTATTACTTATAACTGTAGATCTAACTATGATTTTTAAAGGAAGCGAAATATGGAAAATCAATTTTTTGGCAGCCATTTGTAAAAAAAATGTGTATCTATAGTAAACAAGAGAACATCATTGGCTAATCGTATCTGTTGCTTTCCCAAATACAAGTAAATGGTGAATCGCACCGTTTATGCTATTCAAAAGAATTATCAGGCAGGATAGGATATGTAGTCGATGAAATAGATTGGAATTTTTTTTTGATTAAGTGAAAAACACGGATTGTAAAATTCTGTAATTCACTGGCCAGGCAGAATAAAATATCGATTTGGCAGATCCAATGCTATCTAGGTCTGTTGGCAAGAAATCCACAATATAACTTTATATATACTGATATGAAAATAGTTTGACTATTCGCTTTTAATTCTTTTCTCAATCCAATACAATCCTAAAACCAATATCAATCAGATTTTCCGATAGGAATGCTTGTACAGGCAGGTTCTCTGGAATTGGTTGAATGTGAGGAGGAATGTCTCTTTCTTCGGAAAGGTTCGGCACATCTCAATGTGAAACTTGGGAGCTGTCAATCGTGTGAACAACATTCTGATGTTTTTTAGAGACGGGGAGGGCGGGTATTGATGTTTTAATCAAAACTAAAAACTTAAAACGAAGAAAAAAGTTGTCAACGCCAACTGAAGAGTTGTGCAAGAAAATGTCAGAAAAGACAATCGTTCATGCATACAAATGTCGACATGGAAGACGCAAGAATAACGAGTGGAAGAAAAACAGGAGAAAAGAAGATGAAATTACAATAAGTAATAAATATAAAGAAAAAGAAAACAATGTATTTGTGACATAGACACAGGTAAACAATGGGTATATATATATATATATATATATACATGTATCTATGTAAATATATACATATATATACATACATGTATCTATGTAAATATATATATACATGTATCTATGTAAATATATATATATATATATACATGTATCTATGTAAATATATATATACATGTATGTATATAAATATATATATATATACATGTATCTATGTAAATATATATATACATGTATGTATATAAATATATGTATATATACATGTATCTATGTAAATATATATATATACATGTATCTATGTAAATATATATATATATATACATGTATCTATGTAAATATATATATATACATGTATCTATGTAAATATATATATATATATACATGTATCTATGTAAATATATATATATATATATATATATATACATGTATCTATGTAAATATATATACACATGTATCTATGTAAATATATATATATATACACATGTATCTATGTAAATATATATATACATGTATCTATGTAAATATATATATATATACACATGTATCTATGTAAATATATATATATATACACATGTATCTATGTAAATATATATATATATATATACATGTATCTATGTAAATATATATATACATGTATCTATGTAAATATATATATACATGTATCTATGTAAATATATATATACATGTATCTATGTAAATATATATATATATATACATGTATCTATGTAAATATATATATATATATATATGTATCTATGTAAATATATATATATATATATATATATATATACATGTATCTATGTAAATATATATATATATACATGTATCTATGTAAATATATATATATACATGTATCTATGTAAATATATATACATGTATCTATGTAAATATATATATATATACATGTATCTATGTAAATATATATATATATATACATGTATCTATGTAAATATATATATATATATACACATGTATCTATGTAAATATATATATATATCTATGTAAATATACATATATATATATATACATGTATGTACATATATATATATATATACATGTATCTATGTAAATATATATATATATATATACATGTATCTATGTAAATATATATATATATATATATACATGTATCTATGTAAATATATATATATATACATGTATGTATGTAAATATATATATATATATACATGTATGTATGTAAATATATATATGTATATATACATGTATGTATGTAAATATATATATATATATATACATGTATGTATGTAAATATATATATATACATGTATGTATGTATGTAAATATATATATATATACATGTATGTATGTAAATATATATATATAGTCTAAAGAAGCTTTGAATCATTTTAAACAAAAAAAAAAAAGAAAGTAAAATGCTGTTCAAATTCCCAGAGAAACTAACTAAATCCAAGATATTGCAGACTTAACATTCGTTGGAAAATAAATGAATAAAAAAATAAGTAAATACAAAAAATAAAAAGGGGGTTGAGTATCTAAGAATGAAACAAAAACAGGAAACCGTAAACGTCTAATATTAACACGGGGATCATCAGCTGCTTACCATGTAACTGTTTCGGAGATTTAAAAACAGGACAGTTATAATATTTATGGCTCTCCAATGGTACTGATAAACTACCATTTCCCCAATAATCAAGTGTCGAAATAATTCAGCTTAAAATTTCAATAATATATACATAAATAAATAATAATAATAATAATAATAAAATAATAATATATTACCCTTAAGACTACCGTATGATATGATAATTTGCATATCAAATAACATTAATTATAACAATAATGATAATAAAAATAATAATAAAAAAATAATAATAATACTATCTAAACACTACATCCAAGAACCATTCTGCAATATGGTAGCTAGCAATAAAAATATATAGGAATGAAAGTTGCATTAAAAAATAAATAAATAAAAAATAAAGCTTAAGTACTTTTGGTACCAGAAAGGTAATTAGATAAGAGGAAGGAAACCTAGCCGTACAGATCCAATACCCATATATACATATATGTATGTAAATATATATATATAAATATATACATGTATGTGTGTAAATATATATATATATAAATATATACATGTTTGTGTGTAAGTATATATATATATATATATATATATATATATATATATATGTATATATTAAACATACAACTTTCCACTCTACATGTGTATATATATATATATATATATATATATATATATATGTATAAACATACATATTCCACTCTATAATAAAGGCAAATGTGTATTTATTTGTATATATAAATATTTATATATATATATATAAATATATATACTAGTGTACACCCTCTGTCAAAAATGACGGAAAAAAAAGAATGCTTTGCCAGCATTCGAACTAATATTGATATCAAATCATAGAATTATATCAATAATCTAATTTTCCATATATGAATTATTATAAATGTCTGATTAAAAATTTATCCTATACATATATATGTGTACTTCCATCCTGTCATGCAAAAGTTAGCGAGTAAAACATGTGTCTTTTCGTAGCCCCCAGACGAAATTATTCTAAGAGTTGAAGGGAAATATGAAACAGTAATATGTAGACATATGTATATGTGCATAGATTCTCTCTCTGTCTCACTTTTACTCTCTCTTATATATATATATATATATATATAGAAAATAAAAAAATAAAATTATTATTTATGTATTCATCAACGTTTCGTCTTCATTTCAAGACTTCCTCAGAACGATTGGTCTGAAGAAAATAACACACAAGGTACAAAATATTTGAAACAATAGTACTAGGAGAAAATCTATTTTTTTTATTATATATATATATATATATATATATATAGTTTATGTAAATGTTTAAGTTCAAACAAAAGTTTATACAGTAGCTCAATAGTGTATAATACCACTAGAGTTTTAATATAATGATAGTTATTCAGAAAAAATTCTAAATTTCCTTGAAAAACACTTTATTTGAATACAATTGTTTCTGCCAAAGTATTCATTTCAATGATATACAAAAAATGGCAATCACTTACATAAAAGGCTTCATCAGTGCATATTTATATATTAAATGCGATGAGGCTTAAAAAAAAGTTTATAAGCATCCACATTCATTTATGTATTCATTTTTTTTTTTACTCAAATCCAAAGTGAATTTTTACTCAATACTATTTGTATTTAAAATTATTTATGTATATTTTCACTTTCCCTTCGTAATGTTTATATATTAAATGCGATGAGGCTTAAAAAAAAGTTTATAAGCATCCACATTCATTTATGTATTCATTTTTTTTTTACTCAAATCCAAAGTGAATTTTTACTCAATACTATTTGTATTTAAAATTATTTATGTATATTTTCACTTTTCCTTCGTAATGTTTATATATTAAATGCGATGAGGCTTAAAAAAAAGTTTATAAGCATCCACATTCATTTATGTATTCATTTTTTTTTTACTCAAATCCAAAGTGAATTTTTACTCAATACTATTTGTATTTAAAATTATTTATGTATATTTTCACTTTCCCTTCGTAATGTTTATATATTAAATGCGATGAGGCTTAAAAAAAAGTTTATAAGCATCCACATTCATTTATGTATTCATATTTTTTTTTTACTCAAATCCAAAGTGAATTTTTACTCAATACTATTTAATTGTATTTACAATTATTTATGTATATTTTCACTTTCCCTTCGTAATGTTTATATATTAAATGCGATGAGGCTTAAAAAAAAGTTTATAAGCATCCACATTCATTTATGTATTCATTTTTTTTTTACTCAAATCCAAAGTGAATTTTTACTCAATACTATTTGTATTTAAAATTATTTATGTATATTTTCACTTTCCCTTCGTAATGTTTATATATTAAATGCGATGAGGCTTAAAAAAAAGTTTATAAGCATCCACATTCATTTATGTATTCATATTTTTTTTTTACTCAAATCCAAAGTGAATTTTTACTCAATACTATTTAATTGTATTTACAATTATTTATGTATATTTTCACTTTCCCTTCGTAATGTTTATATATTAAATGCGATGAGGCTTAAAAAAAGTTTATAAGCATCCACATTCATTTATGTATTCATTTTCTTTTTACTCAAATCCAAAGTGAACTTTTACTCAATACTATTTACTTGTATTTAAAATTATTTATGTATATTTTCACTTTCCCTTCGTAATGTTTATATATTAAATGCGATGAGGCTTAAAAAAAAGTTTATAAGCATCCACATTCATTTATGTATTCATTTTTTTTTTACTCAAATCCAAAGTGAACTTTTACTCAATACTATTTGTATTTAAAATTATTTATGTATATTTTCACTTTCCCTTCATAATGTTTATATATGCATGTAAACGTTTTCAGGTTATTTAATACCGAATTCGGTCATTTTCGTAAAACTTTTCATGCTTCAAATATTTATTCATAGTGATTGGTTTGGTTTGGTTGTTTTGTTGGGGGGAAATGTTGTTTTTGTTTTTAGCTTTGCAGGACATGATTGAGTTTTGCAAAGGGAAAAGAAAAAAACAATAATATCAATGTTTGGTGCATTTTCGGCCAGGAAGCCAGTATCTTCAGACAGCTTGATCTGGTAGCACCAGAGCATGAAAACGTATGCATATAAATATATATGATGACAGTCGGTCAATAGCGAGCATAAATGTTTCGGAGTTGTGTCGTTAAGTGTGAATATGCCTCAACTACCCGGGCCAATAAAAGACTCTTTAAACTTTAACAAGTGTCTGAAAGAAACCCCTTGCGAATCTACACACTTCACACACCCAAGCATTGGGGAAAGGCAGGTGGTCATATATAAAAAATTGATTCGGAATTCACACCGTTCCACAAGATATTCTGTCCATCCTGACAATGACGGATCGAAATCGAAACGTTGGACATGAATCATGAATTTTCATGATTT
This sequence comes from Sepiola atlantica, assembly GCA_963556195.1. Lineage (NCBI taxonomy): Eukaryota > Metazoa > Mollusca > Cephalopoda > Sepiida > Sepiolidae > Sepiola > Sepiola atlantica. The sequence goes on along the minus strand of OY744540.1, from coordinate 72,849,702 downwards.
TTTTATTTCCAGAATTATGGAAACTAATTAGATGAAAAGAGCATTTGATTGTCGATTGACCGCAACAACGCACATGAATTGTTGATGGCTTTTAACAATGTGCGCATACATAAATATTTGAATATTTCTCACTCACACAGTGAAGTTGACAAGGTACTAATGTAATCAGTCACAGGAGATCTGAAGTCGAAGACTTGTATCCCATCTGTTTCTAAGGCTGCTGGAAAAATGGCTTGATCATTCTAGCATTCCAGAAAATATTGACTGCTAATGCAATCCTCTACCTAACCCTAACCCGACTCCGTATGCAATCCTCTCCCTAAACCTAACCCTGACTCCTAATGCAATCCTCTACCTAATCCTGACTCCTAATGCAATCCTAACCCTGACTCCTAATGCAATCCTCTACCTAACCCCGATGCAATCCTTTACCTAACACTAACCCGATGCCTGATGTAATCCTCTACCTAACACTAACCCTGACTTCTAATGTAATCCTCTTCCTAACCCTAACCCTGACTCCTAATGCAATCCTCTCCCTAACCCTAAACCTAACCCCGACTCCTAATGCAATCCTCTACTTAACCCTAACCCCGACTCCTAATGCAATCCTCTACCTGCATAAGAGTCAGATGCGTCCTAAGATGGGGAGGTACTGCTGCCACATTTGAGGAAGTGCCATTCAGAGAATTCTTTCTTGCCTTGGCAGAGTTCAAAGTTTACTTCTGAATTAAGTTGGGGGATGATCTCTTCTGCCCTTTTTTCACAGAAGGGCCATTGCTTGTATTTCTTTACCCTGTCGTTTTTCTATAGAAAATGCTCGATTTAGTTTCAATCTCTAATTCATTCTTGTAAGACATTCACAACAAGAACTCATCTTTTTACCATTTTGTGCCTAAGATAAAACAGAATTTCGATGAACAGAATTTCTTTCCAAGAACTTCCCTCCTGTGAAGCACATTACCACGGGACTGCTTCTCCACAGACTGCAACATGGTTGCCTTCAAAGTCAATGCCATTAAAATACTTATCATAAACCGTCCACATAAATAATTGCATTTTGTTTATTTCATTTAGTTTCAGTCCTCTCATAATATTCTTCATAATTCAAACTGATAATCCATTCCATCTCTTTAACCTTCATTCTCGGGTGGCTTTTGGCCTTTCATAAGTGATGGCCCATGAGTAAAAAGAACAAAAACAAAAAAAGAACAACAGCCTGCACTTGGTGACTTCAATTTGTCCCTGGTGATACCAGATCAGGCTGCCCTGTGGCTCCCTGAGACGAAATTCACCTACATTGACGTTTTTTTTGTTTTTTTTTTTTTGTTTTTTTTTTTTGTAAAACTTAATTATGTTCTACAAAACTAAAAACAAAAACAACAGCCCCTCTCCCTTTCTCCCTCCCCTTTTTTATTTTATTTTTAGAACTTGAAGCATAAATCTTTTACTATAATGACCAGATTCGGCATTAAATAACCCAAAATGGGTTGATATGCCGTAAAACAAAACTACCAACTACCATCAATTTGTCCCCGGAAAATGTAGAACTTGATTCATTAGTGCTGAAATTTAAAACTTACCATCTTCTTTCGTTCTCCGATTTAGGATGCTTACTCCCCTCTAATAAATGCCTGCGTTACCATTTCACACGCCACACACATCCCAATGACAGACGGTCATTTGAGTTATAAAGCAATTACATGAATTCTGGTTTAATTAGCTGAAGTAACCATCTACCTTGGAGGGTGGATTATTTCATAACAAAACAAAAATGTTCTTTCTGGGTGAGACTGTAAACTTTTTGAATGACTCATGATATGGAATTGTTTTATTGACTGATGACGAAGTTTCCCTCCAAAAGATTGGCATCATTCCAAATTTGCATTGCATGTGTATTAAAAAAACAAAAAAACTCTGAATATTTGACGTAATTTAAATCGAAAAGCGACATCATACTAAGTGTTTAATTGATAATAGGTTGAATAAACTGGGTTCCCGTTGAATCGGGGAATCTGCCTTTTATCAGCTTTACTATATCTGTAGGCTTTTAACCCTTGATCTCTCTATCGGTAAATGATTTCGAACCTCCATTATCGCCAAAGTTTTTAATGTCTGCACCAGCACTAATATATATATATATATATATATATATATATATATATATATATATATATATATATATAAGTATTAATAATATGCACTTCATAAATATTTTCCAACCCATCTCATCAATTTTCCATCCATTAGATCACAAGTCTGAGAATAACAATTTCCATAATTTCCTTTTTTTCGTGTCTTTTTATAAAAAATAGTTATTTAATTTTTGTACTAATTTATATTTTAATTAAATTTACATCATTATATTGCTATTTTTATAAAGTTAGGTATGTTTATATGTATGCACAGGATTCACTCCTAAACTAATTAACCGAACATTATGAATTTTAGAACACAGCTTCTAGGCATATGGGTGTGTAATATAAGATATATTTATTTTATTTAAAGGAGCCTAAGAGTGGAAGCACTTCATGAAAATTCAGACAACTGATTTTTGTCAAATTTTAACAATAGATATTACACATCAATTAATAAATATTTCCCAAATTTCAGTTTCTTTAGAGTATCTTAAAGGTCTTTTTTAGGAAGCATGATATGAGCACAACCTTCCATTTGTAAATTCAAATATTTTAGATTTACATGAAGTAAGCAAGATTACCTGAATTTTAATTTCTTCTTAAGAGCCCTTAAGCTTAAGTTTTAAATTTTAGACATTCTCTAGAATCAAAACCATATAATGGATGTTGATCAAAATTAAAACGGTAGTACATGAACCATAACTCTTAAGTTGTGATAAGAGTATATGTTCCATCAACAGTTGTATGTTATTGGGATAACTGTAGTGCCATGTCATGCATGAAACAGAAACTGCACTTATCTACAGTTGGCTTTCCCGAGGCCACAGCCCCATAGATAAAGACTCGGCT
>OY744540.1:72764215-72841715 GCA_963556195.1 Sepiola atlantica | reverse complement strand
ACCACGTAAGTACATAAAAAAGTTTATACATTTCTTTAGCTATTTTATTTTTAAGAGCGGTCTAACATGTCAGGCTTGATATGTACAAGCACCAAACCTAAATACACCAACGTTTATTATATTTTCTAAAGTAGCAACATCAATAAAAAAAATTGGCGCAGTCACCAACGATTAACTTTCAGTCACCTAGGAGATAACAGATCGAGCAAATATCCCGGCCCGACAAAAGTACACTTTCTACACTGTGGCAATTTCTATTTTTGTTACACTCCGAGGTAATCATTTTCTTAAGTACATAGATTTTCCACAATTCAAAAGCGACAATTGTTTCTTTACATTAAAACAGGGGTGGGCAACCTCCGGCCCGCGGGCTGGATGTGGCCCGCGAAGGCTTAGCGTCCGGCCCGCCACCTTGCTACGCTTTATTATTGCAATCCGGCCCACGGATCTCCCAGTAAAACTCATCTCATTTTGTGACATAGACGTTAAAGTAGGTTTCGATTAAGATTTACAGTGGGTTAAAAATGTATAAATATCAGCGAGCGATGATGTATGTATATTTCATTTTTCTTTAACTATTAAGAGATAAAAATAGAAAAAGAGAAAGCGAGCAGCAAAGAGGAAACATGAGACGAGGAAAGGGCATGAAACAGAGAACTTAAGTGAGGTGTATCAAAACGAATGCTGGATCAACTTGCTACTTCCCCTGTCATTATTTTTTATGATTCCAAAATGGCTCTTCGTCGGCGCCTTTTATAACATTACATACAGAAGTCTCTTGATAAAAAATATCAGATTTGTAGAGTGTTTAACGCAATTTTTGAACAATTTATTCATGTAAACAAAATATAGTAATTCTGAGATTTCGTTTTTCACTCCGGCCCACAATATCCTTCCAAAAGTCTCATCACTTTGAAAAGGTTACCCGCCCCTGCATTAAAACTATCCGTTGTGACCTATTTGCGTTCGTTTGGCTGTTTACACATTTTATTTAATTCTTTTACATTTCTCCCGGGCAACGCCGGGGGACGGGTACTCACTAGTTTAAATAATAAAGTAATATGTTTGAGAACTTGGTTAAAATTGATTATTTTATTAAACAGCAGATATAATTATATATACATATATAACATATATAATTATATATAATTATATATACATATATACTATATATAATTATATATACATATATACTAGAAGAATACCCTTTTCCCGTCAACAGACCCTGCCACTTCAACTTTTCTACATCTACTAACTCAATTCTTTCAATGTGACCATACCATCGAACTCTCCTGTTTTGCACACATCTCCCTATATTTTCCAGATTTAATCTTGCTCGGAGTTCATAAGATAAAAGTCTGTCTTTAACACTCACACGACACATCCATTGTATCATTCTCATATTATTTCTCTCCATGCAACGTATGTCCTCAACCCCCATTCGCCAGGTTTCACTTCCATACATCATCACACTGCATATACATGTTTGGTTCAGAAGAAAAAAAATGTAAATAAAACGTCATAGTCTTCAAAGATGCAGCATATGGAATGTTCTAGTTATTTTGGAAAGAGTTGCCACAATTGTGTATCTGCCAAGTCAAATAAATGAAATTGGTAGAGGAGGGGGGGGGGAGGAAATGTTTCCAAAAAGACAATTTTTTTTTATTTTGTTATTTATTCTTTTACGTGGAGAAATAAAAAAAAATCAGAATCCATATGAATACAATACAGTATCATCTGTGTAAAAAAAAAAAAAAATATGTATATTTGTAAATATCAAACAAATACATTTTTTTTTTTTTTTTAATTCGGTTATTGTCAGAGACATTTCGGTACTTTTTTTATCATGGATGGAAGCAAAGTTCTTTATAAAAGGACAGAATATATTAACATGTGAATAATAGTGAAGATGAAAAACCAGTTATCTATATAGACACACGAATCAATATTTGTAAAATTGTATACGACTTATTTAGTAACTGCATAAAATTAATGCACACATTATATATATATATATATATATATATATATATATGTTATCCACAGACAGCTGTTCCACTATATCACATCTATTCAGTGTGGCTAGATATGACGAGTGTTTCAAGCTAAGATTCTAAACCAAACTGCAGTCAAGACATTTAACCTTTACAGCATCATACTCTCAACAAAACTAAGGGAAATTATCTTTTTTATATTTGTTTACATTAACGTCTACCTAGAGAGCTCAATTTTTTTACGAAGAGCAATATTGTTGAAGAGAAGTGCATTCGAAATGAAAATGGAGTGTTTCCATTTACTTGCCTTACCACGATGGCAGAGTTAGACACAAGGTCGGTTTTTAATGTGGGGAATATCCAGTTTCCCCCCAAAAAAGGGCATTCTGAATTGGAACAAAAATTAAAATTGTCACAGTCTAGAAGGATTTCTCCTTCACTGTCCGAGTGAACATAACAAGAGGGATGCTTGGAAACACCAGTATTAGAAATTGTTGACTATTGAGTTTTCATGGAACCGTGAAAATCTAGAAGTTGCTGAAGCAGTATCTGGTCCAGTCATAAGAATTGAGAAAGAAATTGTATGGGAAGCTGTAAGATGAAGAAAGCTTAGGCTGGAGGACCCTCACGCATTGTTGCTGAAATGTTGAAGGCTGCGGGTGAAACAGGCATTGAGATGATCATAGACTTGACAAATCAGAGCATAAAGGAAGAAGTTGTCTCGAAAAACTGAAAACTTAGTACAATTGTGAACTGTTATAAGGTAAAGGTACTTAATTTGGCATAATACATTGCAGCGGACGTCATGCCTAAGGTAAATACATTCCAAAGGATGTAATTTTTATTTAATGTAGAAATAAATGTACTTGCCTAAATACATTCTCGGCCTTTTGGTCAAGATCAAAGTGTAGTATCTGTTCCGATGGATACTGCACTCCATAGACTGGTATCGTCTTGGCCTTCGGGGCTTGATTTATGCCGGTCTATTGGACTGTCCTGTGCAGTTCTAGGAGTTCCACCCTCTCAGGCTTTGCCTCCCTTCTTTGGGGAGGAGGAAGTTTATTGCTTACCACCTGAGGCGCCCCTACCGGGGAATGCCGACGGGGCTGCCCAGGCAATTTTTAATGGCCAGAGTGCTCACCTTCTCGGGCGCTGGTTTTTCAAGCCCCACTTTCCCGACCCGACCTTGGGTCACATCTTACCTTGTGGGAGTAAAATAAAACTGGCCTTGTCCCTAACCTCCTTACGAGGAGGTAAATTAAAATTTAACATGTCAGAAATCTAAATTAGAATTCATAGAGTTTATTTTTGTTTTAATTTACTATTTTTTTTAAAAATAAATTGGTGTACCAAAGTTTAAACGAATGTTTTATTCCTACAGACTTAAGGGGTTCCCCGTACTTTAAAAATTTCCCCCTTAAACCTAGAGAAAAACATTGTATACTTTTTACGGAGATTTAGCTGAGACATAGAAGCAAGAAGAAACAAAAAGCAACTTTTTGAGTCAACTTTTTTAGATTTCCACTTAATAAAGCGACTAAGATTGAACAAGTTTCATTGTTGAAAAAACATTTACACACATTTTTTGTTCATATAAAAATAGTGCTTTATTAATCCTGTTGAATTTCATACAAAGGAAAACTAAGTAAAAATGAAGATTGAGAAACTGAAGAAAATAATAAGATTGTAAAAATAGAACAAATCTAAAGTTTTCTATAATCCAAGAATCAAAGAAAGTTCTGTCTGGCATCTTTCCATTTATAGTCTGGAAAAGAAACACATGCATACAATGTGTGTTTGTAATTATATATATATATATATATATATATATATATATTATTGGCGTCTTCTCATAAAGACGTTCTACCCCCCCCCACCATAAAAATAATGTAATTTATCATTACAAATGTAGTTGCAGTGCTGACTACGTGGGTAGGACGACGTTAAGATTGGATAGTAGGGTCCAACAGCACATTCCGAGTAGGATCAGGATTGGAACCTTCCAATCAACAGACGTTCAAAACAACACATACGGGTCTCTCCATTAGAGACCATTTACTTAAAAACCCGCCGTGCGCTAAGAATTTTAGCATGGACTCCTTCACTATTCTCAGTAATGCTCACTCGTTATATCATCTCAAAATCTTGGAGACGATCCACGTTTGTCTTAAACGTCCCTCCCTTTGCAAGCAAAGGGAATGTCTATTGGGACTAGATGTGATCAGTCTCTAAGATTCATCCTCCATTGTACATATAACATAACGCTATTTTATTTTCTGTACTCTCTCTTTTCACGTTTTTTTTTAATTTTTTTTTTAAAATCCCTTGGTTTTTTTTTTTTTAATCCCTCGATACAGCATTTGTTAAGAGAGGGCGAAACTGGTCGGCTGGCATATTATTATTATTATAAATTTTTTTCTTCTCTTCATTAACTTTTAATCATGAACGATAGAATTCGTCTTCCCTTCATGCTTGCAATATATATATATATATATATATATATATATATATATATAGTCTAGGAAGTTTCTCAACCATTAAAACTATATAAAAAAAAATATATATATAAAAAAAACAAAAAAACTTATAGTCTCAAGTCTTCCAGTGGAAAATCACTCATGTAAGTCAATTTATTTTTTACAGTTATTATATTAGTTAGTTTCTAACACTATTTTAAGGGATCATCAGTTGTTTACCATGAAAAACTGTTTCGGGAATTTATATATATATATTGTGTGTGTATTTAGGCAGCATTTTCTCATTTATGCAAACATTGTTAAAAATAACAGAATTTGTCTGTTTAATTATACCTTTTTTATTTTTTCAATTTTTCTGATGGTCTTTTTTGTATTAAAATAAAAAAAAAAAAATAAATGTTCCCTAGGTTTCACAGGTTTCCCGAACGTTTTCGATTTTTCTTCGAATCATCCTAAGATGTCAAAAGCAACCGCGTTTCTCCGCCGTCTTTTTAAAATTCTCTTCTTTCTCCAGCTTTTTGGTTCATTTGCTTTTGACACCTTAAGATGATTCGACGAAGAATCGAAAACGTTTGTGAAACCTATGGTACATTTATTATTAATTATTTGGATTTTAATACAAAAAAAACATCAGAAAATTGAAAAAATAAAAAAAGGTATAATAAAACCGACGAATTCTGTTATTTTTAACAATGTTTGCATAAATATACATATATATATATATATATATATATATATATGTATTCAAATATGTAATAAAAATTTTTCAAATATGTAATCTCCTCGTTTGGGTGCTTGAAAAGGCCGGAGGGTCAAAATAAATTATCACACTGGTGATTATGTGATTCCGTGTTACTTTATTCTTGCTCTGTTTATTACATTGAGCTCTCATACTCGGATTTCCTTCTGGAATTTATTTCACTCTAACACTATACACATATATATATATATATATATATATATATATATATATAAATAAAATAAATAAATAAATAATAGTAATAATAGTAATAGGAATAAATAATAATACATAAATAAATAAATAATAGCAAAAATAAGAACTAATAAAATAAATAAGTAAACAATAAAACCAAACACACAAACGATAGAATAAAATGAACTCAACCACACACCCTCTTCTCTCTTTCATTCGGCCGTAGCGATAACTATAAATCACTAACTCCAGTCTTTTTATTTAAATTTAAAAAAAAACAAAAAACAAACAAAACCCTAATCCTGAAGACGACTACGAAAGTCGAAAGCGCTCGAGAAAATGGCCGAATTAAAAACTATCGGCGAAGTACTATACGGATTGCCACCTGAAACCAGAAAGATGGCTCGACGGTTTGAGAACCTCACGATGGAAAATATACAAACGCGAAAGTTCCGTAATGTTCAACAACGCTTGCTTAGATAATGACTTGCTGCCTAAATATACATATATATATATATATATATATATATATATATATATATATAATTTGCAATTTGTAGTCGATGGTGTGCATATTCCTTTTTGTATTGTTGTGCCCTTATACATTGTTTAAATGTATCGCTTTAAATATGTAATGAATTTTGTTTAACTGTAAAATCCTGATTCTGTTTATTTGTATGGTTCTATCAAATAATAATTATTTTTTGGAACAGTTTGAATTCATCGGAATTACAAATAATGTATCTCTGCTCTAGAAACTATTGGACGAATCAAAAAATGATTTACTCGGATTTTTGGCAGATTACTTTTGTAGAGATTGTATAACCAAACAGTAAGATAGACATTTTATAACATTAGTAGAGTCAAGAAAACTTACATACTTAGACTTTTTTTTTCTTTCATGATTCCGCTTTATGTGCGCCAAAACAAATGGAGAGTAGAAAATGTATTGTTGAAGCACTTTTGGCAATCCTGTAACTTTTGCTTCCCCTAATTTGCCACTCAGTCCATATGTTCTGTGAGCGATGATTCTGACAAATGGGGAAGAAAACGTTAAGAGCAGTAACTGGAGATGACTTGTGTAATTCTCTTTCTAATCTTGTTTTCATGTGGCTAATAAGAGTGCTGGAGATAAACATTTTACCTCGGCTGACGTTATCCATCTGATAGTCAAGGACTTAAACATTGGAGTAACCTCGAAGGAGGCTGTCCTATCAGCAGATGCATACTCCTGGAGCTGCTGTATTGCCATTTGGTGAATGGAATCTGGACCATGCAGTGCAGCCTCTCGATGCCATATTAGCAGGAACTGCTACGACTTTTCTTTTCTCTAATGGTTTACAAAGATAATCTTTCTTTTACCCATTTTTCTTGGCCTTTTGGCTAAGATCAAAGTGTAGTATCTGTTCCGATGGATACTGCACCCCATAGACTGGTATTGTCTTGGCCTTCGGGGCTTGATTTACGCCGGTCTATGTGTATGTCCTGTGCAGTTCTAGGAGGTCCACCGTCGCAGGCTTCGCCTCCTCTCTTTGGGGAGGAGTAAGTTTATTGCTTACTGCCTGAGGCACCCCTACCGGGGAATGCCGACGGGGCTGCCCAGGCAATTTTTAATGGCCAGAGTGCTCACCTCCCGGGTGCTGGCTTTTCAAACCCCACTTTCCCGACCCGACCTTGGGTCACATCTTACTTGTGGGAGTAAGATCAAAACTGGCCTTGTGCATAACTCCTGGAGAGGAGTAAATCAATACCCATTCTTTATGTGTTCTGCTCTATGTTCCTCTGCTAACTCCTTCCACAAATCCTCAAATTCCAACATGACAAGTCAAAAACTAAAACATAAGCATAAACCCAAAACCCCAACTTCTTACATGGATCCCTACTATCAGGTCTCTTTTTCCAACATCACGGGTCAACGTTCCAAAGGTTGAAATCCATTTACAGGAGACCAAACCGAACCTATTATTTGGCCATCAGTTTCTATGAATGACTTCATGATCACCGGTTATTCAAACATGACCTCAAAATCCGACCTCTAACACCGTTATGATTATAGAATCTTTGCCCACATCAGGGACGGCTCTCCATGTGGTAGGGATACTACCTATGAAGACCTTAATTTGCCCTTTATGTGTTTCCGTGTTTCACTTGCGCACAACACCACTTTAATCTTTGCTCTTTATCGTCCCCTCACCGATGGGGTTACTGTCATTGAGAAAATCTCTGACAAAATCGACAAGATTTTGTCTGCTCACCATTTTGCTAGCATTCCTGTCTGTGGTGACTTTAATGTTCACAATGTTGAACGGCTAGTCGACTCAAACAAGACTGATAATGAAGCTCGTCCACTGTTCTGTCTCCGCTGGGATCTTCCGATCACTCAGTTGTTTTGAAAAGAATGTATCCTGCATCGCATCTGATTTAACTGATTGGTTAACAATTCGGTTTGAGAGCTTTATACCCTCAAAGAAATTCCAACAGAAACCAAACTGCCAGCCATGGTACACCCCAGAATGTGCCGCCGCCATTGCTTACAGAAATCACTATTTAAATTGGTTTCAACAAAATAAATGCGTTGAAACAAAAGTCGCCTTTAGGACTGCCAGAAACCACTGCAAAAGAGTAATTAAAAACTCGTGAGAATCACATGCACAATCTGTTAAATCTAGAGTGGTTGAATAGAGGCTTGGTTCCCACAAGTTTTGGCAAATAACAAAGTCCTGAACAGAAGCGTGACCTCTATTTCAACCCTTATCAATGGACCAGAAGTGATTTCCTCAGCATCCGATAAAGCCAACATTTTTGCAAAGAACTTTGCATCAAATTCCAACCTTTGTGGTCAGGGCCGCCTACATCTGAATTTCCTCCTATGACTGAAGACACTGAGCGACATGCATATATTTGTCTGGGATGTTGCGAAACTTATCAAGAACCTCGATGCCAGCGAAGCAACTGGTCCTGACAACATTCCAATCATAGTACTTAAAAACTGCAACAGGAACTAGCTCCCATTCTTACGAAGCTGTTCAATCGTTGCTTAAAGGAGAAATGCTTCCCATCAAATTGGAAAACTTCATCAGTCTGGCCAGTATTTAAAAATACTGGAATTCGGTCTCGTGCATTTCAGTACAGAGCAATCAGTCTCCTTCTCCAAAAGCTCGCCACAGAGACCCCTCCACGAGCTCGCCTGAAGTCACGACACCCATTCTCGGAGCATGCCCACCAGCTCCTGCTTTCAACACCCGGTGACGTCACAAAACGAATCTGGCTGAAACGTTGCTGGACGGAGGAATGGCAGGCAGCAGATAAATCAAGGTTGCACACATTTGTGGAGGACCCGGATAACCTACCAGGCATGGACCTCCCTCGCCGGCAGTGGACAATGCTCAACCGCCTCAGGACAGGTGTTGGCCGTTTCGCCGCGACCATGAAAGGATGGGTACTCAGGGACTCGGCTGTCTGTGACTGTGGTCACTCTGAACAGACAGTAGACCACATCATCGAGTCATGCCTTAAATATCGACCACCCAACGACGAAGCCGGCATAGCTGCGCTAGACAACAAAACATTAACATGGCTTTTCTTAACCTAGCTGGTGATCTAACAGTGAGATGCTGTGAAGCAAACGAAAGAAAAAGAAGAAGTCTCCTGTGCATCATGAACAAGTTGCTTTGTCAATCACCTCAGCAGAAACAGCCTACTCAGTGACAAGCAATACGGATTTCGTCCTGCAAGATCAACAGCTGATGTGCTGACTGTAATATCACACAGGAACAGTGAATCTATAGACGGGGGCTTAGCTTCTAGAGCTATAGCTCTTAGCATATCAAAGGCCTTTGATAAGGTTTGACACAAAGGTCTACCTCACAAGCTTGCTAGCTATGGAATATCTGGAAATGTCCTCACAACTATCAAATCCTTTCTCTTATACAAATGAAATTTGGAGAATATTTATTAATTGATGTCTAATACCTATTGTTAATATTTCAACAAAAATCAGAAGTATATGAATTTTTACAAAGGGTTACCAACCCTTCTTTGCATGAAATTTAACTAAATATAGCCCACATTACTCACATTTACGCCTAGCAGATGTGTTCCAAAATTCATAATGATCGGTTAATTAGTTTAGGAGTGAATCCTATGCATACAAATATATAAACATAGCTAACTTTATATAAATAATAGAAGTATACTAATGAATTTTGTTTAATTGGTGTCTAATATAGCCCACATTTGGACCCCTTATGCCTAATAGCTGTGTCCTAAAATTCCTAATGATCGGTTAATTAGTTTAAGAGTAAATCCTATTCCTACAAATATACAGGGTGATTCATAAGTCACTTCACTTAGCTATTTAAAATGATTACCATATGAAGCACAAACATACTATGAACTTTTGATAATTGTTATCTTACTCTCTAATTACTGCTATTTGTTATTTTAAATTTGTTCGTTTATATATTTGTTTCTATATATATTTATTTCATAATCAATCAAATATGCTACAAAGAATCGTAAATTCCTTGCAAAAAAGAATGGAGCTATGCATGCAGAACGAAGGTGGAAATTTTAAAAATTTGCTGTAAGTTTAATCTCCCATAAAGGAATTTGTTGAATAAACTTTCTGTTTTGTATTACCGTATTTTTTAACTTTAGAATTTCAAAAGTAAATAGCTAAGTGACTTATGAATCACCCTGTATAATATATAATCATATACACGTACCTAACTTTACATAAAATGAGATATAAATCCATTATGTATATAACAATAAGTAAATAAGGTGAAAATATAGAATTTCAGAATCTAGACACCGATTTCTTAAGTCGAATAAAAAATGGAAGTAAAATTCTTGATAAATCGAGCAGAATCCCTGAACTTTTTGCAGGAAACATGAAATCTCTTTTTTTGTGCTCGTACACCACAACCAACGATTTGTTTTTGCGATTTTTTTATATCAAAATTCTTTCACACCTGCCGCAAAACGCAAGACAAAGCGTGCGCTCGAAGACCACATTTATCAAAGTGAGAAATGGAAAAGGTTAAAAAATATATAGATATGTAAATCATTCGAATAAGTTTTAAATTCATCTGAACAGAATTCAATAAAAACGACATTCCATTCTACATTTTGCTTAACCTATTCCCTTTCACTTTTTTTTAACTACCCATCCAAAACTAGGCAAGTTTTTTTATTTTTGCTTAATTATCCCTTGTATTTTGAATAAGTGAATGTGATAATATTTTTTATAAAATTATCAATATTTTGGAAGTTACATAGTTTGAAATTTATCCTGTTATTATTATTATCGGTATAGGCATTACACACACACACACAAACATATATATATATATATATATATATATTAAATTCCCGAAACAGTTTTTCATGGTAAACAACTGATGATCCCTTAAAATAGTGTTAGAAACAAACTAATATAATAACTGTAAAAAATAAATTGACTTACATGAGTGATTTTCCACTGGAAGACTTGGGACTATAAGTTTGTTTGTTTGTTTTTTTAATATAGTTTTAATGGTTGAGAAACTTCCGAGACTATATATATATATATTCCATGATAAATGGCAGTATACTGAAATCATATGACCTTAATAGGGTTAAGATTAAAATTCATATACACTAAATATACAAAAGCTAGGAAATTCCCAAATTTTTACACTTTTATTGTCATTAAGGGTATGACTACATATTAACCAAACCATTTCATTATCACATACCTACAGTATAAATCTCTATGCATGAGTGGATGAAGTGTGTGAGGTGCGCTGAAGAAAAATTCCTACCAGTAAAATACATAGCCCTGTTGTGCCCGCATACTCTTAATGACAATAGAAGTGTAAAAATTTGGGAATTTCCATGCTTTTGTACATTTAGTGTATATGAATTTTCATCTTAACCCTATTAAGGGCATATGATTTCAGTATACTGGCATTTTTCATGGAATGTCACCACTTTTGTAAAGGCTATGCGTCAATACAATGGTCATTTTTAAGGTTTTGGGGAATTTTCTGGAAAACTAAGGTATATGGTAAACTGAAATTAAAATGCCATCAACTAAACCCTAGAACCTCTATCTCTGCCAAAAATCAGCTGAATCCATCAAATAGTTGATGAGATACAGGGTGGCACATACGTACGTACACACAGATAACATGATTTCATGATTGAACTTTCTGGATCTCTGGGTTGCCTTGACTAATGATGCTGAAATTCTACACACTTATAGAACCTATCAAAATAAAAATGTTGTGCAAAGTTTTAACTAATTTGGTTTATTGGTTTTTGAGTTATGATTGATCAAAGAAATGAGATTTCTAGCATAGGCCGTTTTTGAAGTCTATTAAGGGATAGAACATTCTCGCGCCTCCCTTGATATATATCTGCAAACATTGTTAAAAATAACAGAATTCGTCTGTTTAATTATACCTTTTTTTCTTTTTTCAATTTTTCTGATAGTCTTTTTTGTATTAAAATCAAAAAAAAAAAATTAATAAATGTTCTATAGGTTTCATGAACGTGTTTGCTTCTTCAAAAAAGCTGGAGAAAGAAGAGAATTTAAAAAAAAAAACGGTGGAGAACGTTTTTTTGCATTGTTCCAGGAAGTCGTTGACGATTTAAATTCAGAAACGCTGGATGGCATAACAGAACAAATCGCATTAGGATGATTCGACGAAGAATCAAAAACGCTTGTGAAACCTATGGAACATTTATTAATTTTTTTGATTTTAATACAAAACGACCATCAGAAAAATTTAAAAAATAAAAAGAGGTATAATTAAACAGACGAATTCTGTTATTTTTAACAATGTTTGCATAAATGAGAAAATGCTGCCTAAATACACACCATATACACACAATTATGTATATATATATATACAGGGTGAGCCAAAAGTAGGTGGACAGTAAAAACATTTATTTAGAGATCACTTATACGTACAATTACATGTAATAAAACAATTATATTAATGAAAATTAAATGTTATTTATCAACGCAAGTGTTCAAACTGTTTTCCTTCTTGATTTACACAGCTTTGAAGTCTGCCTCTTACGCTTCGACAAAAAAATGTTTTTTACTGTCCACCTACTTTTGGTTCACCCTGTATATATATAGATATATATATATATATATATATACATAATTGAAGGAAAAACTACCGGTAAAATCTAAGTTTAGTTTAGTTTATTTGTAATTATACCAAAAACTATTCATCTACATTTCTTACAGCATTAGTTTGGTAAAGTGAAATTTTACCTAGAAATAAAAATCATTAGAAAAAAATAGTTATCTTTTTCTCATTATCCGTTTCAATTTAGAATTTTGAACACAATACAAAAATAAACTATTCGTTTATACTTTGAAAATAGTAAGTAAACCATATCACAATTTATAAAAAAAAATTGAATTGTATTTAGAAATAAACATAAGGAAATAACAGAGCAAGAATTGAAAGTTCTCAAGACTCATAGAAAGCGGCAAATTATCGGTGAACGAAATGTCTTGGGCTAGTAAATTTAATTTTAGTGATAGAACGCAAATACTCAAAACTTTAAAATAAATTTTCAGAATGCTTGTCTTGTGAATACTAGGATAATCAGGGAAAAGATGAAAGGTTTTGTGCAGAGACAAGATAAAAAAAGTAAAGTTAGTTAATTATTTGTTTTATTTATCTAATGTCGATTCCAGTTATTTTGGTAACAGTTTCTTGTTATACCTAAGAAATCATGTTTTGGAATTCCTTTAGATAAATTTTCTCTGACAAGCTCCATGTATTTGCTTTGTTTTTTTCTGCTTTTTTCATATTCACCCATCACATCTACGATCTGGCATGTTTTTGTTTTTATTATTCTTGTTGACTATTATCACGTCTGGTTTTCTTGATTGGATGAGTTTATCAGTTTCTATTTTATGCTTTTCGGTTTATGTGTGTATCGTTTGTTTGGCTGTTCAAACATCATTCATTTGAATAGTTCCCAGTGGACCATCTTCCTAATGCAATCATGTCTGCTTTTGTCCTTTTCTTTTTTTTTGGGGGGGGCTAATTTCCTGTTTGCACGTATGATCTGGTTTATTGTTTTGTCTCTTTGTCTGCAGAGACCCTACATTTACTGTATTTTTTTAGTTCTTTTATCACATCATTCATGCAGTCTTCTATACCTCCTCCTTCTTTTCTTTTCACATAATCAGTCAGTATCATCATTCATGAGCATTTTGCGATTGCATGTTTATTAGATTCCTGGTTCTTTGGTACAGGTACCCACGTTTGTCATTTGTCTAGCTGATGAAGGGTTCAGAGTATCTTCTGAGGAATACTTCCAAGGTATGTATTCCTTTTATTATGCTTTTACTATATAATTTCGTTTCAAGGATTTTTTTTGTTCCTCTAGGGTAGTCTCTTCTAATATTCTCTTTCATCTCTGTTAATTTTATACTGTCTGCTTTCAGAACTCCCAGGTATCATGTTTATCAACCACCCTCATCGCCTCTCAGGCAGTTCTATGCCCTCTGCTATTTACAGGTTTTCCCTTCTTTATCTCCAGTAGTGCACAATTTTATATTCCAAATTCTATTTGAATGTCCTGGCTAAAGATTTTGGTTGAATTAAATTTTCTAGCTTTTTTTTTCTTGCAAAGACTTTCAAGTCGTCTATATACACATGATTGTTCATTCTTTATTTTGTGTCTGTGAATTTGTATCCGGTATTGCACTTATCGAGTATGTTGTTGAGTGGCATCACTGTTATGATAAAAAGTAGTGGTGATAGAGAGTCTCCAAAGAAAAAGCCTCTTTGTATTTTTATCTCTGTCAAGTGTTGTACTCCAACTGTCACTTCCAGTCTCCATTGTTTTCTCCATAAAGTTGATCATTTTGTCAGATATTTTGCACATCCATCAGCATTCAATAATCCATGCTTCATGGATTGTGTCATAAGTGTCCTTGTGGTCGATCAATGCCATGGCTACATTCTTTTTTTCTAATTTTTACCTCCTTCAGGATCATTTGATATATGTGTAGCAGGTCATGTGCCCTTTTTGTTCCCCGAGGAGTTGTACACGGCTGTTAAGGGCACTACTGCTAGGCATAAGGGTGGATAATGTGGGCTATATTTAATTTGCAAAGGGGGCAAAAAGGAGGTGGAACTCTGTGAAAATTCTTTATTAATTGATGTCTAATATTTATTAATTGATGCCTAATATTTATTAATTGATATCTAATATTTATTAATTGATATCTAATATTTATTAATTGATGTCTAATATTTATTAATTGATATCTAATATTTATTAATTGATATCTAATATTTATTAATTGATGTCTAATATTTATTAATTGATGTCTAATATTTATTAATTGATGCCTAATATTTATTAATTGATATCTAATATTTATTAATTGATATCTAATATTTATTAATTGATGTCTAATATTTATTAATTGATGTCTAATATTTATTAATTGATGCCTAATATTTATTAATTGATATCTAATATTTATTAATTGATATCTAATATTTATTAATTGATATCTAATATTTATTAATTGATATCTAATATTTATTAATTGATGTCTAATATTTATTAATTGATGCCTAATATTTATTAATTGATATCTAATATTTATTAATTGATATCTAATATTTATTAATTGATGTCTAATATTTATTAATTGATATCTAATATTTATTAATTGATATCTAATATTTATTAATTGATGTCTAATATTTATTAATTGATGTCTAATATTTATTAATTGATGCCTAATATTTATTAATTGATATCTAATATTTATTAATTGATATCTAATATTTATTAATTGATGTCTAATATTTATTAATTGATGTCTAATATTTATTAATTGATGCCTAATATTTATTAATTGATATCTAATATTTATTAATTGATATCTAATATTTATTAATTGATATCTAATATTTATTAATTGATGTCTAATATTTATTAATTGATGCCTAATATTTATTAATTGATGTCTAATATTTATTAATTGATATCTAATATTTATTAATTGATGTCTAATATTTATTAATTGATGTCTAATATTTATTAATTGATGCCTAATATTTATTAATTGATATCTAATAGCTATTAATTGATGTCTAATAGCTATTAAAATTTAACAAAAATCGGAGTTATTTGAATTTTCATGAAGAATAAATTGAACTAATTAATTAAATTAAACTAAATATAGTCCACATTACGACCCTGTACACTGAGTAGCTGTGTTCCAAGATTCATAATGATTGGTTAATTAGTTTAGGGGTGAAACCTGTACATACAAATATATCAACATAAACACATACCTAACTTTATATAAATAGAGATTAACAAGGTTAAATAGTTCAGATTTATAATAAAAGAAAATCTCAGAAAACCTGCTCAGAGATATTTCTTTATTGAAGACATTTGAGATTTTCTATAAAAAAATTTAGGTTGAAAATTAAAAGGTAAGTACGACAGTGAACAAAAATATGAAGACTGATTTCTGTTTTTAAGCAAGAACAAACTATTTTTATAAACTATTTTAAATGTCATTATTTAAGAGCTTTTACGTCTTTTAAGTATGTGGATGAATATTGAAGAATTCGCAAGAAAAATGGAGCACATTAAAATGTCGAATCGTTAGAAATAGAAAAAGAAAAATCACTAATTCAAAAGGTGAAGAGAAAAAAATCTTGTGAAAAAAAAAAGAGTGACAGGCGTGAGAGTGATAGATAGCGGATACAATAAAAGTGGGGGTCAAACAATAAAGTGCGAAGGGATTAAAGTAATAGACAGAAACTTGTTTTTTGGGGGGGGGAGAGAGGAAAATGAAATTCTAAATTGTTATGAATGTTGAACTTCAGACATTTTTTTGGTGAAAAGAGATTTTTTATAAGAAGAAAAGAAAAGCTGAACAGATATTTTAAGAAGTTTTTATCGACAGCTAAAAATGAGGAAATGAAAAGAATGTCTTTTTATCGCACATTACTAAAAACCAAGATGGAAGACAAAAACTGTAAATGAAGACAGATTTCCTGCACTACCTAGTCTCCTAACTGCGACTAAAGTGTAGCATCTGTCCTATCATGTCAGAGGAGAAAAAATGGATCAAGATACAATAAGGACCCCAGTTCATTAAGATAACATGCGGAACATGTTCCGGAAGTCACCGGCGTCTTCCGGTTCGTCTTCAGGTTGACCTCGCAATACACGTGATCGCTATTTACAAAACAATTTGTAAATAAAATAAATGAAATATATACGCTTTTTTTAAATCGGCTGACTTGTAATCTTTCGTTTTGCAATAAACAAAACAATTCATCGTTTTTTTTGTTTTACTTTTATTTAGTAAAAAAAAAAACAAATTTTAAACGCAGAACATTCTATATTTCGTGTTGTGTATTTTAAGAAAAAGTGTATTGCGAGGTCAACCGGAAGACGAACCGGAAGACGCCGGTGACTTCCGGAACATGTTCCGCATGTTGTGTTAATGAACTGGGGTCCTTATTGTACTCTTGCTCCGAAAAAATCATTTTCGACGTGTTTTTGATGTCTCCCCCACCCCTCATTTTTTATGAAATTTTAAATATCTTTTGTAAATAAAATCCATTGGGATATTTTAAGTAAGGAAGTTCATAGAGTAAATGTGGTATTGTGGTGATTGCTGATATGACAGTGATGGACAAATGGTGAAAGAATGAAAGAAGAATGAGTGAAAATGAATTTAGTTAAGGATAGGATAGACAGAGGATGGCCAACGACCCCTTACTAACACACACCCTCTCCACACTTTTGAGGGTCTTGTGCTTAATTTGTAAAAGTTGTTGACCTTTTTCTGCAAATCAAGTGTTGTATCTGTTCTGTCCTCACTCAGGACATAATAATTTGCAGCAGTTACATGATGAAAGATCTATTTTTGGTGTTTTCCTAAGAACTCTGGTGACCCCTTTTCTAATTTAAAGTCAGATATGTATAGACTTTTCAATGTACCAGTAGTGTCACTTAAATAATTTTAAACTAGTCATCCGATTGGTCTCAAATTCTGACACATGCTATTTGAAGGTTAGTGATGTGTTAAAAACTTTTCTCATAGTTCATCTTACTTATCACAAATATATATATATATATATATATATATATATATATGAGAAAGGAAGGATGAGAGTAATTTGACGTAATGGGAAATGAAAAAGGAAAAACCAAGAGACATTTTTTATATATTCATCAACGTTTCGTCTTTATTGTAAGATTTCCTCAGGATGATAATTTTAAGAAAAATGTCATGTCAACCCAATATTTCGATGTACTTTCATGACATTTTTCTTAAAATTATCATCCTGAGAAAGTCTTACAATAAAGACGAAACGTTGATGAATATATAAAGAAATATCTCTTGGTTTTTCCTTTTTCATTTCCCATATATACATATGTACATATATATATATATATATATATATATTTTAAAGAAAGAAAGATGAAGATAAAAAATTGCATAAAATTACATAAAATTAATACAAATTTTATTACATCGAAATTCTACAAACTTTTGCTATTCTGCCATCTGCACCATAGCGCCCCCTTTTGTCTTCGAAAATGGCTACTCAATACTGCTAATTTTTCCTTCCCGGCCATTTATTTCTTCATCCCCTTTTTTCAAAGTGAAATGGAACTAGGTAATATTTATTTATTATAAATACCGCATTACCAAATTTTATCCTCTGACGAGAAAAGTTTTATCTTTGAAAAACCATGGTTAAAGGATTAATGTAACTCCTCGCATCTGAACTTTCGATGTAATAAAATTTGTATTAACTTTATGTAATTTCATATCTTCATCTTTCTTTCTTTAAAATTGACTGCTCTACTCAATGTATTGAGCTTTACTGTATCGCGATAGATCACTTTACGATACTTCAATTATCGTTAATTCTATTATCATTAGTATATATATATATATATATATATATATATATATATATATATATATATGGCATAATCATGTTGACACACCGGTTCTTGTTAGATCACCAAAGTTAAGCAATGTTGAGCCTGGTCAATACTAGATGGGTGACCATTTGGGAATACCATGCGCTGTATGTGGACACCTAGCTATGGGCAAATAGCATTGCCAACCCGCAGTACCTAGCATGGCGACTATGGCAAAAATCCTTGAGTTACAGTCACCAATAAGGTGTCTGAAACCAGGGAGGGGTTCCTCCTCCAGGAATGATCAAAAATCCTGATGACGACGATGATGATGATGTATAGACACGGCCGACTCAGCAAAATGGCTATTTCCTGTCTCAACATTTTCAACAAACACCACCACTCTACAAAATTATTTTTGATTTGATACATTTTTTATTTCTGTCTCATCCAGTCACTTTCTGTGAAGCTGAATATCTCTCTCATTAAAAACCAACCTCATTTCTAATGTTGCCCTTGTGGGGAGGTAAGTAAATAAGAACATAAGATCTATACTAATATTATGTTCTGTTACTTATAACTATTGAATTCAGTAAAAGCTTTACACTAGTTGGTTGGTTGTTGTTTTTTTATTATATTTAATTTTACTCACTCAAAACAAGGCATATTTCCAGTGAAGCATAAGGGACTACTGCAATAGGAGTTAGAGCAACCTCGGTGAGGAGCTAGGCAGCAAGATGTTTGTTCACATTACATTTAAATTTCTGCATGTTGGCATGATCGGGGAAACAGGGAGCATGGAGGGAATTCCATAAGTTAAGCTGTCTAAGAAAATAAGCTATCAGAGCAGAAAATCTTCCATCATCTAGGGACCTATAGTGAAGAAATGGGACTTTACTGCTTGTTGGGTGGTTCAGGGTTATTTACGTTGGTGGGTGCAAGTGCAGTATGTTCACCAGAGCACATTCCATAGAAGTACTTGTAAAACAAGCACAGTAAGGTTTATAATGAAAATAAAATGATGTGCCTGTTATTCACCCTGTTGCCTAGAATACATATTCCATACCTAATAATGATAAGTTCAATAATTTAGTATTTTACCAAGCACATACATATTATTGATGATCACGTGCGCACACCGATCCTTTTAAAAATGTATTACTTAACACAGCTCAAAATTTGATGTAGAGCAATTATTTTCTCTAAATTTTTTTTGTATCTAAAGATTTTGAGGGGGCAGGTGCGGGTATTGTTGCGCTGGTTATAAATATTCAGACAATATATGAGGTCTGACTAAAAAGTATCCGACCTTAGGCCAGAAAAAATATTTCAAATATGTGACGGGGTTGGAACCCTAATCTCCTTCAAAGTAGGCCTCTTGCACACACTTAGTCCACCGATCCATCCACTCCTGGAAACACCTCTAGAAGTCTTGTTTTAAAATGGTGTTCATCTCCGCTGTCACATTAGATTCAGCAGGTGTTTGGAGAAGATGCGATGTGTAACGAAAATAAAGAAGTGGTTCAACCGATTCAAAAATTTTTGGTGCTATGTCACACTCAAGTTAGAAATAGTATTTTTGGTGCTGTGTCACACTCAAGTTAGAAATAGTATTTTTGGTGATGTGTCACACTCCAGTTAGAAATAGTATTTTTGGTGATGTGTCACACTCAAGTTAGAAATAGTATTTTTGGTGCTGTGTCACACTCCAGTTAGAAATAGTATTTTTGGTGCTGTGTCACACTCCAGTTAGAAATAGTATTTTTGGTGCTGTGTCACACTCCAGTTAGAAATAGTATTTTTGGCGCTGCGTCACTTTTCATTTTCCTTGCTCTGTCATGTTTAACTTTGAGATAGAATTTACAGCGCTAAATGATCAGATTGAATGGACGCATCTGAAGGATACCCATTCTTATTTTGCTTTTGAAAACTTTTGTTTCAAATGAACTGATGCATACAATTCAAAGAGGAAGAAGTTCGAAGCAATTGATGAGTGAAACATGACTGGAGTCATGTTGGCAGCCTAATTGCCGGCCTTCCATACCAGCAAGAAAGGTGTGTTGTGCCAAAGACTATAATTCCATCATTTGAAGTGCAACATTGCTTGAAGGTCTTGCATGGTTTGCCACTTCTATGGAAACTGGCCAGTCAGACAGGGGCTGCCAATTGCGGGGCAGGGGGAGAAGGAGACTGCTCAGTTAGTGAAAACGAACTTGAACAGAGCCAACCAGTTTGGTGCAGCCTTCAGCCATCAGAGACAATTATTGTGAGATTAGCATTACAATAAGATGGAGAGAAAAGGGGATGAAATATGGATGGGAAATTTAAATAGAGGAGGAAGAATATGAAGAGAAAGTAGGAAGTTAAAAGACAAAATCACTAAAGAAAAAAATGGAAAAGAAAAAAAGAAAAAGAATGAGACAAAATAAAAAGAGAAAGAAAAGACAAAAAAATAAACAACGGCAAAACAAGATAAAACGAAAAAAAAGTACAAAAAAAGAAAAAATGATAAAAAGAATAAATAAAAGAAAAGAAAAAACAATGAGAACAGATATGCTTAATATACATCCATTCAATCTCTATGTTTTACGATTTAAAATTTTAGCATGACAGACCGACAAAATGCTATTTAAAATTTTAGCTTGACAGACCGACAAAATGCTATTTAAAATTTTAGCATGAAATTGACAGATCAACAAAATGCTATTTAAACTTTTAGCATAAAATTGACAGACTGACAAAGTGTGACAGACCGCCAAAAAATGCTATTTAAAATTTTAGCATGACAGACCGATAAAATGCTATTTAAAATTTTAGCATGACAGACCGATAAAATGCTATTTAAAATTTTAGCATGACAGACCGATAAAATGCTATTTAAAATTTTAGCATGACAGACCGATAAAATGCTATTTAAAATTTTAGCATGACAGACAGATAAAATGCTATTTAAAATGTTAGCATGACAGACCGACAAAATGCTATTCAAAATTTTAGCTTGATAGACCGATAAAATGCTATTTAAAATTTAAGCATGAAATTGACAGACCAACAAAATGCTATTTAAACTTTTAGCATGAAATTGACAGACCGACAAAATGCTATTTAAACTTTTAGCATAAAATTGACAGCCCGACAAAGTGTGACAGACCACCAAAAAATGCTATTTCAAATTCAAGCCTGACAGACTACCCAAAATGCTATTTCAAACCTAAGCATAACAAACCAACTGACTGAGGGATAGAATCTCTAATAGATGTTTAAAAGCATCTAAAAAAAAAAGTACAAAATAAAAAGAAAGAAAAAAAGATAAGAAAGAAAGAAATATTCACATGAATAAAAACTTTGCCAAACTTCGTTATTGTCCAACTGAAAAGATTTATTTATTTGATTTCGTCGAGAAACGCTGAGCAGTAAATTGTTGGCAAATGGCTCGGAGCCAACACGAGGTGACGAAATAATATTTAATTCTTGAGATGAGATCATTTGCATCCGAAATTTGAAGAAAAAAAAAAAAAACCTTATCTGCTTAAGGGCTGGAAAAACAAGTCTCTGTAGACAGTTTAATTTATATGCCATGTTTTTCAGATGATCTATTTTAGCCGATTCCAAGTGAAAATAAACAAGACTCATAGATAAAAAGATATTTTAAATAATGGGTTTGGAACATTTAATAACCTATTTTCCCCAAGGAATACAAAATGGAGATTACACATATCTGGACATATTTCATAAGAAACAAAATAAAATGAGTTGAAGTCTTCATGACGAAGTAAATGCGGGTGGTGAAGTAGTTACAAGCACAGACGATATAGAAGAGGTTCAGCATGTCATGCTTGAGTTTTGTCAGGACTATTGCATTATTTTGACGAATGTGGGGAAAGGTATGAACCCATTTCTTTTCTCTCCAGCTATGAGTCAAATAGTAGGGTAGACAAGACTGCCTAATTTTAATAGGTAAACTAGTTCTAATACATAGACATTTTTGGTTGACAATTCCTCCACTATGAAAAATTTTTAAAAATTAAGAAAAATCTGTATAATGTACATACCCGTGACGGAAAGAAAATATCGTACACCCAAAATCTCGTAAATTGATCAAGTAGTTTCTTTTTTTTTACAAACTAAAATCAAATTTTATGGAGAAATGACGCGTGTCGATTTATGGCCGCCATGTTTAAAAGAGTTTCCAGGAAAAAAGGGAGATAACTCAAACTTTTGCGATATTTGAAAAAAATTAAAACTTTTGCAAACTCTTCAAAAATAGAGTTTAGAATCAGCCTTATACATAATGGTAATCTCTACAAATTACCATTAATCGCATAAAAATCATTTTTTTTTTTGTTGTTGGATGAAAACTACTTGATCAATTAACGAGATTTTTGGTGTAGAATATTTTCTTTCCATCACAGGTACAAATGTTTTTTTAATTTTTTTTATTTTTCATAGAAGAGGAATTGTAAACAAGCAACACTTTTTTTTTTTTTTAAATTCAAAATTGTTGGTTGTTTTATTTTACGGCATATCAACCCTTTTCGGGTCATTTACTGACAAATTCAATCAGTTTGGTCAAAGTTTTTTTTAAGCTTCTAGGTCTTACTATCTTCAAGTATTTAGAGATTAATATGTCTTGTAGACGTATATTTAAAAAAAAAAAACATTGTTTTTCTACTATTGATTCACCTACTTACAAAGGCCAAAAGCTACTCGAGGATAAGGGTTAGTGAGATTTTCAGTTAAATGATTGAACAGTAAAATTTTTTTACTCTCATTCACACCAAACATGGCATATTGCCACTTGGATGTAAAGGGCTACTATTATGGACCATGCCTACAAGGACAATCTAAGTAGGGAGTTGAGTTGCGAGATGTCTGTTTACATTACATTTAAATTTCTGCATGTTAGGACAGTCAGGGAAGAAGGAAACAGAGAGGGAATTCCAAAATCTAGCAGTTTGAAGGAAGAAACTATTAGAGTAGAAAGCTTTCTGGCATCTGGAGACCTCTACAGTGAAGGGGTGGGATTTTGCTAATTGTCAGGTTAGTTGGGGGTATTTATGTTGAGAGAGCACGAGTGCCACGAGTTCGTCAGAGCACATTCCATTAAAATACTTGTAAAACAAGCACAGGGATGCAACATTGCGTCGATAGAATAGGGGTTGAGAGTGCGGGACCTATTAGATTGGAGACTCTTTTAGACCCTATCTAATAAAGCGAGAGACTAGTGTTAGGTGCACCAGCCCAGATATGGCAACAATACTCCATGCATGGGCGAATGGTGGCTTTCTAGACATATAGGATACTAGCAGGTGTGAGTAGTTTTCTAGTGTGGTAGAGGGAGCCCACCTTCTTTGCAGCAGCCTTGGCAATGTCTTCAATGTATTTGTTCAAGCCGAAGAGTACTATGAAAGGATTGAGAACTATGATTAATTTGCAAGAGGATGTGACAGATATTTGTTGACATTGGACTTGAACACGACCATGTTGTAATCTGCATGGGAACAATCCTGTAGTAACATATTCCACAGATGAGAAGTTATTGGAAAGAAACTTTGTTCATGGAAGTTTCGTTTGATTTTAAGTACACAGAGGAAGAAAGGGTAGTTCTTTGTAGTGTTGGTAGAAAAAAGTTCTTTCTGCGAAGGTTTTACGTGGTGGTAGGGGGGACAGAGCTTGAATCTTAGTTGAAAACCTAGAATGGAAATATCGACAGAGTATTGATTTACTCCTCTCCAGGAGTTAGGCACAAGGCCAGTTTTTATCTTACTCCCACAAGTAAGATGAGACCCAAGGTCGGGTCGGGAAAGTGGGGTTTAAAAATTGCCTGGGCAGCCCCGTCGGCATTCCCTGGTAGAGGCACCTCAGACAGTAAGCAATACACTTACTCCTCCCCAAAGCCTGAGAAGGTGGACCTCCCAGAACTGCACAGGACAGACCCATTGACCGGCGTAAATCAAGACCCGAAGGCCAAGACAACATCAGTATGGGGTGCAGTATCCATCGGAACAGATACTACACTTTGATCTTAGCCAAAAGGCCAAGAAGAGAATGACTAACAAAGTGAGTAATTTACTCCTCTCCAGGAGTTAGGCACAAGGCCAGTTTTTATCCTACTCCTACAAGTAAGATGTGACCCAAGCTCGGGTCGGAAAGTGGGGGTTGAAAAGCCAGCGCCCGAGAGGTGAGCACTCTGACCATCAAAAATTGCCTGGGCAGCCCCGTCGGCATTCCCCGGTAGGGGCGCCTCAAGCAGTAAGCAATTAACTTACTCCTCCCCAAAGAGGGGAGGCAAAGCCTGGGAGGGTGGACCTCCTAGAACTGCACAGGACAATCCCATAGACCGGCGTAAATCAAGCCCCGAAGGCCAAGACAATACCAGTCTATAGGGTGTAGTATCCATCGGAACAGATACTACACTTTGATCTGACTGCAAGTAAGAGAATAGACCATCTCCCACTAGATTGTGAAGTCGATTCTGTACTAGGTCAAGGCAAGAAATTTAGGAGCTTAAGTTATTAATACTCTCTAAAGGGGTGATAATATTCAACTGATAGAACCGTGAAAGGTACTAACACTCCACGTCAGAATCTAGTTGAGAGTAACGTTAACTAACGAGTGACTCTATACTTCTTAAAGCTCCCAAATTCGGCCTCATCACCAGATAAACAGGGTGTTGCGGCTAAATCCGACACTTGACTAACAGAAAACGAAATAGGCAATAAAGAAAAAAGTTGTATATGCAGAGACCCGACAGTTTATTTAGCGACAGTTAGAGTTACATAGTACATTAGTTTTTAATGTAATCATCACCGGTGAAGACGATCATCTCAAGGTGGGCACGTAATGATTCACACACTTTAGCGACCATGCCTTTGTTTGTAGCGGCGCACGCCTTCACGGAGTCGACCTTGTTATAGGCATGCTTGTTGGTCTTGGTCTTGGTCTTGATTATGCCCCAGAAGAATTGTCAAGGGGGTTGCAATCAGGTGAGGAGGGCAGCCACATGTTGTTTCGATTGAAACACTTCATTAAATAAGAACGAAATAATCTACAGAATATTCCGTGTTAAGAAAAACATCTCCAGACTAGCGGTGGAAAAAAACAAGGTTTCATTAATGTAAATACGTCAGAAACTTTTAGGTAAAAGTTTATGACGAAGCGAAATGACGTTGGTTTTTGAGAATTATGTTATTTACAAATATAAAAGCATTTTTTTCCTAACTTTTCTTTTACCTTTTTTTTTTCGAGTTTAAACTTTTTGCAGTGTTTTTTTTTTTTTTTCTTGCTTTTGAAATTCAATAAATAACATAATAGAGTCTGCCGATTTCATGGCTTCCCAACGAGGGCAGGTTTAGACACACGGTTACTGTCAGATGTGTGGGGAAAAAACACATCTCCCAAAAAAGGGGCACTAGAATGGTACCAAAAAAATGTATTTGTCTAAAAGGATTCATTTTTGCCAGTAGAGATTACTAGAAATTTGAGATTTGTTGTCACTCAACCCCCAGGGAACACCACCTGTTTCTGCCAGTGGGCGATCGTGTGAAAAATTCTAGTTAGTAAGAAATTATTATTATTATTAGCTCTATTTAAAAAGAAAATAACCACGTTACTGTAAAAATAAGACAAAAATAAATATTAACAAATATATATATATAAAGTAAAAGATGAAAATAATGATTGTAAAAATACAATATCTCTTACGTCATCAGTTGCCAAAAACAATGTTTCAAATAAAAGAAATTTATCTTTTCTTCCTTAAGCCATGGCTTTTCAAAGAATGAAACCTTTTTGAAACACCTTGTTTTGAGCAACTGATGACGTAATAGATTTTGTATTTTTACGATCTTTATTCTCATCTTTTACTTGTCTATATAATTGCTCTATCTCATATATCGAGCATCAATTCTTTCATGATAGGTTCTACTTCAAAAGTATACATAATATTTTTATTTTCCTGTTCTTTATATATATATATATATATATATAAAGTGTTAAAATTATCATTGTTTATCTAGCTATTCAGCGATGGCCGTGGGGGTCTAGATGTTGGGATTTAAGTTGTAACATACTCGGAGGTCGGGGTTTCGAATCACGTGACCAGTAGTGAATAGTTATATCTCTATGCTGACGAGTCCCGATTAAAGGACGAAACGCATACGTGTAGATAATATTTATTATTTGTAGTCCCTAGAAAACCTTCTAGTGTAAGTGTAGTATTAACACAGCATGACGTCGCTAGCTATAAATGCATTAAGTTGAATGCTATCTTGACGTCAAGCCGCCGAATAAAGTATGAAAATTATCACTATTTATCTAGCTATTATATATATATATATATATATATCTGCATGAATGTATTATTGATGTGACAAACATTTTTTCCTTCTCATAAAAAAGGTAGATTTTTTTTAAATTTTTGTTTAAATTATGCTTTACTTTCAAAAGGTGTGTTTAGCAAGCGAAAACAGGCCTTTTCTTGGCTAACCCCTTCCACCTCTCCAACCGCAACCCTTCCATTCGTTGGTCCATGCACATTTAACTGCGCCCATTTTCAAGATGCCTGGATTTTCTTTTCTTGCTTCTCTCAAGCAAAACACTAAAGACGCAAACATATTTTATCCTTTCCGCCTTTCCCTACACACAGTGTTATAAAATCTGCTAAACAATTCAAATGAAATCTTTTCCCCAAATAGAATCCGTCCATAATGCAAGTCTCACAAATAAAATCTGCTTCACAATCAATATTTTATTCACATAATAAACGAGGATCTAATTACGCTGTTATTCAAATGATTAATAATTCAATCGTCAACACTTTATTATCATAATCAACAGATGATTATTTGGATTATTCAGACCAAGAGAAAAGTCTATCAGGCATATGTGCACAGTATTGATTTACCTCCTCTCCAGGAGTTAGGCACAAGGCCAGTTTTTATCTTACTCCCACAAGTAAGATGTGACCCAAGATCAGGTCGGGAAAGTGGGGTTTTAAAAGCCAGCGCCCGAGAAAGTGAGCACTCTGGCCATTTAAAAATTGCCTGGGCAGCCCCGTCGGCATTCCCCGGTAGGGGTGCCTCAGGCAGTAAGAAATAAACTTACTCCTCCCCAAAGAGAGGAGGCGAAGCCTGGACCTCCTAGAACTGCACAGGACAGACCCATAGACCGACGTAAATC
Source organism: Sepiola atlantica (assembly GCA_963556195.1). NCBI lineage: Eukaryota > Metazoa > Mollusca > Cephalopoda > Sepiida > Sepiolidae > Sepiola > Sepiola atlantica. The sequence goes on along the minus strand of OY744540.1, from coordinate 72,814,185 downwards.
AAGCCCCGAAGGCCAAGACAATACCAGTCTATGGGGTGCAGTATCCATCGGAACAGATACTACACTTTGATCTTAGCCAAAAGGCATGTGTGCACAGTAGAGATGATGCATGAAAGTAAAACCGGGCCAGTGAGGTTTGAAGACATGTGTTGCATAGAGAGAAATGATATGAGAATGATACGATGGATGTGTAATGTGAGTCTTAAAGACAAAATTAGATATAATAACCTCAGAGGAAGATCAAATCTGAACAGTATAGGGTGATGTGTGCAAAACAAGAGACTTTCTTGGTTTGGTCACATAGAAAGAATGGATTAGAGTTCTTGGGGTAGCAGATGTAGAACAGTTTGGGGTAGCAGGGGCAGGCCAAGGAAAATATAAGAGAATGTGATAAGGATTAATTTGAAAGAAAGAGAAATAAATAAAGACCTGGCCAGAGATGGGTTAGTTTGGAAATCAATTTCTAAAATCTGTCCAACACATTCCATCATGTAAAACAGACTTTAAACCGAATATGATGGTGAAACTGATAATACACTATTATTCTCTTTTTTTTTGTTATATTCACAACGTTTCAGCTGATGTAGCATCCAATCATCTTCAGCGGGATCTTTCTGAACCTGGGAAAATTCTCGTCAACCAGAGAATCTTTATGTTGAATTTGGGAACAGAATTTCGAACTGTACTTTTTATTTAATAATTTGACCATGAATGAGAAGAGTTAATTTAAGTAATTCTTAATCAGTTCTAAGTGACAGTCTTCTTGGGGTTGCAGGTTCAATCCTTATTCATCATCATCCGGTTTATTTGTTGAATCAGGCCACACGTAATCCTTAATGTAGTCATATTTTAACTAGACAGAGTCTTTAAGGCAGTTTTATGGCTGGATTCCTTTCCTTCACTAACTTGAACACTGTTGGCAATCCAAGACCTCAACCGTTCCCATCTCACTAGGGCTGATGTGGTTTCCACTTGAGCATGCATCAATGTCACATATTACCTGTGAGTTGCTGCATACACTACTGTCACCCAGGTTGTGACAGGTCACCCAAAGATAGCATTTGCCACATGCGCTGTGGCCGGGAATTGGATTGGTGAGTGTCTGTATGTGTCCACATACCAGTGGACCCTGCACACTCTACCTCTGGCTACAAGCTACTCCAACATCCCTAGCCCATTAACCTGGGGCCGCAAGGAGCCAAGTATCCATAGTGTATCACGGGGAGGTTTGGCAAAAGTTTTGTTGGTGGAGAGGTTATATACCAGCAGGGAAGACTTCCGCACTCGGCTTCCTTTCGTCCAAGGACAAGCTTGCGGATGAGGCTGATATTATTCCAGGTGATAATAACTAAAAATAAATTAAATCGACACTTCTCCATGATCATCATAGATGATCAAACAAAACAATCCAGGTTCGAAAGTTACGAATTTCACAGGTAATATGAATTGGAACAAATACATTGAAGACATTGCCAAGGCTGCAGCAAAGAAGGTGGACTTCCTCTACCGTGCTAGTAAACTCCTCACACCTGACATAATCTTGTATCTCTACAAAGCCACCATCTGCTCATGCATGGAGTATTGTTGCCACATCTGAGCTGGTGCATCACCTACTAGTCTCTCCCTCCTTGACAAGGTGCAAAAAAGAGTCGCCAACCTTAATAGGTCCCTCACTGTCAACCAAGCTCCAGCCCCTGACCCTTCGCCACAATGTAGCATCCTTGTGCTTGTTTTACAAATACTTCAATGGATTATACTCTGATGAACTGACCGTTCTGGTGCTCCCTCGATGTAAATTCACTAGACCAACTCGACAATCAGCTAAATCGCATCCATTCACTGTGGAGGTCCCCAGATGCCGGAGAGCTTTCTACTCCAATAGCTTCTTTCCTTGTGCTGCTGGCCTCTGGAACTCCCTCCCTGTCCTGTTTCCCCGACGGTACTGACATGCATAAATTTAAAACTAATGTAAACAGACATCTCGCTGTGCAATTCCCAATTTAGGTTGACCCCCCCCCAAACCTTCTCCCTTTTTCTCAGTAGCCCCTTACGTCTACAGTGCCTTGTTTGGGGTGAACTATGTTAAAAAAAAAAAAAAATTTTTTAAAAGGTCAAAGATTATTCCGGCCGAAACGTTGTGAAAATAACAACCAAGATGAGGATAGTAATCTAAATAATACAAATAAACAATCCTCATCCAAAAAAAAAAATTATTAAACAAGATATTTTTTAGCTTCATACATTATTCCTATTCAAAATAATAATGTGTTTTTTTTCTGTCTGTTTTCTTTTACGGCATATCAGCCAATTTTGGATTATTGGTGAATCCAGTTCTTTCGGCAAAAACAATGTTGTGCTTCAATTTCTGAATATCTTCATATATTACTAGCGGAACCCGTGTAAATTACACGAAATGATGTTTTCAATACGGGTCCTAATGTAACAAAGCACCCTCTATTTGTTAGTAAGTTACGCTTGCTTTATTATGAGCCCCCCGCCCCCTTCTGGATAAGAGTGAAATAATTGTTTAAAATAGTAACTCGTGTACGATGGACACTGCGCATATCTACTAAAAAAGGTTGATATGCCATCCGTTCAAAAAAAACAACAAATACTGGCCGATACCCTACTTTTTAAGCAGTCAACGTAATTAAATAGACAATGCCATTAAAAACGCTAACATAAAAACAGAAAATAGTTTTAAGTTTTAAGCAACACAAAAAAGTAGTTTTTAACCAGGTGATAAAAAAAATGTATTATTTCTTCCCCTTCCTCTCGAAATATAGAATAAAAATCTTAGAGGTTGGTTGGGATCGAACTATAAACCAGTCCGGCCGAAGTAAAAAAATTCTACCTCGCCAACCATTGTGCCAGAGTGAAACAGATATAAATATGCCTAAACGCAGACTAGTTGAATGTTTTTAAAAATTTAGGAGCGGCACGCATGCGCAGAGCTTTTGCCGGAAGCGTGACACACGAACACACACGCTATCGTATTAATATATAGATTCTCATGGTGTTTGCTTTTAAATAGTTGCTGTAAGTCAAGTATATCAAGATTAAGATAAATAATTATGACAGATTCCAGCAATATTAAGTCTAAAAAAGACGGTTTACTAAACAAAAGATACAATGTGAACAAAGTAGTTTAGCAATCATACGGTTGAGCTAGCAAGTCACATGAGATCTCGTTAGTTCTCATTCTTTTCATAAGAAAGACAGACGATTCCATTTTCCTTATTTACGTAGTATATGACACTCGTTATTCATGACGTAAATATATGTGTATACGTAAAATAATGAACAGTGGCAAAAAATGAATCGTGGACGAGTCCATTGTGGGTGGGACGTCGAGAAAGAAAAAAAAAAGGCGACTTGATAACTGTTAAAAAGGAGAAGGTTTCGCAGTGCAAGCGAGACTCGAACGGCTGCGGTTTCAAAAACGCGAAGAGCCGAAACACTTGGTGATCGGAGTATCGAAGTACCGGAAGAATGGGAGTTTACCGATGTTTATGGCACCGATGAAGCTTTATTGGCTATGGTACCCAAGCCGTCTTGCTGTTAGACTTTTGTGTCCGCTGACTAAAAATGCGGCTGATAAGCAAGTTGGTACTGTGAAGGAATCCCCTGACTTGTACTACGCTCGGATAGACAATGCAGAGGAAATTGCTTTCCAATCGGATGTATATACGAACGAGTTTCTAGCAGAAACCAAGTCGGTGACCTCAGCAAGAAAAATACTTTCATGAGACAAAAGTATGTCAAAAGATTGTTTAATATGTGTGCGTAGCCGGCGTAAACCATCCGGTGATGGGAAATAAAGAAAACCAAAGTTTTTCCATATACGTTCTGTTCTTTGTCATTCTTGTTGGATCTTACCGGGTACCCTGAAAGAACGGGTAATGCAATATATACACGTCCGAATGCAGTCATGCACAGAATAAGTTCTATTTAAATCATAGATCGGATCCTGACACGTACAATCTATGCAGTTTTCTGTCGAATATTTAATTCTAAGATTCTGATAATTACAATTATATACGTCTTGAAAAAAATATTAATATTTCGTATACAGAATTAAAATATAAATAAAAATACAACAAATGCCACATTTTGGGAGAAGCAATAAGACCGGATACAATCATGCACAGAATAAGAAAAAATACAATGTGAACAAAGTAGTTTAGCAATCATTAGGTTGAATAAGTTCTCTTTAAATCATAGATGGGATATTGACAGGTACTACAACTCCAAGTGAGAGTGGGCCTGGAAGTAATGCTAACTAAAGGATGAATCTATTCTCTCCAAATCATCAAAACTGGGGCGTTAAAACCGGATGTAAAACTAATATGCAACCCCATGCATGATTATAAATACATCAAGAAGAATGCTCATCCAGTAATGGTGTTGAATACTGGGAGGATATCAAGAAGAAAATTCCTAATGTTGAATGTTTAATTGAATTCACTCACCATTTCTTGGAGGGGAAGTCAAAAGTCTTTAAGTCTTACCTGAAAGAAACAAAGGCAAAAAAACATTTGAGATTTAAAGATACAAATATGACATAAAATACATTCTTATTGTTTTCAAGAAACATTTCGTTGATACACTTATAATATCATGTGACATATTGTGTGTAACTATGTTCGCACTTCGAAATACCACCTACCCCAAATGTATGTGTCGTGATTTTTCTTCTTCATTTCCTTATTGGCTGTGTCGAGATTCTAGGGCTAGCGGTTGTTGAGCGCGAAGCACAGTTCACAATTTGCATACAGCATAAAAACAACAAACACAGACATTTTTATACCAACGACTTGTTGAACACAGGTGTGTGTGTGTGGGTGGGTGTGTGTCATTGGGGTCCCGTCACTAGCATCTATATCTGAGGCAAACCTCCCATGTTGCTTTCATATTATCATTTATTTCCTAGCTAATCTCTTTTGGTGTCCTTGTTTGTAGAGGTGGGGGTAGCCTATAGTATCACAATTGCATATATACTTTTAGAGAAAAAATGGATTACTAGAAGACTTTTTGTTCAATTGACCAAGAGGAAGACATGAAAACAATATTTTTTTTTTTAAATAGAATCAATAGAAAAAAGCACCCACTTTCAACACATCCAATTTTCACAATGTCAAAGTTTTTTTTTTACAATACTTTGTGATGGCATAATAGATTTTCTCTCTCCTCCCTCTTTCTCTTTGTCCACTCTCCTCTTTTTCTCTTTTCTTCTCCCTTTTTATTATTTACATCATTCCATTCCTCTTACCACATCTCTTATTATTCACCCTTTATGTTATTTGCCTTTCTTCCCACCATCTAAAACATTCATGTACAGATGAAGTGTGCACGGTGACAAGATAAATATCATTCTCAAAATTGTAGTAGTATATAGAAATAAGTTTTCTAATTTAACGTTTTCAAAAAACGTTTGACGAAATTTGAATAAAATCTGTTACCGTTAAAAGCGTCTCTACATAATTTTTAAATGAATGAAACTGAGGCCTCCAGAGCACTGCTGAAACAATAATTTTTTTTTCTATTTGATTGTTTCCAGACATTCATTTTTAATTACAATTCAATTTTCAATACTTCATGTTTTTCTAGCTGAATACAATTAAGTTTTTTTTTTCAATTAACGAAACAAATGTACAACACATAACAAATTAAAACCTTAAAAATTTGTTAGAATTTTTACCAAATTAATTGTACAATTTTTTTATATCTACAATTTTATGATTCGTCTTGAATTTTGAGCAATTAATGTTGTATTGGTGACTGTAATTGGATCAGTAAAGTCGGCGCGAATGATCGAAATAATAGATTCGTCATATATTTTCTAAGACTTCATTTGCCAATAATTAATTGCTTTGCATTTTCGCATTATTCTTTTTCTGCTTCCAATGCACAATGATTATTAACATGACGCCATTTTTTATTTTCCTTCTTATTTTTAGCGGGGAACTTACAATAAGTAAAAAGAACAAAAATATCTGTTTTATTTTCTGACGCCATACTTTATTTGAAAAACGTGAATAAGTATTTTCTTTTTTCTGCCTCCGGTAGCTTTTAATATTAAGGAAGTCGTAATTCTATAAAGCAAAGTACGTTGCTCATTTCGATTTGAGATAGAGCAGTGAACTGGGGAATCCGTCTCTAAGGTTATATTTAATTGGAAGTACACGTCGATGCTGGGTGTCTTATGTTCTCCTGAACAGGGGCAAGATAATAAACTGAAAGTGGGAATTCAGAAGTCTATGACTAAACTCCAAACGTTAAACAAAAAAAAAACCCAGTTCGGTTCAATTCCTGTAGAAGCACAAAAACCCTCTGTGTAACTTTGAGCTCCAATGAACGAAAAATAATTCTGCTCACTGCAGAATCTCACTCGACACTCGGCTCGCCTTCTCCTGATTTTCTTCTCTTTTTATTAGCAGATTTTCCTTCAGTTAATTCCGCTGAACCAATCAGAAAAAACATAATCTGCTGGCTGACTATTTGTCGTCAAGGCGAATCCACGTATTATTGTGCAGCAACCAGTAGATTTGTTACTTCGAGGTTGCGAGTTCAATCCTCACTAGAAAACTAGTAAGCCAAAACTTATTTCCCTTTCCATCTGCAAGCCAGGCAAAGGCGGACACTCTTACTGCGGAGATGAAGTAAGTCCGGACCATCTCCACCGCTCGATTCTGGCTCAAGATCATCAATTCCGCCACATAAACAAACAACAATTTCAGAGTTTTAGTCGAATATAAATATAGAGGTTCTATTTTTAGACAAACTCCCAAATTCTTTCCGTAACTATGCAATAAACATCGTTTGGTTTTCAGTGTCGATGTTTCTCTCCCCTGTATTTTTCTAATTGCTTCCCTTTTTTCTGCTAATGTGTCACCACTTATAAAGGCCAAAAGCCACTCGAGGATAAGGATTAATGAGATAGATGGATTGTCAGTTGAATGATAAAGAATATTATGAGAGGATTGAAAATGATGAATGGGATAAATAAAATTGAATTACCTATGAGGATGGTCTATGACAAGTATTTGTTGACATTGGATTTGAAGAGGACAATGTTGTAGTCTGCAGAGAAGCAGCTTCATGGTAATGTGTTCTACACATCAAAAAACGTCATCAGTAGATTAAATGCATTTTCTCATGTTTGCGGTCGTTCATGCCAGGTAATTTATCTTCTCATATTTGTTGAAATGTATTATTCGTAAGTCACATCCTGTCGGACTTTTCTCTCTCAATGCTCTACAACTTCCCAGGGTTCATTAATTCTCTGTATTGGCCGAGTATGGCACAAGACAAATATATTTCAAAAGATTTTAGACAATTTGAAAACATTTCTCATCTAAAAACCATGAATTCATTAAAAATATATAATGTGTTACCAGTTGATTGTTAAAAAAAAAACAACATCAATGCATACTTGCTTTTTGTTCTTTTCGCAGTTTTGGTAATTAGCATTTCCAGTTCTTCATTAAACACACAGTTAATGATTTAATGAGGCTGATTACAATAATGAACCAATGATAATGTTTTCTAAAGTGATGCAATCAGAGTGATTTGAAATTTGAAAGAAAAAGCCAAAAAATGAAAATAATAACTTTCATGCAATAACACTTTTGTATCGATTGAACGCGACGAGAGAAAATGTGATAAAGATCCTTCATTAATAATTACTTTATAAGAATTCAAAATGGATTCCACGAGAAAGAGCGAGAAAATCAGGAAGGACAGAAAAACTATTGATGGAACCGAAAGTCTCAAAAGTTTCAAAGCAACAAAACACAGAAATAACAAACAAAAGTGGATCCATTCAATCTGCACATTTAGCGATAAAAAAGCTGTTTTAAATTGAAGCGTGGCAGACAAAAGAAAATGCTATTTCAAACTTAACCTCTTCCCTCATTATCCAGAGCATTCACGGGATAAGCATTTTTAATATTTTTCTACAATCCCAAGTATTTGCGTTCTATTACTGAAACTAACTTACTTACTAACCCGAGACGTTTCGTACGCCGATAATTTCCCGTTTTCTATGAGTCTCAAGAACTTTTAGTTCTGTGTTCAGTGTGATAAGTTTCACTTGTTTTTTTTCTTATGTTTATTTTTAAATATATGTCACTAATTCTTTTTAGCATTGGTAGTGCGTTTTAGTTACTATTTTCAAAATATAAAATAATATTTTTTCACTAGTTTATTTCTGTATTGTGTTCAAAATTGAAACGGATACTGAGAAAAAAATGTTTTAATGAATATAAATGATTTCATTTGAAAGTAAAATTTCACTTTACAAAACTAATGCTATGAGAAATGTAAATGAAACAGTTTTTCGTATGATTACAAATAAACTTAGATTTTTTTTATATTTCCTTCAATTCTGTACCATCATCATGAGGGTCATTTTATTTTTTTATTTTTATTTCACTCCTGGTGAAGGAACCCCTCCCTGGTTTATTTCCACCTTGCTTTATCCCTAGCTAGGCGTGGCTAAGTAGGACCTTGCTGACTATCGAGGTCGTCTCTCCACCGGGTTTTTGGCCTTCCTCTAGGTCTTTTCCATTGCCTCGGGGTCCATTCTATCGCTCTATATGTCCACCTGTTGTCTGTACATCTCGAAAGGTGATCTGCCTATCTATGTTTTTGCTGTCCATATAGTGGTGATAATGTCATTTACTCCAGTTTGTGTCTGATCCAGATGTTTCTTTTTCTATAATGTAAACTGATGCCATTTTGTACTGTGTCACTCTTAGCTTTTCCATCGCTGCATTATTAAGTGTCCAGGTTTAACTACCATATGTCATAACAGGCATGATGTATTCATTGAATACTTTTTGCTTAATGTTCATTATATATATATATATATATATATATATATGTATGTATGTGTGTGTGTGTGTGTAATAATAACAGGACAAATTTCAAACTTTAAAAAAAATTGACCATTTTTAAAAAATATTCTCCAATTCAATTAATCAAATATAAGAGAGATAATTAAGCAAATAAAAAAAAACATGTTTTGTTTGTAATAAATAAAAGTGAAAGGGAAGAAGTTAAGCACGACAGATCAAAGAAAATGTTATTTCAAACTTAAGCGTGACACACCAACGAAAATGGAATAACAAATTCATGAAACGATGGATGTGTAAAGACAGGCTTAGATCTGATGACCTCAGAGAAAAAATAAATCTGGACGGTATAGGGAAATGAAATATAAAGTGATGTGTGCAGAACAGGAGATTTCGATGGTATGACCACATTGAAAGAAAGAATGACAGTGCTTGGGTTAGTAGATGTAAAACAGTTGAGGTAGCAGAGGAAGGCCAAGGAAAATATTGGAGGCAGTGATAAAGATGCATCTTATGGAAAGAGGGATAAATAAAGGCATGGCCAGAGATAAGTCAGTTTGGAATTCAATTTTTAAAAGCTATCCAACATATGCCAGCATGTAAAATGGACGTTAAACCGAATAATGGTGATGATGATGATGATGATGAGCAAACTGAATTCCTCTCTAAAAATTTGTAAAGGTAACCTTTTCAAATTTATTTTTTCTTAATCAGTGTTTGTTTGTTTTGTGTTGTTTTGTTTTATTTTATTTTACGGCATATCAACCTTTTTCAGGTCATTTAATGCCAAATAAAGTTGTATTCTTTGAAAAATAAAACTCCTCAAAAATATTTTTAAAACATTCTTTAAACCTGTTTTTGTATATTATCCAATTTCAGTTCATTTAATGTCAAATCAAGTTGGATCCACACGTCTTTAGATAATTATACTTCTCTACATAGATCAAATCAAGTTGGATCCACACGTCTTTAGATAATTAGACTTCTCTACATAGATCAAATCAAGTTGGATCCACACGTCTTTAGATAATTAGACTTCTCTACATAGATCAAATCAAGTTGGATCCACACGTCTTTAGATAATTATACTTCTCTACATAGATCAAATCAAGTTGGATCCACACGTCTTTAGATAATTAGACTTCTCTACATAGATCAAATCAAGTTGGATCCACACGTCTTTAGATAATTAGACTTCTCTACATAGATCAAATCAAGTTGGATCCACACGTCTTTAGATAATTAGACTTCTCTACATAGATCAAATCAAGTTGGATCCACACGTCTTTAGATAATTATACTTCTCTACATAGATCAAATCAAGTTGGATCCACACGTCTTTAGATAATTAGACTTCTCTACATAGATCAAATCAAGTTGGATCCACACGTCTTTAGATAATTAGACTTCTCTACATAGATCAAATCAAGTTGGATCCACACGTCTTTAGATAATTAGACTTCTCTACATAGATCAAATCAAGTTGGATCCACACGTCTTTAGATAATTATACTTCTCTACATAGATCAAATCAAGTTGGATCCACACGTCTTTAGATAATTATACTTCTCTACATAGATCAAATCAAGTTGGATCCACACATCTTTAGATAATTATACTTCTCTACATAGATCAAATCAAGTTGGATCCACACATCTTTAGATAATTATACTTCTCTACATAGATCAAATCAAGTTGGATCCACACGTCTTTAGATAATTATACTTCTCTACATAGATCAACAGCCTTTAAAACGTTCACCGTTGTTTCCACTTCACCGTTACAACCAGTTCTCTCACTGTACCTGTTCTGCAGAACACTTCTCTTACAGGGGCCAGCTGAATGCATTCAGCAAGAATACGTTTGTGTACGCAGTCCGAGATGCATAGCACATTGGCTGCCACTGGTCTCCAAGCAAGTAGGAATGTGCAATCCCTGAGTGACCCATGCGAAGTTTGGACAACACCACCTCCTCCCCTCGGCTCCTTTGTGAGCTTTTTAAGTCTTTGATATGACTCGTCCGATTATTGAAACCCAGTCTCTTTGCCTATTATCGAACACTCTTACCATTATATTAAATAGACCGGTACTTCATGAAGAGAGGGGGGAGGGGTAATTTTATGTCAAGCTTACATAGCACACTAAACTCCCCCCACACTCTGCCAAAAATTGAACAAATCTGTTTATCCAAAAAAACATTTTTTAATCTAAAAATGCGTAAAATGTAGTGCCTTATTGATTCGATAGTAATCCAAAGAGGGTATTTTTTTTAAAAGTCAAAAACAAACATTTTATAAGAAAGGGTAAGTGATGTGATTTGATTCTGCAATTGTTTTCTCCTTATTTAATTTCTTCAATCACTAAAAGGATAAATATTATTTTATTCCTGTTTTCGTTTTTTCCTCTTTTCAATTATTAAAGACTTTTTTTTTTCTCCAGTCGATTGTAAGAAAAGGAAAAAACAAGTCTGGTGACAATAAAACGAACAACTCCATGTTGAATGAAAGAAAAACAATTCTCAACCTCTTCAGTGAAGGAGGAAAAAAAGCTATGTGTTTATACATTCGAAATGAATTGGCTTCATGGAAAACAAACAATTATCGACCAGAAAGACAAATAATATTTGTTTTTTTTTTGGTATTCTTATAGATGACGCACCATGTTTCTGTGACTTTGCGTCGTCAACGTTCGGACAGGTTACGGAAGCGCCCGAGAGTTGACAAGGCAAAAACTGCCAAACGCTAAACTGAAGACTGGCAGCTGATAAATTCAGATGAAGAAAATCAAAGTAAAAGACATACGAAGCCTGTCTAAAACGTATCCGACCTTAGGCCAGAAAAAATATTTAAAATATGTGACGAGGTTGGGACACTAAGTAGGCCCCTTATGCTTGCACACACTTAGCCCATCGATTCATCCACTGCCGGAAACACCTCTGAAATTCTTCTTTTGGAATGGTGTTCATCTTTGCCGTCGCGTTAGATTCAGCAGGTGTTTGAAGAAGATTCGATGGTGTAACACAAATTAAGGAGCGGTTCAACCGATTCAAAAATGGCCGCACATCAGCGAAGAGTGACCAGCGTTCTGGCAGGCTCCAAACTGTTCTGAGTGCAGCTGTTGTTGAGAGGGTGCAGGAAAAAAAATAATGTGGAACGCGATGGCAGAGCTGAACAGCATTCACACCTCCCGTCTAGCCAAAGTAAGGGCCGAAGTAGAGTTTTGCAAGTCACATGGACATTTATGCAACCAAGCCACAGACTGCTCAGCACCAGAATTCCAAGGGATCCCGAGTCGCCACCCACGGCCTACGGGTATACCCGTTTTCGTGGGTGGGGGGGGTTACTGCTATGCATGGGGTTGCAGTTGGTGAATGTGTGCTCCCGCTGACAAGGTGGGACCACTGTTAAAATAAATACTGAATATATGTAATATATTATTTTACATAATGACTATATATGTGTATATAAATTAAATATTTATATATAGATGTCTTCTTTGTGCACAAATTGAAATGCAGTTACAGCGTCATAATGCGTTCGATTCAGTCAAATACATGGGTTTTCTGATATATGAGATTCGAAAATGTTCTGATTCACAGATTATGTTATATTCAGGTTAAAACTGTACAGTGACCCCATAAAAGGGGCAAGATATAAGATATTTCTTATGAATTCGAAAGTTGTAGAATAAATACAACTTAATGGTCGTATCTATTCATTGTAATAATGAAGGAGGTCTGAATAACTTTATTTACCTCCTCGTCAGGAGGTTAGGCACAAGGCCAGTTTTATCTTACTCCCACAAGGTAAGATGTGACCCAAGGTCGGGTCGGGAAAGTGGGGCTTGAAAAGCCAGCGCCTGAGAAGGTGAGCACTCTGAATAATTATGGCTACATCTTCTGGCATATTTTATTCAGACAACTATGTCGGGTACATCGGCTAGTGACAAATATTTCATATACAACAAAAACATGTAGGCTGTTCGTATCCTCTCATACCACATATTCACTTTTCTTTTGACCGGGATTTGCCACTTTAAATATAATGAACAAAATATGGCATCTTAATGTCTTTAGTAATTACCCTAGTTTTTAGCCACATATAAAAAGTTTTTATGACTTTTTCTACACATTTTTTTTTTTTATGACGGTCTGTTTAAACTAATCAATCTTTGACTTCACACTGAAGTCCTTTCGTGTTAATTGTCATATCTTCAATGTTTACCCCATCGATCAATATCTTTCTTTTTTGCTTTCCTTACATTTCGTTATTAATCATCTTTTATGGTCGCTTTTTTTTATATATAAACGTGTCATTTGCTAATTTTTAGGGAGAATAAATTCACTCATTTTATATATAATTTATGTATTTGATGATGTGTGAAAATTGTCATTCGATTTCTCCTTATTAGAGTAAGTCAAAAACTAACAAAAATTGTATTTTTGAGATGAGGATTTCATGATTTGGATTTTTCTGGCTACTATTCTCATCTTTGTTATTTTCACAACATTTCGGCTGACATTTTCTTCAGGTACATTTTCCTGAGTTCATCAAAGATTTTCAAGTTCGAAAAAAATTCACCAGAAAAAGGTCAGAGTTTCTTCTTCTTCATCATCATCAACAACAACAACAACAACAACCGGTTTATTTGTTGAATCAGGCCACAATTAATCCTCTGATGAGGGTGAGGCCTGATTGTCTAGTCTCGAAATCTAAGTCTTCCTCTCCACTCCTGTCTTTGGCAAGGCTTGATGGAATCCATACCCATGGCCTTCCTATCACGTTTGACTACGTCCTCCCAAGTCAACTTGGGTCTGCCAGTGGTGATGTTCTCTGCTGGCACATTCAACTGTCGGACTTTAGCAATCCAGCCATCGCTATGCTCAATGTGACCCAACCAACGCAGTCTGTTCTTCCGCATGATGTCCGCAAGGCTTTTCAAGTCGACCTGTGAGAGCAGGGATTCAAAACAAACGTACTGTTCAGGCCTACTGTTCAGTTTACATATAATAATCCAATTAAATAAAAAGTATTTTATTTTTTCTAACTCTTGTAATCTTTCTCAATACATGGTGGTCAGAAAAGTAACGCTACTAATTAAAGAATTATAACCTTCTTAAATATCTGTTCAATTTTTGTTTTTCCAGATCTAAGCATTTAAAATATTGAAAATTGTTTAGCCCAAGAAAACTGTTATGATGTAATCTTGATTTACCCTATTTCGAGAGATGAACTCTTCCAGAGACTATGAATAGGGTTACGACGAAGTGTTGTGACAGTCATAGCCACAGTATTTGACGCATACTTTCTGTAACATACTATTTTGTACTCCTGTAAATACACTCTTGCAAATATACCACCATTTTGTCTTGATTATTATTTGACCCTTCAAGGTCACAACAGAAACAGAATTGTAAAATTGAATTTTGAAAATCAAAAGCTTATATGCCTTTTCATAGAATGAGGAATCTGCACGCACAAAATCAGCAAGAATCTAGGAGGTGGTAGATGTTAGGTGGATACCGATATGGACTGATAACCTGGAGTGACGAGTTCGAATCCAGTTGGTTCATTAGAACCGCTTTCACTATGGATGTTGGCAACTTTCATGTTCTCTTTCCTGTAAGTACTTGATTATAGACAAAACTGTGGAAACCAATGCCAACAGAATCAAAGGTTATACAAATTTACTTTACTAGCGATAATTCATCTAATGTGTCATTTTCAAGAACGGGAATTCTTAGACACTTTACATGAATTGGTAGACCACATTCTATACAAGTACCCTAAAAGAAGAACCCGCATTGAGCAAAGCATTGAACAACAAGGATCAGATTTGACTCAAAGTTCATACGTGCTTTTGCATCAGACTCAAGAATGATACTCTCTTATTATACCCAAGGTTCAATTATCTCAAGAAATAAAGCCAATAAACTACCAGCAACAACTGATAGTGGTGATTCTGTTTTACAGCTGTGAGACTTTACCCATGCATCCTGAAAGTGCAAACACATCTGCATCATTACTGAAAACCTGAGTAAGTTCAAAGTGTGCTTCTATATCGAAGAGTCCATTGTTTTAGACACGTTCTGCATCACACTGACTCAGAGCTGACCAACCAAGCAATCCGACCACTTCTCTACTATGTGACTGGAGAAATTTTCAAGGTGCTCAGCTAAGGATTTGGTAAGCCACTGCAAAATCGAAATCTGAACTCACGTCTTGTCCACATGTTTCGATGTCGGACATTGCTGGAACCATGATTGACTGGACCTTGCAAGAGCTGCCACGGTTAATTGGTAACCTGGAAGTGGAGCAATATGAAAAATGGCCAATGCAATATGTGGAGCCAGTTTAACTCAGACTCAGTGAACACTGCTACAAGAAGACTGTATTCTAATAGTCAGTTCCAAGAGATTGTATGACTTTTTGTCCATCCTGTATAAACAAATAAGGACTATCTATAACTTCAATGTATATAATAATATGCTTGTATTTCCGTTTGTACATACGTTATCACCTTCTCCCATTTTAAAATGAAGTGTTCCAAAATCAAAATCTATATATGTCAACTTAAAAGTGACATTCGTTTTATTTATTTCAAGGATATTTACCTAACAATTAATTTTACAATAAGAAAAAAAAACTATTTGAAAAAATTTTTTAAAATAAAAACGTTGGTGCTTATTTACAACAGGGTCCCTGGAAAAAATTATTTTCATGTAAAATCAGTATTTTGTACTTACTCAGGCATAGTTTCTCACTCACGGTACGCAAAAGAATTTAAAAATATCAAGTAGAACTTTAATTAGAACGATTTTTCCATTTCCATAAGGGCGATGTACAACGTCTATTCG
The DNA here is from genome assembly GCA_963556195.1 of Sepiola atlantica. Lineage (NCBI taxonomy): Eukaryota > Metazoa > Mollusca > Cephalopoda > Sepiida > Sepiolidae > Sepiola > Sepiola atlantica. The sequence continues at coordinate 72,798,471 of OY744540.1, read as the reverse complement.
CCGACATTTTGGGTGTGAGCGATCGATGGAATAGCCATGGGCAATAACTCTGTTGTTATTGTTAGAATTTAAAAAAGAAAGAAACACATATGCAATAATAATAAAATATATGTTTATTAAATTAAAAAAATGAAAATTAAATAATTATTTTTGATTTCTTCACTGGGGTACTTTCAACAGTATAATTTTATAGATTAATAAAATGTAGGTGCTTATTGCCCTTGGCTATTCCATCGATCGCTCACACCCAAAATGTCGGCGAATAGACGTTGTACATCGCCCTTATGGAAATGGAAAAATCGTTCTAATTAAAGTTCTACTTGATATTTTTAAATTCTTTTGCGTACCGTGAGTGAGAAACTATGCCTGAGTAAGTACAAAATACTGATTTTACATGAAAATATTTTTTTCCAGGGACCCTGTCGTAAATAAACACCAAAACGTTTGTTTTATTTAGTTTAAAAGTTAAGAAATAAAAGGACGATGAATTTCCATAAGGCTTGCTGGTAAATATATATTATGTTAGTTTACTTAGTTGCTTCTAAGTTGCCTCTAAGTTGCCTAAAGATTCTGAGACCGATGAACTGATCTTTATGAAACTTGGCATCTGAACAACGTTGCCTCGAGTTATATGAAGAGTTGCGCATCAAACACCATAGGTTTCTACCACTATGGTGGTTTAAAACAGATCATAAATGTATAATCAATTCAGAGCACAAATAACATTAACAAAGTCATGTGATTAGTTATAAATGAAAAGAAAAAGGCTAGATAGAAAGGCTAGAAGTTAAATGGAAAACCACACATGCAAACAAGAACATAAGTCAAAGTTATGTTTGGAATTTTTTTAGATGAGGATTGATTATTTTGATTATTTCGATTATTCGGACTACTGATCTCATCTTGAATGTTATTCTCACAATGTTTCGGTCGATGTAATCTCTGACCTTCTTCAGGTGCTTCTTGTCAGAGACGAGAATCTTTATGTTAGAACTGGAGAATCTGTTTGAAATTACCTACAGATTCCAGATTTCAAAACATGCACCTGAAGAAAGTCGGAGGTTACATCGACCGAAACGTTGTGTGAATAACATCCCAGATGAGAACAGTTTCAATTAGGCTAATCTTGCACCCCCTAATGCTAGGAGTGTAACAGGGAATCAGCCAAGACTGAGCGCAGATGAAAGAGAACAAAGCATGCAAAAAAAGATGTTATGAGTCTGTAACTAATTTACCAAAGAATGGATATGCCATTAGTTCCAAGGAGAACGAGACGATGAACAAGATGCTACTCACTGAAAGTTGAACCATGCAGCCAACAATACGTTTTAAAAAGAACCACTAAATATTGACAAATGAATTAGAAAAATGAAATGAAAGTCTGTCGTTTCAATATTATTTGTATCTGTTTATTTATTTTTGCTTCTGAGAATTCATCTTTTGAAGATGAAAGAAAAAGAAAGCAAACATTATTTCCCTTGAGGTAAACATTAAAAATTTAAGTTTGAACAGAACATTGTGCCAACGTAAATAATCAACCTATATATATATATATATATATATAGTCTCGGAAGTTTCTCAACCATTAAAACTGTATTTAAAAAATAAAAAAAAACTTATAGTCCCAAGTCTTCCAGTGGAAAATCACTCATGTAAGTCAATTTATTTTTTACAGTTATTATATTAGTTTGTTTCTAACACGATTTTAAGGGATCATCAGTTGTTTACCATGAAAAACTGTTTCGGGAATTTATATATATATATATATATATATATATATATATATATATATATGATAATAAAATGTATTCAGTACATTTTATTATTGTTGTTTGTTCTTGGCCTTTTGGCTAAGATCAACATGTAGTATCTGTTCCGATGGATACTGCACCCCATAGACTGGTATTGTCTTGGCCTTCGGGGCTTGATTTACGTCGGTCTATGGGTCTGTCCTGTGCAGTTCTAGGAGGTCCACCCTTCCAGGCTTCGCCTCCCCTCTTTGGGGAGGAGTAAGTTTATTGCTTACTGCCTGAGGCGCCCCTACCGGGGAATGCCGACGGGGCTGCCCAGCCAATTTTTAATGGCCAGAGTGCTCACTTCTTGGGTGCTGGTTTTTCAAACCCCACTTTCCCGACCCGACCTTGGGTCACATCTTACTTGTGGGAGTAAGATAAAACTGGCCTTGTGCCTAACTCCTGGAGAGGAGTAAATAAATATTCACTAGAACATTGAGCCGTTTATTCAGTTCTGTTCTGATTTAGAGGTTTCTTTGTGTGTGTGAAAAAAGACAAACGGAAAAACAAATTTAAATACAGGAAAAAATCATCAAAAAACGAGAGATTTTACCAGTTTCGTTCAGATCAACGACCGTCTTCAGAAAAAGTGAAGATTTTAAATTTATATTCGATAATGGTAAAAACATAAGAAAAATAAATATATCGCGCCACTGCGATTCTGGTTAAAGAAAATTCTTTTTTTACTACACTTCATCCATATTTTTCCCATTTCTTTTCCTTCTTTTTGCTTTTTTCTCCCCCCCCCCCTTTTCTCCATTTTAACGTCTCTCCGCATGCGATTTTTATAATTCTTTCTTTTTTTTTACATAAATAGTTAAACGTGTGCCAATGACGTCTCTCTGTGCGTTCTTCTTTTTCGTATGTTTTTAACGTTATCGAATAAATTAAAAATCTTCACCTTTTCTAATCATGTTAATCTGAACGAAACCGGTAACATCTCTCGTTTCTTGATGCGTTTTTCCTGTATTTTAAGTTTTTCCGTTTGTCTTTTTTCACACATCTTGTCTTTCACAGCATTTTATTTGTATGATATATCGTGCATTTTATTCTCATATATATACATACATACATACCAGGACCGGCGGGACAGTTATAAAAGTGGGGGGGTTCTCCTAAAAAGTGGGGGGGCCCGGTTAAACATATGCATATATAACTTCATTATTGATGACCATAAAGAGGGGGGGGGGGCAAGTTAAAAAGTGGGGGGGGGGGGCTTGAACCTCCCCCCCCTGCCCCGCCGTCCATGCATACATTATATAAAATTTCAAATGGCCTACATTACTGCAATTACGTTTCAGTACTGCTTGTATCTGATTGGGGCCAAAGTTTCTACTGAAAATGACTAGTCCAAAAGAGTCAAAATCAGTCACTTGGCTTAAATCCATAACGGTAGCAAGGAGTAATCTTTCAAAACATGTCACATTCTTTACTTCTTCCAATTGAAAGTCCCCCTTCCCTTTTTACCTTTGGGTGAGTTATTTTCATTACAAACTTTGGCTCTGATGAGGTACAAGCAGTACTGAAACGTACTTGCATTTATGTAAACCATTTTAAGTGTTTATATTATGCATATTAATAACGTTCTACCTTATATTGAGCACTTTTGAAAAAATATTGGTTTTCAGTTCATTTTATCAAAATATTTGAACTTGTTTACTTTTTAATATATATATATATATATATATATATATATATATATACAATAATATTTTTATAAATATATATTAATTATTTAAATACCTACAGACATCGATGTTTCATGCTAACGCAATCTTCAGTGTAGGAACTAATTCTCAACGGTCGGTAGGCGCGAACCTCGATCACAAATCGCCACTGATTCGTAGTCGGGGATCTTACCCATCGGCCATAGCCAATTAGTTAGTAAATATAGAGGAACTTTAAATGTAAATAGCGAAATCGGCGGCTATGTACCAGGCAGTATAGAGTGATCTACGAAACGGCGTTCGGATCGTATTCTAGCCATTTCGTTTGCAATGTTTATTTGGTGGATAAAACTTACAAGTAATGTCATTTCTAACTATAGTCGACATTTAATCTTGACAAAACCTAACAAAATTTATTAGCCAATTGATTTTTTGGGCTCATAGAGCAATATATATTTTTGATCAATGTTCCAGATTAGATTTAGAACAGTTAAACACTAAGAATATTTTCAGATGAACTGAAATAAAAAATAATGAAATTATTGGATGAAATATTCAACAGAATTTATATAGTAATATTGTATTAATAGAGTAAAGGCTATATAAAATGTTTATTGGGGGTTTAATTGAGAAATTAATTAAACACGGAGATGCCCAAAGAGGCATTGCAAACAAAGATTAAAAATAAATTGAGAGATAGAACAGAAAATATTTGAATGTTTCAAAAGTAATTCAATAAATATCCCAAGTGTGTTTGCTTTAAAACAATTCATCTAATTTTTAGTATGTTCATTTATCTCTTGCAGGAAGACCACGTGTAAATAAAAACAGAAAAAAAGCAACCCAAGCATAAGTCTGTGTGGCAAAAACCAACCTCTGCACAAATACAGATTTTTTCCACAAATTTCATAAAACAATTTAGTATTAATGGCATAAATTGTTTTAAAGCAAATACACTTGGGCAATTGTCGAATTTGTGACCTATTTGCGTTAACGCGATTTGCAATCCATTATTCACTGATAAATCTTATTTTAATCACATAAATTATATTACTTTCATAGATTAGGACCCATGCTAACTTTGACGCTAATGCTAACCCCCACTTTGACCCTAACCCTAATGACGGGGTCAAAGTTAGCGTGGGTCGTAATCTGTGAAAGCACCTAAATTACTTACAGTTAAACTGTAACTTCATGAAATCTGTGGATGAAATTGTATTCAGGCAGAGGAGGCTTAAAATCATTTCTTTCTATTTTACCCGGGTAACAGCGAAACCCAAGTCCTGCTAGTTAAAAATAAATTGAGAGAGAGAACAGAAAATATTTGAATGTTTCGAAAGTAACCTATTCAATATAGTTTCCTGATTAAATTATTTGTTTGTCTCTCGATGGGGCTTTAAAGAATTAGATAAAAGCAATAAAAATAGACTAACAAAATTAAAACTTATTTTATTGAATTAATCATTTAATTTCCTCTGGCTTGTCTCGTTTTTTTTTATATAACAAGAACATAACTTCTTTATTCTAGTATCCTTTTCTCTTTTTTACTTGAAATCTGCATTTTCCAACAAAATCCAAGCTCTGAAATTATAGATCAGACATTTATCATTTATGGATACCTTTTCTCCATCTTTTGGTAGGGATGGGACGTAATAGATGAAAATTTCAGATTCATGCGAGTAGTATTTTCTTGTGTTCATTTATACATAAATAAAACTAAACAATCAAACATTTTGAAAATTTTGCAAAATTCAGAAGGTGCAGGCCAAAAATAGCCGTTAGGGCTCCACGGAACTCAACATCCATTATTTTTCGGTGAAAAAGTGGTTTCATGCGACATTGCAGGTCCTAAAACATCCTCAAAAGCTATGAATGGATATAGATGGTTAAATCTGATATAGTACTTTAATTTAGGACCATTTTCAGGCTAAAAAAAGGGTTTTCATTAATATAAAATAGCCAAAAACTATTGGCCTGCACCTTCTGAATTTTGCAAATTTTCAAAATGTTTGATTGTTTAGTGTTATTTATGTATAAATGAACACAAAAAAATACTACTCACATGAATCTGAAATTTTCACTCATTACGTCCCACCCCTACTTTTGGTCATTTAAGAAGAAAATTTTTTTTTTTAACTTTTAAGTTCGCCCCCAGACAAGGTATAGATCAGACAAGGTATAGATCAGACAAGGTATAGATCAGACAAGGTATAGATCAGACAAGGTATAGATCAGACAAGGTATAGATCGGACAAGGTATAGATCGGACAAGGTATAGATCAGACAAGGTATGGATCAGACAAGGTATAGATCAGACAAGGTATAGATCAGACAAGGTATAGATCAGACAAGGTATAGATCAGACAAGGTATATTGCCACTGAGACGTGAGAGGCTACTGTGATTAGGGGTCAGATTTATAGTAGGTATCATTAGTGGGGAGTTGTGTCGCAAGATGTTTGTCCAGATTAAATTTTAATTTCTGAATGTTGGTACAGTTGGGGAAACAGGGGGCAGGAATGGAATTCCAAAAGCAAGTGGTCCGAGGAATGAAGCTACTAGAGTAGAAAATTTTTCAACATCTAGGGACGCCTACAGTGAAGGGGTGTGATTTTGCTGCTAGTCGGATTAATCAGGGGTATTTACATTTACATTGATGGGGTAGAAATGCACTAAGTTCATCAGAGCACATCCTGTAGAAGTACTTGAAAAACAAGCACACAGTGCAACATTGCAGCGATGGGACTGGGGCTGAAGCTTGGTAGACAATGCAAAACCTATTAAGTTAGAGACTCTTTTTGTGCACCCTGATCAAGAGGAAGCGTGTAATGGTTGGTGCACCAGCCCAGATGTGGCAACCATACTCCATGCATAGGCAAATTTTTTATTGACAGGGAGGTTGAGGAGCATCATCCACACTGGTGGGCCTCCGTCCAAGTAGCTGGCTAACTAAGTTAAAATATTAGACTTATAGCCTCAAATTTTATATCCTCCGGTTTTTGTTTTCCAGCTTCACTGATTTTTTTTTTTTTTACTTTAGACATATCTATTCTACAAAAAACCCTTCCCACGTTACATAATCAATCCTAATAACTATAGATTGTGATTAAGCTTTTTGAAAGTTCACATATTAAAAACCTTTAACTCATCCTCGTAGATGCGTTCCATTTTCACTTACAACGATACGAGTGTATAGACCATTATACACCCGTATCATCGGAGTCGTAAACCTGAAATCACCTTGCGCACTTGAAAATCACTCTTTTGGAGAAGATGAGCATTTAAGGACCAGAATTCTCGGGATTTAAGCAGTTGGTCCAAAAAACAGGAGAGTCTGTTAACACGATATTACACTCAGCTTTCTGGTCCTTAGGGGAGAGGTATGCAAGTATTCTTAACTCGCTAACACACGGTAAAAAGCAGCACACACACACAAAGTGACTCACACACACTATCACATGCATATGCACCCTGACAAAAAGCGACACACACACACACAACTCTGCTACAGATGTTTCTTTTTCATTATTTCAACTTGAAATTCAAGATAATTCCATAATCAGATCTATGTTACAAAGGTTTATTTTGTTTACGTCAATTCGATATTCATTAATTCTGAGCTAAACTAAGTCTCAGCTAAGTTTCACATTCTTATTTGAAATTAGATTTCTTGCTGAAAACGTCATTAAACAAATTAAAAAATAGAAAAAAAAAATCTACCGGCATTTTTTATACTGAATTAAAAAGTTGCATAAAAAATAAAAAGTTTGAAAGAGTTAATTAAATGTCAAAGCCTAAAACTCAAAGAAATCAGCCCTTTTTTTCTGATGCGATAATTCAATATAAAATTGTGTAGGAAAATAATATTAGATTTTCTTTGAGTCGAGTGAACATCTAACAAGATTCGTTTAATAGAGGGAGTGTCCTATAAAACTATCTGTGGTGTGATCACCTGATGGTGGAGACACCAACTTTTTTTCAGGTCATTGCTGGTGTTCTTCGGGGCGATACTATGACCCCTATCTATTTGTAATCTGTCTTAACTACATCCTCTATATGTCAGTCGACAAGTTGAAAGAAAATGGCTTGACATTGGTATCTGTAAGAAGTAGGAAATACTCGGCAGAGAAAATAATTGACGCAGGTTATGCTGATAACCTTGCAACTTTTGTTGAAACAAAAACACGACAACACTATCTCAAAGGAAATAGCAAACTGCATCGAGTGTTTTGTTAACACAAGCAAAACAGAGCACATTCTCCTCAACCAACATGGAAATATCTCTTCCATGAATGGAACTTGTCTCAAAACTATTTATCTTCCTCCCACAAGGTAAGATGTGACACAAGGTCGGTAAACTGGGACAAAACCGGCGCTCGAGAATTTGAGCACTCTGGTTGTTTAAAAATTGCCTGGGCAGCCCCGTCGGCATTCCCCGGTAGGGGCGCCTCAGGCAGTAAGCAATAAACTTACTCCTCCCCAAAGAGGGGAGGCAAAGCCTGGGAGGGTGCACCTCCTAGAACTGCACAGGACCGACAACCAATAGACCGGCGTAAATCCAGACCCGAAGGCCCGGACGATAGCGGTTTTGTCTCAAATATGCTGAGGGGTTTACCTATCTTGGTAGTTGAAGTTACAAAAAAAAAATTTGCACAGATGTGTGCAGAACAGGAGACTTTTATGGTATAGTCACATTGAAAGAATAGATTACAGTTATTGGGTTAGTACATGTAGAACTGTTGAGGTAGCAGGTTCAGTTCACAGGAGATGGCCAAGAAAAACATGGAAGAAAGTGATAAAAATGGACTTGAGAGAAAGAGGGATAAATAAAGCGCTGACCAGATATAGGTTAGTTTTTAAGTCAATTTGTAAAAAGTCGTTCAACACATGCCAGCATGTAAAACGGACTTTAAACCGATGATGATAGAATGTGCCTTATACTCAATTTCATATTTAAACTTTTACTTATGTTCCAACTTTTGAATCAAGTGAGATTTATGTAAACTAAGCAGAATGGCAGCTTTCAGTCTATTTCTTGTTGAGGTTTATTTAGGCTATATTCAAACATTATAATTAATATTCGTAATATTCATAACACCAAGCATATGTAAATAAAGTTGCATTTACTGTTTGTTTATTTATGTGTCCATACACTGTTACTAGGTTTTTGGAGATAGCCCTTCCCCCATAACAATATATACCCCCATAACAATATATATGGATATATATGGACTCTCTCTCGTCGATTTCGATGTATGAGTGCCCCACCTGGGGCGGCCCACGCGTGAATTTACAATTGCAAGGATTGCACAATCCCCAACAACCGCTCTCCTGAGTCGGCATTGCTTGATTCCAATGGCAAGTAGTAATACAAGACGACTGGAAACAATGCCGAAATAAGCAGAGAGCACATACAGCACCTGGTATTCCTAAATGGTCACCCATTTAGTACTGGCCAGGCTCGACACCGCTTAACTTCGGTGATCTAACGGGAACCGGTGTGTCAACGTAATTGTGCCCCATAACAATATATATTCTGAAACCATAGCATTCAATATACTTGGATAAGTATATTTCATTTTGATCAAACAAGATACAATATTATCTTGAGGCCTGCATTTGGGATACGTTTAACTTTATTTGATTTCAGTCACAACATGAAAATTTTAGAATTAAAGAAAAAAGTATAGAAATGTTAGTGTTAATAATGGTTTAGGACTTGGAGTTGGGGTGCATAGTGGTCCTCATTAATTGCTGGGAAAAGCTGAATGTTCCGCGGTGGAGGGAGGGGGGTCTAAGATTATAAATTGCCAGAAATTTATTTCAATTAATCTCATTTTATTTAAACTCCTTGCCACTGAGTACAGCCATTAGCCTCATTTAAAACATTTAATATTATCAAATGTAAAAAATAAGAATAAAAAACGTAATAGGATTTTATGGTCTGGGTGCAAATGATCATGGGGTTCATCAATTCCCAAACAACATCGACTCTTTTTGTTATATATATATATGTAAAATGAAAAAAAGGACAGCCAAAACTATGTTATTTATGTATTCATCAACGTTTCGTCTTTATTGAAAAACTTCCTCAGGATAAAGAAAACAATGTAGAAAATTATTACAGAATTATTATTTTAGTTTTTACAGAAATTGTCCAGACTTCGGCATGATTGCCGACGTGAACAAGCAGAGAATGAAAATCATGATTTTGGTTGTAACATTATCAGCAGTGGCTTATCTCCTTCAAAGGACGCAAAATGAATATATATATATATATATATATATATATATATATATATATAAAATACTTTTTTTTAATATTAAAGTGTTTTTCACCTACAGCCGACGTTGTTTTGGTCTCTCTTACCCTTATCAGTGTAGGAGTGGCAGTTGCAGACGATTGCATGGGCTTCAATGCCATTCGTAGATTCAGGCTAGAATCACGAGACACATTATATGTATATATATATATACATATATATATATATATATATGAGGGGGTAAATATGAAATAAAAATTTTGGACAAAATGTAGAATTGTTTCTGGAAATGTGGACAAACAAAGTAACATGCTAGTAAGCATCATTAGAGCTGGACCAAGATATTTCGGTCGAAAGGTTCGACCATATTCCATATTATATTTTTATACAATGTAGGAATAAAAATCCAAGGAGGAGAGAGAAACAGTGGTAGGAGGAAGGAGGCAATAGATGCTAAGTGTAGTAGATATGTAAGAGGAAAGGAAGGAGTCTGAGTGGGAAGAGTACTACATCAGTATAGTAGGTATGTGAGAGGGGGGAGGAGGAGGAGTGAGAAGAGTAGGGAGGAAGGAGATAAAAACTAAATTAAACTAAATATAGCTCACATTAACCACCCTTACACTTAACAGGTTTGTTCCAAAATTCATAATGATCGGTTAATTAGTTTAGGAGTGAATCCTATACACACAAATATATGAATATATATACATCCCTAACTTATATATATAGTCATCCACAGACAGCTGTTTTGTCGTTTATAATTCCTTAGTGTGGCTAGATGTAGCAAGTGTATTGATGCTTGATTAAAAAATCTGAATGACCGGTCACATCGAAATGTGATCAGCAGTTAAGTGATTCATCCACTCTGCCAACTGACTCGCCACACATACATACACATTGTATATGTATATATCTATACATGAAATAATAATAATAACAAGCCTGGTCCCCTTCTGTATGTGACTCGATGTGGCGAGTGTAAAATGCAATAAATTTGGGCAATTTGGGGCATTTTTGACCCCCCCTTTGACCACCTGGGAGCGCGAACCAGAATTTTTCTGAGGTCAAGGATGCTTATTTTATATCCGGAACAATTGCCTCTACATTTTGGTCAAGTTTCAGAAAAATTGAATGGATGGATCAAACGTTATGGGTGAAAAGGGTCATTTTTTGCCATTTTGGGGGCTTTTGACCGCCTGGATGCGAAAACCAGATTTTTTCCAAGGTCAGCGATACTTATTTTCTATTAGGAACAATTGCTTCCACATGTTGACTAAGTTTCAGAGAAATTGAATGGATGGATAAAAAGTTATGGGGCAAAAAATGTCATTTTTTGCCATTTCGGGGCCTTTTGACCCCCTGAGGAGGCTAACCAGATTTTTTTTTTAAATCGGAGAATGTCACTTTCTAACCTGACCAAAGTAACAACTTCATGCAAAATTTCAGAGAAATTCAATGGATGGTTGCGGAGAAAAATCCGGACGGACGGACATGCCTCAAAACATAAGTCCCCCGATTTTATAAATTGGGGTATCAATATATATATATATATTTACATGCATGCCCCCTACTTATGGGTTGAGCTCTCTGATAGAGGAAATAACGGCTTCTACTTAGCATGAAGTAAAAATCATTTGTAGAGGATAGATTTCTCAGGTTGTCGAAAGCATGGTAAAAGAACTATGTAAACAAAGAAAGTATATATAGCGCTAGAATTTCTACTATTAGCTGCAAGTTTGTTGGCACAGTTAATAATAAGTCACTTGACTGTTGATCACATTTGAATGTGACCTTTCCTGTGGGTTCCGAATCCTGTGTTCCTACATCTAGCCATACTGATGAGTCATAGACGACGAAGCAGCTGTCTGTTGATGTCTATATTTATATATCTTCCCCCACCCTTGGGTCTTTTTTCCTCAGTTTAGCACTGAATTTTTGCATCAGAGTTTGTAATTCCAAGGCAACTGGACAGTCACTGACGAATTGTCATATTTTGACGGGTATAAAAATATCCAAAATTTCAATATCTTAATAAATATGTTAGACTCTTACCCTGGTAATTCAGCACTCAATTGTATGAAAAATGCCAGTATACTGAAATCATATGCCCATTAAGGGTTAAGATGAAAATTCATATACACTAAATGTACAAAAACACTTTGATTGTCATTAAGGGTATGCGAGCACAACAGGGCTATGTATTTTACTGGTAGGAATTTTTCTTCAGCGCACCTCATACACTTCATCCACTCATGCATAGAGATTTATACTGTAGTGATGTGATAATGAAATGGTTTGGTTGATATGTAGTCATACCCTTAATGACAATAAAAGTGTAAAAATTTGGGAATTTCCTTGCTTTTGTACATTTAGTGTATATGAATTTTCATCTTAACCCTATTAAGAGCATATGATTTCAGTATACTGCCATTTATCATGGAATGTCACTACTTTTGTAAAGGCTATGCCTCAATACAATGCCTTCTCATGAGGTTTTTTGGAATTTTCTGGAAAACTAAGGTATATGGTAAACTGAAATTAAAATACCATCAACTAGACCCTAGAACCTCTATCTCTGCCAAAAATCAAATAGTTGATGAGATACAGGGTGGCACATACGTACGTACACACAGATAATTCTTGAAGCCTATTAAGGGAGAAGAGCGCTCTCATACCTCCCTTGATATATATATATATATATATATATATATATGTGTGTGTGTGTTATACTTTTATTTACACAAACATCTGGCTACACATCATGACACGTTTCAACCGGAGCTCTTATAAATACAATATCATTAGACAAATTTGTAAGAAAAATAAATTTACCTGATGATGCCGGATTTATAAGAGCTTCGTCTGAAACGTGTCATGACGTGTAGCCAGATGTGTGTAAATAAAACTATTATATAAATAGCTCTATTTATTATTGAGCACTATTATATAAATACACTAAAGATTCTCTGGATTTTAACCCGTGGATACAAACTTTACCTTGATTACCATATATATATATATATATATATATATATATGTATATATATATATATGTGTGTATATATATATATATATGTGTATATATATATATATATATATATATATGTATGTATATATATGTATGAAAAAGAATGGAAAGGAATTAGAGAAGCAAAAGCCAAATCAAAATTCAATTCAATTGTTCAGAGCAAGGTATATTCCGCAAAAAGGCCATTTATTCAAGTTAAATTTTCCTTAAGCCAGGCTTTTCAGAGATCAAAATCTTATCATCAGAGGAAGTCGCTGGGATAGATAAGTTGGCAAAGGCCAAGATTTAAAATTTGAAAAAATAAAATAAAAGTTGTAGGGAAAGAAACACAGGGCAAAACTCTGCCCGAATGCAAGCAAATGTCCGATTGCTAAAAAGTCTGGTGTATATATATGTATATATATATATATATATATATATATATATGTATATATATATATGTATATGTATATATATATATATATATATATATATATATATATATATATGTATATATATATATGTATATGTATATATGTATATATATATATGTATATATGTATATATATATATATATGTATATGTATATATATATGTATATATATATATGTATATGTATATATATATATATATGTATGTATATATATATATATGTATGTATATATATATATATATATATATGTATATATATATATATATGTATATGTATATATATATATATATGTATGTATATATATATATATGTATATATATATATATATATATATATATGTATATATATATATATGTATATATATATATATATATATATATATATATATATATATATATATGTCTATGTGTATATATATATATATATATATATATGTCTATGTGTATATATATTTATATATATATATGTGTATATATATATATATGTATATATTTGAGTTAACATTGTTTTGATTAATTTAATAGTTATTTCCACAATATTTGATTGTGTAGGGAATGTTTACTCAATCTTACACTGTAATCAACTCTATTTTGGCTGATGAAAAGAGCTATAATAATTATTTTTGCTGTTTCAGAAAAAATCAATTTTCACCAAAAACATGTTCAAAAACATATTACTGTACTATTTCAATGATATTGGCTACGAACGTTTCAGAAATATAATATTATGTTTGAAGACAGAATGATGTTTTTTTGCATTGTCATCCTGTCTTCAAACGATCTGAGAATTATATTTCTGAAACGTCCGTAGCCAGTATCAAGTAATATCTTTTCGAAATTATTTTTGTTTAAAATTGTTTTTATTTAAACAGCAAATTTATATATATATATATATATATATATATATATATATATATATAATAATGGTAATAATCCAGGTGAAAAATATCCACAGGGTGGTAATCCAGAGAATTTTAACCGGGTTTATAAAAAGTGCTCAATATCAAAATAGAGCTTTATATATGATAATTTTATTTACACAGACATGTACAAAATCTGCGACACTGGCATGTCGATGTTATCGATCAACAGTTACTATAAACTGAGATCTCATCAGGCAGAGTTAGAATCCGATCTTAACCTCAGATCATATTTGGAGAGAATGAAGTGGAGGGATAGAGAAAGAGAAGAAGAGGGAAAGAAATTTAACATTTCAAAAATTAAAGCCGTTAAAAAATTAAAAATTATATATATATATATATATATATATATATATATAGAGAGAGAGAGAGAGAGAGATATGGAATATCTGTATTTTGATGGGGTCATAATACTGAGAGACTTTGAATCCTTTTAACAAAATCAATTTAAGAATAGACAGACAGCAAGTCTTGTCGACTGACCTTTCAATCTGACCAAAATTTAATCAAACTGTTTTATTCAAATCTATTATTTTGCTGTCATTTCATGGTGCTTAAAGAAATTCAATAGGTATAGAATAAGTTTGAATACTTTTACTGAACAATTTGGGAAAAAGACCCCTTACGGCTTCTTATTATATACTAGTGAATAAGTCTCCATCAAGGCAGACTTTTAGTCTCGCCTTGTGGAGGGCTGAACTTTGGAGTTTATTAAATACTAGCGGACCCGTCGCCCGGGAGAAAGTACTACCTATTGCATGACGTCGAATAAAAAAAAGAAACGGCCTATTGTTGTTTCCCCCCCCCCCTCTACTGTGTTGGCGAATGTTATAAATTTTTTAAAAAAAGAAAAAAGTGGTAAAGTACAATGGGATCGAACGCTGAAACTGGCGATCATGAAACCTGCCTTCGTAACCACTGCGCCACCGTTTCGAGTTAAAAATTCATGTGAAAATAGGTCAATTAAGCTAAGCTTGATTATGGCCATGCGTGTTATGTTAAGATTCAGCAATGACACGGTTTAGGTCATTTGAAGTTGATGAAAATGACTGGATTTGGGCAAGTTTTCTGTAATATGCGTGTTAAAGGTTTATGATTTTTAAAATGTAAATGTATCGGGGTCTACCAGTATCTTGGCGCTTATTGAATTAAATAGGATGTCGATTTGATCAAGAAATTGTAGCCACCATGTTGAATGGTTAAATGTTGCAGGAACTGTGTTCGTTAATTTCATTCGCTTAATTACGGAATGAATATAAATGTAGAAGTCATAGGTAGAATTAGAAATAACGTAATCTGATATTCGCGGAAAATAATCGGAGTGAACGGGAGTGGTCATTAAGTCTTTGCGTATTGCTTTATATTATGTAGTAAATTAATACCAGGCAAATAATAAATAAGAATCGGTGTTTTGTGAAAATTAAACTGTGTTTATAAGTTCCCGGTGTCGATGAGTGTAGTGACAGTACAGAATTGTTAGGGAGAAAAGTTTTTGCTACCACCTATATGGAGTTGGTTTTTCGGAGAGACGTGGATGGTGGGCCAAATGTAATATTTAGTGTTAGCTGAAAAACAATAATAACAAATTTACTAAAATACACTCGAGTGAATAAGTGTAGTATAGTTGTGAGTTTAGTAGCCTGTGATGCATGTGGTTATTTTCCTATACTCCGAGAAGGTACAGGGGAAAAAACGTCTCTACTTTATATATTAGATAATAATTCTCTAAAAAATACTTCGCTTGTTCTTGATTCTTTTACTTTCTTTAGAATAGCATTAAAGCCATCGTTTAATATGATTTGACTATTATGTCATGTATTTTTAAAGAAAAAAAAATCTGATATATTTTGAATTGACACCTGTATCATAAACCTCATCAGCGACAGATTATACAATAACTTATTGAATGAAATTATCTTCAACAAGCCGCGCGTGCGTGGTCCCCCTCTGTATGTGACTCGATGTGGCGAGTGTAAAATGCAATAGATTTGGGCAATTTGGGGCATTTTTGACCCCCCTTTGAAACCCTGGGGGCGCGAACCAGATTTTTTCCAAGATCAGTGATACTTATTTTCTATTAGGAACAATTGCCTCCACATTTTGGCCAAGTTTCAGAGAAATTGAATGGATGGATGAAAAGTTATGGGGCAAAAAATGTCATTTTTTGCCATTTCGGGGCATTTTGACCTCCTGGGGGGCTAACCAGATTGTTTTTCAAAAATCGGAGAATGTCACTTTCTAACCTGACCAAAGTTACAACTTCATGCAAAACTTCAGAGAAATTCAATGGATGGTTGCGGAGAAAAATCCGGATGGACGGACGGACATGCCTCAAAACATAAGTCCCCCGATTTATAAAATCGAGGGACCAATTATAAATCGGGGGACCAATAAAGAACATCAAGCTCACAGAAAAATTCTTTTACAGCATATCGACCCTTTTCAGGTTCTTTAATGCTGAATCCGATCATGTTGGTAAAAGTTTTTATGCTTTAAGTTTTTTATATCTTCAAATATTTATCTGTGGTTTTCTATTTGGTTGTTTTGTAGAGGAAAATTGTTTTTGGTTTTGGCTTTGCAGAACATGATTGAGTTTTTCAAAGGTAAAGGAAAAAAACAATAACATCAATGCTTGGTGCAGAAGACTTAGAACTGATTATTACTTAGCATTTGTATCCATTGTGCCATGGGGTCTTGGGGACCCGTTTGAAAGGGTTCTGTTAAAAATTCTGTACAGATTTCTGAGTTTGACAAGACAAGCTAAACGTTGTCAGAATAATATCTAAAATGAGAAGACTAGTTTGTATAATCCCAAAAATTACAAATTATCAATCCTCATCTAAAAAGTTCCCAGAAAAAAGAAACAAGTGTTTTTTCATTAAATGAAAATAAAGTTTAAAATCGCACAACACAATTAGCTCCCAACACATAAACATTCTGAATAATAGTGAAACTTTTGTTTCAATGATTTGAAGTAGTGAATAGAAATTCATCTGCAGAACCAGTTAGTTTCTTCATAGTTCTCTCGTATTTGAAAAAAGCTCCTTGAATAAAAAAAAATAGTCACCCAAGGATGTTTGCGATTTGATTCGTCTCCTGTGTCTTGTGATTGTGGAATTTTCCATTTATTTTGATCAATATTTTGTCAGATTTAATTCACGCTGGTTCCTCTACATGGTGACACCCCAAAAATACCATCCATGGAATCACTAATAGAATTCGCAATGCTTTATGCAATTCAAGCATATTTGGTATAAATAAACTTCAGTTTATGCTTGACTTATCCACCAAGTTTCAATTATGGATGTCCAACAGTTTTTGTTTTACTGTTGACACAGCTCTGATCTTGGTTGTGATGGCCGCCCTATTCAGTTCATGAACAGTTTGTGAATTATGTTTTGGAATTTTTTAGATGAGGATTGATAATTTTTCAGGACCCGTGACACAACGGATATAAATGCTAAGTAATAATCAGTTCCAAGCGACAGTCTTCTGGGAGTTGAAGGTTCAATCCTCAATATGAGTGATACTAACAATATAATTACAAATCAATAATTAATAGACTTCACGAATGGCCTATGCTGGAAATCTCATTTCTTTGATCAATCATAACTCAAAAACCAATAAACCAAATTAGTTAAAACTTTGCACAAAATTTTTATTTGATAGGTTCTATAACTGTGTAGAATTTCAGCATCATTAGTCAAGGCAACCCAGAGATCCAGAAAGTTCAATCATGAAATTATGTTATCTGTGTGTACGTATGTATGTGCCACCCTGTATCTCATCAACTATTTGATGGATTCAGCTGATTTTTTGGCAGAGATAGATGTTCTAGGGTCTAGTTGATGGCATTTTAATTTCAGTCTACCATATACCTTAGTTTTCCAGAAAATTCAAAAAAAACCTTAAAAATGACCAGTATTCATACACTTTATCTATATCTTATCGACCATTTGATGGATTCAGCTGATTTTTGGCAAATTTTTACACTTTTATTGTCATTAAGAGTATGTGAGCACAACAGGGCTATGTATTTTACTGATAGGAATTTTTCTTCAGCGTACCTCACACACTTCATCCACTCATGCATAGAGATTTATACTGTAGTGATGTGATAATGAAATGGTTTGGTAGATATGTAGTCATACTCTTAATTAATGACAATAAAAGTGTAAAAATTTGGGAATTTCCTTGCTTTTGTACATTTAGTGAATATGAATTTTCATCTTCACCCTATTAAGGGCATATGATTTCAGTATACTGGCATTTTTCATGGAATTACTTAAGAATTCCATTCAAAATTCCGTAAAGGGTTCTGTTCGAAATTTTGTACAGATTTTCGAGTTTGACAAGACGCACTTGAATAAGGCCAGAGATTACACGGACCGAAACGTTGTGACAACAACATCCAAGATGAGACCAGTAGTCCAGATAATCAAAATAATAAAGTCTGAGAATTGTTTTGAGATAACACAACAGATAAAAATTTGGGAGGTTAGGATCTGGTGAGAGTGAATCCCATTCAGGATCATACGGTGCTTGTATAATAAAAAGCCAAAAAAAAGTTTTTTTTGTCTTTTAGTGTTGGAGAGGTAAATAAGGGGCAAGTAACTTTTCACAACAGCTCTAGCTTTCGAACAATATTTTTCTAACCCTAACCCTAAACCCTAACCCTTTTATGTCTAATCGACGTTCTCCTTGCACAGTAGCCACATGTGCAACGCCAATTAAAGCCATCAGTTTTGATTACTGGAAAATCTTGCTTAAAATTTGTGGTAAGAGTTACCTGCTCCTTATTTACCTCTCCAACACTAAAAGACAAAAAAACTTTTTTTCGGCTTTTTATTATACAAGCACCACATCATACTGATGAGACACTTATAAAAGTTCCTCCCATATAATTGAACTGTTGGACATTCATCATTGAAACTTGGTGGACAAGTTAGACATAGACTAAAGTTTATTTGGACCAAATATAGTTGGGTTGCAGAAATGATTGTGAATTTTTTTAATGATTCCATGGTTGGCATTTTTGGGGAGGTCCGCCTGTACATAAATATATTTGTCTTGTGTGTAAAAGAAAACACCTGAAGTTAAACGTTTTTTTTTAATGTTTTTTTTTCTGTTTTAAAACTTCCCAATTTGGACATTTTCTTTCTTTCTTATTTCTTTGAGACGATTGTCCTCATTTTTAACCACTAACGTCTTTGCTGTTTTTAACATGGTTTTAGTGCCATTTTGTATTTTGCCTCATCTTTTTCATGTCTAGCCATCTTAATAATATTTTCTTTTTATAGAAATCGCTCCAGACAAGGCATGAAGCCACTTGATGTAAGAAGTCAAAAAAAAAACAATACAACTTCAAGGTCAAAAACTAGCCCAGGATAAGTGTTATATGGATAGATTCTTCCCCGTTTGTCAGAAACATCGCTCATGGAATGTGAGAACTAAAGGACAAAATAAGAGAAGCGAGAGTTACGAGGTTGCCAAAATTAAATTCTACTTAAATTAAAATAAGAAATTATAAAAGTAAAATCAAGGTGGTGCTTTTTTTATTAGGTCATCAGAAATGATTCGCATTTTTTTTTCAACTCACGATAGTTGTCCTACGATATTGCAATAAAAATGCAATAGCAAAACTTACATTGGAAAGCAAATAGCAAGTCAGACAATCTGCCATCTGAAATTAATTCGGAAAGAAAAGTTCCACTCTAAATAAAAAAGTCAGCAGTAGGTGTTCTCTGTTCTTTAGCTCATCAGAAATGACAATAATGATTTATATATA
The DNA here is from genome assembly GCA_963556195.1 of Sepiola atlantica. NCBI lineage: Eukaryota > Metazoa > Mollusca > Cephalopoda > Sepiida > Sepiolidae > Sepiola > Sepiola atlantica. Next base: position 72,778,602 of record OY744540.1, on the reverse strand, counting down.
AAAAATGAAATTACTGACATATTTCTATGATTTTGTATCGATATTAGTGCGAACACTGACAAAGCATTTTCTTTTTCTTGACTGAACGCGTACACTAGCAAAAAATAAATCTTATACTTCCATTGAAAAGTTTTGCTTTCTCACTTGGAAGAACTTTTAAATGTTCTTCCAAGTAAGAAAGCAAAACTTTCTTGGAATTTCTTTAGTATTCGACAGAAGAGAAGGAGCAGAAAGAAAAACTTAAAATGAGTCCCTTGAGATGGGGGCCCCCAGCAATGAGTGCGAGATGTCAGACATGGCTACACCTTTAATAACTATTTGTTTCAACCACATTGAATACACATTTTATTTCGTTTCGTCTTGAAAGCTTTTCTATTGCATCTAAAAGACATGCCATAGTAATCGGAGAACCTCGATACTTTGCTGAAACATCCAAACGTTTTATTCAAGACTTGTTTTCCGTAATTTAGTCCTCTTTGATGATACGCGTACCGGGTCTTCCTTGCGGCTGATTTGTTTGCAATCTTAATTTGGCACTGCTATTATTCTGAGGACTAACATTGTTCCTCGTTTACTTGTTTGCCTTCTTCAAATGTGTCTCTTCAGTCCAAATGCGAATTGAAAGCAAGACATGACTTGAAAGATGTTTACTCAAGAAAATTTTCAAGTTTCGTAAAAAAAGAAAACAATCTTTTTCAACAAAATACCTAAATCATACTCGTCATCATGATCAACATCATTCAGTGTTTAACAGATCTCCAGTCATCTCTTTCAGAACACCAAACTTCAATGTTTTGGTTATTCATGTCGTTTTCAAGGTAGAAGTCAGATAGTGATTTTTTTTTTATGGAAATCGCTCCAGACAAGGCATGAAGCCACTTGACGTAAGGAGCTAGAAAAAAATACCACTTCAAGGTAAAAAAACTAGACAACGATAAGTGTTATATGCATAGATTCTGACCCAGAAAACAGCAATTCTTCCCCATTTGTCAGAAACATCGCTCATGGAATGTGAGGAATAAAGGACAAAATAAGGGAAGCGACAGTTACGAGGCTGCTGAAAGTAAACCCAAGGCCCATTTTCCAATCCTCTTTTTTAAAGTTTTTTATCATTTGGTCGAGCCATGTCATCTTTGGTCATCCTGATCATCTTTTCGTAGGTTATATTTATCCAACCTAACGATAGAATGTCAAATCAAAACTAATTTATTGACAAAAAAATAGTGCAACAAGCCATGTGCAAAGTGCAACAAGCCATGTAAAAGTACAGTTAGAAGATGTGTACGTCTATATACCGTCTGAATGTTAGTCCAAGGCGACTTTAAACCTGGATGTGATAGACATCGTCACGTCCTCTGGTAGACTGTTCTGCAGAGCAGAAACACGGACAGAGAATGCAACCTTTCTTCTAACGAGACGAAAACACCTATGGTACATCTTGTGCTTGGTTCCGTAGAGGCCACAATTTGGTACTGGGGTGAAAACCTCCTCGAAAGGTATATTTAAATTCCTGTTGATTATATTTTATGACAAAATTGCATCCATTCGCATCCTCCGCTGCTCAAGTCAGTAGTAATTATCCAAACATCAGCAGCCATGATGCATGCCGAACTGTCTTGAACTGTTTGGTCGTCTGCCGTTGAACACAACTTCTGGCAGCCTGTTCTACGCTACAGAACTAAAAAGGATAATGAGAAAGAGCACACAACGGACCTTATTTGCCGCCTGGGCAATGGGAGTAAAAGAAGGAATCGACCACAACACCCACGTCCTTGTAACAGGAGTTAGAGAGTAAGGAAAGGCGGATGAGAAATAATAAGCTGTGATTGATCGAGCAGATCATGTGATAGGTTAGAGAATAGGATCTTGAAATAGTTAAGCAGTTGACAAAGCACGAAGCTAGCATACTTGTGGTCATGTCGATGTCTTTTCCTATAGTCACCTGAATAAGGATATGATAATTAGCATTCTTATCAACATATGATGCAACTAATTGTCCAGCGATTGTTTGTTAGATTGAATAATACAAAAGATAAAATGTGAAGTTATCAATTCATCCAATAGAGATGCCAGCCACAAAGATAAAACCCCAGAACGCAGGGCCCAACATGTACAGAGAACATATAAATCACCTAATTATTCTTTTGAATGTGGGATGTCGACAGACAAAAGAGAAAAGGATTCCCAACTATGGGCTTTTGAATGTGGGATGTTGACAGACAAAAGAGAAAAGGATTCCCAACTATGGGCTTTTGAATGTGGGATGTTGACAGACAAAAGAGAAAAGGATTCCCAACTATGGGCTTTTGAATGTGGGATGTTGACAGACAAAAGAGAAAAGGATTCCCAACTATGGGCTTTTGAATGTGGGATGTTGACAGACAAAAGAGAAAAGGATTCCCAACTATGGGCTTTTGAATGTGGGATGTTGACAGACAAAAGAGAAAAGGATTCCCAACTATGGGCTTTTGAATGTGGGATGTTGACAGACAAAAGAGAAAAGGATTCCCAACTATGGGCTTTTGAATGTGGGATGTTGACAGACAAAAGAGAAAAGGATTCCCAACTATGGGCTTTTGAATGTGGGATGTTGACAGACCAAAGAGAAAAGGATTCCCAACTATGGGCTTTTGAATGTGGGATGTTGACAGACAAAAGAGAAAAGGATTCCCAACTATGGGCTTTTGCTTAAGATAAAAAGTGTACTATCTGTTCTGATACGACACTTACGTGTTCTGTCCGTGGTCAACGGAGGAGAGATCCTTCTACACTAAGGCAATACAGAGTGCCCCTTTTTGGGAGCTAGATTTTCCCTACATTAAAAACTAGAGGATGACCAAGGACCTCCATGTTGCCACACTTCTGATGGCCATGTTATGTTCTATTTTTTTTAACAAATAAATAATTCAAAGTCTAGTATCTGTTCTTATACTGTACTTTATCTTTTCTGTCCTCAGTCAATGAAGGAGAAATCCTTCTAGACTGAGGCAATTTTTTATCTTTGTCCCAATCCAGACTGCCCCTATTTGGGGGGCTGGAGTTTCCCCACATGAAAAAGTGACCTTGTGTCTAACTCTACCTTTGTGAGGAGACAAATAAATAGGGACTTTTAACTCTGGAGTCTTTTTAAAATACCAAACTGACTCATCACGTTGACACAACTTACGAGATCATTGAAGTTAAGTTACATTGAGCCTGGTCAGTACCAGATGGGTGACCATTTGGGAATACCAGGTCCTGTATATGGAAGGATGGCAACACCTTCCTGTTAGGACAACTAACGAAAACGGAATTACCTCCCTTGAACCATTTCGGGGGTTAAGAGTTATCGCCCTTGATATTGTCGGCTGCCCAGAGAGAAAGTAAACACAGACCACAGCATCAGACACTTAATATGTCAATCGCGTCCAGCAGCAAATTAATTCATTAATTCATTCTGTGTTCAGTTTTAATAAATCTGTTAAACGTTTCTCTTGATAGTCCATCCATTTATTTACAAGTTATTATTTATTATAACCTAAATTACGAGTTTATAAAACTTCCTAACCGAGTATTTTTTACTTTCCTTACACAAAGCTTTCACATTGTCTTTTAGTTGCTCTTTTTTTTCTTTACATAAACCGATTAAAAAGATAAAAATAAAATATATTATTAAAATTAATAAGTACAAAAAATCATAATGCTAAAAAAATAATAAGTTTGAATTGTTAAACGTGAGAATGTTCAAATAATCCTGAAGATAAACGCTGAAATTGAAATGGAGCGACAGCTTTTAGAGAGAAGGAACAACGACAGTGTATATAAGCAAACCATTTTACTTGGGCAAGTAGTAAAGAATGATATACAACAGCTAATATTGGTGTAGGTACAGGATGAGGAGGTTGGTTTGTGGATACGTGTTTTTAGTAGAACTTATCCTAGAAAGATTGTTCGAATAACTGCTAGCAAGCAGGGGTCTGTGGATTCTGGCTGTTTTCATGATAAAAGTAATGGCTTTTGCACACAAACTGTTTTCTGGGTGTTACTGCTGTCTGAGGGCTTCGACGAGATGTAATCAACTCTTATCCAACATAGTCGGTAATGGAAGAGATAGAGAAGGAGTGGCCTGGCTGAGCGACTGCTGTCGAGGGCTTCTGTTACTAAGCAGTCAACCGATGTCCTACTGGCAAAGCGAATAGTTGAAAAGAAGCTGGAGGGTCAGTGTGCTTGGGGTTATATAGTAGAGATGGGCGGTTTTACCGAAAAACCGCGGTTTTTCGGTTTCGTCTCCATACCGAATACCGAATCGTTTTTTTTTTAAAAAACCGTAACCGTTCGGTATTGTGTTTTTACTACAGTAAGCCATCATATACAAGGAAACACGGTTGAAAAGATTTTCCGATTTGAATAAAATTGAATATTACCAAAAAATGTTATATTAGTAAGAGGACAGATGAACAAATATATTACTGCAATTACTGCTATAAACACGAGGCGATTTTTGTTTATTTTCATTCTAGAACGAATTTTAAACATTTTAAAATATGAATATAGAAAATGTTGTTACATTTTTCGTACACAACTAGTAAATAAATTAATCTTTCATCTTTTTTTATGCATTAAAATTATAATTGTACGTTGTTTTGTCTTTCGGTAATAGTAATTTTAAATTATCTTATCCTAAAAAATATTGTCCTTTTTTTGAGCGAAAGTCAACAATGGCTGCTAGTATTGCTGATATAACAATCAATCAGCAGCAGCGTCTTGTAAAGCTTAAACTTCTTTAAAAGTAAGATAAAAATACTTTTTGTGCTTAAAGAAGTTAATCCTATTTGGTTCTTTTATAAAAAATACTTTAAAAAATACTGGTTTTCACTCAACTTTCGAACTTCTAGTAGTAATGAATTTCTAGTCGCCAATTTAAAAAAAAAATTAAGATTCTACTTTTTTAGGCGATTACGTCTTAAAGTCTTGGCGAAAAAATAGTTTAGAATTTAGAGTGGGGGATCAGTTTCGCATATAAATTTAATGTAAAATGATCTCCGATTTCCCGGCCATTCTTGCCTTTTAGTGAAATTTATAAAATAAATAATTACTCTACCATTAACTCTAGGTACGACTAACAAGCACACCTCCTAAAAATGCCATCTTGAACGTATCGTACCATTAACCTTAAATATGAGTGGCAAGCCACTCCTAAAAAACTCCCTTAACCCTAACACTAAGTCCGAATGGCAACCTCCATCCAAAACAAACCCCCTTCCTTAACCTAATCACTAACCCTAAGTCCGAGTAGGAAGCCTTAATCCTACAAAAAAGCCCATTAAAACCACACATAATCGTCTAAAAAAAAAAAAAAAGCAGACGCCCATAAAAAAAACCGCACAGGATTTATTTGCCATAGAAAAAAATTGATTAATGCCCTAAAACGCTAGAATGGCCCGGAAATGGTGAATTATTCTGCATTAAATATATGTGAAACTAATCCCCCACTCGAAATTCTAAATGAATTGGGTTTTTTTCTTTCTGCTAAGTTTTCAGGGTGTTCACACTTAATTGCCCCTAGCCCTACCACTAACCTGAAGTTCAAGTGGTAAGCCCCCCTCCTCCCACAAAAACCCTTATAATCGTCTAAAAAAAAAGAAAAAAAACAAAAAAACAAGAAAAACGCACAGGATTTATCTCCCATAGAAAAAATAATTAACTGTCCTAAAACGCTAGAATGGCCTTGAAATGGGGGATTATTTTATGTGAAACTGATCCCCACTTTAAATTCTAAAATAATTGTTTTTGTTTCTTTCTTTCTGCCAAGTTTTTCAGGGTGTTAACATGTAATTGCCTAAATAAAAAAAGTAGAATCTCATATTTTGGGGAGGTAAGGGGGTGAGTTAGCAGAAGGTGTAAATCTACAATAATGCTAAAGAAATCTTGCAATATATTCATTTTTAAACAGTCCTAGTATTAGATTTTAGTTTCTTGTACATAAAATGTATTATAATTCAACTTTGAGTTTTCTAACTTCTTTCTTTTAAGGGATTCATGGTATTTTTAAGGTATTGCAGCATATTTATGTGCACTTAGTGCAGATTACTTGGAAACCATTAATTTCTGGAGATTTTCAGTGGCATATTCTGATTCCTTGTACAAAAATACACTTATATGGTAAATTTCATTGCTTAATCTTGTATTTTGACAAAGATATAACACTTTTACTGAAAAATTAGTGTAAAAAATGTGACGAAACGCATATGGTATTAAAGAGGGGAAAATATCCAATTGTGCGAGGCACAAAAATAGTCATAACTTCCTTATTTTTAGTCAGATTTAAAAAATTTAAAAAGATTCTTTCTTAGATCATCAAGCTCTTTCTATATATGCCATTATTGAGATATTTTAAGCAATTTAAATTTTTTCATGTGTATTGCTACTTGTAGGAAGAAATCTTTGTTTACAGTTTGTTTATCATTACCATTTTGAATTTTCAAATGAAAAAAAGAGAAATACGACAGACAACATGACATCGTATTTTTAGCATAAACTATTTTCAAATGAAAAAGAAAAAATCAAACGCGTTCCGTATGATGTCGAAAATCTATTTGATTCAACTCAAAATTGTAAAATAATTATTTGTTTGTTTCAGAGTTATCTAAAAAAATAAGTTATTAAAATGAAATTTAAAAAAAATACTTGTAAAAGTAAATAAACGAAAAGTAGTGAGTAAGTATAAACATTTAAAAAGAAAAAAAGTAGTTGCCAATGCTAGTGTCACTTTATTCGGATTTTTAAAATTATTTTAAACATTAGGCATTTCATTGTTTACTTTTGAAAAGCCACTTCATACATAAATTGTAATTTCTAGAGAACTATCTCTCAACTATACCGTTTTCTCTCCCAAAAATGAGTTATTCAAAAAGTAGACTATGCAACGATTTATATTTTACTAAATTGTTAATATGGTATTTATTTAGAGTTGACAATTTATTCAGAAGTTTAATTATTAAACTTTAATCCAAGTCATGGATTCTATGACTAAAATTACCTTAAAGCTTAAAAAATGACTTAAGGTGAATTAATAATCTCTACTTTTTTTTAACCATCCTTCCTTTTCCCTTGGCGCGGTTTTCGGGTGTACTACTAGTCTTTTACGCATGTCTATAAAGTTTTATTACCCTGTCTTAAAAACAAATATTAACCCCAACACGCACCAGTTGACAGAACTTCGAGCACACAAAATGACAGACATCCCAACAGTCAACACCGGCAATTCGAGAAGTATATGGTGTGTTTATTTTACGCGACAAACATTTTCACCTATTAAAAAATTAAAATTTTTATCTGTCAAATAATTTTGACAATATTTCATTTTCATCATCATTTTTGCTTAATTTTATTTGTAAAATTATTTTGTTTGTTTAAATAAATTTTCGTTTTTTAATTTCTTGCATTTCTGAGTTATATTTTAGCTTCTGATGGGTTAAAGAATTAGATAGAATGTATATTCAAACTCAGTTTTATTCTTCAGAAACTTTCATGAATCTTTGGTCACTGTTTTAACGAGTTAACTGTTAAAAAGGTATCAGAACTTTGATTACAACAGTCAACACCTTAAAACTTATATGATTCATATCATGGAGAATGATTCAGTCACAAAATTATCGAAACAGTGGCATAATTCAACTAAACGTTGAATAATAACTAATCATCACACAAGAGAATGAATAGCTTCCATAGTAAAAAAAATTTTTCCAAAAAAACCGAACCGTAAACCGAGGTTTTAAGGGAAAAAAACCGAAACCGATACCGAAACCAAAATTTCAAAACCGCCCAACTCTATTATATAGGCTGGCTCATGTGACCCAATCAATAAGTGTGTTATAAAATTGTTGTCATCTATATTAAAATAATATTTTCATCAAACAAATTATTCTAGTTATCATAAAAAGCCAATATTATGGACAAAGTTTTTTCCCAAATAACACATGCGGAAAAAATACACGTAAAAAGGTTATGAAAAAGGTGAAATTCTTAAATAACTATCAGTAGCCACATTCATCTCCAAGACTGATAAGACATTTTCCTATTCTTTGGAAATTTTAATTCTATCTAAAAATAGATTTAAACAAAGGGTTATCATTTCCTACATTTTTATGCAGATTGGAAATACAAACAATATTTCTGGTCAATGCAGTTTCGGGTGATATCGAACATGAAGAGTTATAACAATATTCAATAGATATTTTATTATCAGGCTAAACAACAGCAAATATTATCGTAAAGTATCCGTCAGCAATTTGGTAGAAAACTGGACTATTAAACTAATTAGTAATTCTTAACCGAAAGCAAAAGAATACAATTTATTGACTAAATTAAACAATTTTCATCGGTGTTTCCAAATCGCAATTAGGATTTCATGCAGAGGATTTCACAAATTAAGTCCGTGAAGATAATTTGAGAAAATTAAAACGTCGCTTTATTTGCCGTTTCCTTTTTCTTTAATGAATGAAAATTGAATTTAAATAATTTAACGACAAGTTTTTGATTCGGTGAAATTTGCTCCAAAATGACTAAAAAATTGCATTGCATTGCTATTCTTATATTGATTGTTATTTTTACAACGTTTCGGCCGATGTAACATTCGACCTTCTTCAGGTGCATTTTTAACAATTAGTTCTTAGTCACACTCTTCCGGTGGTTGAAGGTTCAATTCTCACTATAGGCAATAACTAAGAATAAACCTTGAAAAATACCACTTCTAACTTCTGCCGGAACAAGAACAATCTACCTTCATGGATTAAATAAAGGCTCTAGTTAGAAATTCCATATAGGTTCCCAAGTATGACATAAAGATTCCCAAGAAGGTTGGAGATTAAATCGGCCGAAATTTTGGGTGCTTGTATAATAAAAAACCGAAGAAAAGATTTTTTTGTCTTTTAGTGTTGGAGAGGTAAATAAGGGGCAGGTAACTCTTACCACGAATTTTAAGCAAGATTTTCCAGTAATCAAAACTGATGGCTTTAATTGGCGTTGCACATGTGGCTACTGTGCAAGGAGAACGTCGATTAGACATAAAAGGGTTAGGGTTTAGGGTTAGAAAAATATTGTTCGAAAGCTAGAGCTGTTGTGAAGAGTTATCTGCCCCTTATTTACCTCTCCAACACTAAAAGACAAAAAAAACTTTTTTTCGGCTTTTTATTATACAGGGTGGGCAAAAATAAGGGTCCTATTTTTAAAAATTCATAACTTTTTTATTTATTGATTTTTTAATTTTTTTTTTTAGAATAAGTAAAGGACCCCTTCCGAAGCAAGCATGAGCCGTATTAGCCCTAAGGAACGTACCCTCATTTAGAAAACATTATTTTTGCTTAAAAAACTCAAAACAGTGTAAAAAACAATACTTTAGTTTTTGTAAGTTTTAAGAAGTGTTTTTCGGCTAAAATTTGTTTTGTTTATTTCAAAAAATCTCGGAAGGGTCAGTCTACACACACATAAAGTTTGGTGAGTTTAACTTTTATTTTGTGGAAGTTATTCAAATTCAAGTTATTCAAATTTAAAGATAGGACCCTTATTTTGGCCCACCCTATACAAGCACCGGTTGATTAATAAGAATGTTGATAAAAGTTAAGTGATAGCCCATGACATATGGACATCAAAATTACTACTTAAATAATAATTACAGACAAAGAAGTAGCATTGATTAAATGAATAATTCAGCACAGAATTAAAGAGAGTTTTAGATGATATTCCAAAGATAATGAGTCAATACTAATTGAATACAGAAAATAATAACATTTAATAATGGCATACTAAAGAAGCTGCACCGTAATGACAGGGCAATGGTCAGATGGATCTGTTTGGTGAGGCCTGAACAGTACGTTTCTTTTGAATCCCTGCTCTCACAGGTCGACTTGAAAAGCCTTACGGACATCATGCGGAAGAACAGACTGCGTTTGTTGGGTCACATTGAGCGTAGCGATGGCTGGATTGCTAAAGTCCGACAGTTGAATGTGCCAGCAGAGAACATCACCACTGGCAGACCTAAGTTGACTTGGGAGGACGTAGTCAAACGTGATAGGAAGGCCATGGGTATGGATTCCATCAAACCTTGTCAAAGACAGGAGTGGAGAGGAAGACTTAGATTTCGAGACTAGACAATCAGGCCCCACCCTCATCAGAGGATTAATTGTGGCCTGATTCAACAAATAAACCGGTTGATGATGATGATGAATCATGATAAAATAATACATATATATATAGGTTTTAGTTATTAAATTCAACTTACATTAACCAACACATAAAACGAGTCTTTAAATTGCTTATGTCTTATTAATACAATTTTATAAAGGATTTTTGTACTTGGTAAAATAATAATAAAATTAATTAAATTTTTTATCAACCCTCATTCCAAAAGTTTTGAAATAGATATTGCATTTTTTTTTTTTTTTTTGTTGTTCTAGGTATCGAACACAGTTTAGAGCAGTAGTTCTGAACAGTTAGTCCATGGTAACTTTTTGGATGGCCCACAGAAGCATCACAGTATTTGGTAAAAATGGAAATTGTAGCACAAAAAGAGACATAGAAGCGATTGAATATTCACTAGCAGAAAGAATGTCAAGACGTTTCATAAGTAAAAATAGACATCATCATCATCATAATCACCCCCCCCCCCCTCCCCAATCCCACCGTGGTAGGGAGAAGTGGCAACGTGGTCGTGTCAGAGCTACCCGGCTAACAGGGCTCTGGTGAAAATCCAGGCGGAGTCGGCATCAGAAACTGCCGTCCTTTGGTCGTCTCTGTCTCTGCATGTTACAAGCAAAGATACGTTAGATGCAGAATGAAGAAGAGAGTGTCAATGTTGCTTCTGCACCAAACCTTTCTCTGACTTCGCTTGCAACCGCTAAGCATTGCTGTTTTTTGTGTCTGGGATAAAAACCTATATTCTTGCAGACTAACGAATAGCTGCGACCAACGAAGGAAACTTCATGCAGATCAGACAATCCATGAGGCACGATCTTCGTGAGTTCGATGCAGAAGTCGGACTTGCTTAACAACAACAACAAAAAAAATCATCATCATACTCATCATATTCGGTTTAATGTCTGTTTTATATGATGGCATGTGTAGGACGACTTTTAGAAATGAACTTCCAAACTAACCTATCTCAGCCCAGGTCTTTATTTATTCCGCTCTCTCTCAAATTTATTCTCATCACTTACTCCCAAGTTTTTCTGGATTCATCCTAATGAATATCGACAGATCGACAGGATTGAATTTGGTGAAACCAGCAATCCAATGCAGCAGCTTCATCTCCATGATCGATAGTCTTCTTTCTGTTTTCTTCATTGACGGCCAACACTTAGAGCCGTACGAAGCAGCAGCCATACCACAGTTCAATAGATCTTGGATGAGTCGAACATTGATCGATGGCTCACAAAGAAAACCAATGGCAGTATGCCATTTCAGTGAAGCAGTATTGAATCGAGTGCTGATTTCGCCTACGATACTGCAGTCACTGCCGATAGTCAAACTGAGATAGATGAAACCACTCAAGCTGTGAAGATTGTGGATGGTCCCTTTGCTCATCTTTACCAAATACTCAATCTTCCTGGTGTTCTGTCTCAGGTTAAACAACATAAACCAGTCATCGCCCTTGCTGTAGCAGAGTTTATTCTCGGAACCAGCATGACATCGTCCATGGACAAAGGCATCTAAAGAGAAGGCAACTGAAAATTCTGTGTGACGGCGTCCATGAAGACACTGAAGAAAGGATTGCTGAATTTTTACAAAATTCCAAATTTAAAAAAAAAATTATACATGGAAATGGATATGTGTGAATATATAGTGGAATTGTAGTGGCCACATATTGGTACAATATAGGGAATTGTAGTGGCCACATATTGGTACAATATAGTGGAATTGTAGTGGTCACATATTGGTACAATATAGTGGAATTGTAGTGGCCACATATTGGTACAATATAGTGGAATTGTAGTGGCCACATATTGGTACAATATAGTGGAATTGTAGTGGCCACATATTGGTACAATATAGTGGAATTGTAGTGGCCACATATTGGTACAATATAGTGGAATTGTAGTGGCCACATATTGGTACAATATAGTGGAATTGTAGTGGCCACATATTAGTACAATATAGTGGAATTGTAGTGGCCACATATTGGTACAATATAGGGAGATGTTGGCGGAACAGGAGACTTCAATGATATGGCAATGTTGAAAGAAATGATGAAAGTTCTTGGGTTAGTAGATGTAGAACAGCTAGCAGGTTAAGTGCACAGGAGAAGGCCAAACAAAACATGGGCGGAAGTGACAAGAATTAACTGGAGAGAAAGAGGGATAAATAAAGACCTGGGAAGAGATAGGTAAGGAAATCGATTTCTAAAAGTCGTCCAACACATGTCAGCATGTAAAACGGACATTAAACCGAATATGATGATGATGATTATGATGAATGAATTCTGATTTGACAAAATGAGAAAGAGAGGCTGAATATGAAAGAAGAAAGGAGAGAGATAGACAAAGAAATAAAAATAAAGGATACAACAACTACTACTACTACTACTATTACTACTACTACTATTACTACCTACTAACACGGCTAGAAGTGAACATTTAAAAAGTATGACTGCATATATGACGGAAGTGACAAGAATTAACTGGAGAGAAAGAGGGATAAATAAAGACCTGGGAAGAGATAGGTAAGGAAATCGATTTCTAAAAGTCGTCCAACACATGTCAGCATGTAAAACGGACATTAAACCGAATATGATGATGATGATGATTATGATGAATGAATTCTGATTTGACAAAATGAGAAAGAGAGGCTGAATATGAAAGAAGAAAGGAGAGAGATAGACAAAGAAATAAAAAATAAAGGATACAACAACAACTACTACTATTACTACCTACTAACACAGCTAGAAGTGAACATTTAAAAACTATGACTGCAATACAAAATGCAAATTTAAACAGATAAAGAAAAGCAGAGGATATTTAAACATCTTATATAGAAACGGAAACCCATTAATAAAAAAAAAAATGATCATTGACAAAACAGAAAAAAAAGATGATAAGACGAAAGAGTATGATGTTGAAGAGTAATATCAGCATCAGGTTACATTCCATCTCTCATGGTTCGTTTCCTTTTTTTCTCTTTAGAGTCATCTGCCATTTTTGTTTATTCTATTTTCCGGTACAGTTTTAATGGAGATGTCGTGCAGACAGCCGCTGTCTCCTTCTTTTCAAGGAAACATTATTTTGGTGGGGAAGGCTTGCGGAATGAAAGAATGCCATGGAAAAGAAGTACTGCAGCAATCAACCGCAAAACAAGGAGAAAATAAATCAGATTTCTATCCTATAAAAATGGATGAGAAACCATTACAATCTTTACAGAAATCTCTCTCTTCTTGTGTAGAGACTTTGTCCAAACACATTTGCACAAATATCTCTAGCAATGGTTCTGAAATGATTAAAAGGCATCTTGTGTCATATATATATATATATATATATATATATATATATATATATATGATTATTTTTATTTACACAGACATGTACAAAATCTGCGACACTGGCATGTCGATGTTATCGATCAACAGTTATTATAAACTGAGATCTTCTCAGGCAGAGTTAGAATCCGATTTTAACCTTAGATCATATTTGGAAAGGTTCTTTCCAAATAATTATATATAAAAGCTCTATTTGATATTGAGCACTTTTTATAAACCCGGTTTAAATTCTTTGGATTACTACCCTGTGGATGTTTTACCTGGATTATTATTATTATATATATCTATATACAGGGTGGGCAAAAATAAGGGTCCTATTTTTAAAAATTCATAACTTTTTTATTTATTGATTTTTTTAATTTTTTTTTTTAGAATAAGTAAAGGACCCCTTCCGAAGCAAGCATGAGCCGTATTAGCCCTAAGGAACGTACCCTCATTTAGAAAACATTATTTTTGCTTAAAAAACTCAAAACAGTGTAAAAAACAATACTTTAGTTTTTGTAAGTTTTAAGAAGTGTTTTTCGGCTAAAATTTGTTTTGTTTATTTCAAAAAATCTCGGAAGGGTCAGTCTACACACACATAAAGTTTGGTGAGTTTAACTTTTATTTTGTGGAAGTTATTCAAATTCAAGTTATTCAAATTTAAAGATAGGACCCTTATTTTGGCCCACCCTGTATATATATATATATATATATATATATAAAATTTGATTCGCCCCTTATTTTATTCTTTCACTAAATCTAATGCTATATATATATATATATATATATATATATATATATATAGCATTAGATAAAGTGAAAGAATAAAATAAGGTGCGAATCAAATTTTATTACAATTCAAAGTTCAAGCAAAGTAATTGAAAGTCCTTAACTCATGAGT
>OY744540.1:72729215-72759215 GCA_963556195.1 Sepiola atlantica | reverse complement strand
TATATCATTCACTTGAAAATATGACTTATCACCCTTTAAAAACTTATACAGAAAAAGAAATAAAGTTTTAGTTGTAAAGGAGACAACTCCTATTATATCCTTCACTTGAAAATATGACTTATCACCCTTTAAAAACTTATACAGAAAAAGAAATAAAATTTTAGTTGTAAGGGAGACAACTCCTATTATATCCTTCACTTGAAAATATGACTTATCACCCTTTAAAAACTTATACAGAAAAAGAAATAAAGTTTTAGTTGTAAGGGAGACAACTCCTATTATATCCTTCCATTGAAAATATGACTTATCACCCTTTAAAAACTTATACAGAAAAAGAAATAAAGTTTTAGTTGTAAGATAGACAACACCGATTTTATCCTTCAATTTAAAATATGACTTATCACCCTTACATTATTTGAAGTAATGCTTAAGAATGAATTTGCTGTTCATGAATGATGTGTCACATGACCCTAATCGACATCGAAATTTAAACGTTTTCAGATATTACCTATTTTTCCCCCATGGCAGTTTCTATCCGAATTGAAATATGGACTGTTTAAGTTATTTGGTATGTATTATTAAACAAAAGAATGTATCAGTATTACTTTTCTGTAACAATAGCGAAAGTTGCTACTGTTTGAAAAAAATGGCTTCTATCTGTAATTGACATTTTCTGAAGAAAAGAAAGATGTCTTCCCTATGCGAAATATTCTATCAGTATCACTATTCTGTAATAATAGCGACATTATGTTGTCGACATAAGAAATGGCGTTCATCTGTAATTAACATTTGGTCAGAAAAGAAAGATTTCTTCCTTATGCAAAATATTACGAGCAGCAACAATTGTATTTGTAAAGAAATTAAAGTGAATTACATTTTTTTTTCTTTTTAACAACATAAACCAACGCTAAAGAAAAGGAAATGTCTATTCAGCATGAAACATTGATATTTTAGGATGGACGCTATTTTAGGTCTGAAGTAGGAAATCTGAATTAGTAAGGGATGGAGTAGGTTCAGGGAACTTATGTCATTACTAACCAGCAGAGAGTTACCACTATAAACCAAGAGAATGGTCTATCAGGCATGTGTATGCAGTGTGATGATGTATGGAAGTGAAACATGGCCAGTGAGTGTTCAGGATATGGATTGCATGGAGAGAAATGATATTAGAATGGTACAATGGAAGGGTAATGTGAGTCTTAAAGACAGGCTTAGATCTGATCACCTCAGAGGAAGATTAAATCCAGACAATATAAGGAAGTGTGTGCCGAACAGGAGATTTCAGTGGTATCGCTACATTGAAAGAATGCATGGTAGTTCTTGGGTTAGTAGATGTGGAACAATTTAGGTAGCAGATTCAGTTCACATGGAAGACCAAGGAAAACATGGGAGGAAGTGATAAAAATGGACTTGAGAGAAAGATGGATAAATAAAGACCTGGACAGAGATAGGTTAGTTTTTAAGTCAATTTCTTAAAGCCACCCAACACATGCCATCATCTGAAATGTGTTGAATCATCGAGCTTAAAAGTGGTGTCCCTTAGTGTATTAGTTATGTCCCTTTCATTGTGTTTATGTTTTCAGTGGAATAAAGCTGGCTTCCCTGGTGATACCAGATCAGGCTGCCCTGTGGCTCCCTTAGACAAAATTCACCTACATTGACGTTTTTTTTTGTTTTTTTTTTGTTTGTAAAACTTAATTATGTTCTACAAAACCAAAAACAAAAACAACAGCCCCTCTCCCTTTCTCCCTCCCCTTTTTTATTTTTATTTTTCCTACCCTACTCCCGGTCCTGGATATGACCTTAAACTACATCCAATGGTGAGATCCGGCTTACGGACTTTGGGGAATGTGGAGCCTCCTCTTAATTACCATTGCTCCCAGGTCCACCCTGACCCGGAGTGGTAGTACCTGTTAGGGTCCCAACTATGGGTTAAATAGAAACAGATATTAAAAGGGGAAAGAAACAAGAAAGAGAAGAAAACAAGACCAGATTCGGCATTAAATAACCCAAAAAAGGTTGATATGCCGTAAAACAAAACTACCAAACTACCAAACCTAAAGATGGCTTCTAGACAAGCATGTGTTGTGTCCGCCACTGTAGCAAACTAACATTGGTAGCATAGAAATGGATGTTCAACTAAAATGATATTAATGGTGATTTCAACAGTGTCTGAAGTAAATTGGTTAGATGTAAAAGCTTGATAAATGCTTCCTTCATGAACTCAATGAATAAATGTTTCTAGTATCTGTCAATATTTTGTAAACAACCCAAGTTGGATTGACAAGCAGATAAGCTAACAACCAGAAGATATCATAGGCTGTGAAGATAACGGATCTTGAAGATTATTAAAAGTCAACCAATAAGATCAAAGAAACTTATTTTCATGAAAGTCGGCCTCCAATTAAAAAGATTCACGAAAAGAAATGGAAAGCTACTTTAAAATTGGGGAACCAGATAAAATCAAAATGTTCTTCAATTTTATGATGAAAGTATGTGGCTGAATTCATGTCAAACATTATAACTCAGCAAAGATGGCATGTGTGCGTATATATAATATATATATATATATATATATATATTATAGGATCAAATATAAACCAAAGTAAAACTTTTAGTAGATGGAACCTATTGTGAAGAGGATTAGCTCATTGTAGAGATAGGAGAAAAAAGAGTGATAAAAATGCGACGATTGTCCAAATTTATTTCAAATTTCAATTGTTCAATGCAAGGTGTATTCAGTAATAAACTAGTGTTTATTATTCTTTCCTTAAGCCAAGGCTATTCAAAGATCGAGATCTTATCATCAGAGGAGAAATACAGATAGATAAGTTGGCTTTCGAAAAAAACAAAGTTCAAATAATTGGCTTAAGGAAAGAATAATAAACACTAGTTTATTACTGAATACACCTTGCATTGAACAATTGAAATTTGAAATAAATTTAGACAATCGTCGCATTTTTATCACTCTTTTTTCTCCTATCTCTATATATATTATATATAGAAAGAATAGTGCTAAATAAATAAATAAAATGATTCATATGATTATTTATTATTCCTGGAGAAATAGTATGAAGGACAAGGGGTTCCGAGTCAATATGGCTAAGACAAAAGTAATGATTGCTGGTCCCAACCTGAATTCCATGAAAAGATCAGGAAAGTTCCCTTGCACAGTCTGCCTAAGTAGTACAGGGAGAAACTCCATCTTTTGCCCAGTCTGTTCCTACTGGATCCACAAGAGATGCAGTGGAATCCGTGACCTACTCCGACCGGATCAGCAATACAGGTGTCCTCGCTGTATAGACATAGCTAGACCAACCAGATCTTCATTGGAAGGACACAGAGAGTACTGGAATCTTAAGGAAGTTTATTGTCATCCAACTTCAGAGAAAGACATCAACCATTATTAGTTAGAAGTTAAAGGTAAACGACTGTTGTGAGAACGAAAAATGGTTTTCAATGGTGATTGAAAGAAGTGAAGAGTACTGGAAATCTGGTGAGACCTGTTGTCACTCAGATTCCAGGAGAAAACCATCTGTTTTTTCCAGTATGTATGAAAAGAATAAAGCTTAAGATTGATTTACAGATGAGCAGACGATGAATTTAAACTTGAATTAAAGGTGTTCATTTTGTCTTTCATTCCCTTTACTTATTCTACTTGTTTACCCATCCCCTTCCCACCCATCATCCCTTCCCACCCATCATCCCTTCCCACCCATCAATCTTTGAAACTTTTCTCTTTTTAGTTTCTCAGAAAACAAAACATCATTTTATTTGATGTTAGTTTTGCTTCTGTCTTTGTCCTCACATTCCCTTCCATTATCGATATTTTACCAAAACTTGAGAAAATTAATTCAAAACCAGGAGATTTTTGACAGAGAAAAAAAGAAAAAAAAGAAACAAACAAAACTGAAAACACACGAATAAAAATGAAATATAAAATATAAACATATTCGACAAGAAAGTTTGTAAAAACAAAATTTTCAAAAAAATTTAAGCCAAACATTTTTTTTTAAAAACTTTTCAACAAAATTTTCCAAGCACAATAAAACAATTTTAGAGGGGAAAATTCCAGAGTTTATTTTACGTGGAAAGGAAATTCAAAGGCAGGAAAGCACTTTTATTCATCATTTTGTTTTTAAATAAAATAATAAATACATAAAATAAAAGAATAGTCTCTTCCTTTCTGTATTATAATATGCTAGAAATTGTATTTCTTTTTACCTTTTTACTTATAACAAAAGCTGTTCCGTTATTTGATAAGGTTTTGTTGAATATTTTGTGTGCATATTCTTCTTGTACCAAAATTAATATCCTTTTTTACAGACACTAAAAATGGATTCTCATAGAACTCGATTAAATAAGGTGAAACTTTAAAAGCGAAAATATATGTAATAAAAAAGTGGTTTTAGTTAAGGGCATTATGCGCAAAAGAAATACATAGATATTAATATGCGGAACTGTTAAACCTATATATTAATACTTACCTGTCTTAAGACTTGTTTTTATCAAGCTACCTACCCACATATATAGACAGGAAGAAGGCGGGATGCATACAAATGAGAGGGTTTAATTTCTACAAAAGGCTCCAATATATATATATATATATATATATATATATATATATAGTACTAGGACTATTTCTACATTCATGAAAACCCTTTTACAGCCTGAAAATGGTCCTAAATTACAGTACTATATCAGATTTAACCATCTATATCCATTCATAGCTTTTAAGGATGTTTTAGGACTTGCAATGTCGCATGAAACCACTTTTTAACCAAAAAATGATGGATTTTGAATCCCGTGGAGCCCTAACAGCTATTTTTGGCCTGCACCTTCTGAATTTTGCAAAATTTTCAAAATGTTTGATTGTTTAGTGTTATTTATGTATAAATGAACACAAAAAAATACTACTCGCATGAATCTGAAATTTTCACCCATTACGTCCCACCCCTGTACTATTACATCAGGCTATGTTTAAAAGAAATCAATAAAGTGCTCAATTGCAAAAAAATCATTCTAAAGGTGG
The DNA here is from genome assembly GCA_963556195.1 of Sepiola atlantica. NCBI lineage: Eukaryota > Metazoa > Mollusca > Cephalopoda > Sepiida > Sepiolidae > Sepiola > Sepiola atlantica. Next base: position 72,754,183 of record OY744540.1, on the reverse strand, counting down.
ATTTGTGTTTTAGCTTTTCAGAGATTGAAATCCACTTACAGGAGACAAAACCCGACTCGTTGTTTTTGTGTGAAACTGGCATTGGCCAGTCAACTTTTATTGATGACTTCAACAAGATTCCAGGCTATTCTAACATGACCTCAAAATATGACATTCAAGATTGTCATAGCTATGGAATTTTTGCCTACGTCAGGAACGGTTTTCCAAGTAGCATGGACACTGCCAAAGAAAGAGTTTCCCTTTATGTTGCACTTGTTCAAAACACCTCTTTCATCTTTGCGCTCTATTGTCTGCACAACGAGAGAGTTACTATCACGGATCAAATCTCTTAAAAAATTGCCATGTCTATTTAACCTTCTGCTAACATTAATGTCTGTGGTGATTTTAATGTTAACAATGTAGAATGGCTAGTCCACTCTAACAAGACAGATAATGAAGTTAGGTTTAGTGATGATTTTTTCCCTTGCATCTGACTCAGATTGTTGACAAACCAACTCACGTACCTGATGCTGATTTTTTCCTGACAACTTGCCCTAAACAGTGTACATCTACTGGTCTATCTCTTCTGGGATCATCCAATCACTCCATTGTCTCAATTAAGATCAAATCTACGTTCAGGAGGACCTCAGACGTCTCTTTCATTTGCAGAGTGTATCGATACTCAAGGGCTTCAGATATTTCATCTCTGAAATTCCCTTGCATTCTGTGCTTTGAGTTGTCCCCCTTTGCAAATTGGCTGTTTGGAGAATTTGGAAGCTAGATGGCTCTGGTTGACAGTCAATTTGCATAGGTGGGGCAATAAGTAGTATAAAAACTGTACTCTTTTCATTGAGCTTGGAAGAGCTAGGGAAGAGGAGAGTGAGGCTGAAAGAAGAGACGGTGAAGTAAGAATTGTTCCTGAACTATTGATTACTGATTGGAAGCGGAAAGAGATTAACCACTGTGGTTTGCCAGTTGGACTTTTATTTTATTATTCTTCACGGATTGACCACACATTCCATTCTCAGGAAAAATATGTCGCAACTGATACATCTTATTGGCTAATCGCTTGTATTGAAAGTTTTCTACCCTCTAAAAAATTCCAACTTGTGCATGTGCCGCCGCCATTGTTCACAGATACCATTATTCCAATTGCTTTCAACAAAATAAATGCCATGAAACCAAAGCCACTTTTTAAACTGCCCATAACTGCTGCAAATGGGTTTCAGAAAGTACAAAAGAGTCCTATGAGCAATTCGTTGAATCCAAAGTAGGTGATCAATTGCTTGCTACCCATGAGTTTTGGGGAATAACAAAAAAGCCACATGAACAGATGTAAGACTTCTATTCAACCAGAGTTAATAGACCAGAAGTGATTTCCTTAGCATCTGAAAAAGCCAAACTTTTTGCAAAGAAATTAGCATCAAATTCCACCCTTTGTGATCAGGACCACCCACTTTCAAAATATGACTGAAAATATTCTAAGTGACATCTTTATATCTATCCAGGATGTTGCAACATTCCAGTAATTGTGCTTACCAATTTGCTCCTATCCTTACAAATCTGTTCAATCGTTGCTTAAAAGAAAAATGCTTCCCATCACCTTGGAAAACTTTGTCAGTCTGCCCAGTATTTAAAAATATTGAAGATCTATCTTCCGCTGTGTGTTCTGAGTAGGTTGTTTAAATCTGTGATGAATCAAGAAGTTGTTGATCACTTCAGCAGAAACAGCCTATTCAGTGACAAGCAATATTGGATTTCGTCCTGCAAGATGAACTACTGACTATGATATCACATAGGATCAGTGAATCTGTCGATCGGGTCTTTGTTTCTAGGACAATGACTCTTAACATATCGAAGGTCTTTAATAGGTTCTGGCACAAAGGTTTGCTTCATAAGCTTGCTAGCTATGGAGTATCTGGAAATGTCTTTTGAACTCTCAAATCCTTTCTCTGATAGGTTCAAAAGTAATTGTGGATGGACAAAAATCTGAAGCACAGTATTAATGCTAGTGTATTTCAAGGATCTGAGCCCGACCCTCTTCTTGATCTTCGTCAATGATCTTCGAAATAATATTTTTAGATCATTTGTTAACATCTATGCAGACAACACAACTATCTATGGCAGCACTTTGAAGAGCATTGGTGATCAAGATCTTGCTGATTTTTTATTTTCCTGCCTGGTGCATGTGGTGCAATGGGAAAAGAAGTGGCTTGTTACTTTTAACACTTCTAAAATCCAACCTTCTCTCCTTTCACCACCAATGCTCAGATTCTTGTTTAGCTTCAGTTGAAACGGATGGCTCTCTTCTTGAGGAAGTCCCCTGCTTTGATAAGCCTCTTGGACCGACCTTCACTCCAGACTTGAAATCTAAAAATAATTTTTTTAACATAGTTCACCCCAGACAAGGCAGGCCGCCACTGTAGATGTAAGGGGCTACTGAGAAGAAAGAAAAGGGAGAAGGTTGGGGGGAGGAGTCAACCTAAATTTTGATCTGCACAGTGAGATGTCTGTTTACATTTAGTTTTAAATTTCTGCATGTCAGTACCGTCGGGGAAACGGAGCAGGGAGGGAGTTCCAGAGTCCAGCAGCACGAGGAAAGAAGCTATTTGAGTAAAAAGCTCTCCGGCATCTGGGGACCTCCACAGTGAATGGATGGGATTTAGTCGATTGTCGAGTTGGTCTAGTGAACTTACGACGAGGGGGCACCAGAGCAGCCAATTCATCGGAGCACAATCCATTGAAGTATTTGTAAAACAAGCATAAGGATGCTACATTGCGGCGATGGGACAGGGACTGGAGCTTGGTTGACAGTGAGGGACCTATTAGGTTGGCGACTCTTTTTTGGACCTTGTCAAGGAGGGAGAGACTAGCAGATGATGCCCCAGCCCAGATGTGGCAACAATACTCCATGAAGTGGAAGACTTACACTAAATCATTTACTAAGGTTGCTGGAAAACAATGGTTGGATCAGTCTACCGTTTCAAGGAAGTAGGTCACTCTTGATGCAATCTTCTACCTGTATAAGAGTCAGATTTAATACATCTAAACAACTGTCTGAACAACTAGCTGAATAGGTAGCTGAACAACTAGCTGAACAGGTATCTGAACAACTAGCTGAACAGGTAGCTGAACAACTAGCTGAACAGGTAGCTGAACAACTAGCTGAACAGGTAGCTGAACAACTAGCTGAACAGGTATCTGAACAACTAGCTGAACAACTAGCTGAACAACTAGCTGAACAGGTAGCTGAACAGGTAGCTGAACAGGTAGCTGAACAACTAGCTGAACAGGTAGCTGAACAGGTAGCTGAACAGGTAGCTGAACAACTAGCTGAACAGGTAGCTGAACAGGTAGCTGAACAGGTAGCTGAACAACTAGCTGAACAATTTAAAACAAAGGCAGCACATTTTTCTGGATAATGCTCAGCTAATATGGATATAATAATTTGGGTATAAGTTTCGAAAATTTTGTAGTAAAAGAATTTGGTGCTTCTGTATTATTGGGGGAGATGAAATTTTTATTTTAGAAGAGTTAGTTGAAAGGGGAGATAATTCAACCTGTTTTTTTTGTTTGTTTGTTGTAACCATAACTCATAAGGAAAACCCAGAGAATTAGTAAGAAAATAAATTTAACAGACCGTGCTGAAATAATAACGTTACAATTTAGGAAGCCATTCTTAACATGAGAAAGGGGGGGGGGGTATCAACTATTCTGTACTTTCACCTAACAATTTAATAAACAGAATAGTTAATCCATTTTTTTCTTTCTTGTTTACTCCTTTTCCCATGAAAAATGTCACCTGCCCACAAACATGATTGTAAATGATATTATTCAGGGTTTGTTTGTTTGTTTTGTTTATTTTGCCTTTTCTGGTTTTTGGTTTGTTTTTCTTTTGTACTACCCGCATCACATTCATTTAAAAAAAAAAAACATATTTCATATTCTGGAGAACAAAATATGTGAAAAAAAGGCAATTTTAGAAAATCAATTTGATTTGTCACGTTTATTGATTTTTTTTTCAGTTTCATTAAAAATATGAGTTTTTAAAATGTAAAAGGTTCATTAATTTGTTCGGATTGTCCGTGTTAATATCAACCCTTTTTTTGTGGTTACTTATTGTAAACGATTCATTGTATATAATTTGCTATTTGACTTAGAGATGGGAAGAAAGTTCTAGTGATGAGATAATTTCAAAATTTCTCCCCGATTCTGATTCTTTTAAAATCTCTAAATATTTCGCCAATAAATAAAATATTTTGATCAGGACCAACCTTTTTTAATGAAACTGAGAATCCGACATTGTTATCATTTTTTTCCTCTTACTGAACAACAAAGGTCAGCGTCTCTCCCGCTGTAATTGGAGACGGGTTAATGTCAATATTAAGTGAGAAAATTTATTTTCTTACTAATTCTCTCGATTTTTGTGATGGATTATGGTTACAACTAAAGTAAAACAGTTTGAATTATCTCCCCTTTCAACAGACTCTTCTAAAATGAAAATGAAAATTTTAATAATAGAAAAGCACCTAAATATTTTTGCAGACTTACATGGATACATTTTAAGAAAATCCATTCTTTTTCTTAATTTACGCCCACCAGACAATTTTATTTACTACATATCTGTACTTAAATAAATATCCTGATTTAAAACATTTTTTTAATTCTTTGGAATGTTTTTGTCTCATGTATTCTTTGTGAACAAAATTCGAAAGATAGAACAAAAAAAGAGCAATTGTTTTAGCATACCTAAATTCGACATATCACTTTTGTCAGTCTGTCATATTTAAGTTTGAAACAGTATTGTTCACTTGCTAAACGCCCAGATTGAAATAGACTCATATAAAAAAAATGCGTTCTGTTTTGGTTTTTTTTTCTAAGAACCAGTTGTTTCAAAACTTACATTGTGGTCGCATAACATGCACTCTCCAAGTACTTTTAGTGTCTTTTAGTTTTAACAGACCCTCTCTCCACCCTCACTGCCGGCATTTTTTTCTTTCTTTTAAACCGATTAGATTAACATGATGAAGTCTATGAAGTTTTCTGTCTCCGCCTGAGCCAAAGCAACGCATCTCGGTAAATCTGCAGTAAACTTACTTGCATTTAGAAACTGAATTCTTGGAGATTCGCAATAGAAATCAGAAGAAAAATGGGGAAAAATCAAAACACAATATAAACAACTAAAAACAAAAGAGAAAAAAACAAAAAGAGAATAAACTGTTTTTCAGTTACAGTCTGGAGATGGCACTATCATCTTCTGCCGTTTTCTCAAATATTGATGGAATCCAGCGGAACCATCACGTTCCTCTGTTTCTCCATTCAAATGGAACTTTCTTTTGCAGACACATCAATAGCAAGGAATCTGACAGTAATTCAGAATTCACTCTTTCAACATTCTAAAGACATTACCGAAGTAGTTACCAATGCATAGAATTCGCAAAGTGTTGTGTACAATCCAAAAGAAAATTGTGAAGGACTTAGAGACTGCGGGAAATTCCATTATAGGCAAAACACTCCTTTCTTCCATCGTGGCTAGCAGCAACAAACATACAGCAAAACAACATTAGAAAGAGTCGCAATAATAGCAAGAAAAAAAAAAAAGAAACATCTCGTCGTACAATGGCCGTGAAACATAAAAAGTAAATAAATGGAAACGCCTTCGAGTGAAAAGTATAAAACTATCAAATAAGCTGACAGTCTGATAAAATGGCACTTCTATAGATCTTCAGTACTCTCGGCTATAATTGCAACGGGACAAGTTCATATTTGTAGAGAGGCAGGAATTTCTGCTGGTCCCAAAAGTCAGTGGTCTCTCGTCATATAAGTGCAAAGGCGATCCCCATAAAAGGATTAGTATAATGAAGTGACTCAGGGTGATAGGATATTCGTTAGGTCGAAAAGGACTTTTTAGGAATTTTGAAATGAACCAAATTTAATACATTTTTCAAAGCTTTTATATGTTTTTAAATGATTTCAACTAATCTTCATTGTTTTGATAAAGGATTTTTAATATGTCTTATAAATAATATTGTATATATATATAGAGAGGGGGGGTGTTGCTATAGAAGCGTTAAAAGAGGACTATAGAAAGACAGAGGAGTATCCCCTCCTGCTTTGTCTATGATATCAACATGCAAACCTAAATCTGTTGATTGAACTAAATATTAAAAGTTAATGTGATGAATTGACACGATTAAGTAGAAAAAAACTTTTTAAGAATTTAAAAATAAACTAAATTTCATAAATTTTACTTTTTTTTGTTTAGCTTTTAAGTGATTTCAACTAGTGGTCATTATTTTAATGATTTTTAATATACGTGTTATAAATAACACTGTAGATAGAGAAAGAGGGAGTGCTGCTATAGAAGAGGACTTAAGATAAACAGATGGGTATCTTTTACTTTATGCATGACATCAGCAAGCAAAGCAAAATCTGTCGATGGGACTAATTATAAAAAAAAATGAAATCGATTGGAGAAGAAATGTTCTTCGTCAGAACGTTAACATTTTTTACTTATCTTAATGACGAAACAGATTTCTTTTATCTCACTTTTTAGTCAGAACCAATACCAGTCAACACCGCAAGGAGTAAGCTCACTTTACTTTATATATATATATATTTATTTTTATTTACACAGACATGTACAAAATCTGCGACACTGGCATGTCGATGTTATCGATCAACAGCTATTATACACTGAGATCTCATCAGGCAGAGTTAGAATTCGTTCCAAATATGATCTAAGGTTAAGATCGGATTCTAACTCTGCCTAATGAGATCTCAGTTTATAATAGCTGTTGATCGATAACATCGACATGCCAGTGTCGCAGATTTTGTACATGTCTGTAAATAAAAATAATCATATATATAAAAGCTCTATTTGATATTGAGCACTTTTTTATAAACCCGGTTGAAATTCTTTGGATTACTACCCTGTTGATGTTTTACCTGGATTATTATTATATATATATATATATATATATATATATATATATATATAAATACTGATCTAATGTGTTACTGGTGATCTTTTATATTCTAAACTTTCAAATATATTTCCACAAATATATCTGAGAAAAATGGAACTCATATGATACATGGGATATATGAAGGAATCATATTTTGGAGATAGCATTTGATGGGTTGCATGATATGTGAGCTCGGATGATATACAGTAAGTAAAGATCCATCAACATTTTGGGGTGTTATTTAATGCCGAAACCTATTGTAAACAATTCATGGAATACAAGTGGTTATTTTACGCATAATTTTCCCAAATTTATTAATGTGCAAATGAGCACAGTTGATCTGATTTGTCGTAAATGTGGCATAAAAGATTCCATATGCCATGACGGTAGCCATTAGGGCAATCATGCAGCCCCTAAGGATCCGAAAAAACTTAAAGACATTTTCTTTGCAAAGGTTCAAAATCAATTTTGGCATGGGATCATTCAGTCAGAGGACAAAGAGATAACAAAACGTGACTGTGCAGAGACATTCACATAAAAGGAAGCAGAACAGACGGAGAGCTTTCAATTACTAAAAAAAAAAATAGCGGAAAACAGCAAAGGAACACGGTTGAATAATGGCAAAAAATCATTGGGAATTATGAGTTTTTGCACAAACAGATGATTTAATTAGTATTAAATATTTTTTATAGAATTTTTACAAAACTGTAATGTAAAAAGAAGACACGAATAGAAAAACCTTTTCTAAGGCTTTATTCAATTAATTCAAAACTACAATGCCAACAAGGCAAGAGGCCAAGAACGTATATATGGTAAAATAAAGAGAACGCATTTAAATTAAAAAGTCACGTGGACAAGAAAACCCAGTAATTTTACTTTAACGGAAATATATGCAAGTGCACGTAATCCATCTCGTAATCCCAAGGTGCTGAGTTCAATCCTGGGCAAATGCAGCTGAAGAAATATAATATACATAACATTCTCCCCCACTTGTAACAGAGATTGTTATCAGAAAGTTTTATAAATCCAGACGCTGGACTGGTTTGCGAATCCTGCTAGACCGGCGGGGAAGTAGTTCACTATCAGAAGCACCATATCTCTGGGGAGGTTGATTCTCTGAATTCTGATTCACTAATTCATTTTCTGTATAACTTTCCCTAGGTGAAGGAGTATTTGTGGAACTTGTATCAGGCAAAGGGCCCATGTCAGGTAGAACGTTTTCAGCAGAATCTTGAGATCGACCCGAGCGTGGAAAACGTGCTAAATGTCTTAGTGCTACTGAATCTTCCCGGCCATCATGATATCGTATTCTTGCATGTGTAGGGTTAGCCTCGAGGAGTTCCACTACCTCAACGATCGGGTCATATTTACTCCTGTTACCAAATCGCTTTAATAACACCTCCCCAGGCTCACAGAGCCAAACAGGTAATGCAGTGCCAGTGGAAGAGCGCCTTTTAAAATTGAACATGCGTTCGTGAGGCGTAGCATTTGTGGAGGTGCATAGTAGAGAGCGAATAGTTTGTAAAACATCCTGTAGAACATCCTGCCAAGCGCTAATGGGTAACCGTTTTGATCCCAAAGCTAATAAGATGGTGTTCCAAATAATGCCGTTATAGCGCTCACATTGGCTGTTACCTCTTGGGTTATACGCAGTAGTGTTACTGGATCCAATTCCAAGTCGCAGCAAAAATTGTTTGAATTCCTCCGACATAAACGAAGTTCCTCGATCGGAATGGATGAATGAGGGAAGTCCAAAAATAGAAAAAATATTCACCAGGCACTGAATCGCGGTTTGAGAGGAGCAATCACGACAAGGGAAAGCAAACGGAAATCGACTGTATTCATCGACGACTGTAAATATGTAACGGCAACCTGATGAAGATGCCGGGATAGGTCCTTTGTAATCGACAGAAAGACGCTGGAATGGAGCAGTAGAACGGATAAGAATATTATTAGTAGAAGTAAAGAATTGGGGTTTTATTTTGGCGCAAGTAGTACATTGAGATGTCATACGTCGGATTTCATCAAGTGAATATGGTAAATTTTGTGACCTTACAAAATGCCAAAAGCGTTGTACTCCAGGATGTATTAAGGAATCATGAATTGATTTTAGTTCCTCCAAGGAAGAAACAGCAGCACCACATACTCTGGATAATGTGTCAGCGACAATATTTTCATTCCCGGGACGGTGTTTTATATCATATGAAAAGGGAAGAAGTTCCATTTTCCACCGCATAATTTTATCGTTTTTAATTTTTCCACGATTAGCAGGTTTAAACACAAAAGATACGGCTTGTTGATCAGTAATAATAGTAAAATGTTTCCCAACAATGAGATCTCTCCATTTACGAACACATTCGACTATGGCATATGCTTCTTTTTCGACTATATGAAGTCGCATTTCAGAGAGGTTTAACGACCGAGAAAAGAATGCTACAGGTCTCCCAGCTTGTAAAAGAGTGCCTCCGATAGCCTTTTCTGAGGCATCGGTTTCAATAATAAACGGCAATTCATCATCAATAACTTTTACGGATGATTCAGCAATGTCTTTCTTGAGTTTTTCGAAAGAATTTACAACTATAGGAGGCATAGGGAATTGTTTATTTTCGACCAGTGGACGAATTTTGTATGAATACTTAGGTATCCATTTCGCATAGTAAGCAAACATACCAAGACACCTTTTTAACGATTTTGAATCGGAAGGGGGAGGCATTTGCAAAAGAGGTCTCAAACGCTCTGGATCAGGTTGAAGAGTTCCGTTACAAATTTGGTATCCAAGCACGTTAATAGAACGAAGTGAAAACTTTGATTTTTCCCAGTTTATTTCGAGGTTGTATGTCGAGGCAGCTTTTAAGAAATACTCCAAATTGACGTCATGCTCCTCCTGGGTTTTACCGCAAATAGTTATATCATCTATATACGAGAAGGTTCCAGGTAATTTGTTATCAGAAATGAAAGAATTCATAAATCGTTGAAAGGCAGAAACCCCGTTTGTGACCCCCATGGGTATTCGTTTAAATTGGTACAGACGGTTTCCAGCCTGAAAGGCCATATAGGGGCGATCTTCAGGGCAAATTTCAATCTGATAGTATGCTTTGGACAAGTCAATTATACTAAAGATACGATACTGGGCTATTTGGTCAACTAGATCCCCAATTCGTGGCAAGGGGTATGCATCAAGTAAGGTGAAACGGTTAATAGTTTGGGAGAAATCGACTACCAGTCGTTTCTTTTTATTAGTTGACGAAGTCACAACAATTTGAGCGCGCCACGGAGAGTAACTTGGTTCAATTATATCATCCTCAAGCATTTGTAGAATTTCTTTTTCAATGAATCGAGAGTCCTCCGCACGGTAATTTCGGGACCCAGTAGCAATAGGTTTGCAATCACGGGTCAAGTTTCGGAACAATTTAACGGGTGCACAACTGATTTTGGTTAAAGCGCAGATTTTTAGAATATCCTGAGACCCTCCAAAAGAAATAGTGATACTCTGGTGTAGTTTTAAGAAGGGCACTCCGAGTATAATATCCATACAGGAATCAGGAAGTACTGTGAAGTCAATTTCTTTATATTCGTAACCATTGAAGATAACGTCCTCAGTACAATATTCAGATAGCTTGAGGGAAATGGCCGATGATGCCATGGAAATTACGGAATTCCGTTTAGAAGTAGACAGTTTCATTGTTTTAACAATACGAGCACTGATAAAGTTATCAGAACTGCCAGTGTCTATGAGAGCAGTTAATCGTTTACCCTTTAATTTTACAATTTTAGTAATAGGAGGGAACCTATCATCATCTTTAGCACGGGCTACTATAATAGCTGAGGTGGAACGTGAAGGTGTAGACATGGTAGAACGGCAAACTTTGGCAAAATGGCCGAGTTTGCCACAGTTTCGACATACTTTATCGCGGGCAGGACAGTGGCGGCGATCATCCTTAATGTGACGTTTCCCTCCGCAGTTGTAGCACTTTCCATGAGCAGGAAGGGCAGCAGACAATTGTACAGATTCACACTCCATAGGAGCAGTAATAGTGGCCTCCTCGACAGAATCAGTAAACACATTTTTAGTCGTGGTAGCAGCAACAGTAGGTCCAATCTGAGAAGCGTATGACTCAGCACGAAATTGAGCCTGTTCTAAAGCTCTAGCACATTGAGTAGCCTCCTTGAGATTTAACGTATCATTTTCAAGTAGTCTGGCACGTATTACGGAAGACCGGAGACCACGTATAAATGAATCACGGACAGATTCATCTCTGTAAGTAGTAGCAGTAACATCTTTGAAGCAACAGTCTGCGGCAAGTCGGTTTAAGGCCTGAAGGTACTGGTCTACAGACTCATTTTCCTGTTGTAGACGTGTAGAAAGCAAATGTCTAGCATGAATAACGCTTGGAGACTTATCATAAACACTTTTCAGCAATTCAACAGCATGTTCGAATCCAGAACAACCCTCGATAATGTCAGCAACGGTAGCACCAATGTTTAAATAAAGGACTTCGAGTTTGTCTGGATTTAAAGAAGCAATAGTAGATAAGTAATAAGTAAAATTACGGTACCATAGTCTCCAGAGCTTGCCAGCCTGAGGGTCTGCAGAAGATATATCAAACTTGTCCAGACGAATAATCTTATCCATGAGAAATTTAGTAAATGAATTAATTGAATAAATTGTAATGTAAAAAGAAGACACGAATAGAAAAACCTTTTCTAAGGCTTTATTCAATTAATTCAAAACTACAATGCCAACAAGGCAAGAGGCCAAGAACGTATATATGGTAAAATAAAGAGAACGCATTTAAATTAAAAAGTCACGTGGACAAGAAAACCCAGTAATTTTACTTTAACGGAAATATATGCAAGTGCACGTAATCCATCTCGTAATCCCAAGGTGCTGAGTTCAATCCTGGGCAAATGCAGCTGAAGAAATATAATATACATAACAAAAACTAAAACTAATAATTAACCACAATTCATTATGCCTGTTTTAATATATATATATATATATATATATATATATATATATATATATATATAAGAACTTAAAGACATTTTCTTTGTAAAGGTTCAAAATCAATTTTGGTATGGTTGGCTTAGTAGCAACAATACTGCGAAAATCTTACTTTTCTAAGACATTTTCTATTTTTTTCCTTTTTATCTTTTTTACCTTTTTATTTTTTCTTCTCTTCTTAAGTGACCTCAATTAAGGCAACGCCACATTGTGTATTGTCGGTTGTTGAAACCCTTATTCCAGATACTAAATTTCCCTGATGATCTACCAAGCAAGTACCTGCTTGGTAGTGAAACACGTGTAGGAAAAAAACTCTTTAATTTGAATATATATGATAAATAAATAATGTTCGAAAGAAAAAGTCTTTTGTGGTGATGATTGGTCTCCTGAACAGAATGCTTTGGTAAGCCTTCAAAAAATCACATATAAATGCTCTGTACCCTGTAATCGTGTATCATCGAGCTTGTCTTTATTGGCCTAATCCCGGTCTTCACTGAACAATTTATTTTCTAAGTGAAATATATATATATATATATATTAGTCTAATAGTCCAAGGAATGTAACGTTTGATAAGAATGACACCAAGAAAGTGATGTCACACATAAATTAATAAAAATAATAGTAATTTCATATATACTAAAAGCATACCTTGCCCCAGGATGGGTAGAATTAATTCCTTGAACAGAACAGTTTTACATCACTTCATGTCCCCTTATGAAGATTAAAATAAAGATATTAATGTTGTTACTAGTATATCTTATGTCTAGAATCCTTATTCCAGTTTCGATGAAAATCCATTAGAGGATTTTGATTCTAGAAAATGTCTAAACTTGAAGGCTTAAGCTTAAAGAGTGTTAAGAAGAAACTGACATTCAGGGAATTTTGCTTAAATGGTGTCTTATGACTATGGATCAAATTTACTACAAATCTGAAATATTTGAATTTTCAAATAGGAAGTTGTGCCCATATTAAAACCTTTTAAAATACTTCAAAGAAATTGAAATTTGGGAAATATTTTTTAATTGAGGTCTAATACCTATTGTTAAAATTTCACAAAAAATTGGAGGTATCTGAATTTTCACGAAGGGCCACCATCCCCATTTTATCCCTTTTGCATAAAACTAACCAAATATAGCCCACATTACGCACCCTCGAACCTAGCAGCTGTGTTCCAAAATGCATAATGATCGGTTATTAGTTTAGCGGTGAATGCTGTAGATGCAAACATATAAACATACCAAACTTTATATGCATATATTTTTACTAGCAGGTCAATTAACTAATATTAGTCAAATAGTTCAAGGAATGTGAAGTTTGATAAGAATGACACCAAAGAAGTGACGTCACATGTTAATAAAGAAAGGAGTAGAACAACTGAGAATAGAGTTGGAGCACTTATCCTCTTTGTCATGTCATGAACTCACACTCCGCACATAGGAGAATAACACTGGTATAAATTTCTCTCACACTTTAATAATCATCTCTTGATCCTTTGTACATCTATTATTATACTAAAACTGAGTAAATCAACGTTTGTTTCCCCTTTCCAATCACCAATTGCCATAGCTGGTTCTATTTATCTTCTTCCCACAAGGTAAGATGTGACACAAGGTCGGGAAAGTGGGAAAAACCAGCGCTCAGGAATTTGAGCACCCTGGCTATTTAAAAATTGCCTGGTCAGCCCCATCGGCATTCTCCGGTAGGGGTGCCTCAGGCGATTAGCAATAAACTAACCCCCTTCTCAAAGGGTGAGAAGGCAAAGCCTGGGAGGGTGCATCTCCTAGAACTGCACAGGACGGACAACCGATAGACCGGCGTAAATCCAGACCCGAAGGCCCGGACAATACCGGTTTAGCTGGTAGTACATTTGAGTGGCAATATGCCTTGTTTAGGGTGAAAACAAAAAGGAAAAAAAATAAAAACCTTTGGTTACATGGTCTGCTTTCATTATTCAATGCAAAAGAAAATGGTAACAACACTGGAAATCCACAGAAGTCGACATTAAATATCGGTAGATATCGTTGCTAGTATGAATATTAGCTAAAATATAATTGTTTAGACAGATCTGGCATGATGTTGAAAACAGTAAACATTTCCGACAAGATATCACAAAAAAGTTCAAACGTTTGAGCTTTCTTGTAAGAGTTTATTCAACACTTACCCACAATAGGAGTATGTGACACAAGGTCGGAAAGTGGGATTTTAAAAGCCAGCGCCTGAGAAGGTGAGCACTCTGGCCATTAAAAATTGCCTGGGCAGCCCCGTCGACATTCTCTGATAGGGGCGCCTCAGGCAGTAAGCAATAAATATACTCCTCCCCAAAGAGGGAAGGCTAAGCCTGGGAGGGTGGACCTCCTAGAACTGCACAGGACAGACCCATAGACAGGCGTAAATCAAGCCCCGAAGGCCAAGACAATACCAGTCTATGGGGTGCAGTATCCATCGGAACAGATACTACACTTTGATCTTAGCCAAAATGCCAAGGAAGTAAGAGTTAAAGCTCATGAGAAAGGAAGTCAATAATATTTACTTGGATATGACGTCAGAGAGAATGAGGATCGGCTGAACAAAAAACATGTTTCTAATGTTAAATAATGAAACAGTTCAGAGAAAGCAACCGGCTAATTTATATGAAGCTAGGTATGTGTATATTTTTATATGTTTGTATGTACAAGATTCGCTCTCTAACTAATAAACCGATGATTATGAATTTTGGTACACAGCTACTAAGCTTAAGGGGTCATAATGTTGGCTATATTTCGTTTGATTTAGTTTTATGCAAATAAAATAAAAAGAGGGCAGAAGACATTTGTGAAAATTCAGATACCTCTGAGTTTTGTGAAATTTTAGCCATAGGTATTATTCATAAATATTCCCCAAATTTTTATTTCTTCGGGGTATTTTAAAGGTTTTTTAGGGGCATAATATGGGCACAACCTTCCATCTGAAAATTCAGATATCTTATATTTGCATTAAATTGGATCCATCGTCATTAGAGACAAAGTAAGCAAGACTTCCTGAATTTCAATTTCGTCTTAAGCCTCCTTAAGCTTTAAATTTTAGAACTTTTCTAAAATCAAAATCATGCAATGGATGATGATCAAAATTGGAATAAGGATGCTAGACATAAGGTTAAGTATCATTATATCTTCATAAGAGGGCATGCAAATGGTACAAAACTGTTCTTTTCACACAATTCATTTTACCCAATCTGAGACAGTTATTCTTCGAATTACTAATATTGCTAACCTAGTGATGATATAATTAACCAATGGGCTACAATATTAAGTAATCTCTCTCTCTCTCTCTCTCTCTCTCTCTCTTGCTCCATCTTTGACCTTACAGTTTTCTGGACGATCACTAGTCAGATAAATCATTCATCCCCTAAGATCGTCTTTTTGACTTAATTGAATAATTTATGTACAAAGTATGCTGACGACTTATTACAGTTAACAGAGCTGACGTCAGGAAAAACACACATGTGTATGTATGGTGAAGTCAGCTGGAAACAAGGCATGATTTTAAGTGATTACATTATTAATGATTAAAAAAATTTAATTTGGCATAATGGTAAGAGCATTTGCTAATGGGCCAATAGATCAGAGTTCAATCGTCGGTCGAGTCATACCGAAGACTTAAAAAAATGGTACTTGATGCCTCCATGCTAAACACTCAGCATTATAAAGTGAGAATAAGGGTAAGCGGAGTAATCGTGGGAAAGGAGGGCACCTTCTCATACACTTAAAGTAACCAATGAAAAGTGAGCTATCGGGTCGCCCTCAACTATGGGTGACAACTATACTATTTTTGAAAAACTAATTAAAGGAGTAAATAATTTCATGGGGTTAACTTGATGATAACCCCCGAGCTATAAAACAAATTATACATCTTCTAGATTTAGCACTGACCGTTACAAAAATTTTCATACACCACAAAACAACATCTGATCGCAATTAGTTATGATTAAATTATTCTGACACACCAGTTCCCATCAGTTTATTGCATTTAAGTGATGTTGAGCCTGATCAGAATATAGATGACTAGCCATTTGGGAATAGATCGCCATCAAATTTAAACCTGGTCAGTACGTAGATGACAAAACTTTTGAGAATAGATGGTGATAACATTTAAACCTGGCCAGTATGTAGATGACAAACCATTTGAGAATAGATGGTCATCAAATTTAAACCTGGTCAGTACGTAGATGACTAACCATTTGGGAATAGATGGCCATCAAATTTAAACCTGGTCAGTACGTAGATGACAAAACTTTTGAGAATAGATGGTGATAACATTTAAACCTGGCCAGTATGTAGATGACAAACCATTTGAGAATAGATGGTCATCAAATTTAAACCTGGTCAGTACGTAGATGACTAACCATTTGGGAATAGATGGTGATAACATTTAAATCTGGCCAGTACGTAGATGACCAACCATTTGAGAATAGATGGTCATCAAATTTAAACCTGGTCAGTACATAGATGACTAACCATTTGGGAATAGATGGTGATAACATTTAAACCTGGCCAGTACGTAGATGACCAACCATTTGAGAATAGATGGTCATCAAATTTAAACCTGGTCAGTACGTAGATGACTAACCATTTGGGAATAGATGGTGATAACATTTAAATCTGGCCAGTACGTAGATGACCAACCATTTGAGAATAGATGGTCATCAAATTTAAACCTGGTCAGTACATAGATGACTAACCATTTGGGAATAGATGGTGATAACATTTAAACCTGGCCAGTACGTAGATGACCAACCATTTGAGAATAGATGGTCATCAAATTTAAACCTGGTCAGTACGTAGATGACTAACCATTTGGGAATAGATGGTGATAACATTTAAACCTGGCCAGTATGTAGATGACAAACCATTTGAGAATAGATGGTCATCAAATTTAAACCTGGTCAGTACGTAGATGACTAACCATTTGGGAATAGATGGTGATAACATTTAAACCTGGCCAGTACGTAGATGACAAACCATTTGAGAATAGATGGTCATCAAATTTAAACCTGGTCAGTACGTAGATGACTAACCATTTGGGAATAGATGGTGATAACATTTAAACCTGGCCAGTACGTAGATGACCAACCATTTGAGAATAGATGGTCATCAAATTTAAACCTGGTCAGTACGTAGATGACTAACCATTTGGGAATAGATGGTGATAACATTTAAACCTGGCCAGTATGTAGATGACCAACCATTTGAGAATAGATGGTCATCAAATTTAAACCTGGTCAGTACGTAGATGACTAACCATTTGGGAATAGATGGTGATAACATTTAAACCTGGCCAGTACGTAGATGACAAACCATTTGAGAATAGATGGTCATCAAATTTAAACCTGGTCAGTACGTAGATGACTAACCATTTGGGAATAGATGGTGATAACATTTAAACCTGGCCAGTATGTAGATGACAAACCATTTGAGAATAGATGGTCATCAAATTTAAACCTGGTCAGTACGTAGATGACTAACCATTTGGGAATAGATGGTGATAACATTTAAACCTGGCCAGTACGTAGATGACCAACCATTTCAGAATAGATGGTCATCAAATTTAAACCTGGTCAGTACGTAGATGACTAACCATTTGGGAATAGATGGTGATAACATTTAAACCTGGCCAGTACGTAGATGACAAACCATTTGAGAATAGATGGTCATCAAATTTAAACCTGGTCAGTACGTAGATGACTAACCATTTGGGAATAGATGGTGATAACATTTAAACCTGGCCAGTATGTAGATGACAAACTATTTGAGAATAGATGGTCATCAAATTTAAACCTGGTCAGTACGTAGATGACTAACCATTTGGGAATAGATGGTGATAACATTTAAACCTGGCCAGTACGTAGATGACCAACCATTTGAGAATAGATGGTCATCAAATTTAAACCTGGTCAGTACGTAGATGACTAACCATTTGGGAATAGATGGTGATAACATTTAAACCTGGCCAGTATGTAGATGACCAACCATTTGAGAATAGATGGTCATCAAATTTAAACCTGGTCAGTACGTAGATGACTAACCATTTGGGAATAGATGGTGATAACATTTAAACCTGGCCAGTACGTAGATGACAAACCATTTGAGAATAGATGGTCATCAAATTTAAACCTGGTCAGTACGTAGATGACTAACCATTTGGGAATAGATGGTGATAACATTTAAACCTGGCCAGTACGTAGATGACAAACCATTTGAGAATAGATGGTCATCAAATTTAAACCTGGTCAGTACGTAGATGACTAACCATTTGGGAATAGATGGTGATAACATTTAAACCTGGCCAGTACGTAGATGACCAACCATTTGAGAATAGATGGTCATCAAATTTAAACCTGGTCAGTACGTAGATGACTAACCATTTGGGAATAGATGGTGATAACATTTAAACCTGGCCAGTATGTAGATGACAAACCATTTGAGAATAGATGGTCATCAAATTTAAACCTGGTCAGTACGTAGATGACTAACCATTTGGGAATAGATGGTGATAACATTTAAACCTGGCCAGTACGTAGATGACAAACCATTTGAGAATAGATGGTCATCAAATTTAAACCTGGTCAGTACGTAGATGACTAACCATTTGGGAATAGATGGTGATAACATTTAAACCTGGCCAGTACGTAGATGACCAACCATTTGAGAATAGATGGTCATCAAATTTAAACCTGGTCAGTACGTAGATGACTAACCATTTGGGAATAGATGGTGATAACATTTAAACCTGGCCAGTATGTAGATGACCAACCATTTGAGAATAGATGGTCATCAAATTTAAACCTGGTCAGTACGTAGATGACTAACCATTTGGGAATAGATGGTGATAACATTTAAACCTGGCCAGTACGTAGATGACCAACCATTTGAGAATAGATGGTCATCAAATTTAAACCTGGTCAGTACGTAGATGACTAACCATTTGGGAATAGATGGTGATAACATTTAAACCTGGCCAGTATGTAGATGACAAACCATTTGAGAATAGATGGTCATCAAATTTAAACCTGGTCAGTACGTAGATGACTAACCATTTGGGAATAGATGGTGATAACATTTAAACCTGGCCAGTATGTAGATGACAAACCATTTGAGAATAGATGGTCATCAAATTTAAACCTGGTCAGTACGTAGATGACTAACCATTTGGGAATAGATGGTGATAACATTTAAACCTGGCCAGTATGTAGATGACCAACCATTTGAGAATAGATGGTCATCAAATTTAAACCTGGTCAGTACGTAGATGACTAACCATTTGGGAATAGATGGTGATAACATTTAAACCTGGCCAGTACGTAGATGACAAACCATTTGAGAATAGATGGTCATCAAATTTAAACCTGGTCAGTACGTAGATGACTAACCATTTGGGAATAGATGGTGATAACATTTAAACCTGGCCAGTATGTAGATGACAAACCATTTGAGAATAGATGGTCATCAAATTTAAACCTGGTCAGTACGTAGATGACTAACCATTTGGGAATAGATGGTGATAACATTTAAACCTAGCCAGTACGTAGATGACCAACCATTTGAGAATAGATGGTCATCAAATTTAAACCTGGTCAGTACGTAGATGACTAACCATTTGGGAATAGATGGTGATAACATTTAAACCTGGCCAGTATGTAGATGACAAACCATTTGAGAATAGATGGTCATCAAATTTAAACCTGGTCAGTACGTAGATGACTAACCATTTGGGAATAGATGGTGATAACATTTAAACCTGGCCAGTATGTAGATGACAAACCATTTGAGAATAGATGGTCATCAAATTTAAACCTGGTCAGTACGTAGATGACTAACCATTTGGGAATAGATGGTGATAACATTTAAACCTGGCCAGTATGTAGATGACAAACCATTTGAGAATAGATGGTCATCAAATTTAAACCTGGTCAGTACGTAGATGACTAACCATTTGGGAATAGATGGTGATAACATTTAAACCTGGCCAGTACGTAGATGACCAACCATTTGAGAATAGATGGTCATCAAATTTAAACCTGGTCAGTACGTAGATGACTAACCATTTGGGAATAGATGGTGATAACATTTAAACCTGGCCAGTACGTAGATGACCAACCATTTGAGAGTAGATGGTCATCAAATTTAAACCTGGTCAGTACGTAGATGACTAACCATTTGGGAATAGATGGTGATAACATTTAAACCTGGCCAGTATGTAGATGACAAACCATTTGAGAATAGATGGTCATCAAATTTAAACCTGGTCAGTACGTAGATGACTAACCATTTGGGAATAGATGGTGATAACATTTAAACCTGGCCAGTACGTAGATGACAAACCATTTGAGAATAGATGGTCATCAAATTTAAACCTGGTCAGTACGTAGATAACTAACCATTTGGGAATAGATGGTGATAACATTTAAACCTGGCCAGTACGTAGATGACAAACCATTTGAGAATAGATGGTCATCAAATTTAAACCTGGTCAGTACGTAGATGACTAACCATTTAGGAATAGATGGAGATAACATTTAAACCTGGCCAGTACGTAGATGACTAACCATTTGAGAATAGATGGTCATCAAATTTAAACCTGGTCAGTACGTAGATGACTAACCATTTGGGAATAGATGGTGATAACATTTAAACCTGGCCAGTACGTAGATGACAAACCATTTGAGAATAGATGGTCATCAAATTTAAACCTGGTCAGTACGTAGATGACTAACCATTTGGGAATAGATGGTGATAACATTTAAATCTGGCCAGTACGTAGATGACCAACCATTTGAGAATAGATGGTCATCAAATTTAAACCTGGTCAGTACATAGATGACTAACCATTTGGGAATAGATGGTGATAACATTTAAATCTGGCCAGTACGTAGATGACCAACCATTTGAGAATAGATGGTCATCAAATTTAAACCTGGTCAGTACATAGATGACTAACCATTTGGGAATAGATGGTGATAACATTTAAACCTGGCCAGTACGTAGATGACCAACCATTTGAGAATAGATGGTCATCAAATTTAAACCTGGTCAGTACGTAGATGACTAACCATTTGGGAATAGATGGTAATAACATTTAAACCTGGCCAGTACGTAGATGACAAACCATTTGAGAATAGATGGTCATCAAATTTAAACCTGGTCAGTACGTAGATGACTAACCATTTGGGAATAGATGGTGATATCATTTAAACCTTGCCAGTACGTAGATGACAAACCATTTGAGAATAGATGGTCATCAAATTTAAACCTGGTCAGTACGTAGATGACTAACCATTTGGGAATAGATGGTGATAACATTTAAACCTGGCCAGTACGTAGATGACAAACCATTTGAGAATAGATGGTCATCAAATTTAAACCTGGTCAGTACGTAGATGACTAACCATTTGGGAATAGATGGTGATAACATTTAAATCTGGCCAGTACGTAGATGACCAACCATTTGAGAATAGATGGTCATCAAATTTAAACCTGGTCAGTACGTAGATGACCAACTATTTGAGAATAGATGGTCATCAAATTTAAACCTGGTCAGTACATAGATGACCAACCATTTGGGAATAGATGGTGATAACATTTAAACCTGACCAGTACGTAGATGACCAACCACTTGGGAATAGATGGTCATCACATTTAATCCTGGCCAGTACGTAGATGACTAACCATTTAGGAATAGATCGTCATCAAATTTAAACCTGGTCAATACATAGATGGCTAACCATTTGGGAATAGCTGGTCAATATTTGGATGCTTACGAATTTGGGAATATCAGGTAGTGTAAGCAAAACACTACATCCAGTTTTATAAATAAATTTATGGGCGTATAACAAGCGACAGAATAGTGTCCTGTCAGGAAGATGGTTAAAAAAAATATATACTAAATTACTGAAAAATACTTAGTTTTTCTGAGTCATGCAATTGAGTCTGATTAATTGTCCCGGCACTAGCAAAATCACTTTAGTATTTAAAAAATAAGAAAAGAAAAACAAATATAGGAAGATAAAAGGAAAGAATGAGTAATTAATCCATTACATATACAATTGTACTATATTCATCTGTTTATATTTTTATTTTTTGCTTTTTTTTGTTTGAAAAATAAAAGATTTTGAAACTACAAACAAATCTCATTGGAATTGTAACAAAAACAAAAAAGATATAAGAAAACAAAAATAAATAAATTTAACCAATCATTTTTCAGCGAGGCATAAATGTCTCCTGAAGTATGCGGAGCAGTCATAAAAATGTCGGAATTCTTTCTGTTTTTTTTGTTGTTTTTTTTGCATGAACCAAGAAGAACGAAAATAAACTCCAGTGGGAAGAAGCAGAGAAATTAGCCAGGAGACATTTTAATTAATTTCAAGAGGTTCGACTCGAAAGAATAAAATGCCGCCTAATATTTTGAAGTGAAACGGGAAGTGTGGAGAGACGCAAAGACGTCTTTGGTCCGAGAGAACACAGGAAAATAATAAAATGAGTTTGCTGATTTTTAGACTGGAAATTTTAATGATTGCTTACATCAGCAAAAAACGAAGAACTTATATATGAAGTCAGTCTGAAAAGTAACAGGACTGGGTGGCAGAGGGATAAGCAGATTGTGTTCTCATGGAACATAATATCTCGGGCTTATATAACTGCAAGTGTTTCATTTTCACTTTCACACATGCTTTTGCTTACACCTAAGGTCGTTCAGCTACGAGCACTGAGGAACGGACAATGAGCAACAATTAAAAAGAGCAACAATGGTCAATCAACGATTCCCCCACTATCAAACCACAATGATGTCGTTTGCACGGCAACTGATAAGGCTGAACCACTTGCCCAGCGTTTCGGCTCAAACTCCACTTTAGACTCAGAAAACCATCCCCTCCCTAAATTCCGATTGCGGACCGAAGCCACACTTCATAACCTGGTCATCACCCCATCCCAGGTCAGAGACATCATAAAAAACCTTGACACCCCAAAGCTTGTGGGCCTGATCTTATACCTGTAATAGTAATAAAGAAATGCTCTGCTGAACTGACCCCTGTCCTCTCCAAACTCTACAATAAATGCCTAGCTGAATCTTGCTTCCCCCGACAGCTAGAAAATTGCCTCTGTGGTACCAGTCAACAAGAATTCTGGGAATAATAACATGAATTGGAACAAATACATCGAAGACATTGCCAAGGCTGCAGCAAAGAAGGTGGGCTCCCTCTACCGTGCTAGTAAACTCCTCACACCTGACATTATCCTGTATCTCTTACAAAGCCACCATTCGCCCATGCATGAAGTATTGTTGCCACATCTGGGCTGGTGCATCATCTACTAGTCTCTCCCTCCTTGACAAGGTCCAAAAAAGAGTCGTCAACCAAGCTCCAGCCCCTGTTCCATCGCTGCAATGTAGCATTCTTGTGCTTGTTTTACAACTACTTCAATGGATTGTGCTCCGATGAACTGGCGGCTACTTTGGTGCCCCCTCGACGTAAATTCAATTGAGCAACTCGACAATCAGGTAAATCGCATCCATTCACTGTGGAGGTCCCCAGATGTCGGAGAGCCTTCTACTCCAATAGCTTCTTTCCCTGTGCTGCTGGCCTCTAGAACTTCCTCCCTGCTCCCTGTTTCCTCGACATGCAGAGGTTTAAAACTAATGTAAACAGACATCTTGCTACACTGCTCCCAACTTGGGGGGACACCCAAAACCCACACCCAAATTCTCATGGCAGCCTGCCTTGTTTGGGGTGAAATATGTTAAAAAAAAAAAATGTTTTTTTAAATAAATAAAAAACGGACGTTTAACTGAATATGATGATGATGATGATGATGATGATGATGATGATGATGATGATGATGATGATGATGACTTGAATAGGTGGAGGCAATCCATAAGGTCGGAACAATCAAGCCGAGGAGCATCTTAGAACAATCCTTCCAGTAGTCCATTGAAACATTAAAGAAAAGGATGGGAGAGGGCATTAGAGTCGAAGGGAAAACCATTTAGTCAGTTGTTTTGAATTGAAATAAATTATGTGATGCGACTTTCCTAACACATTCTTTTCAACTATTTACAAAAGATTAAAATAGATAACTTGTTTACGAAAGAACAGAAATGCATTCTGGTGGATTTAATTTTATCATCAAATTATTATTTTATTATTATTTTATTTTAAGCCATTGCATTTTTATTTGAATAAATAATATTCAATTAATAGTAAACCCAAAATTTATAATTCGATAATCTTATAGATGACTCACCATGTTTCTGTGACGTCGTCAACGTTCGGGCAGGTCTCGGAAACGTCCGAGAGTTGATGAGGCGAAAACGAGGAGAAAACTGTCACACGCTAAATTGAAGACTGGCAGACGATAATAACAAACCATAGCTAAACAACTGTCATTAATTAGATGTTTATTTATTTATTTATGTTTTTATAAAGGAAACATTGTTAATGAAATGTTTTGAAATATATAAGATGATTTTGTTTGATATTTTCAGCAAACGTTTGTTTTTTTTTCTGTTTTTTTTTCAATATTCAAAAAAAAAAAATTTCAATGTTTTCTTTTACATTTTTTTGTCGATGTGTTTTTTTCTTGTTAACATAAACACAGAAACAACTGTTTCTAAGCAAATTTTTTTTTCTAGACGAATGAACTGTTTTAAAGCAAATGCTTTATTTTTTTTCCAATCTTTTTTCTATGTTTTTTTTTCTTTTATGACATTTTCTGAGTTAGGGTTAGGGTTGCAGCTGGTCCAAAAGTGTTCTTGTGTACTGGTTCTGTTGCTGGCAGAAATCAATCTGTCCTTTCTGGAGATTTAACAAGCTGACAGCGATCATAAAAATTCATTTTCTTTTTTATTGAACGCGATTAATTTCTTCTAAAAGTTATCGTCTGCTTGCTGTAGCCTGATTGTCTAATACCTGCTGCAACCTGATTGGTTAATAGTTTTGTCAACTCTCTGGTGCTTCCGAGACCTGCCCGAATGTTGACGACGCAAAG
>OY744540.1:72691715-72724215 GCA_963556195.1 Sepiola atlantica | reverse complement strand
CATGTCAGACCGTGAGCCATCCTCTTCTGACATTTGCAGACACGGAATGGAATTCCATTTGTCGAACTGATGTGCGTCATGTGACCAATGGAATTCATGAATTAAAGTAGATCTTTCTCATGAGAAGTTCTTTCTTTAACCGATGCAAGTGGGTGCATGTTCAAAAGTTGGTCAGCCCCTTGTAACCCTGAGCGTGTGCAATAGGTCAAACGGAGGGGGGGGGGGGTTCATTTGATTTTACAGCATATAATCCCTTTTAATTCCAGTCACTTTAGTAAAAGTCTTGTACTCCAAGTCCTTAATATCTCCAACTATTTGCTGTTCGTCGGTTGATTTCAAACCTTGTTAGATAAACTTATAGAAGAAACCATACATGTTTTCTATATGAATAGTTTATAGAAAAAGATACTGTTTTGCAGACCCCGCTGTAGCTCGGTATTAATGCATAAGAAAAAGAAGAATAGAAGAAGGTACTGCCAAGGCTGCTGCAAAGAAGGTTGGCTCCCTCTACCATGCTAGAATTCTTCTCACACTAGCCAGTATCATAGCCACTATGCGTCCATGCATGGAGTATTGTTGTCACGTCTGGGCTGGTGCCTCAACCACTAGTCTCTCACTCTTATACAGGGTCCTAAAAAGTGTCTATAATCTAATAGGTTCCACACTGTCAACCGAGCTCCAACCTCTGTCCCATCGCCGCAATGTTGCATCTGTTGCATCCGTGTGCATTCGTGTATTTACAAATACTTCAATGGAATGTGCTCCGATGAACTTGCTGCTCTTGTGCCCACTTGCATGGAGAGAAATATGAGAATGATGCGATGGATGTGTAATGGGAATCTTAAAGACAGGCTTTGTTCTCAGAGGAAGATTAGATCTGGACAGTATAGGGAGATGTGTGCAGCGCAGAAGAATGGATGAGAGTTCTTGGATGAGTAGATGTAAAACAGTTGAGGTAGCAGGTTCAGTTCGCTGGCAAAGGCCAAGGAAAACATTGGAAGAAGTCATATGATGGATCTGAGGGGAAAAGGAATAAATTAAAAACCTGGCAATATATCGGTTAGTTTGGAAATTTAATTCTTAAAGCGGTCCAACGCATGCCAGCATGTAAAATATACATTAGACCGATGATGATGATGATGATGATGATGATGATGATGATGATGATGAATATCTACAAGAGTCTTGCTATATCACAATTCAATAAATTACTTATGTTAGTTGAAATTATCAATTGAATGGATTGAGGCGAAGCGAGGCAGAGACGATAAAATCCAACAGAGAGAAATATGAAATGTAAAATATACATTAGACCGATGATGATGATGATGATGATGATGATGATGATGATGATGATGATGATGATGATGATGATGATGATGATGATGAATATCTACAAGAGTCTTGCTATATCACAATTCAATAAATTACTTATGTTAGTTGAAATTATCAATTGAATGGATTGAGGCGAAGCGAGGCAGAGACGATAAAATCCAACAGAGAGAAATATGACGGTGGGGGGGGGGGGAAGCAAGAGGGGGTGGGGGGCAGGTATCTATGCCCTCTCTTATCCCTCATTTCAATAATAAGACCGGAATTAACATTGTCAAATAAGCTGGCAGAAAACGTACTGCCATTCCAAGCCACACCTCCTTTCATACAGTCGCTAACCGAAGCCATAGACAAGCAGTGCAGGCAGCTGAGAAGATACATCCTTCTTATCTAGCATTGTTGTGTACCTACAGGTATTAAGAATAATACAGTACCGTGATCAACAGCAAAGACAAGAGTCTCTTGTAAACTAACAACCTCGTCAGCAGTAAGATTTATCACTTGGACGCCTTAAGGTTCCGCCATTGTCATGTATCCACAGGGAACCACACTTAGAATGGTCAAGTAGCAGCAGCGTAATTGGATAAGCATTGAAGGGAAGTCAGAATTCTGGGAAATTTACCAAAGAATTTAATGCATCAAATAAACATGCCAGAAACATATTTATAATGATTTACTGGGAAGGAATTTGTCATTGGACGATTAATAAAAGTTTGGATCAAATCTTACATATAAAGTTATCTTGCCGGACTTTAAAAGTCAGAGCCAAATAGCAATCCGTTTGACGTATTGATACTTGATTATTTTATATTGCAGTTTTTTATGTCCATAGATATTAATCTGATAATCTTGTGTGGTTTCTCAATTTGGTCCAAGTGATATCGATTATATTATATTTATATTATATTTATATCATATATATATTATATTTATATTATGTATATATTATGTATATTATATATATATATCATATATATATATTATATTTATATCATATTATATTCATATTATGTTTATATTATATTCGTATTATGTTTATATTTATATTATGTTTATATTATATTTATATATATATTATATTACATTTATATTATATTTATATTATATATATATTATATTTATATTATATATATTATATAATATTTATATTATATAATATTTATATTATATATATATATATATATTATATATATATATTATATTATATATTATATTATATATTATATAATATTTATATTATATATATATTATATATATATTATATTATATTTATATTATATATATATTATATTTATATTATATTATATTTATATTATATATATATTATATTTATATTATATATATATTATATTTATATTATATTATATTATATTTATATTATATATATATTATATTTATATTATATTATATTTATATTATATTATATATATATTATATATATATTTATATTATATTTATATTATATATATATTTATATTATATTTATATTATATATATATATTATATTATATATATATTTATATTATATTATATATATATTATATTATATTATATTATATATATATTTATATTATATTATATTATATTATATTATATTTATATTATATTCTTGACTAGTTTATTTTTCGTTTCTTCCTTCAACTATGTTATTTGAATAAATTTATTTTATTTTACATCAGTTTCTTTCTAAAAATACTTCTTTTCATTCAGCGTCAATTTTCCCTTGTTTAGGGGTCAGGCATTTTCTGATATTACGCAAGCTCACTATTCAGTGGGTAAACTGTCTCCAGATTCCACTCTGTGCGGTTTTGTCTAATCACTTGCTTCTAAGTTTTCCTTGGTTTGCCAACCTTTCTGCAATTTAAGGCATCCATGCTTCTACAGGTGTTTATCCAGGAGGATGTACGCTCCACATGACTATACCAGTGTAACCGATTCGTCCTAAGGATAACCTCTATGCTTTCAGCAAATCCTTTGATTTGATGTTTTGGGTTTGGTGAGCTTTCACGTTGCATATCCATCTAATCATGGATTTGTCATTGCACTGGAGTCAGACAAGAGAGAGAGAGTTGAGTGAGGGCCTAGTATTCACTGCCATATAACATGACGCTCCTGATACAGCAGCTATACAAGTTACTCCGGATCCTTGGCCTTTTGGCTAAGATCAAAGTGTAGTATCTGTTCCGATGGATACTGCACCTCTTAGACTGGTAGTGGTACCGTCTTGGCCTTTGGGGCTTGATTCCGCCGGTCTATGGGTTTGTCCTGTGCAGTTCTAGGAGGTCCACCCTCCCAGGCTTTTCCTCCCCTCTTTGGGAAGGAGTAAGTTTATTGCTTACTGCCTGAGGCGCCCCTACCGGGGAATGCCGATGGGACTGCCCAGGCAATTTTTAATGGCCAGAGTGCTCACCTTCTCAGGCGCTGGCTTTTCAAGTCCCACTTTCCCGACTCGACCGTGGGTCACATCTTACCTTGTGAGAGTAAAATAAAACTGGCCTTGTGCCTAACCTCCTGGAGAGGAGGTAAATAAATACTCCGGGTGTAGAGAGGGATAATTCACGATGCTATCAGAGGAAACAGCTCATAAAATTTCGCCCATGCCGCTTTCACTCTTTTGGCCGTACTGAGTTCACATTCACCAACTACACTCAGCATATCTCCAAGGTAGCAGAAAGAGTCTACTACCTCCAAGGTTATTCCAGAAAAGTAACCTTTTATAGTGGAGACTTTTACCTTAAATCACTGAACTGAATAGTTTTATACATTAAAGGGAATTAATCATGAGTTATTTCCCTTTACTTCTGCAGGAATAAATATCTAAAAAGATGTTATGTCTTTTTTAACCAGTGAACGAAAGTTTCCACATTAATTAAACATTATTATTATTTGTTCTTTACTAATGATCCATTAACATCAAGTATGAAAACAGATTTTTTTTTAATTCCTATTTTACAAAATAATTTGCTTAAAAAACTAAAGTAACCAAAATTAATTTCCGTTTCTTCGTAAACAAGTCAGTCATTTTTTTTTTCTTTTAATACTAGGCAACGCTGGTTTGGTTGTTTTGTTTTACAGCATTTCAACCGTTTCTGGGTTATTTAATGCCAAATTTGGTTGTTTTGTTTTATGGCATTTCAACTGTAGATATAATAAAGAAATAGTATCGGAACAGTTAAACAGAGGTGTCACCAAGATCAAGTCCAAATGAATTTTAATATCTCTCTCCAGTGTAAAAAAAAAAAACGTTGTTCAGTCCAACATAAAAAAAATCCAGCACTATTCTCTCCTTTCGTTCGCTTTACGATCTCACGTTCAGAACGATCTCTACCTCTCTCGCCGAATGTTCATTTTTCCTTCTCTTATTAAAAGAAAATGCGACGCATGTAAACCAACTTAATTTGCATAAATCTCCCTCTCGGCACTGCAGCCCGGATCTTCAAATAAAGACCGTATTTGACTTTCTGATGCCGTTCTCCTCCCAGACCTCTTTCTTTTTTGTCGTCAGCGAGCATTTTCGGGTTGGCCCCACACACACAGCATAGCAGACGTTTCCTCTTTGAACGGCGCCGACAAGTGTCTGCATTTACGTCAGTTGGCCGCTCTCCGTTACATCAACCCTTTTTCAGCTTATTTTAATGCTGAATCTGGTCATTTTGGTGAAGGTTTTTATGCTTCAAGTGTGTGTTTGGTTGAGCGAAAGGGGGGAAGAGAGAGGAGGAAAAGGGGAAGAAAAGGGGGAGGGAGAGAAATTGTTTTGTTTTTTTGTTTTGGATTTTGCAGAACATGATTGAGTTTTGCAAAAAAAAAAAAACAATAAAACATCAATGTTTGGTGCATTTTGAGTCAGGAAGTCAATAACTTCAGACAGCCTGATTTGGTAGCGCTAGTAGGTTCTATTTGACCCATAGATGGGGCCCTTACAGGTACTTCCACTCTAGGCCACACTGGACCTGGAAGCAATGGCAACTAAGGGGCAACTCCACATTCTCCACAGCTCCCAAATTGAGGGCTCACCACTGGTTGTCTTTTAAGGTCATACCCAGGACCGGCAATGCTGGATATATACAGCAAATATGTAATAAAATAAAGTTATGTATGGCTGCCTGTCTGAAGGATATAGACACTCAAACTACTGAATATAAAAAGTTAACACTTAGTAGTAATGATATCCTTCGTCAAAAAAAAAAACCCAAAAAAAAACTCATCCCCGTACACTTAGAAAACCTACCAAAACTGGTCTTGAATAAATAATAAGTGAAATGTTATCTAGATATTACTATACTAAAACTCTGAGAATCTTGTTTGTTATCATGTTACCATCTTGCCATCGTGTACACTTCATCTGTACATGAATGTTTTTAGATAGTGGGAGGAAGGGCAGATAACGTAAATAAAGTACGAAAGATAAGAGAAGTGGTGAGAGGAATCGAATGATATAAATAATTAAAAAGAGGAGAGAGGAGGAAAAGAGGGATAAGAGGAGGAAGAGGGAGATAGGAAGAGGGAGAGATAAAAGGAGGAAGAGAGGGAGATAAAAGGAGGTAAAGAGGGAGATAGGAGGAGGTAAAGAGGGAGATAGGAGGAGGAGGAAGAGAGAGGAAGGAGGAGGAAGAGAGACAGGAGGAAGAAGAGGGAGATAGGAGAAGGAAGTGAGATAGGAGGAGGAAGGGAGATAGGAGGAGGAAGGAAGATAGGAGGAGGAAGGGAGATAAGAGGGGGATGAAGAGAGATAGGAGGAGGATGAAGAGAGATAGGAGGAGGATGAAGAGAGATAGGAGGAGGATGAAGAGAGATAGGAGGAGGATGAAGAGAGAGATAGGAGGAGGAAGAGAGAGATAGGAGGAGGAAGAGAGAGATAGGAGGAGAAGAGAGAGGGAGGAGGAGGAGGAGGAGAGGAAGAGAGAGATAGGAGGAGGAGGTAAAGAGAGATAGGAGGAGGAGGAAAAGAGAGATAGGAGGAGGAGGAAAAGAGAGATAGGAGGAGGAGGAAGAGAGAGATAGGAGAGGAGGAAGAGAGAGATAGGAGGAGGAGGAAGAGAGAGATAGGAGGAGGAAGAAGAGGGAGATAGGAGGAGGAAGAAGAGGAGATAGGAGGAGGAAGAAGAGGGAGATAGGAGGAAGAAGAGGGAGACAGGAGGAAGAAGAGGGATACAGGAGGAAGAAGAGGGAGATAGGAGGAAGAAGAGGGAGATAGGAGGAAGAAGAGGGAGATAGGAGGAAGAAGAGGGAGATAGGAGGAGGAAAGGGAAATAGGAGGATGAAGAGAGAGATAGGAGGAGGAAAAGAGAGATAGGAGGAGGAAGAAGGGAGAGGGTAGAGGGAAGCAGAGATAGGAGGAGAGAGGAAGTGATAAAGAGAAGAAAGAGAGAGGGGAAGAGAGAGTAGATCTATTATGAAATCCTTTGAATCTATACATGAATGTTTTAGATGGTGGTGTTGGATAATGGCCCTGTGGGAACGGACGCATCTTGAGGTGGGCGTATCTATTGGAAATCGTTTGGTTTGGCTTGCGCGATTAAGTGCGGATGGACCCGTACAGTCGAGTGCAGAATAGGGCTGTTCTCACAGTTGGAGCTCACAACGTGACAGGCCACCATTTTGATGAGACCTTTTAGGTCGAGGAGTTCAAAGGAGTCAGGCTGTGATGAATGCACCTGCGAATGGGGGTTCTGCGACGTCACGGGCTTTTGCAGGGGAAGGAGAGTTTTGCTAGTCTGGGTTTTGGAGGCGAGCCGAAAGGACGTGTTTCACGATGTAGTCTGCAACATGATTAGGAGAATTAATTCCCTAAGAAAATACAGGCGTGAGATCTCTTTTCCCCCTCCACGAATGGCTAAGGACTGAATTGATAAGTAATTACGAAAGCAGTAATTTTGTCTCTCTCTCGACGTTAGTGGATATCTCCAAGCCGACGGATAACTAACGCCAAATAAAACAGAACTTAAAAGTTTAAAAGATTGTTTGTCTCCTGAGTCGGTCATGAAGCTTTTTTGTTGCAGCGGCGTGGTTCACGGCAGAAAGAAAGAAGAAAAAATTCAACCACTGGACGACGCACCCCTCCACGCGGCGAGGAAAGATTGAGGGTGCAAGAAATTTAAAGGCATGCAACATATATGATTTTAGGTGTTAAAAATGACGAGTTGTTTAAACGAGAACTGCCACGGCCCATTCCCGGGATAGTATGCAAGTGGGAGGAAGCACGAATAAAGTAAATAAATGATAAATGATAAGAGAAATTGAATGCTTTAACTAATTCGAAGAGAGAGAAGGGGGGGGGGAGAGATAAAAGAGAGAGGAGAGAAAGAGGGGAAAAGAAGAAAAGCAGTTGTGGTAGAGGATGCGTCCTTGCTGTGAATGTCTTACAAGGAGAAAACAGGGATTAGGCCTTCGTCGAGCATCTTCCAACTGATGATGTTCCCTGCAAAATTCTTTACTACCGTCTAAATTTCTGGTTTCTTTTTGTAAGACATTCACATCAAAAAAGTCGTCTTACTACCGCAAGTGCAAATAACTTTCCTTTCTTCTTCTGTGTGCTTAACATCAAAAGGAATATCCATGAACATGAGTTTCTTTCCAAAAACTTCTAGTCTATGTAACACATTTCCACAGGACTGCTTTTCTACAGGCTACAACATGGTAGTCTTCAAATCAAATTTTAACAAACACTTTTCAAAAACCGACCTCATAAGAAATCAAATTTAGTTCTTTACATGCATCATTGTCAATCCTCTTATAATATTCTTCATCATTTAACTGATAATCTATCTCATTGACCATTATCGTCAAGTGACTTTTAGTCACATAAGTGCATTTTAATCTTCTGTGGTGCCTGTCAGTCAGCGTTGGGTACACAAGAAATGCAGTGAAATTACCGGATAGAGGATAACCAATTTGTCTGCAAGAAGTGTAAGATAATGAAGATGGATAATAACTCAGATGTGGAGAAAGTTTTGTTACCTTGATGAGACCATTGGAGCACAGGGTGGAGCAGGTGGTAGTGTGATTGCAAGGAATCGGTCATTACTGACCAGCAGAGTGTTACTACTGTCGCCCAAGGTAAGAGTCTATCAGACATGTGTATGCAGTATGATGATGTATGAAAATGAAACTTGGACAGTGAGGGTTGAGGGCATGCGTTGCATGGAGAGAAATAATATAAGAATGATATGATGCATGCGTAATGCGAGTCTTAAAGAGAGTCTTTGTTCAGATGAGCTCAGAAGAAGATGAAATCTGAACAGTATAGGGAGATGTGTGCAGAACAGCAGATTTCGATGGTATAGCCACATTGAAAGAATGGTATGAGAGTTATTGTGTTAGTAGGTGTCGAACAGTTGAGGTAGCAGGGTCGGTTCACTGGGGAAGGCAAAGGAAAACATTGGAGGAAGAAGTCATAAAAATGGAATTGAGAGAAAGAGGGATAAATAAAGAACTAGTCAGAGATAGGTTAGTTTGGAAGTCAATTTCTTAAAGTTGTCCAATGCATGCCAGCATGTAAAATTGACATTAAACCGAATGCTTTGATTGTTTTGCTTTACGGCATATCAACCCTTTTCGGGTTATTTAATGCCGAATCTGGTCATTTTGGTAGAAGTTTTTATGTTTCATGTTTTTTATATCTTCAAATATTTATTCAT
Source organism: Sepiola atlantica (assembly GCA_963556195.1). NCBI lineage: Eukaryota > Metazoa > Mollusca > Cephalopoda > Sepiida > Sepiolidae > Sepiola > Sepiola atlantica. The sequence continues at coordinate 72,715,246 of OY744540.1, read as the reverse complement.
GGTGTTTGGTTTGGTTGTTTTGTTTTATGGCATATCAACCCTTTTCGGGTTATTTAATGCCGAATCCGGTCATTTTGGTAAAAGTTTTATGTTTCAAGTTTTTTATACCTTCAAATATTTATTCATGGTGTTTTGTTTGGTTGTTTTGTAAGGGGAAATGTTGTTTTTGGCTTTGCAGAACATGATTGAGTTTTGCAAAGAGAAAGAACAAAAACAATAACATCAATGTTTGGTGCATTTTTGGTCTGAAAGCCAGTATCTTCATACAGCCTGATTTGGTAGCACCAGTAAACCGAATGTGATGATGATAAATGGTGACTCATTAGTAAAAAAAAAAAATGTTATTTCGACTTGACCGACAAGAAAAATATTTCAAACTTTTAAACTTAAATGGGTCTGATTTACAGAGCCTCTTATACAGATCCTCTAAAAAATAAGTAGAAAGAAAAACAATCATCATTTCCACGAACGGCACGTCATTGCATTCCGGCAGATAAATGAAACTGATGAAATTAGGTATTCACTGCTAGCAAATATGATTACACGTCTCGAGAACAACGTATTACAAATGGAGGAAGTCAGAACGAAAAACAAAGGATGATCTTTCGTTGGAAACAAATTCCCAAGAGAAATCAGAAAAAGACCAAAATTCTTCTGTGACAATGCAACGACAGATAATCTCTCATTGTGCAATCCTTTCATCCACATTCGAGTCTTTTGTTGATTCGAACTGAAAACTGGGATGAAACTTATACTTATTGTATATTCTGGAGATTTGATCAATGTTATGATACAGAGTGGCTGATTGGTTCAAGGATTTTCATTGGAAATGAAATATCCAGCCTAATATAAACAACAATGCTATAATTGGCTCCAATATATATATATACATACATATATATATATATATTGAAGTAAAAATAAAACTTTGCACTTGGAATCGCCGCTTTAAATTTGAATAAAGAATAGAATGTAGAAAGTCAAATAACAACGCATATTTTTTTCTCTAAAGTAAACCTTAGAGATTGAACAAACTTTCGACTTTCACGAGAGTCACGTGATGCACAAGACAAGACATTTAAATTATACGCACATAACATATCGGCGAAAGTAACCCACAGAGAGATTTTATCTTTAACAGGAAAATGATCTATTAAAAAAAAATTTTTTTTTTTTTAAAGTCTTAACTTGATAATGAGTTTGTAAAGTCGAAAGCTTGTTTAAGGCTTAGGGTTAGGGTTCTTATTTGACTTTCTACATTCTTTTCTTTATTCAAATGAAAGTGACGATTTCAAGTGCAAAGTTTTATTTTTGCTTCAATTACCAATACACGAGTCACGTGATGCACCAGACAAAACATTTAATATATATGTGCTTAACATCTCGGCGAAATAACATCTCGTGAATAACATCTCGGCGAAAGATTTTATCTCCAATGGGAAAATGATTTATATAAAAAAAATTGTCTTAACATGATAATGACTTTGTAAAGTCGAAAGCTTGTTCAATCTTTAAGGTTTACTTTAGAGAAAAACACACACGTCCTTATTTAACTTTCTACATTCTATTCTTTATTCATATATATATATATATATGTATATATATATATATAGAGAGAGAGCAATACCCGTCCGAGGATCGGTAAAACTAATTCCCTGAACAAAGGTCTTGTATCTCATCTTACAAAGGTTAAAATCAATATATAATGATACTAAACCTTATATTTCTCCTCAAGAACAGGACCATTCATGAGAATCTCAGGAAGAAAAGGGGCACACTTACGATTAAAAGACACAAGCTGAGTCTTAACAGGATTAAACGAAACAAGTCATTTTGTACCACAATCCACAATCGAACCCTGGTCAACTTCTAAATCAGTTGCATATTTCGGGGAGATGGGCGAGAAGTAACACCAGAATAGAGAGTTGTATCATCAGTATAGATGTTAATTTTCTGAATAATATTCTCTGTAAGATCATTGACATAGAGAATAAACAGTGTTAGGCCTAGAATAAAGACCTGAGGAATACCAGCAATGATAGGAAAAGACAATGAGGAGACACAATCCAGAGTTACTCGCAAGCTCTGATCAGATAAAAAAGACCTAATAATGTTAAGAACCTTACCACTTTATTTATATACTAGCAGAACCCGGCGTTGCACGGGAGAAAATACTACCTATTGCATGACGTCGAATAAAAAAAGAAACGGCCTATTGTTCTTTCTCCCCCACCCCCTCTACCGTGTTGGCAATTGTTTTAAATTAAAAAAAGAAAAAAGTGGTAGAGTAGAATGGGATCGAACGCTAAAACTGTCGATCATAAAACCTGCCTTCTTACTGATTGCACCACGGTTTAAAGTTAAAAATACATATGAAAATAGGCGAATTAAGCTAAGCTTGTTTATTGGCATGCGTGTTATGTTAAGATTTAGCTTCTGCCGACCAAATGTAAAGTTCAACAATGACACGGTTTAGGTCATTTATAGTTGATGAAATAAATGGATTTGAGCAAGGTTTCTATAATATACGTGTTAAAGGTGTATGATTTTGAAAATGTAAATGTATCAGTGTCTACGAGTATCTTGGCGCTTATTGAATTAAATATGAAGTCGATTCGATCAAGAAATTGTAGCCGACATGTTGAATGATTAAATGTTGCAGGAATTGTGTTCGTTTATTTCATTCGCTTAATTCCGGAATGAATATAAATTTAGAAGTCATTGGTAGAATTTTAAATAAGGTAATCTGATATTCACGGAAAATCATCGGATTGAACGGGAGCGGTCATTAAGTATTTGCGTATTGCTTTATATTATGTAGTAAATTAATACCAGGCAAATAATAAATAAGAACGGAGTCTTTTGTGAAAATTAAACTGTGTTTATTAGTTCCCGGTGTCGATGAGTGGAGTGACAGTACAGAATTGTTAGGGAGAAAAGTTTTTGCTACCACCTATATGGAGTTGGTTTGGCGGAGAGTCGTAGATGGTGGGCCAAATGTAATATTTAGTGTTAGCTGGAAAAAAATAATAAAAAATGTACAAAAACACGCTCGAGTGAATAAGTGTAATATAGTGGTGAGTTTAGTAGCCTGTGATGAATGTGGTTATTTTCCTATTCTCCGAGAAGGTACAGGGGAAAAATCGTCTTTACTTTATATATTAGATATTTGTGTGTGCTTTCCTTTATTTTCTTATTATTTTAATTTGTTTTAATTTTTGATTTTGAACTCATTGAAATTTTCTTTGAATTCTCATTATTGCAAAGTGTGTGAACTTAAGTTTGATATGATATATGCTATATTATAAATGTTCAAGTTTGCTATTAAGGTTAGGGTGTAAACTAGAAATAAATAGAGCTTCCTTTATACGAAGGTTTCGAATATTTCTCTCCGTGGCCAAGATGCTAACTTTGATTAAACTGTTAATGTTGTTACAAGTGTTAAGGTGCTTAAAAAAGTATGATGCTTGTGTTTATATATGTTTCTTAATCCTGATGTGTAGGGGTTTCGTGGTATTACCCATGTAAAATCTGTCGCAAGTGCTGCATTCTAATATGTAAACAGTATATGCGTGGTGGCAAATGTCAGACGTATTCATTGGATAATTTATAACTAAAAGGTAAACCTTTAGAGAATTGAACCATATTGTGAGGTAAGGAAAGCTCAATATACTGGACAGAGCAAAAATATGAAAAGCCTGGCTTAAGGAATGAAAGAGAAGAAAAATAAATGTTATTCACTAAACGTCCTTATTTTGAACAACCGAAGATTATGATTTGCTTCCCTTTGCAGGTCTAATTATTTTCATTGACTTATCATATATATATATATATATATATATATAGATTAATAGAATAACACATTATATATATCTACACTTAACACCCCCTTAAAAAATGAAAGTTAGGTATTTGACTTTAATGGCTAAGCATATAAGTTTTTTTCCTGATGCAAGGGAAATAATAAAATACACAATTTTAAGTGGTTGACTCCCATTATTAAAATTAGATATTTAATTAATTTAAAAAAAGCGTTAATAAATTAAATTTTGAATTTTAACATTGAAAAGAATTAATATAATAACAAATTACTAAAATCTATTAATAAAATAACACACTAAAAATATTTTTAAAATAAGTAAATAAATATAACAACTGCAAACAGATTTAACGAGTTTCATTTCATCATTTAAAATAAATTATTTTATTTCATTTGCTGCAGGTCACGTTGACATCTACTGCAGTTTAGCCATAAAAACAATATTATCAGATCACATGAGTTTCAGGAGGTTTGAAACGCCCACCATTTGATAAAGATGTTTGTACCTCAAAATATATTATAGAACACGGTCACACACAATAGCTCACTGTATAGAAATTTTGACTAAACAAGTAGGATTTACTATGAATTAGGAAAAAAATCACTTTGTTTTTGTCCTTCTCAACTCTGACATATTTCCATTACTTGCATTGTGATAGCCTTCTATAACTCCTCTAATCATTATTTTTGACAGCAGGAAAAAAAATGATCATGACTGATTCATAAATGCATATTTATTCAATTATATATATATATATATTTAGGTAGAAGGATGAAAAGGAATTAGAAAAGCAAAAGGCAGATCTTTTTTCAATTCAGTTGCTTAAAACAAGGTATATTCCCCAAAAAGGCAATTTATTCAATTAATTTTTTCCTTAAGCCAGGCTTTTCAAAGATCAAAATCTTATCAGAGGAAATCGCTGGAATAGATAAGTTGGCAAAGGCCAAGATTTAAAATTGAAAAAGTAAAATAAAGATTGTGGGGAAAAGAAAACAAGGCAAAACGCTGCCCGAATGCAAGCTAATGTCCGATTGCAAAAAAATCCGGTGTAAAAAAGTGGAGAAAGTGATTTGTAGGTAGGTGGGTCGTTAGAAGGCACGAGAAATGAAATGAGCGGATTTAAAGTTAAACTCCAAAAACCACATCTTCAGGTGCGGCGAAAATAGATAGAATCCAGATATATATATATGAAGAATAATGAGGTAGCTTGGCCATGTCAAGCGCATCAAGTCAGCAAGCTGGAAGACCGAGGTTTTCTTGGGATGAGCTGTGTAAATGTTACCATACAGCCCTGGGGATTACAAACTTAGATCCTCGCGACTGCCAAGCCTTGAGTGGAAGACTTCGATCAAGACTGACAGGCAGGTCAAACCCTCTTATAGAGGACTAATCAAAGGCCTGTTCAAAAATAAATCGGATGCAGGAGAAGAATTTGAATGCAAAATGCGACAAACACCATTTTCAAAATTATGAAGCTATAACTATAAAGAATGTATTTCAACACTCGAACACACCCCCAAATCAGGTTTTACATAATATGATACCGGCTTAATTACTTTAAGCTTTCAATTAAAATAAGCTTTTAGTCAAAGTCTAGATTAAATATATTTGTCCTTTTATTATTTAATGTTTCGATTGAAATAAATTGGATTTATTGTGTTTTGCATTCCAACTCTTCATATATATTTCATTGTTTCAAATGAGGGATATTTATTGTTAGTTATAATTATCATCGGATTAGTCTCCGAATCTTGGCTGTTGTTATCACGTTTTTCCCTTCGCTTTTTTTCACGTGAATTCTATGAGGGTATTGTCACAAGGTCCTTATTTGAAATCTAAAGATACTCAGGTCACATTCGACTCTCTGGGTCTTGTTACATTCTTACAGCTAAATTTTAAATAATTGCCGCCTTTGCACAGGATTGAACTCAGAATGTCAAGAAAACGTGAACACTTTAATTATTATATAATTATTATTTTTGAGTGAAAAAGACACAAACTAAAAATAAATGATACAATAAAACAAAGAGCATGAGGGGATTGAAAATAATGAAGAATATCATGAGAGATTGAAAATGATGAAGAATAGCATGAGAGGATTGAAAATGATGAAGAATATCACGAGGGGATTGAAAATAATTAATTTCTACTTTTTATGAGAGAATTTTCAGACAACAATGAAAAAATTTGATTTCACTTCAGGCAAAAAAAGATAAGAATTCACATCCGGGTTTCCAAAAGACTGAGCCGGGGGGGGGGGGGAGAGGAGTTCTTTCCTCTATTTTGTATTTGAGGAATAGAGTTCAGTTATCTCATTTTCATTGGAAATGTCCATTTCTGTTAATATCTATGCTAGGCATCAGTCTACGAGAACGAGAAAGAGAAAGAAACACCTGTATCAGACAGAAAACTGGTGTAAACGACATCATTACCGCCATATGAACGGCTAAATATAGATGGACAGGTCATGCTTCGAGATACACAGACAACAGGTGGACACTTAGATCAAAAGAATGGATCCTAAGGCAATGGAAAAGACCAAGAGGAAGGCCAAAAATTTAGAGACGACCTCGACAGCCAACTGGGTCCTACATGGCCATACCTAGCTAGGGAGAAAACAAGGTGGACGGAAACCAGGGAGGGGTTCCTCCTCCAGGAGTGATCAAAACAATCATCATCATCGATGCGATGTTATGGCATATGGTTGAGAAACATGGGCACTTAATAATGAAGCAGAAGAAAGGCTAAGAGTGGCACAGTGCAAAATGGAACGTATTATGCTCGGAATCAGTCGACGAGAAAGAAAAGGAAATACTTAGATCAGACGGCAAACTGGTGTTAACGACATCATCACTACCATATGAAGGGCTAAACATAGATGGGTAGGTCACCTTTCGCGATATACAGACAACGGGTGGACACTTAGAGCTACGGAATTGACTCCAAGGCAATGGAAAAGACCTAGAGGAAGGCCAAAAACCTGTTCGAGAGACGACCTCGACAACCAACTGGGTCCTACATGGTCATGCCTAGCTAGGGAGAAAACAAGGTGGAAGGAAACCAGGGAGGGGTTCCTCCTCCAGGAGTGATCAAAAGCCCTAATGATGATGATGATGCTGATGATGATGAATATTTGGCCTTGCCTGAGTAATTATAGCCAGTCTAGCTACAGCCTAAGGGTTCACTAGAGTCCTTCCAAATTGAATCAGTCCTACATCTCCAGTTTCACATTCATCCACATCCACACACTTTAATACATAACACATTCATCCATACACACATCTTTAAACACACACACCAAAACTATTTTATTTTTATTGGAAATAAACATTATTTTAGGGGGTTCTTATCTGGGCGGTTGTAGACAATCAAGCTTAAGGATTTAACAAGTAGGTGTGAGTTCACTAGTCCTTCAAACATCTCCACATCCATGCACACACTTTAACACATACACACATTCATCGATACACACACATACATACATACATACATACATACATACATAAATACATAAACAATGTTCTACTATCTTTAAATAGAGGTGGGACGTAATGGGTGAAAATTTCAGATTCCTGCGAGTAGTATTTTTTTATGTTCATTTATACATAAATAACACTAAACAATCAAACATTTTGAACATTTTGCAAAATTCAGAAGGTGCAGGCCAATAGTTTTTGGCTATTTTACATTTATGAAAACCCTTTCACAGCCTGAAAATGGTCCTAAATTAAAGTACTATATCAGATTTAACCATCTATATCCATTCATAGCTTTTGAGGATGTTTTAGGACCTGCAATGTCGCATGAATCTGAAATTTTCACCGAAAAATGATGGATTTTGAGTCCCGTGGAATCCTAACGGCTATTTTTGGCCTGCACCTTCTAAATTTTGCAAAATTTTCTAAATGTGTGATTGTTTAGTGTTATTTATGTATAAATGAACACAAAAAAATATTACTCGCATGAATCTGAAATTTTCACCCATTATGTCCCACCCCTACTTTAAATAAAATATCAACCAGGCCCTTATTAAATCTAATAACTAAATGTCTTCAGATTAAATATAAATAATAAATATAATAATAATACAACCAAACATATTATTCGTAACAGTACCTATATATGTTCAAGTGAAAAAGTGTGAAAACTCAAAATATATATTTAGATTTTTGAAGATATCGAAGCCAATTCAAAAATAGAATGAAACAAAAACAAACCGTATTTTGAGTTGCTTGTCTAGACTTAAACTGTGAGAAGGAGAAAACAATAGAGATTAATGGCCTTTTTGCTTTTTAATATTGGAATGCATTTTAAAAGTAACCCATGATGGATGTGAGAGTCTGACCTTGATAAAAGTTGGACGAGAAGAGCAACGGCAATATCCAACGGTGAACACGCTTGATTTAAACGAGCGATGACAAGATCTAGAAGTAAAGACGAGAAGATGTGCTAACATATTGAAATTCAGAAATATCACTAAAATAAATAATTTGTCAAAAGAAATTAGTTTCGATTGACATGTATGGCTGCAAGCGTGCGGAGTATATATACAGAGTATTTGGACAATCGATGGCATAACATTTTTCTTTTTTAATTTTCTCTTTTTGTTTTTGCTGGGGATGGGGCATCCTACCGGATGCCAGACATTCACCCGCTATTTCAGACACTCCAGCCGAGAGATCTTTTTAAGATTCTAACCGTCTCTTTAAGTGCAATTATTTGTATCTCTCTTGCACTCAGTTCACCAGGTATATTCGCCAGATAGTTTTTGAAATTCTTTTTCATTAGTCGTGTTGCTCCTATAATTACTGGGATGATAGAGATCTTCCTAAGATTCCAGTTTCTTTTCATGTCGTACATAAGACCTTGGTATTTCATAATCTTTTCTCTTTCAGCTCTGTTTAAGCCAGCATCATTAGGGACACTGACTTCAACTAGGGTTGCTACTTTCTCCCTTTTGTCCCATATTACTATGTCAGATTTAACAGCTCCGTTTTCTAGATATGTAGCTGCAGGGATTGCATAGTCATAGTGGATGGTGTATAAATTATTTCCAACTGTTCTTTCTGGTATATGCTCCCAGGATTTGCTGCTACACTGGATATTTAATTTTTTACATATAGTCCAATGAAGATATTTACACACTCCATTGTGTCACATTGTATAATAGCCATCCCCCAGGAGAACCTTACAACTGGATGTCAGGTGGCTCACACTCTTCACTTCTGTGAGGCTGAAGCTGTACATGTTATTGTTGCTGAGACCACTTAGGCATTGGTCATCAAGCTTTGATCTTGGCCAACCATTATCATTATTAACTTCAGTATTATGTTCTATATGTGTAAAGAAGTCTCTTTGTGTGAGAGTTACCTTTGTAATAGCATTGCGTTACTATTCTAATTCCGTTTCTGGTCCATTTCTTTCCTCTGCATGGTCTTTGATTTGTGCTGATCACATTCATTTACCTGTATTTGGTCTGTTGTATTCTGTTACCCGAATTAAAAAGGCCCAACATTCATAGGATGCTGACCGGGTCCCCCATGTCGGTTATTAAAGGAGTCACTGCCGATGATTATGCGCAGATTTTTCTTCTAAGTCTCACGGCTTTTATATTTATTTGGTGCCATTTTTTCATGGTTTGGGAGGTGTATGGCGACACCAAGTGAACACTTATTTTAGCTGTAATCCTGTGTCAAAGATAGTGTTTATCTATCACATATTTCAGAGTAAAAGTGCACTAACCCTAACCATTGTACGTGTTAGATTTTTACAATAAAGAATGTTAATCAGTATTTGTTGGAATGGCTTATAACTGAGAAACTGTCGGGTGTCTGCACCAATATTGATTGGAACCTTTTTCATTATGTACACATGACCAGAACTGAGTGAAGGAAGCGACCAGACCAACTTAAGGAGAGTGGAAAGTGAACCTTGGGTTTACTTTCAGCAGCCTTATAACTCTCACTTCCCTTATTCTATACTTTAGTCCTCACATTCCATGAAAGATGTTTCTGACAAAGGGGGAAAATTGCTATTTTCTAAGTAGGAATCTATCCACCTAACAGTTATCGTTGGCTAGTTTTTGACCTTGAAGTAGTATTTTTTTTTTAGCTCTTTACATCAAGTGGCTTCATGATTTGTCTGGAGCGATTTCCATAAAATAAGAAAAAAAAGAAGGTTGGCAACAATGGTTGAGAGTGACCAGAAATAAGATTATTTAAGAGGATGGCTCAATAAGAATTTCTTAACATTAGACCTGAAAACGACCATGCTGAGAAGCAGCCTCGTGGTATTGTGTGCCACGGACAGATAGTTATTGTAAAGAAACTTTGCTCATGGAAGTTCCGTTTAGTTTTATGTACACAGGGAGAAAGGAAAATTATTTACAGTTGTTGTAGCTAGACGAGTTCTTTTTGTAAATGTTGTACAAGGGGGGGGGCATAGGTACGACCACTTCTCCGGGTCAGAATGGACCTGGTAATAATGGCAACTGAAGGGTGACTCCCATCTTTCCTAAAGCTCCATAAATGATGTTGTTTCATATAATAATAGCCAGGACAGATACTATGTAACCTATCGATGGAATTCTGACAGGTAATCAAGGGCAGAATGGACCTGGGAGTAACGACAACTAAGCGGTGGCTTAATACTCCCTAAAGTATCTGGACTTATTTTAAGATGATACTCAAGACTGCTGCATGCTTGTCAACAAAAGTTGTTGATGATTGAAGGGGTTCACAGAACAGGAGACTTCTTTGGTTTGATCACATCAGAATGGATGAGAGTGCTTTGCTTGAAGTAGCAGATGTAGGACAGTTAAAGTAGCAGGGTCAGTCAGCAAGGGGAGACTAAGCAAAGCATTGGAAAAAGCATTGGAAGAAGTGATAAAGATGGACTTTAGAGAAAGAGGAATAAATAAAGACCTGGCAGAAATAGTTGAGTTTGGAAGTAAATTTCAAGAAGCTGTCCAAAACATGTCAGCATGTAAAACAGATGTTAAACCGAATATGATGATGATGATGATGATGATGTAAAAAAATAATCTGTAATTGATAAATTCTATTTAACTCATAGATGCAAGACCGACAGGTACTACCACTCTGGGGCAGAATGGACCTGGGAGTAATGGTAAGTAAATAATGACTACTCTCCCTAAAGCTCTAGAATTGAGGCCTCACAACCGGATGTACTTTAAGATTACACTCAAGATAGAGACTATTGTTTTTTGTTTTTGTTTTTGTACTACTGAGGCATCACTTATCAAGGCCAAAATGTCACTTGAGGATAGGGGCTAAAGAGCTTGTCAGATGTATTATGAGACAACACCTCAGATCAGTCGAAATATGCAGCTGATCTAGAAGTTGCCCTGGGTTCAGTTGTGGATTGGGGCTTTTTCATTTAATCCTGTTTAGACTCAGCTTATGTCTTTCAATCGTAGGTGTGTCCTTTTTCTTCCTGAAATTCTCATGGATGGCTCTGCTCTTGAGAAGAAATCGACTCTGAAACTTCTTGGTCTTTCTCTCTCATCAAAGCTTTCTTGGAATACATACATTAGATCCATTGCTCTTTCTGCTTCTCGTAAAGTCGGTTCTCCCTATCGCTTCAAACACTTTCTCACGCCTGAGACTATTCTCTATCTCTACAAATCTACTACCAGACCATGTATGGAGTACTGTTGTCATATTTGGGCTGGTGAATCTCTGTTCTGTTTGAGGATTCTTGATAAGGTGCAGAAACGTATCTGTAATTTGATTGACCAAACCCTTTCTTCTTTTTTGCACCCTTTCTCTCAGAAACGTGATGTTGCTAGTCTCAGTATTTTCTATAAATACTATTATGGCAGAATTATGTGATGTATTTCCTGCTTCTTTTGCTCCAGCTCGTTTGACTCGTTGGCCTAGTGGTCTCCATCAATTCGCTGTTTTGATACCTCATTGTAATACAGCTTCCTATTCCAGTAGCTTCTTTCTAAGAACCGCAGGTTGTGAAACTCTCTTCCTGCTGACTGTTTTCCTCATAACTATAGCCTTGGTCTTTTCAAGACTACGGCCAATAGGCATCTCCTGTCTTTGTGATAATCATATTTTGTTCTTGTTAGAAGATTGGAGATGATTTAAACGAAAGATGGGGCTCCGACACGTCTTACTACTCAGAGGCAGAATGGACCTGGGAGTAACTCAGGGGTGGCTTCATACTCTGATAATATTCAGGATGTTTGTCGGCAAAAGTTGTTGATATTGAGAGCGTTAACATTGTTCATTTGCTCCAATCAAATGTATTCATTCTTCTCAAATATCTTTAGCATCTTTTCCTCTCGACTCTTCCGCCTGTCTTCAAACTCATTAAATTCATGCTCTATTCACATAATTCACATATTTATAAAGCCATAAAGGTCAAACCCATTTATCATCGACTGCCGTTCATGTCTTCAGGATTAAATATTGATTCAATATCAATAGTCAAATTGTTCGGTTTGTTATGATTGAAACTTGTAAACTAAGAACTTCTCATTATGCATCAGTCACAAATTCTGATTACAAATTCACACACAACAATCTTTCGGTCAAATAATCTATATGAGATTACGCTAAGGCATTTTATGTTCGTACGTACATCATCACCTTTCACACATTAAAAAATAAGATTGTCCAATCATATAAGACGTTGATAAGTGATTAATCTGATGTCGTTAAGGTAAAACATTTCAACTTTATTCATTTTAAAATGAATTGTTCCAAAATCAAATTATGTCGTCCTGTTGACTAAAACGGCAAAATTTTAAATAAATGCATTTCAAAAAGTGATATTCGTTTTATTGAGTTGAAGAATATTTAGCTGATAATTATGTTTATGGTAAGAATGCAGAGAATATTTATTGTTTTTAAAAAGAATTAAATTGCTACAATTTTAAATGAATAAAGAAAGACATGTTTGTTTTATTTATTTAAAGAATATTGAGCTGACAAATCGCAGACATTCTCAAGATTTCCAAAATGAATTGCATAAACTTCATTATGCTTCTAAACTCCATGTTTTGGTTTCTCCTTCCTAAAAAACGAACAAACTTTTTTTCCAACCCAATATATATAAATATATATATATATATATATATATATATATATATATATATATATAATTATTAATGACAATATATATGTATTAGCATATACCATCAGTTCCTTTTACTTTGTAGTCTCCTTAAAAGATTCAGCTCAATGCTTGTCAATTATTGATAACAGAGCAAAATATAAGTCAGTCCATATTATATTCCAATAACCATGGTTTTATTTTATTATTTTTATTTTTTCACATTTCCAAAAAATATAAAATTTCTGTGAGATATATTTTTATCTCACAGAAATTTTATATTTTTTGGAAATGTGAAAAAATAAAAATAATAAAATAAAACCATGGTTATTGGAATATAATATGAACTGACTTTATATATATATATATATATATATATATATATATATATATATATATATATAATAAGCTTTATATATATATATATATATATATATATATTTTAGGTGAATTATTTCGACACTTGATTATTGGGGAAATGGTAGTTTATCAGTACCATTGGAGAGCGATGAATATTATAACTGTCCTGTTTTTAAATCTCCGAAACAGTTACATGGTAAGCAGCTTATGATCCCCGTGTTAATATTAGACGCTTAAGGTCTCCTGTTTTTATTTCACTCTTAGATACTTAACCCCCTTTTTATTTTTTTGTATTTACTTATTCTTTTATTTATTAATTTTCCAACGAATGTTAAGTCTGCAATATGTTGGATTTAGTTAGTTTCTCTGGGAATTTAAACTGCATTTTACTTTTCTTTTTTTTTTTTTTTAAATTACTCAAAGCTTCTTTAGACTATATATATATATATATATTAGCCTGAAGATTCCCCCGGGGATGAAACGCGGGAGCCTCTGTGTAGCTTAATTGCCATAAATATATTTCCATAGCTTTATATATATATATATATATATAGATATAATGTTGAGGAAGAAGTGGAGAGGAAGTAGGAGGATTCGCTGCTACTTCACAGATGACTGCCTTCTCATCAGGTATCTTCACTATCATCCCTTCCTCATCCATAACTTTGTAGGTGGAATTTGGATGACAAATAAGATATACGTACATACCTACATAAGTATACATATCAGTGTATACGAAACCTAACTAAAGTTTCCATATGTATTTCAAACATAAAATCTTGGAGATAATTTCAGCACAAAAGAGAAAAAAGGAAAAAAAAAACAAAAAAACTTCTCGGCAAATTCAACAGCGTCAGATTGCAATTCTGCATCTTTTTATTAAAAGGTAAAGGAACTCTTGTTCTGTTTTCTTTTTTTCATTCAGAGAGAGAAGATATGGAGAAAAAGAGAAATGTTTCGAAAGTTTTGCTGTTTTGCTTCAAGGATTTTATGACAGCTATCAATGGTGTCTCTCTCTCTCTCAAATACAGGGTGGGCCAAAATAAGGGTCCTATCTTTAAATTTGAATAACTTGAATTTGAATAACTTCCACAAAATAAAAGTTAAACTCACCAAACTTTATGTGTGTGTAGACTGACCCTTCCGAGATTTTTTGAAATAAACAAAACAAATTTTAGCCGAAAAACACTTCTTAAAACTTACAAAAACTAAAGTATTGTTTTTTTACACTGTTTTGAGTTTTTTAAGCAAAAATAATGTTTTCTAAATGAGGGTACGTTCCTTAGGGCTAATACGGCTCATGCTTGCTTCGGAAGGGGTCCTTTACTTATTCTAAAAAAATAAAAAATAAAAATTAATAAATAAAAAAGTTATGAATTTTTAAAAATAGGACCCTTATTTTTGCCCACCCTGTATAACAAGATACGTCCATTCAATCAGACAACATTTTGGGGTTGTAAGAATGGATGAGAGTTCTTGGGTTAGTAGATGTAGAACAGTTGAGGTAGCAGGTTCAGTTCACAGGGGAAGGCCAAAGCAGATTTTGTCGCTCGGATCTGAAAAAATGATTTTGATGGCGAAAGTCATCTGATGATTCTTCTTCCTAAATACCAGTCGAGAATACGTTCTCAACAATTAGTCCGACAGGAACTGGGCGATTTCGGTGGCCTTTTATCTGTCTGACTGTGGTATATGTCTTGAGTAGTCCTAGGAGGTCCACTCTCCCAGGCTTCATCTTCTCTCTTTAGGAACGGGTTGGTTTATTGCCAATTACCTGAGGTGCCACTGCTGGGGAATGCCCACAGGGCTGCCCATGCTATTTTTAGAGTCCAGCCTGGGTCTTTTGCTGGGGCACTGGCTTTCTCCTCCCACCGAACGACCTTGTGTCAGATTTTCCTGCCGTAAGAAAATGCTATTTCAAACTGAAGTGTGACCGACTAACCAATCAATGGACACATCTGAAATATTTCAAACTTACGCCTGATGGCTTCATATAGAGAAAAGCGGATGGATCTAAAACCGAATGCGTTGTAATCAAAAACTGCATCTTTTTGTGAATACTCAGTAGAAAGAAGAAAAAACATAAAATAAAAAACTTTTGAAATATAATAACACAAAAATAAAGAAGAAAAGACATTTCTAGGGTAAGGAAAAAAAAGATATTTGAGGAAATAAAACAAAAGAAGTTTACAAAAAATAAAACAGAAAAGGTTCTTTTTTTGTGATATAGCGCTTAGATCTTGAACAATAAATAAACGGATAATAACACTGAATCTGATGCAAAACTTTTTTTTAAATTTGTAAAAATAAATCTTGGAAATATGACAAAAAAATTTGAAAGGAAATTTGTTTGGGAAAATTTGTAAGTTTTATTAAAAGGAATTATCCAGTCATGAACTGCTTGGACCATTTTTGTAGGAGGTGGAAAAAAGGGAAAAAATTTGAAAAATGAATGCAGAAAAACTATAAAGTATGTGTATGCAAAAAATAAAAGTGAAGAAATGAAATTCACTATAAGTACAGTATACAGCAATGGATTATACACACACGCGCATATATATATATATATATATATATATATATATATATATATATATATAAATATTTGTTATTGTTTATTATCTATGTATGTATACGTTTCGTCCTTTTTTAAATCGGGACTCATCAGCATAGAGATATGACTATTCACTACCGGGCATGCGTTTCGAAACCCCGGACTACAAGTATTTTTCAACTCAAATCCGACGTCTTTAACCGCTCGGCCAATTTTAAACAGCGAATAAACGATGATAATTTTAACACTTTATCGGTGGGCTTAACGTCTAAGCATTCTACTTCTTTTAAGGGAAGAAACGATGCATTATAAATCATGTGACGTCATGCTGTGTTAATGCTACCATTACAATGCTCTACTTTTTCGAGGAGTGACAAATAATAAATATTTGTTATTGTGTATTATCTATGTACGTATACGTTTCGTCCTTTTTTTTTTAATTTTTATTTTTTTAAATCGGGACTCATCAGCTTTGTTTCAGAATCATATCTGAACCATCGTTTTTTAAAGGTTGTTTATATATATATATATATATATATATATATAAACAACCTTTAAGAAACGATGGTTCAGATATGATTCTGAAACAAAGCTCAATTATGACAGCAGACTTTTTACATATAAACATACAGGGTTCAATATATATTTTCATAAACAGCTACTTTACTGCAGTTTCATGGTTTATTCATTCATCAGAAGCATTTTAATGTATTAATATGTTATGCTGATACATTTGAATAAAAATTATGTTATAAAGTTCTATTTGAAAAGATATTGAATACAAGATACAATTAACAAAATACCCGACTTCTTAGAAAACTCATAGTATCAGATACAAAATTAGATTATTAAAAGCATTATTTTATGCATTCTACTTTAATGTGCGTGTTTGTTTTTATGATTTTGCCTCTTGATGTTTCTAGACACAATTTTTAGATATTTATGTGCATATATATATATATATATATACATATGTTTCTGGTTGTTCGTGTATGTACGAAAGAGACTATAAAGTTATATGAATCTTTTGAATTTTAAAAACTGAATAAAGAAATGGTCATTGGTATTTAGCATCCTATTATTTATATATATATATATATATATATATTCCATGAAAAATGCCAGCATACTGAAATCATATGCTCTTAATAAGGTTAAGATGAAAATTCATATACACTAAATGTACAAAAGCAAGGAAATTCCCAAATTTTTACACTTTTATTGTAATTAATTAAGGGTATGACTACATATCAACCAAACCATTTCATTATCACATCACTACAGTATAAATCTCTATGCATGAGTGGATGAAGTGTGTGAGGTGCGCTGAAGAAAAATTCCTACCAGTAAAATACATAGCCCTGTTGTGCTCGCATACCCTTAATGACAATAAAAGTGTAAAAATTTGAGAATTTTCTTGAACCTCTATCTTTGCCAAAAATCAGCTGAATCCATCAAATGGTCGATAAGATATAGAATAAAGTGTATGAATACTGGTCATTTTAAAGGTTTATTGGAATTTTCTGGAAAACTAAGGTATATGGTAAACTGAAATTAAAATACTGTCAACTAGACCCTAGAACCTCTATCTCTGCAAATAATCAGCTGAATCCATCAAATAGTTGATGAGATACAGGGTGGCACATACGTACGTACACACATAACATGATTTCATAACATAACATAACATATATTTGGGAAAAAGGCTTTTGCCTGTAACTCCCGTTCCTTTCCTTCTTGTCCACTATATCAGTTCGTGCACAGGTCTGACTGAATATTGTCTGTGAAGCCAATGTTTGTCCAACTTGCACTTGAAGTCGGTTATGTCTGTTGCGTCGATGACCCAGTCTGGCAGAGAATTCCAATTGTTCACAACCCGTATCCCAAATGAATACTTTCTGATGTTTAGCCTACTATGCGTCTTTTCCAGTTTCAGGTTGTGACCTCTTGTCCTGGTGATCTTGCTGAGGGGTAGCAGTCTCTCATGGTCCATGTTGTCTTTGCCTGTGAGGATCTTGAATGTCTGGATCATATCTCCACGTTCCCTTCTATAGTACATGGACACGAGCTTCATGTGTCTGAGCCTATCTTCGTATGGCAGGTCCACAAGTGTAGGGCACAATTTGGTTGCTCGACGCTGGACTTTTTCAACCTTGTCAATATCACCGACAAACTGATGGACTCGTGGTGCATTTCCATACTCAAGGTGTAGAGCTTCTTGATCACGGTCTTGTCTCTGCTGACAAACGTTCGTTTTATTGTCCCAAGTGTACGATTTGCTTTCTTTACAGTTTCATTAACATGGTGATGAAATGACAGTTTGTTGTCTACGTATACACCCAGGTCTTTTTCAATATCTGAAGCGCCAATTTCTTTGTCATTTCCTTCATTGTCCTTCATGAGATAGATATTCCTTTGGTTGTTATGTCCAAAGTGTATAACTCTGCATTTGGAGGTATTACATTTTAGCTGCCAATCTGCTGACCATCTAGAGAGCCTTTCTATGTCATTCTGCAGTGCAGCTCTGTCCTCTTCCGTTGTAACCTTGCTATAGATCTTTGTGTCATCGGCAAATATGCATGACACACTCTTGATTTCATCTGGCAAGTCGTTAATGAAGATGACAAACATGATTGATTGAACTTTCTGGATCTCTGGGTTGCCTTGACTAATGATGCTGAAATTCTACACACTTATAGAACCTATCAAATAAAAAGTCTGTGCAAAGTTTTAACTAATTTGGTTTATTGGTTTTTGAGTTATGATTGATCAAATAAATGAGATTTCCAGCATAGGCCATTCGTAAAGTCTATTACGGGATAGAGCGCTCTCGCGCCTCCCTTGATCTGTCAGCTTAAATGCTATTTAGGTCCAACTTTTAAAATCCGTCCGACTTTATTATATCTACCTATCATATATATATATGTATATATATATATAGTATATTAGCATATCCAAGTTTCTGTTATATATACCAATCTGATAGGGAGTTTAATGTATGTTTTACCTTAAGATTTCCTTACAAATAGGGGGAAAACACATTTGTACACACGTCTCGCAGAAATGAATTGTAATATGTAAGTATTAATAATGAAATCAATCAAGCATATCGTTAATGCTTCATTTCACACATATTTCCCAGAACACGTTTTTAACCATGGAAAACACGCAAGCAAAACAAAAAAAACTCTAAACATATAAGTAGATTAATGCGGGTGGAATAAATAAATAAACAACAAAAAATTGAAAGAAAACAAGAAGGGTTGGAGGCGGGGGTGGAAATTATCGGCAAATTTATTCAGAAAAGATTTTGGCAATGTAAATATTGGAAATGCTAAAAGGAAAACTTGACAAACGTTTCCCGTTTTCCTGTAATAAACACTTGTGTGTCCTAAATTCCATTTTGTTTAAAAAGAAGAAAAAATGTGTTATTCAAAAGATTCAAACCTTTCTTTGACAGTAGCAATATAAAAAAAACTTTCAGGAAGTTGCACACCTTTTAAAATGGGAAGGCAATCAGAGCAAGTAAGAAAGTCAGTGCAAGTATCCTTTCATTTAACATCAATAAGAAACTTTCCCAACCAGCGGTTGCGATGGCCGATGAGAACCTTCTCAAGAGTCCAGCGTTCAAACCCATCAGCCTGACATTCTCAGAATGAATTAGAAAGATGTTACCAAGTCTGCTGCCAAAACAGCAGGCTCCCTCTACCGGGCTAGAAAACTTCTTACAGTTTTCTAATGCTTTGTTTTAAATATTTACAATATCGTATGGTCACCATGTTTTGATATTTTGGATAACTTTAGTAAATGTGGTTTTTGTTTACAGGAAATAATACATTTGCACAACTATAATAAAGTAATGAATTTATTATATTCCGTGATCATTAATTAATACATACTGAAAATTTAATTAAAATTGGTTGATTTCCTGAATTTTGATGGATTATTTAGTGAATGGAGAAGGTGAAATGTCTTATTATTATTACGACGGCCATTGTTTGACACGCAATGCAATGACGTCATTTTCGAGCTAACAGGCCTGTAGTAACTCTCAGTGGCCTTGGTACTGGCCTCCTTTACTATTGTATCGTTATTTCTATTGAAGGTACGCGACTGAGCTAAAATCGCTGGGTTCCTCTTGCAATACATTCCCTGCCAGTAATCCTATATCTCTATAAAGCCACCATTTGCCCATGCATGGAGTATTGTTGCCACATCTGAGTTAGTGCACAAACGACTAGCCTCTCTCTCTCTCTCTCTCTTGGACAGGGTGCAAAAAAGAATTTCTAATATAATAGGCCCCACACTGTCTACCAAGCTCCAGCCACTGTTACCTCACCTCAGTTTTACATCCCTGTACTTTTTCACAATTCCACAGAATGTGCTCTGATGAATTTACTGCACTTGTACCTCCTAAACAAAAATACCTCCGACCAACCCGACTTGCAGCAAAAGTTTACCCCTTCATTGTAGAGGTCCCTAGATGCCAGAAAATGGTTCCTACTTTAATAGCTCCTTTCCTCGAACCGCAGAATTTAAATGTAATATGAACAAACATCTTGCTGCCCAACATGCAGAAATGTAAATGAAATGTGAACAAACATCTAGCTGGCCAACTCCCCACTCACGTTGCCACCCTACAAATCTGGCCCCTGTCACAATTGCCACTTATGCTTCAGTTGCAATTTGCCTTATTTGGGGTGAATAAAAGTATATAAAAAAAGATATAAAACAAGGGAGGTTACTGCAAGTTCTACTTTTAAAGACTTATCTCAACCAATCAGAACCTCTGGTATCTTAGTTTTATTTACGAATGAGCCACCACTTATCAAAGGTGAAAAACACTCAAGAATAAAAGTCAAATGAAATGGATTGCCAGTTGAGTGATGATGAATACTATGTGAAGATTGAAAATGTAGAATGGAATGAACAAAATGATTTATTACAAATATTTGTTGAAATTTGGTTTGAAGACGACCCTGTTGTAGACTGCAGGGAAGCAGTCCGGTTGCATAGTTTTCACAGATGGGAAGTTCTTGGGAATTTCGTTTGATCTTGGGTACACGGAGAAAGAAAGAAAGTTCTTAGCAGTTGTGGTAATAAGATGAGTTCTAAATTACTCTTTTTCCAACAAATGTAAACCCAATCCATTATTTCTGCTATGGCCACGTTGAAAGAATGGATGAGAGTTCTTGGGTTAGAAAATGTAGCACAGTGTAGGTAGCAGGTTCAGTTCACAGGGGAAGGCCAAGGAAAATACAGGAGGAAGTGATAAGAACGGACTTAAGAGAAAGAGGGATAAATAAAGACCTGGCAGAGATAGGTTTGTTTGGAAGTCAATATCTAAAAGTCGTCCAACGCGTGCCAGCATGTAAAACAGATGCGAAACCGAATATGATGACAATGATGATGACTCATTAAATATACATTTGTTTCCTGCAGATATAAGTTGTGGGTGTCCATGTTTTTCTCGTTATTATTAATATTAATGCAGTGGATTGAATGAAATTTTAACTCAATTTCATGAGTTAAAAAAACACAAAAAATACAACTATTTTAATGAAACATTTCTGTAATACAATCAATGGAAGAATACACAGACAGCAAGTCCTGCAGTCTAACCTTTAATCTGCCTACAATTTAATCAAAATATTTTATTCAAATTTACTATTTATGTATTTATCATTTGACTGGTACGTAAACAAATTGAATAGAACTACAATCAGTCAGGCCCGGTTTACCCAATGTGCACAGGAGGCCCAACCGTAAAACTATTGTTATATAACAAGGTCCTTGTTTTGAACAGAAAAGTTTGAGTGACACTTTTAAAGGTCAGAGGTGACACTTTTAAGGGTCAGAGGTGACCTCAGATGGAAGTCGCTAAACTATGGGATTTCCGGAGGGAGATTTTTGATCTCCTGTCTGGCGATAATTCAAGAACGAAAGACGTGTCTAGGGAGCTGTCTTTCTCTCTCTCTCTCAAGTAACCCGGCGCTCTGATATTTTCTGTGATGGTTCTTCTCTTTGTAATAAACCATTTTCATAAACATCGGTATACGAGTGGTTTAGTATCCGCAGACAAGCAAGAACCTGGGTTCACGACAACGACACAAATGGATAATGATCCATTCTAGCATTTTTAAAATTTGCTATGGGAGAAAAATTATGTGCCTGTATTTGCGGGGTACCAACTTTTTTTAAGCGATTGCGTGTGGTTTTATAATCATTCTAGTTGGACTTAGGGTTAGTGGTAAAAAAAATGTTATGTACAGCTCTAAAAATTTAGAATGGCCTGGAAATTTATATACAAAACTGATCATCCACTTTAAATTATAAAATCCTTTCTTTTTTTTTCTTTCTGCCAAGTTTTTCAGGGTGTTCATATGTAATCGCCTAAAAAAGTAGAATCGCATTTTGGAGGGGAATGATTTAGTAAAGGGTGTTATTAATTACATGTCATCCTATTCACTTATCTCCCCACATAGGCAGAGTTAGACACAAGGTCGGTTTTATGTGTGGAATCCGGCTCTCCAAGAAGGGGCACTCTAGATTGGGAGAGAAATTAAAATTGCCTCAGTCTAGAATGGTTTCTCCTTCACTGACAGATCACAGAAAAGATAAACTAAAATATAGTACACTTTCAATTATTTATTTGCTAAAGAAATATAACATGGCACAAGGCCATCTAAAGTGTGGGAAGTGGGAGTTGTTGGTCATCGTCTATTTTACACTATATGTTGAATTTATATATATATATATATATATATATATATATATATATATATATACACACACATATATAAGTCAGTTTATATTATATTCCAATAACCATGGTTTTATTTTATTATTTTTATTTTTTCACATTTCCAAAAATTATAAAATTTCTGTGAGATATATTTTTAACGGTCCGTTTCATTTGTCTTGTGCCAAACAACATTTTTATGTCAATATCGTCTCTGCAACACTACAAAATCATCAGAAAAAATTCACAAAGAGTAAAAAGTTCTTGGATTACAGTGCCTTGTAAACACCTACACTATACAGCAGTTTCATTTTAGGGTGAAAACAAACAAAAAACATACTGAATTAAAATTTTAAAATTGTTCGCACTACTTTTTAGGATATACTAGCTTTGAACGAAAAATTCAAAATGGCGTAATAGTGGGATCTCACACGTCTGAGTGTTTGCTCTCTCTTTTTGTTTTTTAATGTCTAGTTCTCACATATATATTTACATATATATATATATATAGTACGAAAATAGACTTATGGCAAGTAAGCTACACAGAAACACTATATTTCATTCCCAGGTGAAACCATCAGGCTAATAGCTCTACTCACATATTGCACGCTGATGAAGTAAATAGTAAAAATATATATACATATTATATGAATGTAAACCCTCCAATAAAACTATGGAAAAAAAATCTGCTTCGCTAGTGTTTGGACTGATTTTTTTTTTTTTTTTACTTTCCTGTGAGAGACGTTTTATTTTTTTTAATGTTTTTTCTCTTAACTTCACAGATTGAGACGTAATTTCATATGAATATTCCTACGAACACTGGCGAAGCAGAATATATTTTTCCATCGTTTCTGACAGAAGATTGTACACTAGTAATCCATAATTGTTTCCGCCTCGATTGTAAAAAGATTTAAAGTTACAGTGATCGTTTCATTGTTGTCGTGACGCGATCTTTTTATAATTGGAA
>OY744540.1:72588991-72676491 GCA_963556195.1 Sepiola atlantica | reverse complement strand
CATCTCATAAAACTAAAATCTTTAATCAATGTTTTTGTTGCTTTGTTTTCTTGCTTTCAGCTTTGTCTTTGCAACTGTAAGTTTGTGTTCCATCATTGTCTTATTTTATAGACGCAAACAACCGAGATGACTTTTATGAAACTATCCTAACTTCATTAGGAAAACATTTGCAGCAATTTGTTTGTTGTGGACTAAGGAAAAATAAACTACAAATTCTTTTACATCAACGAGCAAACATTCAAGAAACTATTAATAATGTTTTACTAAACCAGGAGTTATGAAACCTATGTATTACAAAACCTGCATATTACCAAATAAACGTATTACTAAACCTTGTACTATGAAACCCATGTATTACTCAATGTTGTATTACTAAACTTTGTATTATGAAACCTATGGATTACTAAACTTTGTATTATGAAACCTATGGATTACTAAACTTTGTATTATGAAACCTATGATTACTAAACTTTGTATTATGAAACCTATGGATTACTAAACTTTGTATTATGAAACCTATGGATTACTAAACTTTGTAGTATGAAACCTATGGATTACTAAACTTTGTATTATGAAACCTATGGATTACTAAACTTTGTATTATGAAACCTATGGATTACTAAACTTTGTATTATGAAACCTATGGATTACCAAACTTTGTATTATGAAACCTATGGATTACTAAACTTTGTATTATGAAACCTATGGATTACTAAACTTTGTATTATGAAACCTATGGATTACTAAACTTTGTATTATGAAACCTATGGATTACCAAACTTTGTATTATGAAACCTATGGATTACTAAACTTTGTATTATGAAACCTATGGATTACTAAACTTTGTATTATGAAACCTATGGATTACTAAACTTTGTATTATGAAACGCACGTATATTCAATATTGTCCCATAAAAGTTTATACAAATGCTCAACTAATAAATGTGGAAAAAATCTTTGATTGCTTTCAAGGTTTAAATCTGTGACCTAAATCCAAAAAAAGGAACACTAATAAAAAGCAGACTCTCTTAGCCAAACATTGAAAAGTAAACAAAATATATAAGAAATCTAAGTTGTTTATTTCTCTCTCTTTCTTTCAAATCCATATCACTTGCTCTCATGTTTTACTTGCTCTTACCCAGGCAACTGACCCTACTACTGCAACCGTTCTAGATCTACAAACCCGAGAAGTCTCATCCAATCTTTCAATGTGACCATCACCATCTTGTGAGCCGGACAGAAAATATTAACTAACTTTGGATTGGATTGGATTGGATTGGTTGGTTTTGCGGCATATCAACCTATGTGGTCATTTAATGCCGGAGTTTTTTTTTATTGGGGGGGAGAGACTTTTTTAGCCTTTCCTCCCTTTTTTATAAAATCGAACTAAGGAATTAAATGTTGTATTTATACATGGATAAGTATATTTGGGTAACTTTAAATTTCCTTAAATTTTCTTATATAAATTTACTTTTCTTAGGTATGCTAAAATATTTGCTGAGTTGACCTTTTCGAACAGGTCTTCCATACTGCTTTCTGTATAATATAGTTTTCTAGTTGGGGAGAGGTCATCACACCCAACTAGGATATGTTTTACTGTGAGTGTCTCCTGGCATGGGATGCACTCTGGCGCCGATTCTCCATTAAGTATATAAGAATGAGTAAAGTTGGTGTGTCCTATGCGCAGTCGAGTCAGTATCACATCTTCTTGCCATTTTTCCTGTATGTATGTTTTTATCTGGGGTCTAAGATCAGTATGTGGGATCTTAAGATTGTTTTAACTAACTTTGTTCACTTTCAAAGCAGGACTTTGATCTGTCACACTTGAGTTTGAAACAGCATTTTCATTGCTAAATGCGCACATTGAATGGACATTTCAGATGCAGCCAAGCGTCGCCGTAAGAGGCTCTGTCCGTTGGTCTGCCTGCGACGCTTTTGTCTTTGTTTTTCTGATGAGTCCCCACTTATCAAGGCGAAAAAACTACTCGAGGATAAAGATTTGGGTTAGGGTTATGGTTATGTCAAAACAACAGCCGACCTAGAAAACAAAAATTCTCTCCCTTTATCACGGAATGTGAGGACTAAAAGATAAAGTGTAGTATCTGTTCTGATACTGCACTTTATCTTTTCTGTCCTCGGTCAGTGAAGGAGAAATCCTTCTCGACTGAGGTAATTTTCATTTCTGTCCCAATCCAAAGTACCCCTTTAAGTGTGTGTGTGTGTGTCGCGGCATCACAGTTTAATAGTTGATCAAAGAGCCAAACAAACCGATGGCAGAAGTTCTTGAACCTTTTTTTAACTCATTATTCAAAATTAAAAGTAAATAAAAATAACATTAGAAAGAAATATTCCGCCATTTTTATCATTCCCTTTCCAGCTGATAAACAAGAATACATACTTATAATCATCTGAACCTTTTTCACTACCAGTAAGAAAAAACGAAACATATATAACATTTTTTTTATTGAAACTTTTCTTTATGTTTCTTTATTTGAGATAATCAAATTATTTCAGATCTATGTGGAGAGATCTCTCCGCTTAACTCATAAACACTAAGTAGGTTAAAAAGACAAAATATTTTCGGTTGTTTGGTGGCTGTGTGGATATAGCGTTCGCATTCAGTTCAGTTTTATGCCACTCTCAGGGTTCAAATCTTGCGCTAGACAATGATATTTTGATTATATTTTTTTTCTATAGCGTTCCAGTTATTTCCTAGTCAATATCTATCATCATCAGTAACCTTAATAATCTTTCTTTTTTTATTTAAGAAAAAAAAACTTTTTTGATTTGAACAGATGGGCAGAAGAGAAATTGACAGGTACATCGACCAGTGTCAAATAATTATGAGACCTGCGTTGGCTGATCAGAATAATCTAGCTTTTGGCAAATCCTCCTCTGCCATATTTTTTCTCAGTTACAAAAAAAATGAATTTTAGAAAAGAGAAAAAAAAAAAAAAAAAAATAGAAAAAGTTATAGAATGCAAAAGAGAGAGAATTTCGCTGCAATCAATGTTTCACGACGGTGGAAAAATTCCTTTTGATAAGAGAATCCAATTTGAAGAAAACAGGAATTTTAGCGAATCTTCTTTGTGCAATTTTATCGCAAGCTGAAAGTTTTTTTTTTTGGGGGGGGGGGGATATAAAAATGGTTGATTATTAAAAAAGCTTCAGGTGTTATTAATTCAACTCAATTCTTAGAGTCAGTGTTAATATCGTTACAGATTTTTTTTTTTTAAACAGAAAAGTGAAAAAAAAACTAAGATAACGGCAATATTCTTGAAAAAGACGAAAATTTCATGTAATGGCAAAAAAAATAGTCATCGAAAAAAAAAAATGTTTAATTATTTGGTAAGGGTAAGTGTTGCATATATATATATATATATATATAGGCAGCATGAATATATATATATATATATATATATATATATATATATATATAGGCAGCATGAATATATATATATATATATATATATATATATATAGGCAGCATGAATATATATATATATATAGGCAGCATGAATATATATATATATATATATATATATAGGCAGCATGAATATATATATATATATATATATATATATATATATATATATAGGCAGCATGAATATATATATATATATATATATATATATAGGCAACATGAATTGGTACAAATACATAGAAGACATTGCTAAGGCTGCTGCAAAGAAGGTGGGCTCCCTCTATCACACTAGAAAACTATTCACACCTGCCAGTATCTTATATTTCTACAAAGCTACCATTCACCCATGCATGGAGTAGTGTTGCCACATCTGGGCTAGTGCATCTACCACTAGTCTCTCTCTCTATTAGACAGTGTCCCAAAAAAAGTCCCAGCTCAGACGTTTCGCCCCCGCTTCACCAGTGGCCCTTACGCCCGTCTGACACGGTGACCCAGACAACCCTTACGTTCTTCTTTCAAGACTTAAAAATAATGAACTGATTTCAACCAGCACATCGCTCCCCCCTCTTCACTTCCTAAATAACTCTATAAACTGCTACTACTATCGCACATTTTTTCTTTTGCCTTCTCACTTTTTTGATTTTTCTTCACTCACCGGACGAAGCTCATAGCTTGCAGACAGATCAAATTTATGCTTGTATGATTTTTTTCTTCATTTTTCCTTCATCCTGAGGAAGTCTTACAATAAAGACGAAACATTGATGAATACATAAATAATATATTTTTTGGCTTTCCTTTTTCATTTCACAGTACCAATTATATACTATTCCTTGAATGCAAGTTATTTTTACCCATTCCTACAGCAAAACTTGGTTTTATAATTTTTCCACTAGTTCAGATGAGATTTGTACTAAACAGAACAGATTACACAATCTGCACGCATATCCATTAGACCAGTCATACACCCAAAATTCAGAAATGATAATTGAAATATAATGAATTAAAATTCCTGAAAGCCACCTGTCTTGCTTTCAAATGAAACTTTTCCTTGAGATAACACATTTCCCCATCAATTTCTTATAAAAGAGATCTCAATCTTAAATGATATTCTATTTTTAAGAGTTTTTGAAAAAGTACAAATTTTCACACCTGTTTAATTAACTTTACGATACTTACGTTGGATGCCCTGGGTGCAATAAACTTGGCATGAATTTCTAAGTATCGAATCTACTCCTGTAGCATCAAAATTATTCACCGAAAAGATTTACTCGGTTTATCGATCTATTTGTCACGCTGCAATGTTCTCTTATATGAAGCAAATATCGTTTTATCTGTGAGCACTCTCGTTGTTTTTCCTCTACAAAAAAAACACAATAGCATGCTTGATATACAGGGTGGGCAAAAATAAGGGTCCTATTTTTAAAAATTCATAACTTTTTTATTTATTGATTTTTTTTTTTTTTTTTTTTTTTTTTTTAGAATAAGTAAAGGACCCCTTCCGAAGCAAGCATGAGCCGTATTAGCCCTAAGGAACGTACCCTCATTTAGAAAACATTATTTTTGCTTAAAAAACTCAAAACAGTGTAAAAAACAATACTTTAGTTTTTTGTAAGTTTTAAGAAGTGTTTTTCGGCTAAAATTTGTTTTGTTTATTTCAAAAAATCTCGGAAGGGTCAGTCTACACACACATAAAGTTTGGTGAGTTTAACTTTTATTTTGTGGAAGTTATTCAAATTCAAGTTATTCAAATTTAAAGATAGGACCCTTATTTTGGCCCACCCTGTATATGCAGTTTTAGCCTGACGATTCCCTAGGGGGATGAAACGCAGAAGCCTCTGTGTAGCTTATTTGCCATGAATATATTTTCATAACTTACTAATATATAGATATATATATATATATATATATATACACTAGAAGAATACCCGTCCCAGAACAGATAAAATGAATCCTCCAAACAGAACAATTTTGGATACTTTCACAGATTAGAACCCACGTTAACTTTGACACTAACCCTAAACCCTGACCCTAACGACGGGGTCAAAGTTAGCGTGGGTCCTAATCTGTGAAAGCACCCAATTTTGCATCACTTTTAAATCTCCTTACGCAGATTTAAATCCAGATATAATAATACTAAATCTTATGTCTAGAAAGCTTATTCTGTTGTCCAACAGTAAATAATAAATAAAGGAAGTCAAGTCGAGGGTTGGTTTAACAAGTGTATTAACAAAGTAAGAAAGTGACTAGCACTTGGCTAGACAGTTACAAAACTGTGCTCTGTCTTCTCTGTGTCTCTGGTGACTCGCACTATTTATAGTGACAACCGGTGTAGTTTCTCCTGTGTAAGAACGGCCGGTGTAACATTTATAAAAATAGATTACATGATTTTGATTCTAGAAAATGTCTAAAATTTAAGACTTAATAGGTCTCAATTCAGGGAATCTTGCTTAAATCGTGTCTAATGACGATGGGTCAAATTCAATGCAAATCTGAAATATTTAAATTTTCAAATGGAAGGATGTGCCCATACTATATTTCCTAAATCCCCTTTGAAATACTCCAAAGAAATTGAAAGTTGGGGAATATTTACTAATCGATGTCTAATACCTATTTTGTAAATTTGGCAAATACCAGATGTATTTAAATTTTCACAGAAAATTCATGGGTGTACCATGGCTGGCAGTTTGGTTTCTCTTGGAATTTCTTTGAGGGTAAATCTCTCAATACCAATGGTTAACCAGTTAAATCGGATGTGATAAAGGACACATTATTTTCAAACATGGAATGCAGACGAATTTCTGATGAGAAAGATCTGAGGCTGTCCCAGTCAGCCATCGAGTATCGATATATGGTGCGATGGAGAGGAACTTTAGGGGTCTTGTTGCACTTTGTTTTGATCTTAATTGAGACAACTGAGTGATCAGAAGATCCCAGCAGAGGTAGAACCGTGGATGAGCACCGTTCAAGTTGTCAGCAAAAGATCAAGAAGACTTGCAGAATGTCCATCAGCATCGGGTACACAAGTAGGTTTGTGAACAATCGGTGTTAGATCATAAGCTAGGGACAAATCGTGACATCATCAGTCTTGTTTGAGTGGACTAGCCATTCAACATTGTTTATATATATATTCTGAGCAAAACAGAAGTAGGAGATTTGGTGTTTGAGTGCAGTCGCTAAGCTTTGCTCATCATTGAGGAGAACAGTGTTTCGATTGAGCTATGGGTATAGTCAGGATTTTAAGTTTGTAGATCTGTTGTTTCTTTTTGATCGCAAATCTTTCAAAATAAAATACTGTTATTCTTTTTTTATTTGAGTTGTTTTACAGCATATCAACCATTGATGGGTTATTTAATGCCAAATCAAATTGTCTGATAATTTTTTTTTTCCATGAATATTCTTTTAATATAGTTGAAATTAAAGAGTTTTAATGAAGTTTTGCTCGGGTTAGTGATTTAAAAAAAAAAAAAAAACAGGTTTATCAACCCATTGAGACCTATTTAATGCCGAATCCAGTCATTTTAATTTTTCTTTTTCTTTTTTAAAATTGTTTTCCAAACATTGATTAATTTGCTTTTATTATTCATTTAGGATGAAAATTATATTGCTGATCACAGTTTCATGTTATTCTCAGGACAGATATTATTTAATCCATAGATGGGATCCTTATAGGTACTACCACTTTGGGCCAGAGCTGACCTGGGAGAAGTGGTAACTAAGGTTTATTTGCAATATTTGTCCATGGAGTTTGCTTTTATTATTTATTTAGGATGAAAGTGATATTGCTGATCACAGTTATCACAGTTTCACGGCAGATACTCTTTATCTGATGATAATGATGAATGCATGATCAAAGTGTAGTATCTGTTCCGATGGATACTACACTCCATAAACTGGTATTGTCTTGACCTTCGGGGCTTGATTTACGCCGGTCTATGGGTCGGTCCTGTGCAGTCGTAGGAGGTCCACCCTCCCAGGCTTTGCCTCCCCTCTTTGGGGAGGAGTAAGTTTATTGCTTACTGCTTGAAGCGCCCCTACCGGGGAATGCCGACGGGGCTGCCCAGGCAATTTTGAATGGCCAGAATGCTCACTTTCTCGGGCGCTGGCTTTTCAAACCCCACTTTCCCGACCCGACCTTGGGTCACATCTTACTTGTGGGAGTAAGATAAAACTGGCCTTGTGCCTAACCTCCTGGAGAGGAGGTAAATAAATACTCTTTAATCCATAGATGAGATCTCGACACTACTATCACTTGAAGCCAGAACAGACCTGGGAGCAGTGGTAACACACTCCCCAAAGCTCCCAAATTGAAGCTTCACTACTGGGTAGCGTTTAATGTCATTCCCAGGATATTTTGTCAGGAATTATAAAATTCTTTCCTTATTGACTTTTTCAAATACATCTTTCATGCTTTTAACATGAAAACATAGTTGTCTAGTGTGAAATCACCAAATTCCATCATGAAGTGCTTAACAGTGTAGTGATTTTATTTAGAAAGAAAAATCCTTTCGTTACAGCAGTGGCCGAGACCATATGATTTACACTACGGCCAGTGTCAAAATCAAGCACTGAATTCGGACAAAGACAATGACCTATGCATTGAATGCACACAAGTTATTTATCTACCTCCCACAGCGGTAAGATGTGACACAAGGTCGGGAAAGTGGAATTTGATAAACCAGTGCCCAAGAAGGTGAGCACTCTGGCCATTAAAAATTGCCTGGGCAGCCCTGTCGTCGGCATTCCCCAGTAGGGGCGCCTCAGACAGTAAGCAATAAACTTACTCCTCTCCAAAGAGGGGAGGCAAAGCCTGGGAGGGTGGACCTCCTAGAACTGCACAGGACAGACCCATAGATCGGCGTAAATCAAGCCCCGAAGGCCAAGACAATACCGGTCTATGGAGTGCAGTATCCATCGGAACAGATGCTACAATTTGATCCCAGCCGAATGCACACAAGTTCACACCAATAAGCTACTTGCTGTCACTTTATCCGCACCAAATGTAGTTCCATACTAAAGTAAGACAGACCAATGGACAGGCAGAGCCGCTTATGTATGGATGCATCTAACATAATCAAAACCTTGTTTTTAAGGAAAGAACTTCCTGTATTTATATATACGTGTCCGATTACAATCTGTCAATTCATGCCCGTCCCAACCAATTCCATCCCTCCGAACTCCTGATAACCCGGCAGCACCGACAATTTGGTATTCAGTTGACAAAGTTCTCACAACCGCCACCTTTACAAAGATGAAACAAAAAGCTAAAAAATTAGAGGCTTTTTTTTTTCTCTTTGCATTTTTTGTTTTGTTTTTGGAAGCCAAGGTTTTCTCATCGGAATAATAATTGATGTTTAACAAGAATAGAACAGAAAGAAAAGATGGAAATTAAACTTTAGAAAAAAGAAACCCCAAAATAGAGACCCTATTTGATTCGGATCAACTGGCAGATTTGAGCCGTTGCATTAAAAAAAAAAGGGTATATTTCAAAGTCAGACCTAAATAGCATTTAAGCTGAAAAATCAAACTTTGCTTGTGATGAACCAATTTTCATGTTATTGGTAATATATTCACGTATTTAGCTATAATTCATTAATTAGTCCGACACAGATAATTGCGGATGTGAAACATTTTTCGATAATCAAAAAATATTTGATTCAGATCAACTGCCAGATTTGATCAGCTAAATTAAAAAGTATGTGTATGTATGTGTATATCTATCTATCTATCTCTATCTCTATATATATATGATTATTTTTATTCACACAGACATGTACAAAATCTGCGACACTGGCATGTCGATGTTATCGATCAACAGTTATTATAAACTGAGATCTCATCAGGCAGAGTTAGAATCCGATCTTAACCTTAGATCATATTTGGAAAGAATGAAATCGGATTCTAACTCTTCCTGATGAGATCTCAGTTTATAATAACTGTTGATCGATAACATCGACATGCCAGTGTCGCAGATTTTGTACATGTCTGTAAATAAAAATAATCATATATAAAAGCTCTATTTGATATTGAGCACTTTTTATTAACCCGGTTTAAATTCTTTGGATTACTACCCTGTGGATGTTTTACCTGGATTAGCTTTAAGGCAATGCTCATTAGGTAAAACTAATTTCGAGCTCAGGCATTTGCAATGTTTACATTTCGTTACATTGAGATATCTCTTACATTCAGTCAGTGTCGCATGATGGCGTAGGGGTTAGCATCGCCGACTGTCAGCTCGACGGTTGCGTTTCGATCCCGGCTTGAGACACTAACTGGTCTAGCCGCACTGATGAGCTGTGAAACAGCGAAACAGTCTGTATGTGGATGACTATATATATATATATATGTATGTATTATTATTCTAAATGTGAGTTAATCAACTTTTGGCTCTTTCCCTATAAATAACACAAAATACATGCTAAAATATACAACAGTTCTAGGATTGAGTTATGTTTGCAAGAAATTCTGTTTTAATTGTCTTAAATAGCTGTAATTTGTAATTAACTGAACAAATAATGTATTTCTTTCGCATGCTCTCTATATTGATTCAACCACTCTTTAATATTTCTTAATGTCTCTCATTTAGAGAAAGAGTGAATCTCTCTTTTCAGTGTGACCATCTAATTTACATAAGTATGTCTGTAATTCGAAGGAGTTTGAAACAGATTCTCCTTGCAAGCCTATGTGAACTAAATGATTTCGATATAAACAGTCCCTTGATGAGACAGAGAGTTCTTCTGGCTTAACACACTCACACATCAATTCTACATGAAGATAACAAAACCAGCAAGTGGCTAACGGACGAGGTAAAGACAGACACGCACACACAATAGGACTCTGAACAGATGCATATGTATTTCTAAGATTCACGCCATTTTATCAAGACGTAACTTGTATAATCTTCTCGGAAGATAGATTATTATTATTATTATTATTCATGTTCAACTCTGCGTTCATATCCATTTTGTTTCTCTCTCACACACGTCTTCTCAAACTCTAACTCAAAAAAGCCAAATACAAGAGCAAACTTTTTAATTCGCTTTGATACATGTGTACATTTTCTCCTGCACACCTTACTCTAAATAAATATTAGTTTATTAATACTAAACATGTTTCCTTCTTTGTTCTTCCTTGCACCATACATTCTATTATTCTTCCTGACATAACTTAATAAGTAGTTATAAACAAAAAAATAACCAGAGTGTAAAGGTCTTAAAAGAGTATGGTTTATTCCAACGTATATATCTTGTACAAATAGTAACTACAGGTAATCGAGTAGGATTTATATTTGCTCCTGCACATCTTACTGTAAATAAATATTAGCTTATTAATATTAAACATTTTTTTTTTAATCAAAAACAGAAACCACCACTTTATCAAGACCGAGGCCACCCATGGATAAGTGTTAATGTGATTTCTATTTATCCCCCCTCCAGGAGATTAGACAAGTGTCATGTGGGTTTGATGGAAGCGTTTTCAGTGGAATGACTTGGATTTGAACCTGGCACACCCAGGTTCTCAGTCCGCGTCGATACCAACTAAGCCACTGTGCCATCCCCAATATTAAACATATTTCCTTCTTTTTTCTTCCTTGCACCATACTTCTTCCTGATATAACTTAATAAGTAGTTATAAATAACAAATTAACCATAGTGTAAAGGTCTTAAAATAGTATGGTTTATTCCAACGTATATATCTTGTACAAACAATAGTAACTACAGGTAATCAAGTAGGATTTAACAGAATACAATCGAATGCCCATACTATTGCTCATAGTCGTATTTATTGTCCAGACTAGTTCACTTATTTAGTGATTGAGGGGAGTCCGGTATCCCATCACAATACGTCCTTTTCTTCCTTGCACCTCACATTCTATTCTTCGGGTTTCAGAATTGTAGTGAGAAAGTTTTAACAGTATACTTCTTGCATTCTGATTTCTAGATTTTCACTTCACGGTACCCAAGTGAAAGATGTTTCAGTTGTCCAATGACTAAAAGCTGCACATCTTCCAGCGACACTGCTTCAAACAAAAAAAAAACACCTGTTATCACTAAATCTCTCTCAACTGAATGAGCTGGATGCTAGAGACGTTTTGAATTCCTTTCCAGAAACCGGCAAATCATCCACCTTATATGGAGCTACAAATGACGAATCATTTGTAACCCTTAGGTCGGCTGTTTAAATCAACTTGAATGCATCTCACTTTTTGTTTGAGGCTTTTATGTACAGCACCGGTGATTCTTTGTCGTATACTTTGGAAGGATTCGCTTTACCCATTAAAAGAATATTATTTCCTTCACTGTTTCTCTCTACCAACCGGTAAAAGGTTTTACTCGCCACATTTCCTTAAAGTGGGTAGAAAGATGTCTTTTCCCTCTTTGCAAACTACTCCTGCCTGGACCGAGGCAGTACGCGTACTGTATACTCCGTGTGTAGAGGGTTGGTCGTCCAGTGATGGTCGTCTCAGTGGATGAATTCTTTCTTCTCTGCCGTCGCCTGTTGTCTGCAATAAAAGCCATGTCGCCCCTGAAGACAAACTCTGCTTTTAAATTTAATTCATTTATTCAAGTGTTGTTATTTCATCTGGGTGAAATTCACCACGCCGAGAGAGATGGTACAGAGAAAATCCTACTTTATCGTAGTTAGTTATTAATGTTTTCTTAACTATTCCTAGAGAGGGGGGGGGATTCTCGCGCTTGTCTTCCCTGAAGGGAAATATTCCGTATCTTTACATTGTGAATCGCATGTCCTCTCAGTTCGCTCTCTGAATCAGACTGACTAAAAACTCGCTTCTCACAAGAGCAAGTGACGTCACAGATCCCTTTGTTTCCCACGCAGGGCCCGTGAAGTCACAGAGCCTCTCGCAGGTGTAGACTGACCCTTGATCTGAGGTCTCGTCACACGTAACCTTGTCACGTCTGCCAGCTCCGACTGTGAGAACAAGCCCTGTTCTGCACTCGACTGCCCCGTGTTAATTCGCGCAAGTCAAACCCGATCTCCAACAGATACGTCCACTCCCATAGGGCCATTATCTAACACCTCTACACAATGTGGATGGATAATCAACTAACTTATAACCCCACACTGTTAACCTCTGCCGTGATTTGAAACGCAACCTCCTGTAAAAACATTGATACCAAACATTCCAGTATTCCTGTAGCAGTTATATATTTTTTTCATGTAAGCTTATATTCTCACGTGGATACATTGTCCAATCAGAACATTTGCATGGGAGGTACTTCCACTGAACTGTTTATACTTTTTTCCACCCCACTTTTCAGGAAGTCAGTTTAAAGACGTCGACCTGAACTCACATGTGGCATGCATGGAACAGTTAGATTTAATACATGACTAGGACAGATGCGCATGCGCTTGCCCGACTCCAAACACTATGAAATGTCTTCTTAACCTTCAACTTAAAAACATGTTCATCACCTCCTGTTGTTTGTTGGTGAAGTGAAGATATGAATAAAACTAATTCAAAAATTTTAAGAGAAAAGTTTGTCCTTCTAATTAAACAAATAGTGACCCCTCTTCTTCCTACAAAATGGTGACCCCCTCCTCTTCTTCCTACAAAATGGTGACCCCTCCTCTTCTTCCTACAAAATGGTGACCTCCTCTTCTTCCTATTAAAAAGTGACCCCCTCTTCTTCCTACATACCCTTCATTGGTGACCTGTCAAAACCAGGATCCATTTAACTAAGCACTAAGGTGAATTTAGCACTTGCTAAATGGTGACTTATTATCATCATTACATCAAACAAACAAACTTACATCCTTAACCCCATCCCAAAAATTTAATATAATTAAATATAAAAAATAAGAATAAAAGAGGTAATATGATGTTAGGGGTAGGTAAAAAAGAACAAAGTGCTCATTATTCAGTCCCGGGCAACACCGAGTTTTCTTGCTAGTATTATTTAAACTCCAATAAAACTTGGTATTTATAATCTGCAATCCAATCAACATCATGTGAGGGCATGCGGTGGGAAAGAAAGTAGTTTAAATCCTTTTTTATATATAAAATGGAAAACACCACCTATATTTTATAATTACCAGTTGTATATAAAAAAAATTAGCATAAAATGTATACAAAAAATCTAAGTTATAGACAATTCGAAACGATTTGAAAGTTTTTAAATTAAGTTTATAAATGTTGCGAAACAATTTTGAATCCTCGTAGAACTCAAGGTGCGTGACTCCTCTATTGTCCTTCCTTGTTATTTCCCTTCAATTTTTTATCATGCATTATTTTGAATTTTACGCCTTAAACAAGTAGATCGTAAAAACTATAGAGCTAACAATATAGTTCTTAAATTTCAAATATTAGTAAAAAAAAATTTTTTTTTTTAAATAACTATAGTAAAGAAAAAATAATATGACCACAGTAACCCGAGGGTCATGACAAAATCAACTTTTGTTTGTTTGATGCACTTAGTAATGAAGAGCATCAAAATCCTTAAAGAGTATTTATTTACTCCTCTCCAGGAGTTAGGCACAAGGCCAGTTTTTATCTTACTCCCACAAGTAAGATGTGACCCAAGGTAGGGTCATAAAAAGTGGGGTTTGAAAAGCCAGCGCCCGAGAGGTGAGCACTCTGGCCATTAAAAATTGCCTGGGCAGCCCCATCGGCATTCCCCGGTAGGGGCGCCTCAAGCAGTAAGCAATAAACTTACTCCTCCCCAAAGAGGGGAGGCGAAGCCTGGGAGGGTGGATCTCCTAGAACTGCACAGGACAGACCCATAGACAGGCGTAAATCAAGCCCCGAAGGCCAAGACAATACCGGTCTATGGGGTGCAGTATCCATCGGAACAGATACTACACTTTGATCATGCATTCATCATTATCATCATATTCGGTTTACATGCTGACAGATGGTCATTGGTTGAAAGAAATGAATAGATAGGGAAGGAGTAATAAAATTAAAGAATGATTGGTTGGAAGTTGGAGTGAAGACTGCTTAACTATAAAAACGTTGTATAATTTTGGTTATTCGGACTAAATTTCTTATCTTGAGTGTTATCATCACAACGTTTCGGCCGCTGTAACCTCTGGCCTTCTTCAGGTGTATCTCTTCGAACTCGGGGAATATTTCTTTCGATACAGAAAGAACAAGAATAGGTTTAAGGCTCCCAAAATTCATACTAGAACTGTCTGCAAGGACCCGTGGCGGAGTGGATATAGTACTAAGTTAAATTCAGTTCTAAGTGATAGTCATCTGAAGGTTGAAGGTTTAAAATCTTCGGTGCGGGCGATACGAAGAATTTCAAATTACTGAAGACTTCTCCCAATCATGGCTGACGGAACAAGAGCATGTGAGGAAGCTCAGTGTCTTTCAAATAATATCTTGAAGAACTAAGCATTGAATAATTTTATGAAGTAGCCGAAAAATGCAAATATCAGAAAGAAGCTTAATGTTATTTGAAAAAAAGAGATGTAAATGGTTTTGACATGTTTCCCGGATACCAGACTCCAGCTATGTAAAGAAATGGATTAAATAAAGGGTTCTGTTCGAAATCCCTAGATACCAGAAGCTTCTTTTCCTCAAACCGCTTGCCTTTGGAATTCCCTCCCTGCTCATTGTTTCCCCGACTGTACCAACATGCAAAACTTAAATGTAATGTGAACAAACATGTAGCTGCCCAACTCTCCACTCATGTTGCTCCCTTAAAAATCTAGTCCCTTTTCACAATAGCCCCTTATGCTTCAATGGCAAAGTTTTAAAAAAAAGAAAAAAAAGCAAACTGCAACATTCTTTCATTGTATATATTTCCAGGCAGGCATGCAATATTTATTAATTCTTCTATTTGCAACAACAAAAAATGCAAAAAAGTGAACATAAACACACAAATGAAGAGAAGCCCTTAGGGGACTGACCTTTGTTTTGTGTGTCGGTGATGAGAAAGCCGTCTCCAAAGATGGCATCACGTTGCTACCCTTTTTTTCTATCAGGTTCACAAGTGGTGCAGCTGCGGCCGTGATGGAACTGACAGATCCGGAAGTTGAGTGGACAAATGGCTTCATGTCGTCATTTAACTGCAAAAGAAAACGATACAAATTAAGAAATGGGTGACAGATTCAGAGAGGGGGGGACAGCAAATAGATTCAAGTCAAAATATAAAAAAAGAAATGACAGAAGAGAGAAATGTCAAGATGACAAAAACGGGATTTACGATTGACATATATGTATACAAGTGTACATCCACGGTCAAAATGGCGGTTTGGTTTGGTTTACGGCAAATCAACCTCTTGTGGGTCATTTAATGCCGAAACATTAGTTTTTAATGTTTATGTATTTTAATATCATTTTTTTTTAAATGTTAATGTATTTTAATATCATTTTTTAAATGTTTATGTATTTAGAATTATTTTTTTAAAAATGTTTATGTATTTTAATATCATTTT
Organism: Sepiola atlantica; assembly: GCA_963556195.1. Taxonomy (NCBI): domain Eukaryota; kingdom Metazoa; phylum Mollusca; class Cephalopoda; order Sepiida; family Sepiolidae; genus Sepiola; species Sepiola atlantica. The sequence continues at coordinate 72,660,665 of OY744540.1, read as the reverse complement.
AAAAAAATGTGTATGTATTTTAATATCATTTAAAAAAAATGTTTATGTATTTTAATATCATTTAAAAAAAATGTTTATGTATTTTAATATCATTTTAAAAAAATGTTTATGTATTTTAATATCATTTTAAAAAAATGTTTATGTATTTTAATATCATTTTAAAAAAATGTTTATGTATTTTAATATCATTTAAAAAAAATGTTTATGTATTTTAATATCATTTTAAAAAAATGTTTATGTATTTTAATATCATTTTAAAAAAATGTTTATGTATTTCAATATCATTGTTTTAAATGTTTATGTATTTTGATATTTTTGATGCTTGGTTTGGTTGTTTTGTTCTACGGCATATCAACCCTTTTAGGGTTATTTAATGCTGAATCCGGTCATTTTGGCAAAGTTCTCATGCTTCAAGTTCTTTATATGTTTAAGTATTTATTCATGGTGTTTGGTTGAGTGAAAGGGCGGAATGGGGGGAGGGAGGAAGAAAGGGAGGGGAGGAAGAAGGGGAGGGGAGGAAGAGGGGGAGGGGAGGAAGAGGGGGAGGGGAGGAAGAGGGGGAGGGGAGGAAGAGGGGGAGGGGAGGGAGGGAAATTGTTTTTTGTTTTGAATTCTGCAGAACATGATTGAGTTTTACAAAGAAAATAATTAATAAAACATTAATGTCTGGTGCATTTTGCATCAGGAAGTCAATGACTTCAGACAGCCTGATCTGGTAGCGCCAGTAGGCTCTATTTGACCCATAGATGGGGCCCTTACAGGTACTACCACTCCAGGCCAGAGTCGACCTGGGAGCAATGGCAACTAAGGGGAAGCCTCACCACTGAATGTCTTTTAAGGTCATACCCAGGACCCAAAAATGAGAGGAAAAAATATGCTTTGCTAGTGTTCGTACCAATATTCATATAAGATAACGTCTCAATCGGTGAAGTTAAAAATAGAAATAAGAAAACGTTTTAAACTGGAAAGTTTAAATAGAAAGCGGAAAAAAAATGTATCAAATCAGTACAAAAAATAAAATAAAAACAAAGAAAGAAAACGTCTCATTATGGAAATAGAGTGAAGGATTTCTTTCCAAAATTATTTTAGATGGGAGGTGGTTGTCGGATATGCTATTTGTTTTATCCTTCCCCATAACACTTGAAATGGTTTCGTTTGACAGTTTTTTTACTAGCTTTTCTTTTTTTTTTTCGATAGTTCCAGCATACTCATCTGATATTAGCAAAAATAGGCATAGTAACTTCTGCATTTGGACGTCTAAAAGAAAAAAAATATGGAGCAATTTATTTATTTACCTACCCAGGAGGTTAGGCACAAGGCCAGTTTTATCTTACTCCCACAAGGTCGGGTCGGGAAAGTGGGACTTGAAAAGCCAGCGCCCGAGAAGGTGAGCACTCTGGCCATTAAAAATAGCCTGGGCAGCTCCGTCGGCATTCTCCGGTAAGGGCGCCTCAGGCAGTAAGCAATAAACTTACTCCTCCCCAAAGAGGGGAGGCAAAGCCTGGGAGGGTGGAGCTCCTAGAACTGCACCGGATAAACCTACAGACCGGCGGAATCAAGCCCCGAAGGACAAGACGACACTGGTCTATAGGTTCGGAACAGATACTACACTTTCTTCCTAGCCAAAAAACCGAGATGGAGCAACGAGGACATATAAACACCTCTTAAGTTTAACATGGGCAAATCATGTGAGGAAGCTCAATGTCTTTCAAATAAAATCTTTAAGAACTAAGCATTGAATAATTTTATGAAGTAGCCGAAAAATGCAAATATCAGAAAGAAGCTAAATGTTATTTGAAAAAAAGAGATGGTTTTGACATGTTTCCCGGATACCAGACTCCAGCTATGTAAAGAAATCATATCAAGAAGCTTTCATTCAACCAAGATCAAGAGAACCACAAAAGAAATGAGCCGAACCAGATAAAGGTTGAGACTGGTATACTTTACTTCTAAAGAGACGTATTATAATATGCTATCTAATTTACATACGTGTTTGTGGTGTGTACAGACCCACGTGTGTAAACTATATTGCCATCTTGAAAAAAAGAGTCCCTCTTTCTCTAAATTTTTTTTTAAATATTAGAGACTGGCAGAATCAACATAGAGTGAGAAACGGCAACAAAAATACATAGATAGTTAAGAGATGAACAACTTTTTTCAGTTAATTGATTTATAAAATCGGGGGACTTATGTTTTGAGGCATGTCCGTCTGTCCATCCGTCCGTCCGGATTTTTCTCCGCAACCATCCATTGAATTTCTCTGAAATTTTGCATGGAGTTGTAACTTTGGTCAGGTTAGAAAGTGACATTCTCCGATTTTTGAAAAAAAATCTGGTTAGCCCCCCAGGGGGTCAAAAGGCCCCGAAATGGCAAAAAATGACATTTTTTGCCCCATAACTTTTCATCCATCTATTCAATTTCTCTGAAACTTGGCCAAAATGTGGAGGCAATTGTTCCTAATAGAAAATAAGTATCGCTGACCTTGGAAAAAATCTGGTTCGCGCTCCCAGGGGGTCAAAAGCCCTCAAAATGGCAAAAAAATGACCCTTTTCTCCCATGATGTTTGATCCATCCATTCAATTTTTCTGAAACTTGGCCAAAATGTAGAGGCAATTGTTCTGGATATAAAATGAGCATCCTTGACCTCAGAAAAATTCTGGTTCGCGCCCCCAGGAGGTCAAAGGGGGGTCAAAAATGCCCCAAATTGCCCAAATTTATTACATTTTACACTCGCCACATCGAGTCACATACAGAGGAGGACCACGCACGCACGCACGCACGCACGCACGCACGCGCGGCTTGTTATATATTACAGCTAATTCAAATAATTAAAACAGTTTTTTTTTTTTTTCAAACATAACTCAATCCCAGAACTAAGGTACATATTAGTATGTATTTTGTGCTATTAAAGTATATATGAAAAAAGTCTTAAAGAAACAAACGTTGATTAACTCATATATAGTATAATAGATATAACATTTCATATGGAATAAATGAATGTGGGAAGAAAAGTATTGAAAAATAAAAAGTAAATCTGATATAATTTCTAAGCTTTGCAGATGTACAGTGTGTTGTTCAGGGCGGGGCATTGAATTACTGATTGGCCCAACCTTCAGACAACATCATAATCAATGGCAAATATCGGCCTCATCATTTACACCCCTCTCCACCACCAAAAATAATAATATTATAAGTAATTTGATTTATTGCATTTGCAATTTTCAAAAATGATTTCAGATAAGAAAAAGGTGGGAAGAGTAGATAATAGCTTTTCATTCAGAATGAAAATCGTTTATTTTTTTAATTATTTGTTTTGTTATTTAGATGTGTCCTTACATTTCTTTGATAGGCTTTGTCTGTCCGACTTCTCCGGATCACAGTGCAGTATCTGTTATGTCCCTAGGTTGGTGAAGGAAAAAAACATCATTTTATTTTTGCCCCAATCCTGAGCGCCTCTTTTTGGAGAGTCTGAATAGAATTTCTGTACGTCTGTCACGCTGAAGCGTGAAATAGAATTTTCGTATGTCTGTTACGCTTAAGTCTGAAATAGCATTTTTATATGTCTGTAACATTTAAGTCTGAAATAGCACTTTCACGTTTAAGTCCGAAATAGCATTTTCGTATGTTTATCACGATGAAGTTTGAAATAGCAGTTTTGTATGTCTGTCACGCTAAGTCCGAAATAGCATTTTCGTATGTTTGTCACGATTAAGTCCGAAATAGCAATTTTGTATGTCTGTCACGATTAAGTCCGAAATAGCAGTTTTGTATGTCTGTCACGATTAAGTCCGAAATAGAATTTCGTATGTCTGTCACGATTAAGTCCGAAATAGAATTTCGTATGTCTGTCACGATTAAGTCCGAAATAGCAGTTTCGTACGTCTGTCACGATTAAGTTTGAAATAGCAGTTTTGTATGTCTGTCACGATTAAGTCCGAAATAGCAGTTTCGTATGTCTGTCACGATTAAGTTTGAAATAGCATTTTTGTATGTCTGTCACGATTAAGTCCGAAATAGCATTTTCGTACGTCTGTCACGCTAAGTGTGAAATAGCATTTCCAGTGCTTAACTCATAGATTGAATTGACTCATCTTATTTGAGAAACTGTCAATTGGTTGGTTGGTCGGTCTGTCACGTTTCAGGTTTAAACACTATTTTCATCGTTGGTTGCATTTTATTGTTACGAATACGAAACGAAACAACCAAGTGGGGGAGGGGGTTATTGACAACAAAGTCACTCGAATCGATGCTTCATTCATAGAAAAAAATGATGCCATTCAATTCTTTGTATTTTGTTATTTTCTGTTATTAAATCAAATTTAAAATCATGGGGAAAATGTTTTGTCTGATAAATAAAGCAGAATGTTTATGTATGAAGTGTTCGTTTGTTCGTATGTTTATGTCTGTCAGACGTGAAAATAAGTTTTATTTTTGTTTAATCGTTTTTAAATTTTGTCGAGATGAGGAGAGGGGAGGGATAGACCGAGACCAAAAGAGCTTGAGGAGATAGAGCGGGACCAGAGGTTAGGTAGGAGATAGAGCGAAAGGAGTACAAGAGATGAGAGGGAGGAGATAGAGCGGGATCAGAGGTTAGGTAGGAGATAGAGCGAGGGGAGTACAAGAGATGAGAGGGAGGAGATAGAGTGGGACCAGAGGTTAGGTAGGAGATAGAGCGAGGTGAGTAAAAGAGATGAGAGGGAGGAGATAGAGTGGGACCAGAGGTTAGGTAGGAGATAGAGCGAGGTGAGTAAAAGAGATGAGAGGGAGGAGATAGAGCGGGACCAGAGGTTAGGTAGGAGATAGAGTGAGGGGAGTACAAGAGATGAGAGGGAGGAGATAGAGCGGGACCAGAGGTTAGGTAGGAGATAGAGTGAGGTGAGTAAAAGAGATGAAAGGGAGGAGATAGAGCGGGACCAGAGGTTAGGTAGGAGATAGAGCGAGCGGAGTACAAGAGATGAGAGGGAGGAGATAGAGCGGGACCAGAGGTTAGGTAGGAGATAGAGTGAGGGGAGTACAAGAGATGAGAGGGAGGCGATAGAGCGGGACCAGAGGTTAGGTAGGAGATAGAGTGAGGTGAGTAAAAGAGATGAAAGGGAGGAGATAGAGCGGGACCAGAGGTTAGGTAGGAGATAGAGCGAGCAGAGTACAAGAGATGAGAGGGAGGAGATAGAGCGGGACCAGAGGTTAGGTAGGAGATAGAGTGAGGTGAGTAAAAGAGATGAGAGGGAGGAGATAGAGCGGGACCAGAGGTTAGGTAGGAGATAGAGTGACGGGAGTACAAGAGATGAGAGGGAGGAGATAGAGTGGGACCAGAGGTTAGGTAGGAGATAGAGCGAGGTGAGTAAAAGAGATGAGAGGGAGGAGATAGAGCGGGATCAGAGGTTATGTAGGAGATAGAGTGAGGGGAGTACAAGAGATGAGAGGGAGGAGATAGAGCGGGATCAGAGGTTAGGTAGGAGATAGAGTGAGGGGAGTACAAGAGATGAGAGGGAGGAGATAGAGCGGGATCAGAGGTTATGTAGGAGATAGAGTGAGGGGAGTACAAGAGATGAGAGGGAGGAGATAGAGCAGGATCAGAGGTTAGGTAGGAGATAGAGTGAGGGGAGTACAAGAGATGAGAGGGAGGAGATAGAGCGGGATCAGAGGTTATGTAGGAGATAGAGTGAGGGGAGTACAAGAGATGAGAGGGAGGAGATAGAGCGGGATCAGAGGTTAGGTAGGAGATAGAGTGAGGGGAGTACAAGAGATGAGAGGGAGGAGATAGAGCGGGATCAGAGGTTATGTAGGAGATAGAGTGAGGGGAGTACAAGAGATGAGAGGGAGGAGATAGAGCGGGATCAGAGGTTAGGTAGGAGATAGAGTGAGGGGAGTACAAGAGATGAGAGGGAGGAGATAGAGTGGGATCAGAGGTTATGTAGGAGATAGAGTGAGGTGAGTACAAGAGATGAGAGGGAGGAGATAGAGCGGGATCAGAGGTTAGGTAGGAGATAGAGCGAGCGGAGTACAAGAGATGAGAGGGAGGAGATAGAGCGGGATCAGAGGTTATGTAGGAGATAGAGTGAGGTGAGTAAAAGAGATGAGAGGGAGGAGATAGAGCGGGACCAGAGGTTAGGCAGGAGATAGAGCGAGCGGAGTACAAGAGATGAGAGGGAGGAGATAGAGCGGGACCAGAGGTTAGGTAGGAGATAGAGCGAGCGGAGTACAAGAGATGAGAGGGAGGAGATAGAGCGGGACCAGAGGTTAGGTAGGAGATAGAGTGAGGTGAGTAAAAGAGATGAGAGGGAGGAGATAGAGCGGGACCAGAGGTTAGGTAGGAGATAGAGTGAGGGGAGTACAAGAGATGAGAGGGAGGAGATAGAGCGGGACCAGAGGTTATGTAGGAGATAGAGTGAGGTGAGTACAAGAGATGAGAGGGAGGAGATAGAGCGGGATCAGAGGTTAGGTAGGAGATAGAGTGAGGGGAGTACAAGAGATGAGAGGGAGGAGATAGAGCGGGATCAGAGGTTTGGTAGGAGATAGAGTGAGGGGAGTACAAGAGATGAGAGGGAGGAGATAGAGCGGGACCAGAGGTTAGGTAGGAGATAGAGTGAGGTGAGTAAAAGAGATGAGAGGGAGGAGATAGAGCAGGATCAGAGGTTAGGTAGGAGATAGAGTGAGGGGAGTACAAGAGATGAGAGGGAGGAGATAGAGCGGGATCAGAGGTTAGGTAGGAGATAGAGTGAGGGGAGTACAAGAGATGAGATGGAGGAGATAGAGCGGGATCAGAGGTTAGGTAGGAGATTGAGTGAGGGGAGTACAAGAGATGAGAGCGAGGAGATAGAGTGGGATCAGAGATTAGGTAGGAGATAGAGTGAGGGGAGTACAAGAGATGAGAGGGAGGAGATAGAGTGGGATCAGAGGTTAGGTAGGAGATAGAGCGAGCGGAGTACAAGAGATGAGAGGGAGGAGATAGAGTGGGATCAGAGGTTAGGTAGGAGATTGAGTGAGGAGAGTACAAGAGATGAGAGGGAGGAGATAGAGTGGGATCAGAGGTTAGGTAGGAGATAGAGTGAGGGGAGTACAAGAGATGAGAGGGAGGAGATAGAGTGGGATCAGAGGTTAGGTAGGAGATAGAACGAGCGGAGTACAAGAGATGAGAGGGAGGAGATAGAGCGGGATCAGAGATGAGAGGGAACAAAGAAAAGAGGTGGAAGATAGACCAAGAAGATAAGATGGAACCAGTGGAGGAGAAGGGGAGTGGAGCCCTGAAATCAGCAGAGGGGACACTGATCTGGACCAGTAGGAAAAGTGTTTATTTACCTCCTCTCCAGGGGAGGTTAAATACAAAATCAGGTGAGGTTTTTAAAAGCCAGCACACTAGGAGAAGCGCACTCTGACTTACAAACTATACTCGAGTATTTATTTACTTCTTCTCCAGGAGGTAAGGCACAAGGCCAGTTTTATCTTACTCCCACAAGGGTCGGGTCGGGAAAGTGGGGTTTGAAAAGCCAGCGCCCGAGAAAGTGAGCACTCTGGCCATTAAAAATTGCCTGCGCAGCCCTGTCGGCATTCCCCGGTAGGAGCGCCTCAGGCAGTAAGCAATAAACTTACTCCTCCCCAAAGAGGGGAGGCAAAGCCTGGGAGGGTGGACCTCCTAGAACTGCACAGGACCGACCCATAGACCGGCGTAAATCAAGCCCTGAAGGCCAAGACAATACCAGTTTATGGGGTGTAGTATCAATCGGAACAGATACTACACTTTGATCTTAGCCAAAAGGTCAAACTATGCTTGAGTAGCCCCATCAGCAGTCCTCAGTAGGAGAGCCACAGGCTATTAGTGATGGTAACGCCTGGGAAGGTAGACCTCCTAGGACTGAACATAACCATACCTCAGCCGGACAGCAACACAGCCCCTGTCGAACTGGTAGTGGTTGAGTGTGTGTAGAATGGTTCAGAATGAAGTGGATATAAACGGACTTCCTTTCAGCATGGACAGACATAAATCTTGAATGAAACCTACAGCTGATACTCCTTTATTTGACAGATGATGTAATAATATAAGCATACAATCCTTTGATCCATTTCTGCAAAGAGTTATCCTCCCCTTTCTTCACATATGAAAGTCGACTGGCGTTTTATTCATGCATTTTTTTTTAAAGTCTCAAATGCTTAATTTGTAACTTACATCTTCTAAGTAAAAAAAAAAAAAGAAAAGTCAGATAAAAACCTAAAATATAAAGTTTTCTTGTGAGATTTTAAAAGTCGGACCTAAATAGCATTTAAGCTGACTTAGCAAACTTGAATTTATTATAACTGTATCATGTTATTGGCACTATAAGATACTTCACTACGGTTTATGTAAAAAATATATGTATAGTCTCACCTTGACAACTGGTAATATAGAAACATTTTTCAATTAGAACAAAAAATTTTTTTTAAATCAGCAAGGGAAATAACCCATATTTTTTAATCGAAGCATATGAAGAGAGTTGTCTCACTTACAACTTAAATTTTATTTCTTTTTCTGTATATGTTTTTAAAATGTGTAAACAATAAAGTGGCTTCACTGCATCCCGGACAATGCCGGGTAGGGACAGCTTGTATCAAATAATAGTAAAACAGTTTACTGTGATTCGGTAATTTTACTGAGAATGAAACGTGCATGTTACGAACGCTCTTGCTTTGCCACGGAAATGCAATAAAAAGATGCGTATTCAGGAGAATAAGCAATTTTCTCGCAGTTTATCAGAAACCCTTACATGGCAAATAGCATTAGAATAACAAAACGCTGTTGATTTCACAAATTCCGATGCGAAAAATTGTAAAATCAATTCCACCCTTTCTTCGGGAACAAAAAAGCGTAAAGATAAAAATATAATCAAGCCATGATGAGAAAGGATTTTAAAAAAAAAAAAAATGGAAAAACATCGACGGATATGTTCTTGGTTGGAAATGTTGGAACTCTACTTAGAAAATTCTTGCCGTGGCTTTAGCAATCAATACTTTATTTTTGTAGCGTTATTTAACAATAGGTCACGTGTGTGCAAAAATGGAACGAAGAAGGCAGAGAAGACAATTCTTAAAATCGGATGAAGATAAGACACAATATGGAAAAACGTTTGAAAATCAACAATGAAGCAATAAAAACAAAAACTGCTGCTGTCTTTCTTATAACCCCGCCATGAAAAATTAAAAAACTTCTTTTTTTTTTTCCAGAATTTTTAGATGAAGATTGATAATTTGTATTATTTGTATCATTCAGACTACTGTTCTCATCTTGGATGTTATTCTCACAACGTTTCGGCCGATGTAACCTCCGACCTTCTTCAGGTGCATCAGGAATCTATATGGAATTTCGAACTGAACCCTTTGTTAAATCTATGGGAGTAGATTGCTTTCATTCTATCAGCCATAGAAGTTTATACAGGCAATAACAAGAATATCATTAAGAAATACATGACTTCTACCCAGTCATCGCTGACAGAATGGTTTGGTTTGGTTTACGGCATATCAACCATCTGCGGGTTATTTAATGCCGAATTAAGTTGTCAAATATAATTCCATAGGTAGAATAATTATTGTTCCACCGATTTATAAAATCGGGGGACCTCTGTTTTGAGGCATTTCCGTCCGTTCGGATTTTTCTTTGCAACCATCCATTCAATTTCTCTGAAATTTTGCATGAAGTTGTAACTTTGGTCAGGTTAGAAAGTGACATTCTCCGATTTTTGAAAAATAATCTGGTTAGCTCCCCAGGGGTTCAAAAGGCCCCGAAATGGCAAAAAATGACATTTTTTGCCCCATAACTTTTCATCCGTCCATTCAATTTCTCTGAAACTTGGCCAAAATGTGGAGGCAATTGTTCCTAATAGAAAATAAGTATCGCTGACCTTGGAAAAAATCTGGTTCGCGCCCCCAGGGGGTCAAAAGCCCCCAAAATGGCAAAAAAATGACCCTTTTCTCCCATAACGTTTGATCCATCCATTCAATTTTTCTGAAACTTGGCCAAAATGTAGAGGCAATTGTTCTGGATATAATATGAGCATCCTTGACCTCAGAAAAATTCTGGTTCGCGCCCCCATGAGATCAAAGGGGGGTCAAAAATGCCCCAAATTGCCCAAATTTATTGCATTTTACACTCGCCACATCAAGTCACATACACAGGGGGACCACGCATGCGCGGCTTGTTTATATTCGTTGAAGATATTACTCTTTGAGAATAAACACACCAAAGCTGGAAAAGACTGACAATCCTACAAGCTACAGACCTATACAACTAGTTTTGTGTTGTTTGAAATATAGTTGTCAAATATAATTCCATTCCATAAGTAGGGTAATTATTTATATTCCTAAAATACATTGCTCTTAGAATACATTGCTCTTAGAATACATTGCTCTCAGAAAGAAATTTTACAGTGAAAGTGGAAACATTACTCTTAGAAGAGAACTTTACTGAGAGAGATCAGCATTACTCCCAGAAAACACGATTCCAAGAAAAACATTACTTCTTTAGAAACGTTACTCTTAGAAAACATTACTCTTTGGTATTGATAAACTTCTTTGATCTGAACATGATTGCCTCTGAGACACCGCCTTTTAGTAATCTATTTGGGAAGAAAAAGAAAAATTAAAATGAGAAATAAGGTTTAGATTTTCTGAAGAATCAGATTGAATAATCTGGTTGGGGATAAACTTACAGATACTACGGCATGACATGTTTCTGAATTTTTGAGATGAGGATTGATAATTTGTAGAATTTGGATTATTCGGACTACTGTTCTCATCTTGAGTGTTATTCTCACAACGTTTCAGCCGCTGTAACCTTCGGCTTTCTTCAGGTGTATATTTTCAAACTCGAGTTCGTGAAAGCCGTAACCTGAACTAAAAACGTCCGTACGCTTTGAAAAGCGTGCCAGAAAGAAGTAAAAGCTTGTTCTAAATTTCCAACACATGCGTAGAATGAGATTTCAAACTCTTGCACAGGAGAGTGCGCTCTCTAACATTGACCAATAATATATTCAAGGGAGATAACTCAAACAATTCTAACCCAGTAACATAATAGGAGTGCAAAGTACTGCTGCTACTACTACAACTAATAATAATAATAATAATAATAATAATAATAATAATAATACTAATAATAATACTAATAATAAAGACTTATAGGTTCAAAATCTATTGGTCAGGATGACACCATATTTTGCCCGATGCATTATTGGAATAACAGGTGTATGAAAGTAATATTATAATTTGTACTCCCCTAATACTACTAATAACGTGTATAACCTCCAAAATTAATTTGGTATTAATTAGCCTTGCTATGTTAAGTGTGGCAGAGTGGATCAAAATTATATTACTATGACTATCTATAATTCCATGATAAATGCCAGTATACTGAAATCATATGCCCTTAATAGGGTTAAGATGAAAATTCATATACACTAAATGTACAAAAGCAAGGAAATTCCCAAATTTTTACATTTTTATTGTCATTAAGGGTATGCGAGCACAACAGGGCTATGTATTTTACTGGTAGGAATTTTTCTTCAGCGCACCTCACACACTTCATCCACTCATGCATAGAGATTTATACTGTAGTGATGTGATAATGAAATGGTTTGGTTAATATGTAGTCATACCCTTAATGACAATAAAAGTGTAAAAATTTAGGAATTTCCTTGCTTTTGTACATTTAGTGTATATGAATTTTCATCTTAACTGTATTAAGGGCATATGATTTCAGTATACTGACATTTATCATGGAATGTAACTACTTTTGTAAAGGCTATGCCTCAAGACAATGGTAATTTTTAAGGTGTTTTTTTTGATTTTCTGGAAAACTAAGGTATATGGTAAACTGAAATTAAAATGCCATCAACTAGACCCTAGAACCTCTATCTCTGCCAAAAATCAGCTGAATCCATCAAATAGTTGGTGAGATACAGGGTGGCACACACGTCCGTACGTACACACGGATAACACAAAATCACTCCTGACCTTTCTGGATCTCTGGGTTGCCTTGACTAATGATGCTGAAATTCTACACACTTATAGAACCTATCAAATGAAAATGTTGTGCAAAGTCTTAACTAATTTGGTTTATTGGTTTTTGAGTTATGACTGATCAAAGAAATGAGATTTCTAGCATAGGTCGTTTTTGAAGTCTATTAAGGGATAAAGCGCTATCGCGCCTCCCTTAATTGTATAAATAATAAACACTTAGAGACTCATAAACTACTGAGCAGAATGACACTAAATTTAGCATGAAAAACCTAATTCATGGGCTTATGAATGTTTTAATCATGTAGAATTCATTTCCCAATTGAGGGTGTTTAAAGAGCAAAATCTGCTCAAATTTTTAAAATCGATATAATTTTCTGTTGCTTATGCTTTGAATCAAAGGTAAAACTGGGGGGGGGGGGGCTTGATCCGTTAAAGAATCTTTTAAAAATTGCAAGGGGTTAGGCCCAAAAATATTGCAATGCAATAAAAAACTTTGATGAAAACAATGCTAAAAAAAATTTACACATCTGAATTCATAAACTTAGAAAGCTTTTAATTTTGTAGCGTTGACCCCCACCTAATTAGTGAGTTTCAAAATGATCAAAATGCGCTCAAGTTTGGAGAATCTGTTTAATGATAACAATGATAATAATAATAATAATAATAATAATAAATAACATAATTTATCAAAGATTTGAATCTCATTAAAATTAGAGATAAACAAATGTCAGAAGGAGAAGACGTTTATATATAACTCTACGTACCGGGGTTGATTAGTCGGATATTTACTTGCAATTTCTTTTGCTTTTTTTATGCCGATTTTTTTTTTTTTTTCAAAATAATATTTTTTGCCCCAATCAAAGGCAAGTAACTCTTTATGGACACATACAGAGTTATGTCTATTTTCTAAGGTGGCAGTCAGTTGAAAATAATTCCAATTCGGACAAAGCATTTTCTGGGAGAGATTAAATCGAATTACATTTTATCTTTCTTAATAACATGCTGCAACAATTCACAGGGAAAACTGACGAAGCAGAATCAAATAGTGATTTTGTAAAAAGAAAGCTAGGGTTAGGGTTAGCTATTGATGACAAAGAGATTCCTTTATTATTAGATTTGGATTTGATTGAAACAGATTAGATTGAAACTTGTGAAACGTTACACTTGAGTCAATATTTTAAGCAATATTTCATGCAGCCATTTTCATTTCTAGAACAAACAGAAAAGTAAACTTACTCTCATTATATATATATATATATATATATATATATATATATGCAGCATCTTCTCTTGCAGGCAAGTATTGTTGAATATAAGAGACAACTCATGTCTAGATATCCTTTAGTAGATCCTTTCAATAGTCCGAATCAGGATTTTAGTTTCAGAGGGGAATTGGCTGATGAATTTGCCATAGTTTAGACTTGTCTCCCAAGTACTTTCATACCTATCCGGGTGCATCTTCAAGGGAATGAGGTTAATCAGGTACAGACCATGTGTTAGTATTATAGAAGGTTTTGGCGGGAATTATGTAATAATATATATATATATATATATATATATATACATATATCGATGATGAAATCGTAAACCGAATTGCAAAAGCGGCAAATGCCTTTGGCAAGCTGAAACATCGTCTTTGGAGTAGCAGAGGCATTAAGTTGGAGACAAAAATCAATGTGTATAGGGCTGTAATATTGACAGGTCTTCTCTATGGATGTGAGGTGTGGACGCCTTACCGGCATCACATTCGCCAATTGGATGTGTTCCACAGGAGCTGCCTTAGGACCATATGCGGACTTAGTTTGAAGGACAAAGTCGCTAACACCGATCTTTACAACAGATGCAATATTGGTGGAATTGAAAGTTTCCTGTTGCAGTCTCAGTTGCGATGGGCTGGTCATGTAGCAAGAATGGACGAAGGGAGGATACCTAAAGCACTGATGTACAGTCAGTTAGCTTGTGGTAACAGAAATGTTGGTCGGCCCTTGCTGAGGTACAAAGATAAATTGAAAGATGCGCTGACGGCAATTGGAGTACCTCACAAAAACTTTGAAGACTGTACAAAAGACAGGAAGACATGGCGAGCAGCTTGTTGCATTGGACTGGAAAGATTCAACGAGGCCTGTGTGGATAATATGAGAACTGCCAGAGTTAGGCGAAAAGCTAGAGAGAGTGCTCCACACCTGGCATCCGATTACTCACACTCTTGCACTGTCTGCGGCTTTCCTTGCAGGTCTCTTGCCGGACTCAGGTGTCATGAACGATCTAAGCACAAATGAAAGTTGTTGGAACCTCATACGTCGTAATCGACGGGAGAGTCCATCATATATATCGATACTAGTGGAGGTACTCAGCTTTGCCCGGATGATAACCAAGACAATGAAATATCACTAAACAAATTTCGAATAAATACTCACCATGAAAACAAAAAACAAAAACATTTCCGTTCGTTTTTATGAGAAAAAGATGTAATTTTGTAACAATTTTCACATAAAAATAAAATACATGGATCAACCATAGGAGAGGGCGATCCATAAAACTATCTTTTCCTTGGCTACTACTGCAAGATGTAAGGGAGGGCACCACTTATTTTCATGTATTACTCTACTTACCTTTGATTCTCACTTTATAATGGTGAGTGTTTAACAAGGAGACATCAAGTATCATTTTTTGAGTCTTTGGTAGGACTCAACCAAGGATTGAACCCAAGTCTCGTGGCATATTAGCGAACACTCTAACCATTATGCCAAATGAATTTGGCGACCATGTCCTTGTCTATAGCGACAAACAAATTAGTGGACAATTTTCATCAGTTGTTTACAAAAAAAGAATTCTTTGAAGTGACTATGTTCATGGCAGAGCTAGTTTCATGAAGGAGCCTACTGATTCCATATATTCCATCTGTTTTGCTCAGACAACAGACATTTACTTTATATACAGGGTGTTGCAGCAAAATCCCACCTCTTCATTATACAGGATGTTGCAGCAAAATCTGACAACAGACATTTACTTTATATACAGGGTGTTGCAGCAAAATCCCACTCCTTCATTATACAGGGTGTTGCAGCAAAATCCCACCCCTTCATTATACAGGGTGTTGCAGCAAAATTTGACCACAGACATTTACTTTATATACAGGGTGTTGCAGCAAAATCTGACAACAGACATTTACTTTATATACAGGGTGTTGCAGCAAAATCCCGCCCCTTCAATATACAGGGTGTTGCAGCAAAATCTGACACCTGACAAAAAGAAAACGAGATAGGTAATAAAAACAAAAGTTGTATATGCAGAGACCCGACAATGTATTTAACAACAGCTACATACTACACTAGTTTTCAATATAACCACTGTCGGCAGGGACAGTCATCTCAAGACGGCCGCAAAATGGGTTATACGCTTTGGCGACAATGTCCTTGTCTATAGCGACGAACGCCTCCACAATGGCATCCTTCAGAGAGTTAGCCATGTTGCGAGTATACTTGCTGGTCTTAGCCTCAATAACGTTCCAGAGAAATAGTCAAGTGGGTTGCAGTCAGGTGAGGAGGGCAACCACAAGTTTGCCGACCAGTGTTGAGGAACATTGTTGAGCAGTCACACCCGACTCATCTTGAACTTGTGTGCAGGAGCTGAGTCCTGCTGGAAGATGTAGGTGCGGCCAGCGGTGATCTCATCGATCCAGGGCTTCACCACACTCCTTAGCACCTCCTGATATTTGGTCCACCGATTTATAAAATCGGGGGACCTATGTTTTGAGGCATTTCCGTCCGTCCGTACGTCCGTCTGTCTGTCTGTCCATCCATCCGTCTGTTCGGATTTTTCTCCGCAACCATCCATTCAATTTCTCTGAAATTTTGCATGAAGTTGTAACTTTGGTCAGGTTAGAAAGTGACATTCTCCGATTTTTTTTTTTAAATCTGGTTAGCCCCCCAGGGGTCAAAAGGCCCCAAAATGACAAAAAATGACATTGTTTGCCCCATAACTTTTCATTCATCCATTCAATTTCTCTGAAAATGTGGAGGCAATTGTTCCTAATAGAAAATAAGTATCGCTAACCTTGAAAAATATCTGGTTCGCGCCTCCAGGAGGTCAAAAGCTCCCAAAATGGCAAAAAAATTACTCTTTTCTCCCATAACGTTTGATCCATCCATTCAATTTTTCTGAAACTTGGCCAAAATGTAGAGGCAATTGTTCTATTTATAAAATGAGCATCCTTGACCTCAGAAAAATTCTGGTTCATGCCCCCAATGGGTCAAAGGGGGGTCAAAAATGCCCCAAATTGCCCAAATCTATTGCATTTTACACTCACCACATCGAGTCACATACAGAGGGGGACCACGCATGCGCGGCGTGTTCATTTACTTTTTTTACTTACATGTCAGATTTTGCTGCAACACTCTGTATACTAGATATATGAAATAGAAAAAGTAAATGATGGCAATATTTTTAAACAGTTTCGTTGTTGCTTTCCCTTGTTCTCAAAAACCTGATATCTCCAAGAGGAAGATAATTGGAAAGTTTTCATTCAAACTCAAAAGACACACTGATATTGAATAAACTACATTTGTACAACAAAATCCTGCGTGGCTTACGAATAGAGTTGGAGTAGATTATTAAGTCGTCGTCTTCTTGTTGTATATCATTTAGTTTTTACAAAAAAAGAAAAATCGGGGAAGGAGTAAAAGAAAAAAAAAAAAAAAATCGCTCTCCCTGTGGACATTGATTTAATAATAGTCCACCATTGCATACTTTGAGAATTCATTATATTCTTCCCGGAATCCAGAAAGAAAGAATGTATTGAAAATCAATAAGCGTGCATAATGGCGGCATAGAAATACTAGACGAAATGTAAATATGCCAATAATGATGATAAATCACTAAATACCAACATCGCAAAATGTACAGGGACTTAAAAAGTGGCAAGTCGAGCCATAATGAATAAGCAAGGGTACCCAGCTTTTCCCGTAAGGTGTGTGTGGGGGGGGGGGGATACTTGCGACAATAAACATTTTAACCTCTAATTGACTAATAAATGTGCTATTATCGTAAACCATGAAGGAAAAGACAGAGAAATGCGTGTTTGCATGTCTGTATATCCATGCATCCATGAACAAACACACACAGACAATGTGTGTGTATATATATATATATATATATATATATAGCAATAGATGAAGTAAAAGAATAAAATAAGGTGCGAATCAAATTTTATTACAGTTCAATGTTCAGACAAAGTACTTTAAAGTCCTTAACTCATGAGTTTTTAAAGAAAATCTTCTCCTCAGAGGACCATTACCGCAATGACATTACTGCAGGTAATAAAAATTAAACTTTGAAAATATATAAAAAAATATATATGAAAATACATAAAGGTATATAAAACATCAAATATATCGCCCCAAAACATACTTTTTTGTAAACCTATACAGTTCATCCAAGTCAACAAGTTTAAAATAGCTCCAGGAAAGATATCAAAGAGGTTGATTAAAAAATAATCCAAGTGGTGAATGGTGGTCCAAAAACGAAAAAAGTTATGCAGGAGAGAAATTTGTTTGCTATTGATGCAGTAGACAACAGTGAAAAGTGTATTCAAGGTGAATGCAAATTAATAAAACGATAGAGAAAATGATAGATATTAGTTGCCTCTTATAATTTTTGTTGTATTAACCTTATATATATATATATATATATACATAAATAAATATATAAATATAAAAAGAAAAATAAAGATAAATTATATCTTAAATTAATCCTATCTTGAAAAAAAAATGCTCAATGTACAAGATAGCAGTAATATAGGAAAATGAATGATGAAAATAAAAATGGGATAAAGAACAATGGTTATTAATCATCAAATAGTTCAAAAAATGAATATACAGATAAACTTTTAATCTTTTCCTTAATCCATGGATTTTCAACACTATACATTTATCATCAGAAGAAATGAAATTAATAAAACAGCAAAATCATATTACTGTTAAGCACAGAATTGAAAATATAAAAAACTATAAAATAATTGAAAAAATATAAAAATATGATGCCATTGGCCCAGATCCAAGAGTGGAGCTGCTGACTATGAAGCACTACAGTGTTCGATACTTCTTCTAATCTAATGGAGCAATGTTGCCATACTTGGGAAGGTGTGAATCAGAGCCATGACAGAGTACAAAATCAACTTTGCAATCTAGTGGGGGGTGATCTCTTCTCTTCCCTTTCTAACAGAAGAGATGTTGCTAGTCTTTCTCTGCTCGATCATTTTTTTTAACCGCGTTCCAATCCATGGTTCCCCTTGTAAAACACATTCAAAGAAAGAACTCTTCTAACTACCACCGTTGCAAATAATTTTCCTTTCTTCCTCTCTGTACTTAAAACAAACGGAACTTCCATGAACAGAACTGCTTTCCTGTTGACTACAATATGGTCATCTTTAAGTCCAATGCAAACAAATACTTTTCAAGCCGTCCTCTTAAATAATCAAATTCTACCCTTTTTCACCCTTCGTTTCCAATCCTCTCATAGTATTGTTCATCATCCAACTGACAATACCATTAACTCATTGCTTCCCTTATTTTGTCCTTTAGTCCTCACATTCCATGAGCGATTTTTCTTACAAAGAGGGAAGAATTGCTGTTTTCTGGGTTGGAATCTATCCATATAACACTTATCGTTGACTAGTTTTTTGACCTTGAAGTGTTTTTTTTTTTTTAGCTCCTTACATCAAGTGGCTTCATGCCTTGTCTGGAACGACTACCATAAAAAAAAACTCTTAGCCTAGAGTGGCTTTTGGCCTTGGTAAGTCGTGACTCATTAGTATAAAAAAATGTTAAAACATATGGATTTAAATAAATGCCGATAAGCATTCAGAAATGCGTGAAATCGAGCAACAGGGGGGAAAAGTGAATGCCGAGAATTCAACAGAAGAAGCGACAAAGAGGAAAACAGCACAAGAAGGAATGAGTGTAAAAACTATATGATATTGAGAGTATATGTCATTGTCACAGCTTTTTTACTTAATGAATTAAATTAATTTTTTGTTTCAGAATTTTTGAGATGAGGATTGATACTTTGTATTATTCGAACTACTGGTCTCGTCTTGGATGTTTATCTCAAAATGTTTCGGCCAATGTAATCTCCGACCTTCAGGTGCATCTTGTTGAATTCAGGGATCTGTATGAATTTCAAACTGAACCCTTTATTTAATCCATGGGCAACGGAACCAATCTACCCCTATGAATCACCGAAAATGCAGACCGATTAGAAGAATTTTTTGAGGGAGGTCTGTGAAGACCATTTGTTACGAAATCTTCATCAGATCGGAGGCCCAGGGCATACGGTTGAGATAGACAATACTCGGTTTAACCCTAACTCGACCCTAACTAGACTGATTAAAAAAGACAATGTCAAAAAAGCCCCCAAAAACACACAAAAAAAAATTATTTTTCAGAAAGACAAAAAAAATTACTTTTAAACCTGTTGACTGAATACAAAAAGAAATGCAAAAACTGTTAACTAACTGTGCCAGAAAAATTAAAATTAAACAAAAAAAAAGTTTTGACTGTAATTCAACCGAACCGAATTTGGTGCAACCCACTTTCTGCCTTTTTCTCCAAACGTTTTTACTGTCTTTCAATTTCCAACAAAATTTCGTGAAACCCACTTTCTGCCTTTCTCTCTCGAATCCAAAATCGCTTCTCTCCTTCCCAGCTGTCCCCTTCATTTATCTCCCCCGATATCCACATATGCAAATCACATAAACATCTATGAAGAGAAGCCCTTTTTAAATCTGCATACGACATGCAAAGCACTTCCTTCTTTTTCATGATGATGAGTGTTCCTCTTTATTGTCACAAAAAACATAGTAAAAATTTATTTATTAACAGTTGTTAATAATTTTGTTTTGTTAACAAAAAAAAATTATTAACAGTGATTTCGCTGTTTTATTGTTTTTTTGTTATTTGCTATCTTTCTTGAAAAAAAACCTGAAAAATATAGCGCAGCAACGTATCTAAGTTATCGTCTGTCAACATTTGCCTCGGCATCTCTCGGGTGTTTACGTAACATGCCCGAACGCTGCCGATGTGAAGTTCCCAGAAATTGGTTCATATTCGATATCAGTACTAATATTTCTATAATTTAAAAAAATTTAAATCCGATTTTTCATTCAACTTCCTAATCGTATCTTTATAAATGTTATGGCGGAAAGATTAGCAAAGCGTGAATAGGGAATTTAAATTCATTCTCTGCACGCACATGACGTTGTCAAGAATGCTTGTGTGTTACTTTGGCAGTAACGCAAGTGTCGCAAATAAAAGACTAAAACGTCTGTCGATAACAAAACATAATTTAATCTTTAAAAATCATAAATGAGACATGTATATATAGATTAAACATATAATTAAACACATGGTTCCCATACAGATAAAATGCACAAGTTATTGATAAGAAAGTAAAGAATATATGTGCGAAACACAAAGACAAAAACTTACATTCTCCCCATGTCTTTTCTGTAAGGTGACGTACCCTATACTTTTGTATGTACGAGACATTAGGCTTTCATCAAACCCAGTCAAAAAAAGGCAGCACATACACCTATAGCATTAATTTTCTTGAATACACCATAGAGACAACCCAATTCCGCAGAGTCTGTTTTCACAATAACTCCGACGTACTTCCATCGACCAAGTTGCTTATTAATGGTTTCCAAAACAGCGAAATGTACATTCCTTTTCGGCGTAAAAACAGGAATTATTTTTTTTTTGAGTTGAAATGTTGCTTTTGCTTTTTGTGCATTTTCCCATTCCTTTCGAGAAAACAGTAGGATAATTCTTTTTTAATTCCCTTAACATTTTTTGGAACCAAAATTCGATTATGGAGAGGGAGAAATTCCCTTTCTGCAAAAAAAAAAAAATCTATAGCAGCCATATTTGTTTTGAAGAGGAGGCAAATTATTTTCTTGCAGAAAGAATTTATTGGTAACTCACATAATTGGAAACGTTCTATCTAATCTGCACACAATAAATTCAGTTTATTATTTTTTAACAGGAAAAACTTGGTGTGTGTGTGTCCCCCCCCCCCAACCATTGAACGTTGCGTGAGAATTAACCTAGAAAATGTCATGTTTCTTTCTAGTAACTCCACGAACAACTTTGTAAGTTTTCTTTAATCTAGGCTTACCAATTTTTTTCGAAATTCTTTTGTGAATTATGGTAACTAGCAAATATATGCTCCTTCCGGTCTGGGAGGATGGGAAAAGAAGAAGAGGAAGACCAGAAATGAAGTGGAATCAAACAATCGAGTAACGGGCAGAAGCTGGAGGGACGCTGTGGATCTGCCTACAGACTGAATGCAATGGAATACTTTGACAGACTCATGCGTCTAAGGATGTGGGAGTTCCTAAGTCTTAGTAAGAAGAATACTGTTGTCATATTTGCGCTGGTGAATCTCTGTCCCATTTGAGGGTTCTTGATAAGGTGCAGAAACGTATCTGTAATTTTGCCTCACCCTTTCTTCTTCTCGGCACCCTCTCTCTCTCACAGACGTGATTATGCTAGTCTAAGTCTTTTCTATAAATACTATTATGACATGTGTTCTTCAGAATTATGTACTCTATTCCCCGCTTCTTTTGTTCCAGCTCGTTTGACTCGTTGGTCTAGTGGTCTCCATGAATTTGTTGTTTTGATACCTCATTGTAATACAGCTTCCTATTCCAGTAGCTTCTTTGCAAGAACTGCAGGCTTTTGGAACTCTTTTCCTGCTGCCTGTTTTCCTCCTACGTATAGCCTTGGTCTTTTCAAGACTAAGGCCAATAGGCATCTCATGTCTTTGCGATAATCATATTTCGTTTTTGTTAGCTCCGTACATCAAGTGGCTTATTTCCTTGTCTGGAGTGATTTCTATAAAAAAATAAGGAGGTAATACCTGGGAGGATGGTATCATGACAAACGAACATATACCACACTGCCCTCAGATAAGAGAAGGTAATGCGTAGAAGGATGGTCTCATGACAACGGAACAGATACTAAACTATCCCTCAAAGAAGGAGGTAATGCCTGGGAGGATGGTATCATGACAAACGAACATATACCACACTGCCCTCAGATAAGAGAAGGTAATGCGTAGAAGGATGGTCTCATGACAACGGAACAGATACTAAACTATCCCTCAAAGAAGGAGGTAATGCCTGGGAGGATGGTATCATGACCACAGAACAAATACTACACTACCGCCCCACAAAAAAAGGAGACGGTAATACCTGAAAAGATGATATCATGACGAAGGAACATATACTACACTATCGCTCCCAAAAAGGAGGTAATACCTGAGAGGACGATCTCATAGATGTCACTGCCTGCATCGAATTCAAATTTGATTTTGACAGTATTCAATGGGACTAGCAGTTTGTGATCTTCGCAACTTCCGCGGTGTTTCGGACTTTTGAGATGAGGATTGATAATTTGGATTTTTTGGACTACTATTCTTATCTTTGTTGTTATATTCACAACGTTACCGCCGATGTAACCTCCGACTTTGTTCATGTGTAACTTTTCGAACTTGGGAACCGGCTAGTCGAACTCAAGAATCTGGACTGAATTTTCAACTGAACCCTTTATTTAATCCACATGGGGGTAGATTGCTCTCATTCTGTCAGCCATCACTAAGTAGAAGCATTAATTTATGTGATTCTTAGTTATTATCACCTCTAATAATGATTGAACTTTGTTAACTTACTGTGCCAGAAAAATAAAATAAGGAAAGTTTTGACTGTAATTCAACCGAATCGAATTTCGTGCAACCCACTTTCTGCCTTTTTCTCCAAACGTTTTTACTGTCTTTCAATTTCCAACAAAATTTCGTGCCACCCACTTTCTGTCTTTCTCTCTCCAATCCAAAATCGCTTCCCGCCTTCACAGCTGTCCTCTTGATTTATCTCACCTAATATCCACATATGCAAATCGCATAAACACCTGCACCCATGAAGAGAAGCCCTTTTTAAATTTGCATACGACATGCAAAGCACTTCTTTCTTTTTCCTGATGGTGCGTGTTCCTCTTTATTGTCACTAACTTTCAACTCCTAAAAGACTGTCACTTAGAACTGACTGTGGCAACCAAAAGAGTACCCGACTCAAAATCAGCAACGAACGGTGTTCGGTCAGATTTAGTTTCTGATATTAAACTTCATCCGGCGAGAGTTTCAGTTTCACAAATTTATTTATTTATTTAATTGTTAGAAGAAAGTACAGAATAGCTAACAAAGGGAGGGACCCTACATTAAGAATGGCTTTCTAAATAATAACGTTATTATTTCAGCACGGTCTGTAAACTGCAGAAGATTATTTAGAAAGTCATTCTTAACATGTTAACTATTCTGTACTTTCACCTAAAAATCTAATAAATAAATAAATAAATAAAAATTAGTTCAAAACTTGCAACCCTAAAAAGTAAGCAACACAAAACAGGAAGTCTTTAATATCAGGAACTAAATTTGACTGAACACCGTTTGCTGCTGACTTTGAGTCGGGTACTCTTCTGGTTTGCCTGATTGTTAAACTCTTTTAACCATTATGCCATAGGCCAATGTAAACAATTTTAGTATGAATTTTGGGAGTTTTAAATCTAATCATGTATAAATATGTAGTATTATTACTTATTATTATAGAATTACATTTGTTTTTTAGCGTTACTCATATTGCAATTTGTTTACTGATGTTCTAATCTATCATTCATAATTATTTGGTTCCCATATTGCATTCAATTTTATACCAGCCGAGCATTAGCACCGTCAACCAAGGGAAAAGTGTACACAGTGAAACCTAGCAGGTTAGGGTTGAGGACATGCATTACACGGAGGGGAATGACATGATAATGATACGATAGATGTGTAATGTGAGTCTTAAAGACAGGCTTAGATTTGATGACCTGAGAGAAAGAGTAAAGCTGTACAGTATAGGTAGATGTGTTAAGAACAGGAGACTTTGATGGTATTGCCACGTTGAAACAATGGATGAGGGTTCTTCGGTCAGTAGATGTAGAACAGTTGGGGTAGCAGGTTTAGTTCACAGGGAAAGGCCAAGGAAAACATGGGAAGTGATAAGTGTCGTCCGAAAACACCCAATCCGTCGCACACACCACTCTTGAACTCAAATCTCAGTCTTCTGACAGCACCAAATCCGACCTCCACCTTTACTGGTCTCAATCCGGAATGAACCAACAAAGACAATCGCTTTCTCATTTTCTGTCCTCTTTATGGGGACTCCCATCATGCAATGCAAAATAGGTCACATGATCATTCGGTACTTCCTTTCATATAAAACCAGCCATTTGCTTTAACTCTGTTGTTCCACATGGCCTGGTCTGGTATTACGGGTAGGTCTTATGTTTTTATTTTCCACTAAGGATGGACTTGAAAGAAAGAGGGATAAATAAAGACCTGGCAGAGATCGGTTAGCTTGGAAATCAACTTCTAAAAGTCGTCGAATGCATGCCAGTATGGAAAACGGACGTTAATAATAATGAAGAAGAAGAAGAAGAAGAGACTTGATTAATCCAGTCTAGGCTAAATTGATAGTTATTTAAAACAAAGATAAAATTCAAACGAGAAAAAAGAAGTTGAATAGAAATTTATGGGCAAAGGAAGTTTCTGCAAACAATGCCGGAACGCAAAAAAAAAAAAAAAAAAAAAAAACAAGAAAAAAAAAACTGTCTTATATCGACTGTCATCAAAGAAAATGACCGGGATCAAACTAAATGACCCTGTAAAATCACTCCATTTAGGAAACGTTGCAAACGAAAAGCTTTCTTAACAAACAAAAAAGGAAAAAAAAGAAACTTGTCTTCCATTTTAAATACCACAAAACAGACAAAAAAAAAAAGACATTATTATTTTTTTTCAAACAATCGACAAATTCCCAACCCATTTTAAAATATATTGTGAACAATTTTCGTCTTTCCAGGAAACTGATTGAAAAAGGCGGAAGACATTGCCGATTTAATTACCTTCTGTTTGCAAATCGCATTCAAACTTGAGATGCGGCTGAACATCTCTATAAGAGTAGTCACTGTCTGTCGGTTGGTCTGTCTGTCACACTTAAATTTGAAAGAGCGTTTATATTACTAAATGACGATTAAATAGATATATCTCAAGAATACCTCTTCTTATTCCGTAGTTTTGTTTTTTATGGCCTATCAACCCCTTTTAGGTTATTTCAGATGAAAATGTAATACTGATTCTAAATGATTGATTGTATATGATAAATTGAACACAAGTTGCTATTTTGCCAAAAGAGGACGAACTTGTGGGTTCATACCTTTTTACCTTTATACCATTTGGCATAATGGTTACAGTGTTTACTAATGGGCCAGGAGACTGTGGTTCAATCCCTGTTCGAATCATACCAAGGACTCAAAAAATAATACCTGATGCCTCCTGGCTAAACCCTCAAAATTATAAGGTGAGGAAACCAAGGAAAGGAGTGGCACTCTCCTTTACATCTTGGTGTAGTAACCAATGTCGCCTTCGACTACGGTCAACCACTTTATTTTATTTACTTCCCTTTTCCAAGAATATCTAAATGAATAAATGCGAAAGTTAGACTCATTTCTCGCGCTAACAGTGAAGTCAAAATGCCTTCTTTCAAGTTAATTCAACTGTACACAATAAAAGCACCATCTTTTTTATATATTACTTATGTATATGCGACATACGGTTAATTAATTTGCATATTGGTTTTAAAAATAGACATTTTATTGATTAATTGGTCCCCTGATTGATAAAATCAGGAGACTTATGTTTTGAGGCATGTCCATCCGTCCGGATTTTTCTCCACAACCAACCATTGAATTTCTCTCAAATTTTGCATGAAGTTGTAACTTTGGTCAGGTTAGAAAGTGACATTCTCCGATTTTTTAAACAAATCTGGTTAGCCCTCCAGGGGGTCAAAAGGCCCCGAAATGGCAAAAAATGACATTTTTTGCCCCATAACTTTTCATCCATCAATTCAATTTCTCTGAAACTTGGCCAAAACGTGGAGGCAATTGTTCCTAATAGAAAATAAGTATCGTTGACCTTGGAAAACATCTGGTTCGCACCCCGAGGGGGTCTAAAGCCCCCAAAATGGCAGAAAATGATCCTTTTCTCCCATAACGTTTGATCCATCCATTCAATTTTTCTGAAACTTGGCCAAAATGTAGAGACAATTGTTCTGGATAGAAAATGACCATCCTTGACCTCAGAAAAATTCTGGTTCGCGCCCCCAGGGGGTCAAAGGGGGGGGGGGTCAAAAATGCCCCAAATTTATTGCATTTTACACTCGCCACATCGAGTCACATACAGAAGGGGACCACACACGCACGGCTTGTTATATATTGCTTATGTATATGCGACATAAGTTTAATTAATTTGCATATTGGTTTTGAAAACGGACATTTTATTAATTAATTATTATTTGTTATTGTTTTTGTTATTCAATGATTTCAATATAGCAAATAGTTCTGTTTTGCAATATTGTTTGATTTCCTGGACAAAATATTTTGAAATTCATGTTCAAATGTTCCTTTCTTTAGGGATACGGACTGAATTTCAACAAGTTACAATCAATTCACAAATTGAAAGTGAAAAATAAATATATTTCTTCTTTCTTTTCCTTTCTGTACGATCACATTTAAAAGACAAATAAATTTGTATCGAAAATTACCAAAGTGTTAATGTTTATCTATCTCTATGAATACATGAGAAAAATATTGTTTCGTGTTTACAAAAGAGTTATGAATGAAATGTTTATTATTTTAAATTAATGTTCCAAGTATCAGATTTTGCGAAGCGATATCGAACCGGCAAAGCCAGTTAGTTAGTATATAAATGATGACAATTGATCCACGAGGATTTGAACTCGAACATTTCCAATTCCATAGTCTGTTGTGTTAGTATCCATTAGCTTATTACGTACAATCTAATGTTCTTTGATGGTCGAGTGATTTTTGCATGTTTTCTAGATGGAGGGCCGTGAGTCATTTCTCCTTTTTCTTCTTTTAGTTTTCACTTCAACAAATATTAAATTTATAATAAATTTAAAAAATACTAATTCAATGTGTATTTATCAAAGTTACGATTAGGCGAGAAAGACACACACACACGATCTATCTTGTAGTTTTATTAATATAGAGTTTAAACCACTCAAAGCAAAATTGAGAAAATTTTAAACTGAGTCTGAGATAGGTATATTTGCTGATGCTCTACTCTCATCATGTGGGCAAAACCGACGCGTACATATCCGAGGCAATGGCTGAACCCTTAAAAAAATGACCTCCAGGCTGTAAATGGTTGGTAACTTTTAATGCCGCAAAGACAAAGCTCCTTTCCTTCAATAACTACAAGAAACCTCTTCAACCACCGATTGTCATGGCAAATGACACCCTACCTGAGAGTTCGACATTCAAACTCCTCGGCCTAACATGTTAGGTGGACACTCAGACAACTTGAGGATTGGAGACGATGGTTGAAACTCGTCAGAATTTGATTATTTAAGAGGATGGTTTGACAAGAATTTTTTAACATTGGACTTGAAAAGGACCATGTTGTAGTCAGTTGGAAAGCATCCCTGTGGTATTGTGCTGGAAAGAAACTTTGCCCTGTCATAATGTTGACAGCCCTTTGTGTTAAAGTTGGTCGAATTTTTCCCAATACGTGTTTATTCCTACAATAGCTGTACGAGTAATACAGATTTTCAGGCTGCATGGGTTAAGTGTCTGGACAGATTAACCATTTCGTCGGACGATCAGATTTCAACTTAATAAATGTTGTGGTATCATCCCTATTTAGATACATAATGGACTCTTCCGATAATTATGTCATACTTTGACTGTAATCCACTCAGGCAGCTGAGTAGCAGAAGCTACACTGACGACGACATTCTATTACTGCAATATAACCTTATTCTTCTCTTCAACATATGTGTGTCTTATTTATTTAGTAGCAGGGCTACCCGGCGTTGCCCGGGCAAAAGTGTAACATATTTGTATTAAAACTCTCTCTTTCTCTCTCCTCCGTTTTCCCCCTCCCACTCTTTCTTCTCTGCCCAACCCAGTTCTCTCTCTGGACATACACACACACTTTTATAGATTGCTCAAGGAATGAGTCAGTGTAAGGGAAATAACTCATTAGAAAAAAATCAGAGTTACTTCCCTTTAGTTAATGGGAAAAAGATGAAAAATCTACCCCCCCCCCCAACAAAGAATAAATGGGGCATTTTACAGGCCCAAATATTTTGGAGGATTTAAAGTCAGCAACTTTTTTATCAATGCAATTTATTAGTGCGCCCTATATAGCCAGCATCACATTGGCATTTAAATTGGTATACAATATTACTATCATTTGTATAGGGCACACTATCCTTGCGATTTTCTCCTGACGGGATGATAGTCGAAAAGGCCTTAGAGAGATTTCCGCGTATCATTTTTAAATGTATTTATAAGTTTTGTACCTCAAAACATTTATTTATATATACATATATATATATGCTAGTTGAGATCAATATAATTTGAACATGCCGATCAAGAATATACCAACTTTGTGGTAGTTCTTTACTTTTGGCTGGACATACACAAACAACTTTCCTTTATATAATACACAGACGTTTGCCCTTTATATGATAGAGTATGCCACTCCGAAAACATCAGAATAAGTCATCAAAACATGCCTAATTATATACTTAATATGTTTCTAAACCAACA
This sequence comes from Sepiola atlantica, assembly GCA_963556195.1. Lineage (NCBI taxonomy): Eukaryota > Metazoa > Mollusca > Cephalopoda > Sepiida > Sepiolidae > Sepiola > Sepiola atlantica. The sequence continues at coordinate 72,631,956 of OY744540.1, read as the reverse complement.
GAAATCTCTAGAAACAAGCATTAAATATAAGTGAATAAATTAAATACAATTAATGAATGATTGAGTTTAACACCACGGCTGTCATGTGAATTTGCCTGTTGAGCCATAACTAAGATTAAATTCAAGCAAAATAGATATAATCTCAAAATAAACGAAGACTACCACCGGCAGGTTTAGTGTAAACAAATTTGTTCACCGGTCAGTAAACTAGTCTGGCAGTAGTAGGATTATCCAGTTCCTTCTTGTGGTTTTGTCTGGATTAAAAGAGGTACCGGACTATCAATTGTAGGATAATCATGTTGCTGCTGTAATAGTAGTAGAAGAATTGTGACCACCTAATGACACATTTGACATGCTAAGGATGATCAATACCAAATTTAGTGGAATTTTGTCCAATAGTTTTGATGCCTACTAGTATTTTTTGGTTTTCATATTAACATTTAAATGACACCTTGCGCCTCAAGAATGCTTCACTCTAAATTTGATGCAATTCTGTCAAGTAGCATTGGCGTATAAGGGGCCGACGGACAGACAAAAATGCTTTGTTATAATAGAAATTTATATAAAACCAAATATTTTTGAAATAATATAAATAAAACGCTTCAGCAGACTGTATCTGTAAAAGACTACCTATTTTTTGTTCTGCGGATATATCTAAAAGTGTATTATTAAAGGAAGGTGTCACTTGCTCACGGCATGGCTACACTTCGCTTCTGTAAAGATTAATGATGTCGAGGAGGATGAAGAGGCTGAGGAGTGTGTCACACCAAGTGAAATGATAAATACCCTTTGAGTGTGTCCAATCAGAGAATGATTCAATTACAAAATAAAGCTATCACTTGATGGAAATTGGGATGTTGCCAGCTGAAACTTTATGAACTTCAATTTTGCCAGAGGGTCACTGAGCAGTCAGACTTGCAACTTCCTATAATGTCTGGAAATTTGACAATTCCACTCTCTCGATATCTAATCTACAAAATTATGTTGGCCGGATTTTAAAAGTTGAGCCTAAATAGCATTTCAGCTGACAAATAAAACTCTTACTATGATGAGGCAATTTTGAATTGTTATCGTTGTACCATGTTATTTGCAATAGAATAACGTGCATCACTACAAATTATTGTTTTAAATACTTAATACGGTTCAGCAGTTGAGTAATATGTAGATATTCTTACTTAATCACCTCAAAAGAAAAATCAGCTAAAAGAAGAAGAGTTATTCTCATTAGCTGATTTTCGTTCTTAGTAAAGAAAACCCAGGTTCACTTTTAGCGTAGATACTGAACATAGAAAAAAAAAAAAAAAAAAAAAAGAGAGAAGTGTGATTATAAAACACTAGAAAGGAAAAGCCGACGTTGCTCGGGAGTTTAATGAGGTCACTACGATGTACTTTTTCACTGTGCTCATGACACCATATTACTTTCTTTATTTTTACTGTCCCCTAATCCTCCGGTTTCACCCCCTAATATAGTTGAAAGAAGCTGAAATGTTGGAAAACTCTGAATTAGTGTCTTATACATATGGTTTCAATTTCATTAAAATCGGATATACATATTTAGAGTTTTAAAGGGGTTCTGCCCACATGTATCATTTACAGGTGGGGGCACGTAGCTATTCAGCACATAGAGGGTAACATAGAGATTCGTGACCACTTCCATTGTCTTCCCCAGAAAATTTTATACATATGATATAAATTTCATTAAAATAGGATATATTTAAGTTTTAAGGAAGTGATGCCCTAATAGCCCACTTAGAGATTCGAGAACACTTCCATTGTCTTCCCCGGTAAATTTTACATAAGAATACACTTTCAGATTTTATGTAGATTCTCTAACGTTTCTTTCTAGGGAACACACAAACATCACACACACACATACACATTGAGTTTTATATAGATATAGAAATATTTATAAAACCAGTTTGAATGTGATGTATCCCAGGCAACATCGGGTCAGGACAGCTAGTGTGTATATCTATCTTTATGAAGTTAGGCATGTGTATATATTTGTATGTACAGGATTCATTTCTAAACAAATTAACCGATCATTGGGAATTTTGAAACACAGCTGCCAGGCATAAGGGGTCGAACAATAGTTACTAGACATTAATAAATAAATATCCCCCAACTTTTAGTTTCTTTGGAATATTTTAAAGGGATTTTAGATGGCATAATATGGGAACAACTTCCTATTTGAACATTCAAATATATCAGATTTGTGTTGAATTTGATCCATAGTCATTAGACACCATTTAAGCAAGATTCCTTGAATTTAAATTTTCGTCTTAAGACTCTTTAAGCTTAAGCTTTAAATTTAAGACATTTTCTAGAATCAAAATCATGTAATGGATTTTGATCAACATTAGAAAAAAGATTCTAGACATAAGGCATAGTATCATTATATGTTGATTTTAATCTTCATAAAAGGACATAAAAGTTGTACAAAACTGTTCTGTTTTTAGGGAATTAATTTTACTTGTCCTGGAAAGGGTATTCTTCTGGTAATATATATATATATATATAATATATATATGTGTGTGTGTGTGTGTGTGTGTGTGTAGGTACATCGCTTTTTTTTCTTACTATCAAACTTTAAAATTATGGATAAAAAGCGAACGTCTAAACACATTATGTGATGAGAACATCAGTTAAAATAGTTATTTCTAAACAATAAATTTGTTACTATTATGCTGTTTTTATTTTAAAAGCTTCTAAATGCTGAGTAATATTTAGAAAAGAGTCCACCAAAGGAAAATAATGTAAACTCCTCATCCCTACAAACTGAAATAAATGACCATTGCTGCATTGTCATTCTCTCTGCCTTGAAAGAGTGCTAGAGGCGAGATGTATTTGTGGCAAAGCTTAATCACAGGGAGAGCAGTATGTTGCATGTGAATATGTGTTGGTAAGAGACAGAAACACATGTTAAACAAATGGCGCCGATTTCCAGAGAGAAGTGACCTTTCACAAAGGTTTCTGGCAGTTTGCCTAATCTGGGGTTTTCTTGCCTATGACAGAAAATCTTAGAACACTTTCCGAATACATTTTATGTGCAGGCATTGTTGATTTTGTAAGATACAACATTGGAGATTGGTATAATATAGGCAACATTGACGGTGAGCATACAACATCTGAATCATGTATTTTGACAGAGGTTTTCTGTTTGTTTTGTCGCATATCAAACCTATTCAAAGGTTATATTTTCGGCCAAATTTTTCATTATGCTTGTGTACGCCTTAGCGTCTACATCACTTGATCAATCGTCACCAAACTTGGTCAAAATATTGTTCATGCTCTAACTTAGAACTGATTTAATTTTGGGATATCTAGGTCAACGGCCAAGGTCATGAAATAGTTAACACTTTGGTTCTGTTCATTGTAGAGGCTCACTACTTGGCCCATATTATAGTCAATGAAGACTTGCATCCTATTTGACCTTAACATTTGACCTTGAAAAGCTCAGTCATTATCGAAATTCTGATAGAATTTCAACTTTTGATTTTTCTAAATGTAATGTATGGACTTGATGCTCTTTGAGAGCAGTAACCACCATGCAGCCTGATCAGATAAATAGTTTTTGAGGTATCAATGTTTCCATAATATCACTTTGGGAAGACTTCATACAATATGGAGAAGCAAGACCCAGATAAGACTTCGGTCCATCCTTACATTGCCAGGCAGAGGTATGTAGTCTCACGACTGACCTATGGTCTTGTTTATTATGTAAGATGTGTGTATATCTTTTCCCACATTAAAATCCGACTTTGCATCTAATTCTGCTCTTGGGGAAAGACAAGTAAATAAGAACAGCATACAACTCCTGAATCATTCGTTTTCACGGAGGATTCGGTTTGTTTTGTTTTAAGGCATATCAAACCTTTTCAGATTATTAAAGGCCAAATCCAGTCATTTCAGTAAAGGTTTTTACTATCTTCAAATATTTATTCACGATGTTTGCTTCAACGATTTAATTATGTAACGTATGTGTGTATGTGTATGTGGGTGTGTATGTGTATGTGTGGGTATGTGTGTGTGGGGGGGATGTGTGTATGTGTATGCGTGTGTGTATGTGTGTGGGTGGGTGTGTGGGTATGTGGGTGTGTATGTGTGTGTATGGGTGTGTGTGTATGTGGGTGTATGTGGGTGTGTATGTGTGTGTGTATGTGTGTGTGGGGGGGGGTATGTGTGTGTATGGGGGGGTGTATGTGGGTGTGGGTATGTGTGTATGTGGGTGTGTATGTGTGGTTATGTGTATGTGTGGGTATGTGTGTGTGTATGTGTGGGTGTGTATGTGTGTGTGTGGGTGTATGTGTGTGTGGGTGTGTATATGTGTGTGTGGGTGTGTATGTGTGTGTGTATGTGTATGTGTGTGTATGTGTGTGTGTATCTCTAGATGCCATTTCATGTGATACACATAGCATATTCGATTGAACCGAGAGATAGGATGGATCCTGACACGTACTACAACTCTTGATCATATTGAATCTTGGGAGCAATAGCAATAAACGGGTGACGCCACACTCCTCAAAGCTCCCAAATTAAGGCCATACCACCGAATAGTTTCGTGTAATACCCAGGAGATTTGATCGCATGATAATCAACTTTTCAAAATCAGAACAGAGCCGAATCAAGACAGCAGATCTCTCACACACAATTAAAGGTCAAATAAAGCTTTTGTACAATAATAAATAATTAAAAGGGATCATCTATATATATGCTAGAAAAACACCTGTCCCAGGACGGGTAAAATTAATTACCTGAACAGAACAGTTTGGCACCACTTTTATGTCTCCCCTTACGAAGATCAAAATTAATAAAACCCTTTAAAATACTCCAAAGAAACTTAAATTTGGGGAATATTTATTAATCTGTGTTGTCAAATTTTCACAAAAATCAGATTATCTGAATTTTCCTTAAGGGTTTCCAACCTCTTTTTAGTCCCTTTGCATGAAACTAAATTAAACTCAAACTAATTAACAGATCATTATGCATTTTAAAAGACAGCTGCTAGGCATAAGAGGTCGAAATGCAGGCTATATTTAGTTAAATTTCATTCAAAAGCGACAAAGAGGGGGTGGAAGCCCTTTGTGAAAATTCAAATGCTTCCGATTTTTGTTGAAATTGTAACAATATGTATTAGACATCAATTAATAAATATTCCCCAAATGTCTGCTTCTTTGGGGTATTTAAAATGGTTTTAGGGGGACATAATATGGGTACAACCTCCCATTAAATTTAATCTATCGTCATTGATTCTTTGAATTTCAGTTTCTTCTTAAGATCCCGTAAGCTTAAGCCTTAATTTTTAGAGATTTTCTAGAATCAAAATCATATGATTTTGATCAATATTGGAATAAGGATTCTAGACATAAAGTTTAGTAGCATTAAGGAGGCATAAATTGGTGCAAAACTGTTCTATTTGGAGAATTGGCATTCTTCTAGTGTGTGTGTATATTATGTATATATATATATATACTGACGTTTTGAATAATACTTATGGTTCATCGATAGGTGAACATCTCATAAATAACCGCACCTGTGCCTCTAAATTCAGTGTCTACTTATTCTCCATTCTTAGTAAGTCGCACTCTCCTTATCATCTCAAGATCCTAGAAACAATTTATATTAAGTCCTTGAGACCTTCTCTTTGCAAGCTTAATGTTGTTTCTATTTGATTGAACTTTTTTTACCCCTTTCCCTGGCTATAATTCTCATAGCATCTTTTTTATAGTATACCTCCATATTTGGCTCTGTTGAGCGAGGTACGAAACCGGTCAGCTGCCCTTTCATCTTTTTAATTTCTTAATTCATTATGAGTAATAAATATTGTCTCTTCAATGCTATTTTAAAGTTTTGTACGACAAAGAAAATATATATATATATATATATATATATATATATATATATATATATAGAGAGAGAGAGAGAGAGAGAGAGAGAGAGAGAGAAAGAGAAAGAGAGAGAGAGAAAGAGAGAGAGAGAGAGCGAAAGAAAGAGAGAAAGAGAGAGAAAGAGAGAGAGAGAGAGAGAGAAAGAGAGAGAGATAGAGGGAAATACAAATAGCAATAAATGTTTGATATTTTTTGTTTTGATCATGTCTGTACAAACAAAGAAAAGTTCACCAAGTGCAATATTATTTCATCAGACAATGTTTTTTTACAAACATTCATTAAAGGCAATCAAAGATAATATTGGTAGACATTTTTGAGTTTCAATTATCATTGCTGAGATGAACAAAGTGGAATAATAGAGACAGCATCTCCTTTTCTGGTGGAGTAAAAATTAAGCTAACAACAAAAATGCACATTAAGGGATTTATATACTTGTAGACCTACCCAGCATTGACCAGGTAGGGAATCATAAAATAAAATATTTCTATGGAAGCACGAGCCGCACCAGCGGCAAATGTTGTTTACAAGTATCCATTCTCGGTTGGACAAAAGCTTCTTTCAACCAACCATAGGCACAAAAATATTCAATTTTGCACATAATATAAAAACCCAAACACATAGCTTTCTTTATCTTTCCTTGTTTTTCTTTCAGAGTATGTCACAAATCCAGCTTGGAAGATGCAACTAGTAATATTCATGAATTACGAAACACTGCTACTTGCAAAATTCACACGGCATCAACCGAAACAAACATGTTCGATCAACTTCTTCTAACACTAAACAACTCTCTCTTCACTTGGAAAAACGTTCCTATGAAGTTGTCAAGAAAAACTGATTTATTTAGGCTTGGGTATTCTTATTTCTGAACTTTTGAGATGAGGATTGATAATGTTGTGGTGGCAACCACTCATTTGCATATACGAATAACGTTACACTATAAATGGCAAGCCTAGGTTGGCCTTAGTGTGTGTTACCTAAATGCCACCGGAAGTGACGCCGAAGAGCGTACATGTCCTCCCACCAAGACTCTCTGACTCGACACCTTTATTTGTACATACTGTAACTATACCTTTTCTTTAATACACTTATTATTGACTTCTCCTTGTGGTTTGCGTCTTCATTGTATTCCTCACTAATTATTGTTCAACCTTGCAACCACAACACTTAATAAGCAGATTAAAAATGATAATGGACCAAACCAGAGTAAAAGAAAAGGTACAGTGGAAGTCAGAACTCATAACCACTGTCACCAGAAATACAAAAACCTTACTATGAATTTAAGCCAATAAACTTATATTTTGTTAAGGTTAAGGTTAAGGTATTTTAATCCTTCTCTCTTTCTAAAACCTCTCCTATTTTTCCTATCACCAATCTATTCATTCTTCTTGACTATCGACAATCACTCTCGCTAAAAGCAAAAACAACTCTCTTCCCTCACTTTCCCATAATTTGCCACTTCCCCAACCCTTTTCTATTTATCCGAATAGATTCTCAATTGAAGAACACTATTTTAATCATGCGAGTTCTGATAATTTGCATAATTTTGGTTATTCGGACTACATTTCTCATCTTCTCGCATAAACCCATGGCGCAGTGGATACAGTACTAAGTTAAATTCAGTTCCAAGTGATTGCCATCTGAAGGTTGAAAGTTGAATCCTCGGTGCGGGTAATACAAAGAATTGCGAATTACTGAAGACTTCTCCTAGTCATGGCTGACGGAACCAGAGCATGCTACCCCCATTGATTAAATAAAGTATTCCGTTCGAAATTCCGTCCAGATTGCTGAGTTTGACAGAAATATTCCCGAGTTCGAAGAGATACACTTCAAGAAGGCTGGAGGTTACAGCGGCCGAAACGTTGTGATGATAACACTCAAGATACGAAATGTAGTCCGAATAACCAAAATTATGCAAATTTGTCATTCTTATTGATCTATCTTCTACATTTCCTCCGTGCTAGCAGGTGCATCCCCATGATAAAACACTTCAATCACCCCAAGATCAGACTACCCATCACCTTCCAACTTGTATCTCTTTTAGTTTTTCTTGTTTTAGGTTTTTCATTTTGATATTTTGGTTTTCTCTTTTTTTTTTCATTTTTTTATTATTCTTATATTTATTTATATTGCATTTTTATTTTGTATTACTTTTTAAAACTCCCCGTGTGTCCCAGGGTTGACACCTTAATATTCAAATTGGTTGTGTCTGTGTGCAACTTATTCTTTAACTCATAATGATGTTGGTAGTCCTATAACGCACAATACCGCATAAAATCATAACCTTTTGTTTACATCTATTTTTAAATAGTTTTATGACATCATAATTGAAAGAAAATGACTTTTACCAGTCTTCTTGACATTTATAACACCCTACCTGAGAGTCCAACGTTCAAACTCCTCGGCCTAACATTCACAGGTAACATGAATTGGAACAAAGACATAGAAGACATTGCCAAGGTTGCTGCAAAGGAAGTGGGCTCCCTCTACCGTGCTAGAAAACCTATCACACCTGACATTATCTTATATCTCTACAAAGCCATGCATGGATTATTGTTATCAAATCTTGAGGGGGGGGGCACCTTCCACTAGTCTCTCCCTCTTAGACAAGGTCCAAAAAACAGTCTCTAGGTCCCTCACTATTTACCAAGCTTTGACCTCTGTCCCATCGCCGCAATGTAGCATCCTTGTGCTTGTTTTACAAGTACTTCAATGGAATGTGTTCCAATGAACTTGCTGCTCTGGTGCCCTCTCGACGTAAATACACTCGACCAACCCGACAATCAGATAGATCTAATTCATTCACTATGGAGGTCCCCAGATGTCGGAGAGCCTTCTACTCCAATAACTTCTTTCCTGCTCCATGTTTCTCCCGACTGTACTGACATGCAGAAATTTAAAACTAATGTAAACAGAGATCTCACTGCACAGCTCCCAACTTAGGATGTCACCCAAAACTTCCACCCTAATTCTCAGTGTCTACATCTACGTCTACAGGGGCAACTGTCCTTGTTTGGGGTGAACTAAATTCAAAAAATATTTTGGGTCAACCTCAACTGTTACATATCTACTAACCGAAGCACTCTTATCCATTCTTTTAATGTGACCAAAGCAATAAAGTCTCCTGTTCTGCACACACTTCCCTATACTGTCCAGATTTAATTTTCCTCTAAGATCATAATCTTTAAGACTCACATTACAGATCCTCTGTATCATTCTCACACAGGTTAACAAAACTGAATTAATATCGAAATATCATATTTATTTTATGCTTGATCCACAATAACTTAATAACGAAAATTTATTCAACAACAAAAAATAATAGTCAATTAATAAAATGTCTTATTTCAACACCAATATGCAAATATCAGCAAGTTTCATTGAATGTCCTGCTGGGTTGGCAGGCTGAGAGCAAATTCAAGACATTTGGTGATGAAGAGGTGCTCATAAAACCAAGACCATGCACAATGGTCCCCAGTGTGGTATGTCAAAAATAGACCAATGCTGTTGAAGAAGTCCTGTGTGACAGGGCCTATCGCTCCACTTTTTTGCATGGCGATTGGTTGGAACATAAATTTGTCGAGAAGACCGGTGTATTTTGATCGCTTGCAATCTTCTTCTGATGCTGCTAGATGTCCAGAGTTTGTCGTTGATTCTGTTATTGACAAGGGTGTAAAAGGGTTGACACAAGTCGCAGCCAATATTAGCGACTTACTGAAATTAAATCTAAATTAATTCTAAAATGTACAACCAATAAATCCCGGGCAACGTCGGACCGGAACAGCTAGTACACTATATTTTGCTTCTGTGCATTATGTTTATCTTTGAATCAATCTTTGTTTCAATTCAGAAAAGTTATACAAAATTTTTTGTTTTTTTTTATATAAAAAAAAAAGATAATGCTGTTAATCATTTGTAAAAGACCAAAATACAAACATCAAAGAGAATTGAGAATGAAAAATCAAAAAGTCTCTTAATGAGAACGAAATCAAGCCAGCATCTAAGGATGCCTCCCCCCTCCCTTGCCAACCCAAAAGGTTCAAAGACAACTTTAAAACGCGGTCACATTTGAGAATTTGTCATTCCTTTCTTTTGTTTTAGATGTTAGATGTGACCATGCACCTTTAAAAGAGGCTCTGTTCGTCTGCCTGTCCGTCAAGCTTAAGTTTCAAAAAACTTTCATTGCTAAAATCGCAGATTGAATGGCTGCTTCTTACGAATATTAGTCTTGTATTTTTTTTTTCTTTGTTGTTCCACCAAATTTCATTGTTCGTATCCAAAGATTCTGATGATGAGGCTAACTAACGGAGCAAATTAAAAAAAAAAAAAAATTATTTACTCGGATGTAAAACTTGTGATCAAATGGTGTTAAACTTTATCAGAAATTATAATAAAAAAAAGCGGTTTGCTTCGAAAATCAAATGAAATGAGCAGAACGATTTGTTGACTGAGGATCCCACAAAAGCCGTTTTTTTTTTTTTAGATTTTCAACTGACTATGATTGGCATTTGAGGTTTCAAAGAATTCTTGCGTTTAAATCTTTAGTAAAGCAATTCTAGTGCTATCCAAGAATAATATTGTAGCATATCTTAATACAAAGACATATCAGAAATCGAATATTCTACATATAGCTATGAACCATCTCTTTTGTTGCAAAACACTCATGAAGATGTGATGCTTTTTCAACCCGTTCTCCAGACAGACATTCAACATCTCACTTAGCAGACACTTAATTCTATAAGCTACAAATCTAATTTCGTTAAGTTGAGAAATTAAACAATAAATGGACAAACATATCAAATCTGGATTCCGACTAAAAGCTTATTTTTATTGAAAACAAACATTATGTTGATATGTCATTATGTAAAACATAGTTTGGTGATGTTGTAAAGCAGGGGCGGGCAACCTCCGGACCGCGGGCCACATTCGGCGAAGACTTAGCGTCTGGCCCACCACACTGCTATGCTTTATTATTGCAATCCAGCCCGCAGACCTCTCAGTAAAACTCATATAATTTTGTGACATAGACGTAAAAGTAGGTTTCAATTAAGATTTACAGTGGGATAAAAATGTATGAATACCAGCGAACGATGATGCATGTATATTTCATTTTTCTTTAAATATTAATTTCAAATCCTTGGCCTGAGATAAAAATAGAAAAAGAGAAAGAGAGAGGCAAAGAGGAGACGAGGAAAAGGCATAAAACAGAGAACTTATGTGAGGTGTGGCAAAACGAATGCTGGATCAACTTGCTACTTCCCCCGTCGTTATTTTTTATGATTCCAAACTGGCTCTTCGTCGGCGCCTTTTATAACATCACATACAGAAGTCTCTTGAGTGTTCAATGCAATTTTTGTACAATTTATTCATGTAAAAAAAATATAATAATTCTGAGATTTCGTTTTTCACTCCGGCCCACGATCTCCTTCCAAAAGTCTCATCTGGCCCTCACTCTGAAAAGGTTGCCCGCCCCTGTTGTAAAGTGTTGGGACGATGAATCGAAATCGGAAAAATCGGAACTTTTTAGGGTATTGGAATCGGTATCGGAATCAAAAAAATTTGAGCCCAATTTCTGATTCCGAAAACGATTCTTTAAAATTTTCTTTTGCTTGTTTAAATTTCCCTCGTAGTACTAATGATGAAAATTTATTGTTTTTGCACTACCAATAAAACTAAAATCTATAATGAATTTGGGTAAGAATGGCACCGGAAGAAATGTAACGGTAAAAATGGCACGAGTGGATAAATAAAAAAAAAATGGCACAAGTGAAAAATATAGATGAAAATCTCACAAGTTTATCAAAACACTATTTTCAATTAATTACGAAAAAAACATTAGAGAAAAATAGTTAAGAAGATCTGTTTGTGTCATGTACGCCCCCCCCCACACACACACACGCAAGTGTACTTTTACTTTTGCAAAAATAATGCACACATTAAATAGGTTTTTACGTAAATCCGAAAATTAAAAAAACAACTTCATAACTAAAATATTTACAAATTTGAAACGAATTCAATTTGGTAATTGTATCGGAATCAGAAATTTAGAACAGAATCGGTAATTGTATCGGAATCGGGAAAAATATTGGAATCGTCCCATTACTAATTGAAATGCAACACTTTATGTTGTGATTGATTCGCCATTCTGAAAATGGCGTTTATTGCATTTTGCATTCAGATATTAACAATTCTTTTTGTTCTTCACTCTGACCTAGAATGGATTTCTAATCCAACATTTTTATCTATTTCTTGTTTCTGAATTTCTAAGATAAAGACAGATAATTCACATCATTTGGAATATTTGGACAACTATTCTCATCTTTTCTACCCGGTCATGGCTGACAGAATGAGAACAATGTACCCCAGTAGATTAAATAAAGCGGTCAGTTCGAAATTCTGTCCAAGATTCCCAAGTTCGAAAAGATGTACTTTAAGGAAGAACGGAAGTTACATCGGCCGAAACAACAACAACAGATGAGAATGGGTGTAATCCGAATAATCAAAATTATTCAATTCTGGTTTCTAAATATTATTTGTGTGAGTGTTGTTGTTGCTGTTGCTGCTGTTGTTTTTGTTGTTGTTGTTGTTTCTTTTCTATGAAGTGCAAATAAAAAAACAGTTAACAAACAATATCATCTAATCACAATCCGTTTCTCTAATATCATCCCATTTGATATTCTTGCAAATTTCGATGTTTTGTTTCGATGAACATCAACGCTTTTGTGGGCCATTTAATACTAAATTCAGTTCTTTTTAGTAAGATTTTATGCTCAAGTTTTTAATACCTTCAAATATTTGTAGATTTTCTTATTTTGGTTAAATAACAGAATAAATACATAATTCAATATTTGAAAAAATATTATTAGATTTAAATTTAAAAGTTCGAATTTATACACCTCAAAAAAGTTAGCAGTTTCTGTTTCATGTGAAAACAAATGTGTTTGGGGTTCATTTGGGCATCTTTTCTGGCAGTGCTCGAAAGTTGGGGGTATGGCTCGTAGAGGCTAGACATGGGGGGGGGGGGCGTTGACGAGCCTTGCTTGTTAGCAATTTCTGTTTCATGGGCAAACAAATGTGTTTGGGGTTCATTTGGGCATCTTTTCTGGCAGTGCTCGAAAGTTGGGGTATGGCTCGTAGAGGCTAGACATTGGGGGGGGGAGGCGTTGATGAGCCTTGCTTGTTAGCAATTTTTGTTTCATGGGCAAACAAATGTGTTTGGGGTTCATTTGGGCTTCTTTTCTGGCAGTGCTCGAAAGTTGGGGGTATGGCTCGTAGAGGCTAGACATTGGGGGGGGGGGCGTTGACAAGCCTTGCTTGTTAGCAATTTTTGTTTCATGGGCAAACAAATGTGTTTGGGGTTCATTTGGGCATCTTTTTTGGCGGTGCTCGAAAGGTGGGGGGGGGGAGGGCAATTACATGCCCAAAGCAGAATCATTCAGAAATAAAAAATAAAAAAGTTTCTTTTTTTTTTTGGGGGGGGGGGATTGCAAAAGGAAAATGAAATTGGGAGATGGCATATTTATGAAATATTAAAAGGAAGCAAAAATAGAAGGAAGTGTCGTAGAAGGCTTTTTTCTTTGCTAAAAGTTATGCAACCTTCTACGGAAGGCAAAATTGTTGCATGTAAAAATTCAAGGTTCGTTTTGAAATGATTAAATTTAATTAAATTTAAGTCAAGGTAAATCTAACATGAACAGTTGCAAAAGTATCCAAAAAATAAGTAATACGAGCAAAAAGTGTCCAAATATTACTAAAGTAATAAAGTCAGAAATTGATTTAATTAATTAAAAGTCTGGGAAAAGTCGGAATGTCTGCACTTGATTCAGCTTTCACCATTCGTAGTCAGAACTGCTTACATCACGACTGCAAATCTATGAATACCCATTCTTAAAAAGCGCCAACACTATCGTGCCACATTGTGTAGTAGTCATCTCTCAACAGAACCTTACAACTGGATGTCAGGTGGTTCACATTTTCCACTTCCGTGTGACAAAAACTGCACTCGTTTTTGTTGTTGAGACCACTCATTTTCTTAAAAGCATTCATCATCAGACCTTGATCTTGGGCAGCCATTATCACCCTCTCCTGATCATAGTGGAGTGATCCTCTTTTGAGCCAGTCTACAGAGCCTTCTTTATCTATATATTCTTGGGATATTTCTTGCAAAAAATATTTTGCACGTTGTTCGTTGGTCAACTCTTCTGGTTTTCTATTATGGAAGCTCTTCGTGTATTGTGGCTGTAGGGATTGCATAGTCATTTCAGTTTTCGTATTCAAAATCCAAGTAAAAAATTTCCTCTTCTAAGTCATTTAGAATCACATGCTTCACTGCTTTCATGTTAACACGCTTCGGTACCATAACCTTCGAGAAAACATTGAGAAAAATCACAGCTAAAATGAATATTTAAGATCGTCAATCACTCGGTACGCAAATGTCAAATACAATCATGCTGATAGGTTTTTAATGTAGCGAGACTCTGGAACGGACACGAGTGGTGATTTAAATCACTAGCAATCTCAATCGATCCAAACAAAAGTTTATTATCAAATTATAGCATTCAACTGTAAGGCTTCATACTAAGTTTTTTATCATCCAGAATAACAATCTTAATCGGGTTTCGGAATTTTTGAAATGAGGATTGAGATAATATGTATTATTTGGATTATTCAGACTACTGTTCTCATCTTGAATGTTATTCTCACAGCGTTTTGACCGATGTAACCACCCACCTTCTTGAGGTGCATCTTATCCAGCTCAGGAATCTTCATGTTGAACTCCAGAATCTGTACAGAATTTCGAACTGAATCTATTATTTAATCCACGGGGGTAGATTACTCTCATTCCGTCAGCCATAATCTGGAAGAAGTCTTAAGTAATTCTTAATTACATTCTTAGTATCGCCTGCACTGAGGACTGTTAAGTAATAATCAGTTCTAAGCGACAGTCATCTGGGGGATAAAAGTTCAATCCCAGTACAGGCGATACTAATATAATTAAGAATTATTTAAGACTTCTACCCGGAAATGATTGACGGAACAAGGGCAAACTACCCCCATGGATAAAATGTAGGATTTAGTTCGAAATTCTATAAAGATACCCGAGTTCAACATTTGAAGAAGGTCAGAGGTTACATTCGTCAACATAAAAGCAGTAATTCGAATAATCAAAAAATAAATTTTAATCATTTTGAATTGCTGAAATGGACAAAAAGTTCTTAACTGTTTTTTTTTATTGACAAAAGTTTCTTTTTTTATTTAATTAAAGTTAAGAAATTGAAAAAAAAAAGCAAAATCAATTCCTTATAATCACAGTTCAATCAAAAAAGGAAATTTTTGGAGAATTATGACAAATATGTTTCGGGATTTTTTTAGACGAGAATTGATAATCCATCCTTATCACTTGCTCACATGTTTTCCCCGTGAAGTGACCCTGCTACCTCAAAGCCAAAAACCAAACCATCAAAGTTCCCTGTTCTGCACACATCTACCTATACTGTCCAGATTTAATCTTCCTCTGAGGTCATCAGATCTAAACCTTTCTTTCAAACTCACATTACACATCCATCATACCATTCTCATATCATTTCTCTCCATGCAACACATGTCCTAAACTCTCACTGGCCAGGTTTCACTTCCATATATCACCACACCACGTACACATGCCTGACAGACTCTTCACTTGGTCAACAGTGTTAACGCTGGTTAGTTATGGCAAAAGTCCATCCACTTCTCACTCTTGCAATCACACTAGCACCTTCTCTACCATATGCTCCAATGGTATCACCAAGGTAAAAAAAACTTATAGAAAACCTCAATAGTTTTGCTATCTAAACACACACTTTCTCCACATCTGAGTTCTCATCCATCACCATTGCCTTACACTTCTTGCACACAAACTTGCTGTAAGATATATACAACCATTTTGATGATGCAGATTTTGCTGAGTGTAATTTAAATAGTTAATTACTTGAATGTAAAGTGATATTCTGATATAAAATTGTTGCCTACTTTTTTTATTTATTTGTTCTAAAAAATCTAACATTTCTCCCCATTTTCCACAGAATGAGTACTCTAGTGTTATATTAGGTTGAGAAAAATGTTTCTGTACAGTGTTACAATAATTTGGAAAAAAAGATCATGATCTGCGTTTGGAGGAACTTTGAAGGAATCTTGCATTTCGAATCAATATAATACTTAGAGCAACTTGATTAAAGTCTACAATAAACTGTATTTGATAAGTACCCAAATCTGCGTTTGGAGGAACTTTGAAGGAATCTTGCATTTCGAATCAATATAATACTTGGAGCAACTTGATTAAAGTCTACAATAAACTGTATTTGATAAGTACCCAAATCTGCGTTTGGAGGAACTTTGAAGGAATCTTGCATTTCAAATCAATATAATACTTAGAGCAACTTGATTAAAGTCTACAATAAACTGTATTTGATAAGTACCCAAATCTGCGTTTGGAGGAACTTTGAAGGAATCTTGCATTTCGAATTAATATAATACTTGGAGCAACTTGATTAAAGTCTACAATAAACCGTATTTGATAAGTACCCAAATCTGCGTTTGGGGGAACTTTGAAGGAATCTTGCATTTCGAATCAATATAATACTTAGAGCAACTTGATTAAAGTCTACAATAAACTGTATTTGATAAGTACCCAAATCTGCGTTTGGAGGAACTTTGAAGGAATCTTGCATTTCGAATCAATATAATACTTAGAGCAACTTGATTAAAGTCTACAATAAACTGTATTTGATAAGTACCCAAATCTGCGTTTGGGGGAACTTTGAAGGAATCTTGCATTTCGAATCAATATAATACTTAGAGCAACTTGATTAAAGTCTACAATAAACTGTATTTGATAAGTACCCAAATCTGCGTTTGGAGGAACTTTGAAGGAATCTTGCATTTCGAATCAATATAATACTTGGAGCAACTTGATTAAAGTCTACAATAAACTGTATTTGATAAGTACCCAAATCTGCGTTTGGAGGAACTTTGAAGGAATCTTGCATTTCGAATCAATATAATACTTAGAGCAACTTGATTAAAGTCTACAATAAACTGTATTTGATAAGTACCCAAATCTGCGTTTGGGGGAACTTTGAAGGAATCTTGCATTTCGAATCAATATAATACTTAGAGCAACTTGATTAAAGTCTACAATAAACTGTATTTGATAAGTACCCAAATCTGCGTTTGGAGGAACTTTGAAGGAATCTTGCATTTCGAATCAATATAATACTTGGAGCAACTTGATTAAAGTCTACAATAAACTGTATTTGATAAGTACCCAAATCTTATTCATTAAAAATGCACCTAGTTCCAACAAGACAATTCAAAGCCGCATGTCGCCAGAAGGCCTGGATACTTTAGAAGTTCTGTTGCATCCATCTTGTAGTCTAGACGTTGCTTCATTTATCGACAGTTTATTACGATCAATGCAGCACTTTATAAAGAGTCGACAATTTCAGTTCCTATTTACGTCCCTTCTCACAGGGCGAAGTTAGACACACAGTCGGTTTTTAATGTGTCTCAGTCTAGAAGGATTTCTCCTTCACTGCCTGTGGACAAAAAAGATGAAGTGTATAGTATTAGAACAGATACTACACTTAGCTCCTTTGAGTCCTCCGATGAAGTTAAAGAAGCCTGTGCAGAATTTTTCAATACAAAGCCAAAGGATTGGTATTGTTACCAAATGCGAAAGCTTGCAGGTAGGTGGCAATGATGGTTCTTAATTTGAGGAGAAGTTGAGTGTTAATAAATTCTTGCATTAGCATAAACTTTTTCATCAACCACATAAAATCTTTAATTTAGTCCGAACTCTTTTATTTTCAACCGGAAATAAAGTACATAACTGATAATGAAAAGATTTGGTTTTTTTTTTTCCTAACTGAAATAAAATAAAAGTTTTAAGAAGTCAGAGATAACAAAATTGAATGAAACATCTTTTACAGAATTGCACTAAAGACGCGGGTCATAAAAAGCCATAACAAAATGTTAGAAATGAAAAGAAAACCCCTGAAAAGATAAAGAATTCAGAAATTGTTTTTCTGGCAAAAATACAAGAATGAAAATGATAGCAATTTGGAAATAAAGGAAATATTTGCGAGACGTGTGAGGTTAGGTTTGTCTGTTTTATTGTCTAGCAAACTTATTGGGATTATTTCATTCAGAAACACAATACGTATTTTTGTAGATGATGTATCGATTTAGTTGTCGGTTTTTCAGTATAGCAACCCCTTTTAGGTTATTTGCAGGGTATTCGAGCAAAATTTGATCATTTATATATACTTTCATTTCAGAACAATTTGGTTTGGTAGTTTGGTAGTTTTGTTTTACGGCATATCAACCCTTTTTGGGTTATTTAATGCCGAATCTGGTCTTGTTTTCTTCTCTTTTTTGTTTCTTTCCCCTTTTAATATCTGTTTCTATTTAACCCATAGTTGGGACCCTAACAGGTACTACCACTCCGGGTCAGGGTGGACCTGGGAGCAATGGTAATTAAGAGGAGGCTCCACAAAGTCCGTAAGCCGGATCTCACCATCGGATGTAGTTTAAGGTCATATCCAGGACCGGGAGTAGGGTAGGAAAAATAAAAATAAAAAAGGGGAGGGAGAAAGGGAGAGGGGCTGTTGTTTTTGTTTTTGGTTTTGTAGAACATAATTAAGTTTTACAAACAAACAAAAAAAAAAAAAAAAAAAAAAACGTCAATGTAGGTGAATTTCGTCTCAGGGAGCCACAGGGCAGCCTGATCTGGTATCACCAGTCAGAACAATTTGAAGTATTTAATAGTGGTAAAGTGCAAAAAAATAAAATAAAATATATCTAATGATCTAAAAGTTTTTCCAAGATGTTTAGAATATAAACCAAGTTCATGTTTTGAAATTTCTTAGATGAATTATTTGTACTACTATTTTCCTATTATATTTCTGAATTTTTGAGATGAGGATTTGCTAATTTGTATAATTTTGGTTATTCGGACTACATTTCTCATCTTGAGTGTTATCATCACAACATTTCGGTCGCTGTAACCTCCGGCCTTCTTCAGGTGTATCTCTTTGAACTTAGGAATATTTCTGTCAAACTAGTTACGAAGAATTGCGAAATTACTGAAGACTTTTCCCAGTCATGGCTGATGGAACAAGAGCATGCTACGCCCGTGGATTAAATAAAGGGTTCCCTTCGAAATTCCTTCCTGAGTTCGACAGAAATATTCCCGAGTAGAAGAGATGCACCTGAAGAAGGCCGGAGGTTATAGCGGCCGAAACGTTGTGATGGTAGTCCGAATAACCAAAATTGGAGCAAGAGTACAATAAGGATCCCAGTTCATTAACACAACACGCGGAACATGTTCCGGAAGTCACCGGCGTCTTCCGGTTCGTTATCCGGTTGACCTCGCAATACACTTTTTCTTAAAATACACAACACGAAATATAGAATGTTCTGCGTTTAAAATTTGTTTTTTTTTAGTAAATAAAAGTAAAACAAAAAAACGATAAATTGTTTTGTTTATTGCAAAACGAAAGATTACAAGTCAGCCGATTTAAAAAAAAAACGTATATATTTCGTTTATTTTATTTACAAGTTGTTTTGTAAATAGCGACCACGTGTATTGCGAGTTCAACCGGAAGACGCCTGTGACTTCCGGAACATGTTCCGCATGTTGTGTTAATGAACTGGGGTCCTTATTGTACTCTTGATCCCCAAAATTATACATACTATTTTCCTCTTAGTTATTTTCACAATGTTTTGGCTGATGTAACCTCCGGCCTTCTACAGGTGCATCTTTTTTGGGGAGTACTACTGTGGGTAAATAAACAGAGTAGATAATGAAATTAAGTTTTTTGTCCAAAAAAATCTAAACAATTTATTTAGTCTTATGTCTTTCACAAGAGCAGTCATCATTGCTAAGATATCGAATAATAGAATTGGATGAATTCAGAAATAATGGTAAAATAAGAATTAGGAGGACATTATTGGGAACTATCAGATGAAACATTTAACAGAAGCCTATGTGGATGTTGACACTGTATAAATAGTGTAAACGTTGTGTCGCCTTTACTGGGTTGAACTGAGAAGATATAGGGTGACCTCTACAAACTGCCACACATGGAATCGTTTATAAAATTGAAAGTCCTTTCTGAAATCCAATCATATTTAGTACAAATAAACTAAGCCTGACTTGTCCACCAAGTTTCAGTTTTGAATGTCCAACAGTCTTTGTTTCATCGCTGTTCAATGATATTGTATAGACACTTTGGTGGTCGTCTCATCAGTAAAGGGTGAGATGACTCTGAATGAGTCTCACACTCAGACATTATCTTTCAGATAATTCCAATCAAAACAATCCTTAGACTATTTCTGAACTTAGGACGGCCATCTCAGTCCAAATCAGTCATATCTAGGTGTACTTATCATTGAACAACAATAAAACAAAGACATGAACCCGTGGTCAACGGATAAAAGTGCTAAGTTATAATAAGTACTAAATAACAGTTTTCTGGCAGTTGATGGTTTAATCGTAAGTATGAGCGATACTAAGAATACAATTAAGAATTACTTAAGACTTCTACTCGGGTATGGCTGACGGAACAAGAACAAGCTACCCTTGTGGATTAACTAACGGGTGCCAATCGAAATTACATACAGATTTCCAAGTTCGACATAAAAATTCCTGAGAAGACGGTCAGAGGTTACATTGTTGTGAGAATAAATTCCAGACAGTAGTCTTAATAATCCAAAACACTGTTGGACATTCATAACTAAAATTTGGTGGACAAGTCAGACACAGTAAATAATTTTTGTGGGGTACAAATCACCCCTATTGAAGAACTAATGGAAGCAACCATCTATAATAAATACCATGGTTGCAAAGACTCAAACAGAGGACATTCCTATTCATGTTTTACCGCATGGTAGGAATCCGGTCATCTCCTACCACATTTAGTGGCGTTACTGTATTGCTATAAATAAATACATTGTATATTTTAACCTGTCACAATTTGTGGTTGTTATCTTTGTGACCCCTAGCACGGGTCTACAACAATAATAATTTTCACAAAATAACCATTTTTAATGAATAACATTAAACTTTCTCTAAAGATTTGTCTTCAAGAATCATTTCAGTTTATTTAAGAAAGTTTTACATCTATTAGTCAAGATGAGGGTAAAGAATTTTTTTTAAATCAATCAACACAGATCGATTTTAAATTCACATTAAATGGCAAAACACTCTTAAATAATTCTTTCAAAATCCAATTTATTTTATTTTGTTATTTTATTTTTGCTAAAAAGAAAATCAACCAAACTTAATTATAATTAAATAATCCCATAAAATAATATTGCAAAATGTTCTTGAAGAAAATCGGACCTTTCCGGTCCAATTTTCTTTAATCATGAG
Organism: Sepiola atlantica; assembly: GCA_963556195.1. Classification (NCBI taxonomy): domain Eukaryota; kingdom Metazoa; phylum Mollusca; class Cephalopoda; order Sepiida; family Sepiolidae; genus Sepiola; species Sepiola atlantica. The sequence goes on along the minus strand of OY744540.1, from coordinate 72,610,659 downwards.
CCCAGCCAACATCAACGAAAACAGTTTCTAATAACAAAAGGAAATTAAATATTCGTGTAATAAAAATGTTTTTGTTGCATGCAATTTAAGATCAATGTAAATGAAAATGTGTATTTTTTGGGCTGTGTGTTCGCAAATACCCTGACAGTGAATATGACATTGGTCAGGACTATGATCAACTAAGTCAGTGGCATCCATCAAATTAACTATGCTCATCTAACATAAGAGTGTGCTGGTGTGAGAGCTAAAATTAGGAGTGGATGGAGTAGTTCAGGGAACTTTTGCCATTACTAACCAGCAGAGCGTTACCACTGTCAACCAAGGGAAGAGTCTATCAGGCATGTGAGCGCAGTGTGATGATGTATGGAAGTGAAATCTGGCCAGTAAAGTCTGAAGACATGTGTTGCATAGAGAGAAATGATATGAGAATGATTCGATGGATTTGTAATGCACGTCTTAAAGACAGGCTTAGATCTGATGACCTCAGAGGAAGATAAAATCTGGACAGTATAGGGAGATGCGTGCAGAACAGGACGCTTCGATGGTATTGCCACGTTGAAAGAATGGATGAGAGTTCCTGAGTCAGTAGATATAGGACACTTGAGGTAGCAAGTTTAGTTTACAGGAGAAGGTCAAGGAAAATATGTGAGAAGTGATAAAGATGGACTTGAGAGAAAGAGGGATAAATAAAGACCATGTCAGAGATAGGTTAGCTTGCAAGTCAATTTCTAAAAGCCGTCCAACACATGCCAGCATGTAAAATAAACGTTAAACTGAATATGATGATGATGACATAACGGAGGTGACATCCACATTTATTTTATTTTGTCATTTTATTTTTGCTAAAAAAAAACAAAAAAAAACACTCAAACTTAATTATAACAAGCCGCGCGTGCTTGGTCCCCCTCTGTATGTGACTCGATGTGGTGAGTGTAAAATGCAATAAATTTGGGCAATTTGCCGCATTTTTGATCCCCTGAGGGCGCGAACCAGAATTTTTCTGAGATCAAGGATGCTCATTTTATATCCAGAACAATTGCCTCTACATTTTGGCCAAGTTTCAGAAAAATTGAATGGATAGATCAAACGTTATGGGAGAAAAGGGTCATTTTTTGCCATTTTGAGGGCTTTTGACTCTCTGGGGGCGCGAACCAGATTTTTTCCAAGGTCAGCGATACTTATTTTCTATTAGGAACAATTGACTCCACATTTTGGCCAAGTTTCAGAGAAATTGAATGGATGGATGAAAAGTTATGGGGCAAAAAATGTCATTTTTTGCCATTTCGGGGCCTTTTGACCCCCTGGGGGGGGGGCTAACCAGATTATTTTTTTAAAATCAGAGAATGTCACTTTCTAACCTGACCAAAGTTACAACTTCATGCAAAATTTCAGAGAAATTCAATGAATGGTTGCGGAGAAAAATCCGGACGGACGGACGGACATGCCTCAAAACATAAGGGGGACCAATTAAATAATTCCATAAAATAATATTGCAAAATATTTTTAGGAAAATCGGAACTTTTTGATCCAATCATGATCCCAGCCAACAGTTACGAAAAAAGTTTCCAAATAAAATATTTGTGCAATCAAAATATTTTTTTGCATGCAATTTAAAATCTATATAAATAAAAAATGTGTATTGTTTTTGTCTGTGTGTTCGCAAATATTCTGACAAAAGAGTCTGAAACGGCAGTAAATATGACATTGGTTAGGACCATGATCAACTAAGTCAGTGGCATCCATCAAACTAACAATGTTAATCTAATATAACAAAGGTGACATCTACGTCAAACAAAATAAAATAAATTCACAAAATTTTACTTATATTTCGTTTCTTTATTAACAGAAATTGATAAAGTTTCTGTTCAAATTATTATTCGAAAATAAATCTATGATGGTGATAGTTAGCAGATAAATGCCAAAATCCTTTTCAAACAAAATGTCAAATACTCATTGTGTGAAGAAAATAAATAGGTAGAGAGGGTTCATAAAACAAAGGACTCTATTTGGTTAGAAGATAGAGTAGGCATCGGTTAACTATAAAAACAATCCTAAAATGTAAATCCATGCAATTAGCCTGCTGATTTACCCTGGAATGGAACACCAACGTTCCTGTGTAGCTTACTTGCTATATGTATATTTTATACTACTACTAATCTCTACACATGTATTGAGCACTGTTGCAGTAAATACTGAATATATATATATATATATATATATATATATATATATATATATGTGTGTGTGTAATATATTTTATAAATGTATATACATGAAATAGCAAAAATTATATTTTATTAACTAATATATTTACATATTCGATTATCTCATACCAATGGTTTCATACTGATGGATCAGCACTTATCAATGACGTATCAATTTTGCCTTCGAAATGCTGCTTTTTCAATGTCCGGTGTAGAAAAAAACCTATGTCGCGTTAGTTCCTTAATTTGAAGAGTTCTTGGTCAGTTTCAAAGGCAAAATAAAACTGTAAATTATGCAGGAGATTTGTTTTCATTTGTGGAGGAAGGTGTCTTTGTAATGATCCAGTTTGAATTTGGGAGTACCCTCAAATTCAAACTGCATCATTACAGCAAGTCCGTGACAGTTGCTTTCTCTCATGCGTGATAAGCATGTTTATGATAAGCAAGTTAAGGTGTGAGCCAGTCATCATGCTAAAAAGCTAAATGAGATATTCCTACTAATTGTGTAGCTCAAAAACTTGCTTTATATAGTTTTGGATCGGCTGCACCTTTTCGCAACAGTAATTTTGATTGTGTTAGATGGAAGAAATCACACCTCTCCTACCGGAAGAACAGTATTTTGATATTTAAATCTTAAGTCAATTTTTCTACGAAAACTTGTCATTAAATTGAGTGGATGATGCGGAAAACTCTGGACTCCTAAATTCTTGGAAAATTCTCATTTATTTTTGGTTTAGTTTCTACTAGTGATGGGAAGATTCCAATATTTGACCCCCCGATTCCGATACAATTACTGATTCTGTTGTAAATTCCCGATTCCGATACAATTACTGATTCTGTTGTAAATTCCCGATTCCAATACAATTACTGATTCTGTTGTAAATTCCCGATTCCTATACAATTACTGATTCTGTTCTAAATTCCCGATTCCGATACAATTACTGATTCTGTTCAAAATTCCCCATTCCAATACAATTACTGATTCTGTTCAAAATTCCCAATTCTGATACAATTACTGATTCTGTTCAAAATTCCATATTCGGATACAATTACTGATTCTGTTCAAAATTCCATATTCCGATACAATTACTGATTCTGTTCAAAATTCCATATTCGGATACAATTACTGATTCTGTTCAAAATTCCCGATTCCAATACAATTACTGATTCTGTTCAAAATTCCCGATTCCGATACAATTACTGATTCTGTTCAAAATTCCATATTCGGATACAATTACTGATTCTGTTCAAAATTCCATATTCCGATACAATTACTGATTCTGTTCAAAATTCCCGATTCCAATACAATTACTGATTCTGTTCAAAATTCCCGATTCCAATACAATTACTGATTCTGTTCAAAATTCCCGATTCCGATACAATTACTGATTCTGTTCAAAATTCCATATTCCGATACAATTACTGATTCTGTTCAAAATTCCATATTCCGATACAATTACTGATTCTGTTCAAAATTCCCGATTCCAATACAATTACTGATTCTGTTCAAAATTCCCGATTCCGATACAATTACTGATTCTGTTCAAAATTCCATATTCGGATACAATTACTGATTCTGTTCAAAATTCCATATTCCGATACAATTACTGATTCTGTTCAAAATTCCATATTCGGATACAATTACTGATTCTGTTCAAAATTCCCGATTCCAATACAATTACTGATTCTGTTCAAAATTCCCAATTCTGATACAATTACTGATTCTGTTCAAAATTCCTAATTCCGATACAATTACTGATTCTGTTCAAAATTCCCCTATTCCGATACAATTACTGATTCTGTTGTAAATTCCCGATTCCGATACAATTACTGATTCTGTTCTAAATTCTCAATTCCGATACAATTACTGATTCTGTTCTAAATTCCCCATTCCGATACAATTACTGATTCTGTTCTAAATTCCCGATTCCATATTCCGATACAATTACTGATTCTGTTCTAAATTCCCCATTCCAATACAATAACTGATTCTGTTCTAAATTCTCAATTCCGATACAATTACTGATTCTGCTCTAAATTCCCGATTCCGATACAATTACTGATTCTGTTCTAAATTCCCGATTCCGATACAATTACTGATTCCGATTCTTTTAAAACCTCTTAATATTTAGCTATAGAGTTGTTTTTTTTATTTTCGGATTACCGTAAAACTCCATGTAATATGTGCATATATTTTCGCAAATATAAAAATACACTTGCGAGGGGGGGGGGGTGATCTATAAATTTTTATTTTACTCGTACTTTAAAATCAATAAATATTTATCATTTTATTCTGGAAAATTAAGTTCAAAAACGAGTAAAAGAATCTTTTTGGCATCGGAAAATAGGCACAGATGTTTGATTCCCGATTCTGAATTAATCGTCCCAACACTTGCTTTTACATACAAGTGCGTGTATGTATGTATGTATGTATGTATGTGTGTGTGTATGTATGTATGCATGTATGTATTATGTTTACTTTTTTGTTTCATTTTACTTCAGTCGAAGTTCTCAGAAATCAAGGGGCCCCTTCCTGGAGCTAACACTTGATCTCTATATGAGTTACATAGATTTTCGAATATTCCATTAAAGTTCTCCTTTATTTCTCAAACGTTGAGTTTGTAATGAAGTTAAGAATATTAATATTCCTCTCCATAATTGACACGCTATGTTTTAATATATCTTTCTTGTGGTCTCTTGGTCTTTCCGGATTCCAGGACAAGAATTCATCTGGTCTGGTGGAGTATCCAGCTTAGTGCTGTTACTAGAGGCAACATTACTTGGAAAAGACACACCATTCCTTGTATGAGCCAGTGTATAGCCGTATCTAGGTGATCTTATTTGGGCTTCGAATACTATGTTATTTTGAATATTTGGTCATGGTTGATGTAAGTGCATATGCATATTAAAGACAATAGATGGTTGATATGCTGTAATAAAAGACGAACACACGCAACCAACACGAACATGAAACTTACATATAAAATGATTAACAATTGTCTTTTAACAGTTGAGAAGCAAAATAAAAAAAATGCATGTATTAAAATATGAGAAGCAGGTGCTTGTTGTCATTCGAGGTTTTCGACAAAATATACAAGAATAAACTTGAACCAAAAAAGAATAAAACAACAACTTTTTTTTTTAAATAATCAAGAAAATAGACAGAAATTCGTAAAAATTATTTTTTTAGCAATAATTAAAATATTTGTTATCTGGAAACAAACTTTGAAATTAATTATGAAATTGAAGAACCAAATGATTTTTGTTGTTTGTTTAATTCTTGATAGATTGCAATGAAGAAGAACAAACTAAAAAAAATGCAAATTTTCAAAAAAATTTTCAGAGCAAGACTAAAATTAATTTTATCGGATGCCACCTCGAGAGAGTTTACGCGTGAAATAAAAACAATCGTAGAACGGAAAGAAAGTTGTTTTACTTTGTTTTTTTTTCTTTGCAGGTCAAATTACAAATTAATTTTGAAAATAAATTGACAGACGGAAAGTAAAAATATTGAACTCACATTTTTCTGATGTTCACAACTTCGAAAACTTTTATAGTTACACAAAATCTTGACAAATGTCAGTCCAATTGAAATGAAATAATAATAATAATATATATATATATATATATATATATATATTTGTATTATTTAAATGACAGTTTTTATCTTAGATGTTGTTCTCAGCTGATGTAACCTCCGACCTTCTTCAGGTGCGTCTTGTCGAACTCGGTAATGTTCATGGCAAACTGTGGGATCTGTACATAATTTTGAACCAAACTCTTTGTTTAATTCACGGGGATAGACTGCTTTCGTTCCGTCAGCCATGACCAGGTTAAAGTCTTAAGTCGTTTTGGCCAGTGTAAAAGATACCCCATTTGTATTATTTGGGTTACTACTCTCATCTTTAATGTTATTTTCACAACGTTTCAGCCGATGTAAGCTCCAACCTTCTTCAGGTGCATCTTGTGGAACTCTGGAATCTTTACAAGATGCACCTGAAGAAGGTTGGAGGTTACATCGGCTGAAACGTTGTGAAAATAACATTAAAGATGAGAGTAGTAACCCAAATAATACAAATGGGGTATCTTTTACAATACTCAGCAGAGTCGCGAACGGGGTCCAAAACACGAACGAGAACGGGGTAAAAAAAATAAATATGCAACAAGTTATGGTGAGCTACGTCAAGAATAGATATTTTACTACTTACCTATGACATTTGTTTGTATTTTTACGTAGTATAAATGGGTTTTTATTAGATGTGAAAAAAAAAAATTCTTGTTTTTTTTTACATCGATTTTCAGTAAAACAAAATGGCGGTATCGGCCTTATGTCCTTACGACCCCCCCCCCTCCCAATCGCCATTTTATTTTTCTCAAGTGTTCGTGTGACAAAACTATTGATTTCTAATAAATAGCGGTTGGAACGGTTTAAAAATACAAACAAATGTCACAGGTAAGTTAGAAAATAACTTTATCGCCTAAAGTTACTTTTATTTGTTGTATATTTGTTTTTTGAGCGTTTTTACTCTGCTGAGTATTGTAAAAGATACCCTACAAATGATCAATTCTCATCTAAAAAATTCCAAAACAGTACATAGATACACATGCGTTTAGTCAGGTTATCGAAGACTTGACTGGTGAGGAAGATGGCTAGTCACCCAGCAGGACTGAAAATAAGACCTAGCCGATGAATACACTTGTCAGGTCAACAACTATCTAGTACATAAAATATCAATGTGCATGATAGGTGGCCATTCAACGAACTGAAGTTCTTTGGTTTCCACATGCAACTAGATTTTGCTCTCTTACTATGAAGAAGTACTGCTGGGAGATGCGTACCCTCAGCTGTACTCTAAATGATCATGCACAGATATCGCCCCCCCCCTTTGTTTTGATGAGACCAGTTAAATTACTGCCATAGCAAGACTCATTATTAGCGAAGGTCGGACTGTCATTGTTGGACAACCAAAATGTATATAAGTATATATATATGTGATTTTTTGAAGGCTTACCGTCGAGAAGGTGTATTCTCGCTCATTATTACTGTTTCATTTGAGTGCATTTGGGACTAATTTTTTTTGCTGTTTTTGCTGGTTTGGGACTAATCTTTTGCTGTTTCGCCTAGTAGCAACAATGTTGTGAAAATCTTGCGAGATATTTTACTAAGACATTCTCTATATTTTTTTCAGTTTTCTTTTTTTCTTTTTTTTCTTCCCTTCTTAAGTTACCTCAATTAAAGCAACACCACATTGTGTATTGCCGGTTGTTGTAATTCTTATTCCAGGTACTTAATTTCCCTGATGATCTGCCAAGCAAGGACCTGCTTGATAGTGAAACACGTGTAGGTAAAAAAACTCTTTAATTTGAAAATGATAAATAAATAATCTTTGAATTAAAAAGTCTTTTGTAGTGATGATTGGGCTCCTGAACGGAATGCTTTGGTAAGCCTTCAAAAAATCACATATAAATGCTCTGTACCCTGTAATAGAGTATAATCGAGCTTGTTTTTATTGGCCTAATCCCGGTCTTCACTGAAGAATCTATTTTCTAAGTGAAATATATATATATATATATATATATATATATATATAAATATCTCGTATGTAAATTTAAGTTATTTAGTTATACCTAAATAGCAATATATCTGACACATCAATGGTTGATTCTGTCAGTGAAATATAGAAACTTTCATTCTGTGTTCTTCTCAAACTTCAGAATAATGAAAAAGAGGCGAAATGCTCCTGAATGTTTTGATATGATGTTTAAAAACATAATAAACAGTTATCACCAAAGTTTCATTTAATTCTTGCAAAAAATTAAGAAATCAGGCCAATCAAAAGTTTTGGGGATCACCCTCTATAATAATAAGAAGAAGACAACCTCTCAAAATCGGAATGGAACTAAATTAAAACGGTAAATCTTAGACAAGCAAAGGGCTCAATATCCTATCGGAGAGAGCTCGGTCAATAATAAGACGCATTTAGCTTAAGATGTTACTGCAGTTTCACGGCATCAGCAATCATCAAAAGTGTATCCAATTGATGCCAATCAGATAAACTTCTTATGATCGGTTTGAAGTGGCAATAAGCTAAGTTCATTTTATTATTATTTATCTAGATTTAGATTACAAAAGAAGGCGTACATGGATTTGTCATATCGTCATAATATATATATATATATATATATATATATATGGGAGGGCCTGTGGACGAGTGGTTATAGCACTTGTCCTTGGGCTGGACGACCCGGGTTCGATCCCACTCACGGCATGCAAATTTTCGGGTCTGAAAACTCCCTCTGTCCACCCAGCAGTAAATGGGTACCTGACTAAAACTCAGGGAAGGTTCAAGGCAGCGGAAGGAGAGGGATGGGCTCCGCCTTCCATATGCTGTGCCCTAGACACGGTGATTCTTAACAAATCACCGCCGCTACGGCCATGGGCAGTGTGCGATGTCGGCAACGACACTCGTGCGCGTCCAGGCTATGCGACCTTTACCTTTTACCTTTTATATGGGAAATGAAAAAGGAAAAACCAAAAAGATGTTTTTTATGTATTCATCAACGTTTCGTCTTTATTTGTAAGACTTCCTCAGGATGATAATTTTAAGAAAAATGTCATGCAAGTACATGAAAATATTGGGTTGACATGATGGGTTAATGAGAAGTAGTAGTAGCCACTACTGGGAGCACAGGACCAAGGTTCGGGCTGAGAGAAGTCGGTGGCATGGACTGAAATTAATGTGGATGGCTGTGAGTAAAAAAGTGGAGGGGTGGGGGTGAAGGAAATTAATATGGATGGCAGTGAGTGAAAAAGCCACAGCCATCCACATTATTTTCATTCCATGTCACCGACTTCCTTCAACCCGGACCTCAGTCCTGTGGTCCCAGTAGTGGCTACTCTTACAAATAAAGACGAAACGTTGATGAATACATAAAAAAACATCTTTTTGGTTTTTCCTTTTTCATTTCCCATTACGTCGGATTACCTTCATCCTTCCTTTCTCATATATATATATATATATATATATATATATATATTTATATTATTTGGTACAGAAAATCAGTACAACATCATTACCATTGGTTTCAAACTCAGAAGGTGTTTACCTTCTGGCTATCTTCAGCTTTGTTGTCATCTGGTAAGGAAAATAGATTGTCTCGTATCACTTTCAGATAACGTATCCAAACGAAAAGAACATTAATTTTCCTCTCCCCAATTGACCACTTAACTATGTTGTAGTCTATCTTTCTTGTGGTCTCTTCGTGTTACCGGATTCCAGGACAAGAATTCATCTAGTCTGGTGGAGTATCCAGCTGAGTGCTGTTACTTGAGGTAACATCAGTAGAAGGAGGTGCACTATTCCTCGTATGAGCAAGTGTATATCCGTGCTGAGGGGATCTTATTTGTGCTGCGAATACTATGTTATTTTGAATTTTTGGTCAGCGTTTACTTGTCAAGTGAAGTATCCTTATGTTTGGTTGTTCTGACAAACCCTTATATATGTATGTGTGTGTGTGCATGTGAAGTGAATAAAAAGGACAATAAGTTGAAGATTGGTATGTTTCTTCAGAAAGCAACAGATTTTATTGAGAAATTTAAATTGACAACATGTAAGAGTGGAAGAGATAATCAGTAGATGTTAACTTAGGAGGATGCTACAACTCTGAACTCATGTTGACTAGATGAATCGCACCAGCAGAGAAAAGAAAATAGCGAGAGTTGAACACATGCATTGCATTGAGAGAAATGATAGGATAAGGATACGATGGCTGTATAATGTGAGTTAAAAACAGGCTTAGATCTGTTGACCTCAGAGGAAGATAAAATCTGGATAGAATATAGAGATATGTTCAGAACGGGAGACTTCGATGGTGTGGCCACATTGAAAGAATGGATAAGAGTTCTTAGGTGAGTAGATGTATAACAATTTAGGTAGCAGGTTCAGTTCACATGGGAAGGCCAAGGAAAACATGGAAGGAAGTGATAAGAATTGACTTGTGAGAAAGAGGGATAAATAAAGACGTGGTCAGAGATAGGTTAGTTTGGAAGTCAATATCTAAAAGTCGTCCAACACATGCCGGCATTTCTTTCTCAATTCTTATAGCTGAAGCAGATACTGCTTCTGCAATAGCCTAGTCGATGTAGGCTTAGGAAGGTGTTGACTACTTTCGAATCTGACAAGAAAAAGTTTACATGCCATACAACAGCTGAAGTAAAGTAAATTCGTGTGAAACAACATGGTACAACTTTGTTGACCGGCTTGATTCTTGCAGGAGGGGGCCACCATCCTTAAGTGAAAGTAATATTACGGAATCCACTGGATCGTCAATCTGTGTCGTAATCCACTTGACCACCGTCACCTCCCCGATGAAGTGAACCAGCAGACAAAAGAAAATATTGATTTAGAAATGTGTCATTTCCACAGGTTTGTACAGACAAAAAGAGATGAAAAATAAAGGAAAAAAAGAATCAGCTCATCTTTTATACATTTCAATTGACACTATACATTACTTTGATCTTCCATCGATACCTTCGGTTTCATGGAAACACTGGAAAATCAGCCATCAGGGCTAAAGATACCAAATGTAACCGATTCTTCAGTCAATGTTTTGATAGTGTAAGCCATATCGACTGAATAATTGGTAACATTCGATATTTTTAGCTGATTTTCTAGTGTTCCCATGAAACCGAAGGTATCGATGGAAGATCAATCTAATGTATAATGTCAATTAGAATAAAAATATGCATTCTATTGCAGAAGTAATTGAGCACTCTGTTTTTCTCCTATAACACGAAATTAGTCACACTGATGATTCTTGATTAAGATGAAACATATATGTATGTAGATATTGAAAAATATTTATCATAAATAATTATTTAAAGATCCCTTCAAAGAAAGAGCACTTTGTAACTCCCCTTAGTTGAACACTCTATCGAAGTTGACTGTGTTCAATTAATGAATATAGGTGTATTTCCCTTTCTTTGTCGTATAGCTGTCTCAGTGGCCGCAAGGTCAGAGATGTATCCTGTAACTGGTGGTGCAGTTATACCTAGCCACACTGATGATTCTTGGTTAAGATGAAACATATATGTGAGTATTGAAAAATATTCCTTATAAATAATATACATACATATATATATATATATGTATATATATATATTTATTTATAAAATACAGAAATTCAATGTACATTTAATTTCTGTATTTTATAAATAAATATTTACGCTCTTAATCCTTCGAAATCTCGGATTTCTTAATTAATCGAGCACTCTGCTGGATTTTTCCTGCTCTACCACACAGTACTTATATATATATATATATATAATTATTAATGACAATATATGTATTAGCATATACTATCAGTGACCTTTTACTTTGGAAATGTGAAAAAATAAAAATAATAAAATAAAACCATGGTTATTGGAATATAATATGAACTGACTTTATATATATATATATATATATATATATATAATAGAAAAGGAAAAAAACAACGACAAGAAAAAAGAAATACAAACAAAGGAAAAGCAAACAGAAAGGAAAAAGAAAGGAAAAAAGTAAAAGAAATAGAAAAGGAAAGGGAAAAGGGGGAAATGAAAAAGAAAAGGAAAGGAAAGAAAAGGGGGAAAGCAAGGACAAAGAAAAAAGGACAATAAAGAGAAGGGAAAAGGAAAGAAAAAGAAAAAGAAAAGGTAAAAATGTAACGAAAAAAGAAACTGAAAAGTAAAACAGACTTTTTTTTAATTTATTTTACTTTCCAGTTTCCTTTTTCAAAGAAAAGAATGAAAAAAAAGAGGAATGACATTATATTTGAAACAACTTCCATGGTTATTTAACTTAACGATTTCCTTGTTGAACATTTCAAAGAATAAAAACCAATTCCGTTTTTGGCTTTTATAATTGGTTAACATGTTCTCAATTTTCAAAACGATTTATTTGAACTAACAAAATATGTTAGCTCAAATGTCAGTTGCACAAATATCGCAAAACTATATTCGCTTCAGTATTTTGAAAAATAAAAGCAAAAATGAAGCCTATCAAATAAGATGTCTGTAAATCTGTTCTTAACATTTAAAAGATTTAAAAGCAGAATATTTATTAATATCAATTTTTTTCATTTATGGTAACTAGGATTATATAATTTTCAGATTTTGAACGCAAAAACTACATATTTACTTGACAGTTTTCATAAATTCTTTTTGCACAAATATATGTCGTTCCTGTTGTATTGAAACTTGTGCAGTCATAAAATATAATTTAGACTTACTCAAATTGGGTTTCAGCATAATTATGGCTCTACTTTCAAGGCTTGATCAACATGTTGGGTTTTTGTTTTGAAGGTTTAGTCAACATGTTGGGTTTTTTGTTCTGAAGGTTTAGTCAACATGTTGGGTTTTTGTTTTGAAGGTTTAGTCAACATGTTGGGTTTTTGTTTAGATGGTTTAGTCAACATGTTGTTTTTTTGTTTTGAAGGTTTAGTCAACATGTTGGGTTTTTGTTTTGAAGGTTTAGTCAACATGTTGGGTTTTTGTTTTGAAGGTTTAGTCAACATGTTGGGGTTTTGTTTAGAAGGTTTAGTCAACATGTTGGTTTTTTGGTTTTGAAGGTTTAGTCAACATGTTGGGTTTTTGTTTTGAAGGTTTAGTCAACATATTGGGTGTTTTGTTTTGAAGGTTTAGTCAACATATTGGGTTTTTTGTTTTGAAGGTTTAGTCAACATGTTGGGTTTTTTGTTTTGAAGGTTTGATCAACAGGCAGCCGCTGTAAAGAGTGTTTGACTGTTGAAGGAACGTGCATTAGAGCTACTATGACGGCTGTGTTGATACTACTAACTACAATGCCCAGCCTAGATTTTGGGGGCAACAAATATGTATATATATATATATATATATATATATATATATATATACATATATATATATAATAATAATAATAATAATAATCCAGGTAAAACATCCACAGGGTAGTAATCCAAAGAATCTCAACCGGGTTTATAAGAAAGTGCTCAATATCAAATAGAGCTTTTATATATGATTATTATTTTTTATTTGCACAGACAGGTACAAAATCTGCGACACTGGCATGTTGATGTTATCGATCAACAGCTATTATAAACTGAGATCTCATCAGGCAGAGTTAGAATCCGATCTTAACCTTAGATCATATTTGGAAAGAATCAAATGGAGAAAAAAAAGAAGAAGAAAAAAAAGAAATTTCAAATTTCAAAATTTGGAAAGTCACGCGGTTGGGACCGTTAAGAATCAAAATGTTAAAATCAAAAGATAAGAAAAATATTAATATAAAAGATAATATAAAATATAAAATAAAAAATAAAATAAAAAAATAAATAAATATATAAAGTAAAAAGAGGGAGATATAATAAAAAGGGTAGAATAAAAAGATAGATAGATATATATACTAGTTAGCCCAACCATGTCACATGATATTTGCATGAGGCGGTCGATAAATTCCAACAACCAAAAACAGAAAACGGTTCAATCATCAATAATGAAAATTAAGATTCCTCATCTAAAGAATACTGAAAAAAAAAAATATATATATATATGTAGGTAAATACACTTTAATATTTAATGAATTCATAGATATGGCCCCCTTTAAGATAAATTAATTGTTGAGCACTGTCTGAAATTATAAAAATCTGAGGTCGTTAAGCTATGGAAGTAAAGCACTCTTTGATCTCGGAACGTTTGTACCCTGACACTGGCTTTAAATGTATCTTAATTTCACTAATGTCTGTGGCGATTTCCGTGGGTCTAATGGATTGGGGCATAGGATCGTGATTCTCTTTCGAATCTACAAACTGCGTTCGGACCTGTCTGACCGCCTGAAACCGTCACTTCCTGCACTGATGAAGACGTAAGTCCAAAACAACGTTGTCTGTAGGTAAATCAAGGGAGGCGCGAGAGAGCTCTATCCCTTAATAGACTTCACGAATGGCCTATCCTGGAAATCTCATTTCTTTGATCAATCATAACTCAAAAACCAATAAACCAAATTAGTTAAAACTTTGCACAAACTTTTTATTTGATAGGTTCTATAAGTGTGTAGAATTTCAGCATCATTAGTCAAGGCAACCCAGAGATCCAGAAAGTTCAATCATGAAATCATGTTATCTGTGTGTACGTATGTACGTACATATGTTCCACCCTGTATCTCATCAACTATTTGATGGATTCAGCTGATTTTTGGCAGAGATAGAGGTTCTAGGGTCTAGTTGGTGGCATTTTAATTTCAGTTTACCATATACCTTTGTTTTTCTAGAAAATTCAAAAAAAACTTAAAAATGACCAGTATTCATACACTTTATTCTATATCTTAACCATTTGATCGATTCAGCTGATTTTTGGCAAATATAGAGGTTCTAGTGTCTAGTTGATGGCATTTTAATTTCAGTTTACCATATACCTTGATTAGTCAAACTACCAACTATATGAGAAGGCATTGTATTGAGGCATAGCCTTTAGAAAAGTAGTGACATTCCATGAAAAATTGCCAGTATACTGAAATCATATGCCCTTAATAGGGTTAAGATGAAAATTCATATACACTAAATGTACAAAAGCAAGGAAATTCCCAAATTTTTACACTGTTATTGTCATTAAGGGTATGCAAGCACAACAGGGCTATGTATTTTACTGGTAGGAATTTTTCTTCAGCGCACCTCACACACTTCATCCACTCATGCATAGAGATTTATACTGTAGTGATGTGATAATGAAATAGTTTGGTTGATATGTAGTCATACCCTTAATGACAATATGTGTAAACATTTGGGAATTTCCTTACTTTTGTAAATTGTGTAAATGAATTTTCATCTTAACCCAATAAAAGGCATATGATTTCAGTATACTGGCATTTTTTATGGAATACACTTTAATATTTAATTTAAAAAAATATATATATATATATACAGGGTGGGCCAAAATAAGGGTCCTATTTTTAAATTTGAATAACTTGAATTTGAATAACTTCCACAAAATAAAAGTTAAACTCACCAAACTTTATGTGTGTGTAGACTGACCCTTCCGAGATTTTTTGAAATAAACAAAACAAATTTTAGCCGAAAAACACTTCTTAAAACTTACAAAAACTAAAGTATTGTTTTTTACACTGTTTTGAGTATTTTAAGCAAAAATAATGTTTTCTAAATGAGGGTACGTTCCTTAGGGCTAATACGGCTCATGCTTGCTTCGGAAGGGGTCCTTTACTTATTCTAAAAAAAAAATTTTTTTAAATCAATAAATAAAAAAGTTATGAATTTTTAAAAATAGAACCCTTATTTTTGCCCACCCTGTATATATATATATATATATATATATATATATATATATATATATATATATATTCTTCTGTTCCTGAAGATCTGAAATTGACTGCTTCGGAAAGAAAAGTACAAGAGGAAAGAAAGAAAATAGATTAATTAGCAAATGGCAGTTCAGCACGAAGCGGCCATGATTAATGATCTTCTTTACTTATCACATACAGTGAATCATTAATAATTTGATCAGCAGAGAAGACAAATTTGTTTCCAATCAAAACGGTAAAAGTTTAGTGAAGGAAGAAGTTACAATTCCCAAAAGTAAACAAGTCTGTTCGAAGAAAAGGTCAGTGGTCGGAAGGGCAAAGGTTGCGAGAGAGATAACGACAAGGTCAAAAGATGTTGGTAGATCTAGAAACATGGGCGATATGTGTTGTGACAGTATGACGATATTCTGTTGCAGATATGGAATGGTTTGGACAAGTTAAAACTAGAGACATTAAATAAGAAAGAAAATGAAAATGGAAAAAAAGAAAAGACGAAAAGAAAAACAGGAAAAGAAATCTAAGAAAAGGAAAAACGAAAGGAAAACAGGAGAAAAGATTGAAAGAAAAAAGGAAAAGAAATCAAGAGAAAGGATTGAAAGAAAAAAAGAAAAAGAAATCAGGAGAAAGGAGTGAAAGAAAAAAGGAAAAGGAATCAGGAGAAAGGAGTGAAAGAAAAAAGGAAAAGGAATCAGGAGAAAGGAGTGAAAGAAAAAAGGAAAAGGAATCAGAAGAAAGGAATGAAAGAAAAAAGGAAAAGGAATCAGGAGAAAGGAGTGAAAGAAAAAAGGAAAAGGAATCAGGAGAAAGGAGTGAAAGAAAAAAGGAAAAGGAATCAGGAGAAAGGAGTGAAAGAAAAAAGGAAAAGGAATCAGGAGAAAGGAGTGAAAGAAAAAAGGAAAAGGAATCAGGAGAAAGGAGTGAAAGAAAAAAGGAAAAGGAATCAGGAGAAAGAAGTGAAAGAAAAAAAAAAAGGATTGAAAGAAAAAAGGAAAATAAATCAAACGAAAGGAAAAACGAATGAAAAGAATAAAAGAGAAAAAGAAAACAGAAAAAAATAAAAAGCGAGAAATTAAAAAAGAAAAAGGTAAAAGAAGAAAACAGATAAAAAAGGAAAAAGATAAAAAATAAATGGTTAATTAAAGAAAGGGAAAATATTAAAAGGAAAAAATTTAAAAAAATTAAAAAATTAACAAGGAATGAAAAATAAAACAAATGAAAAGTAATATAGAAAAAGAAAAAGATGAAAATGAAAGAAAAAAAGTAAAAAGAAAAAGAAAAATATGAATGAAAAGAGTTCGGATTTCAAATGAAACCACTTAGAGTCTAACCCTTAAACGAACAGTAATTTTTTGCTGTTACCCCTAAAGTGATTTACTTAAACAAGTCTCATCATCTTATTTATAACAACGTTTCAGCCGTTGCATGTTTTAGTTGTCTTCTAGGATGTTAATCTACTGGGAATTTCAAGCTGAAATCTTTATTTGCGACCAATGTTCAGTTTTAGAAAACACAAGGTTTTGTAATGGCAGTGACAGTTTGACACTGTTGGCTCGGTTAATGCTGTACACACTTCCAAAATGTTACAGGAAGACGGAAATATAAAGCCAAGAAAATAGGAAAACAATTGTTAGATGGTCTAAAAATCATGAATTCAGATGGCGAGAGTTCCTTCATTGAATTTATACATAAAAAAAAAGTTAAATTAAAAGACACTGAGGATTCTCGTCAATGTTTATGCAAATAGCAGAAAGGCAAACAAAGGAAAGAAAAATGTCCGAGGAATCTCAAGAAATTGTCAGTGATCTTAGAATGGTTTAGATACAATCAGGAAAGAGGAACAAGAAAAACGGAAAGAGGAACAAGAAAAAGCTGTCAAAATGCTTTGTCAGCTCGGAAACAGAAGTGAGCACATCATGTGCGACTGTTTTAATTAACAGCGACACACTGTGAAGTTGGAGATTTTGAAAAGAAAGGAAGAAATAAAATACTTTGCACCTTCTGATAACACGACTGATATTGAAAAAGTCATCAGCTCCGGCTCAGTCAAAGATAAAGTGACATGAGAAATTTTTTATAAAGGAACGAACTCACGCTAACCTTTACTGTGAAGAGCTGTTGCGGCTTTACTTAAGGATTATGATTAGTATTCTTAATTTTGTTACATCCAGCATACCAAGGGCTCTTTATACCAAATTTGTTACAAACTTATCCAATAGTTTTGGAAGCAATAAGTGTTTATAATTATTATCAGTAGTAGTAGTAGTAGTATTTAGTAATCTCTTCTCCAGAACACAAGCTCAAGTGAGGTTTTGAAAAGCCAGTGCACTAGAAATGAACTCTAGCCTATAAAAAATACCTGAGCAGCCCCGCCGGCATTCACCAGTAAAGGCGCCTCAGGTGATTAGCAATAAACTAACTCCTTCTCAAAGAGAGAAGGTAAAGCCTGGGAGGGAGGGCCGAGGTCTACACAGAACAATACCTCAGTCTGGCAGAAGCAAGGCTACGGTCGGACTGATTGTCAAGGACGTATCTTCGACTGGTATGTACAACACTTACTCAAGCTGTGCCAATAGTAATATTTTAATTTGTACTTCTTATAACACACCTGACATTCCAAGGACTCTTCATGATACATTCAGTACAATTCTGCTTAATACCTTTGGAGATTCTAAGTGTGTATTGTCAGTAATAATATTACAGCTGACAGTAGCAATACAATACTAATAAAATTCTGGCCCCTTTTGACACCGTCAGCATACCAAGGGTGCGTCATGCTAAATTTGGTGCAAGTCTGTTGAGTAGTTTTGAAGCCTATAAGTGACAAACGGAAAAAAAGACAAAAATGTTCAATTATAGTACATCGAAATAAGTTAGTAATAGTGGGTCCAAAAGTCTTGTTAATGCGGCTAATAAATAACAACAATAAAGGAACAATCACAAAAATACAGGTCTATAATGCCCAATTATTTGGGGGAGTTTATGTTTAAGGTTTATGGCATTATTGGCTGTGATAAGCTTATTTACTTTCTCAAAGACTCACCTTATATCTCTCTGACACTAGCAATATTTACCAACACCTAAAAAACAGGACTGACCCCCTTCTCAATATAGATGCATCCTAGTTAATAATACTAAAATAATTAACCACGATACCAACATCAAAAGATTAAAAATTCTTGAAGCCCTTTAAGTAAAAAACAAACTTCCTACAATCAATAATGTGAATTACGAAACTAGTCACAACATTTTAAAGTGTCTAGCATAGTAATGAACGTTATAAAATTCTTAGCCATTAAGCAATCATACTTTTGAATTTTGCATGCGCTTAGTACATAATCACGTTCACATGCAACATCTCAATATTACAGATGTTCATTTTGAAGTTGTAAATTACTAGCCGTTTAAAAAACTAAACAGTAAATACATAATTTGCATAATTTTGGTTATTCAAACTACATTTCTCATCTTGAGTGTTATCATCACAACGTTTCGGACGCTGTAACCGCCGGCCTTCTTCAGGTGTATCTCTTCGAACTCTGGAATATTTCTGTCGAACTCGGGAATCTGGACAGAATTTCGAACGGAACCCTTTATTTAATCCACAGGCGTAGCATGCTCTTCAAAAAGATTAACCTGAAGAAGGCCGGAAGTTACAGTGGCCGAAACGTTGGTATGATAACACTCAAGATGAGAAATGTAGTCCGAATGACCAAAATTATTCAAATTATCAATCCTCATCTCAAAAATTCAGAAATATAAGTAAATAGATAGTTGTAAACACACTAAGACTAACGCCACCTGATGATGATTTGATGAATTAAATCAAAAGTAGTCGCAAAAAAAAGAAAGAAAAATGGAACAAGAATCTCATTGGATTTACATACACACATTTGACCGAAATATATATAGATATATATATATATATATATATTTATAGATGGTCACAGAGATGATAATTAAGTTAGAAATTGCTTTTTGTCTGTGGCAATAAAACTGACAGAAACCAAAAACGAAAATATATTAGAAATTTAGTTGAGTTAAAAAACAAAAAAAAACTTATTAAATAAGAGAATAAAACAAAAGCCAGCTTGACTAATCCTTTTGCACTGATTGTACGAACCAGTGTAATTATTTGATCAATAGTCTGCAGAAAAAACAAACAAACAAAAATAGTAACTACTTTTTACAAAGTAAAACAAAGTAGACAATATGATAGGTTAGAAGTGTTGGGGAAACAACAAGTAAAGGAGGCAGATGGTCTCAGATAACATTATATACTAAATGGCTTGTGACCAGTTGAGTCAACGTTGGTATATTGTGCATTGCTGTATACATTATATAACTAGAAATACAAAGATTTATTCGAGAATAGCAGATATCCATATATATATATACATATATATATAATTAACTTGTTACAAATATCCAGGGGGTATAAATCCGAAGGAAGTTGAAACCGGGTTTATGAGAGTGTTGAATGAAAATTCAGAGCAAAATATATTTTTTTTGTTGGTGATTTTATTATTCCATTAATTGCGACAAAATATATCCTGTTTCATTAGCGCCCACAAAGAGCGCCAACTTTTCAGGCGAGAATGGAATCCAAATGGTGAAGATTTTAAATTTTGAATTTTGAATTTAAAATCTTCGCCATTTGGATTCCATTCTCGCCTGAAAAGTTGGTGCTCTTTGTGGGCGCTAATGAAACAGGATATATTTTGTCGCAATTAATGGAATAATAAAATCACCAACAAAATATATATATATATATATATATATATATATATAATATAATATAAAGATAGATGAAAGAAGAGTGATAAACATGTACGAATGTCCAGATTTATTACAAACCTCAATTGTTCAATGCAAGGTATATTCTGTAATAAAATTATGTTTATTATTCTTTCCTTATGCCAAGGCTTTTCAAAGATCGAAATCTTATTATCAGAGGAATTATATAGATAGATTAGTTGGCAGTGGAAAAGCCAAAATTCAACATTTGAAAAAATATTAAGAAATAGAAAGTGAAAAAAAGTTTGTGTAAAAAGATATGGGATTTGTCCAGTTGGTAATTGTCCGTTGATAAGGTGTCCAATAGAAGGAGATTTAGATGGAGAAGAAAAGTTTTTCGTCAGGACAGCATGGAAAAGCGTTCAAAAAGGAAGTAACTCCAATAGGTTCTATCTACTAAAAGTTTACTTTTAGTTTCATATTTGATTCTTTATATATAATATAATATAATTATCCATAGAGACCTGTTTCTTTATCTACGACTCATCAGTGTGATAATACCAGGCGAGATTCGAAATTGATGTCTGATGCTCTAAAAAGAACCCTGGTAAAAGAAATGTATCGCACTTTATACATGTTGTCATTTTATTTATTTTTATTTGTGATACTGATAATCATTAGGATAGCTAAACCTATCGGTATGGATACATTGAAAGAATGGATGAGAGTTCTTGGGCCAGTAGATGTAGAACAGTTAAGGTAACAGGTTCAGTTCACAGGGAAAGGTCAAGGAATACATTGGAAAAAGTGATATAAATGGACTTAAAACCGTCCAATACATGCCAGCATATAAAATGAACGTTTAACAGAATATGATGATATGATGATGAAGTGGGAATAAACTCTTTAATTGTGAAGTACAAAGAAGTCTGCTACATGCATTGTACAAGATTCAAAATCAGGGTCTGGTATCTTTCTTTATGGGGCTTGAAAATCGGTGTACATGTTCCACCCTAACTCTCGGTTTTATATAGCTGACAACACTAGTGCAGTGTCATCAGATCTTGCCCCTTGGCAGTTAAGATGGGACTTCCAGACAGTTGTTGATTTCAGTATGGCACTTATTGGTCCCCCGATTTATAAAATCAGGGGACTTATGTTTTGATACACGTCCATCCGGATTTTTCTCCGCAACCATCCATTGAATTTCTCTGAAATTTTGCATGAAGTTGTAACTTTGGTCACGTTAGAAAGTGACATTCTCCGATTTTTTAAAAAAATCTGGTTAGCCCCCAACCCCCCCCCCCAGGGGGTCAAAAGGCCCCGAAATGGCAAAAAATGACATTTTTTGCCCCCTAACTTTTCATCCATCCATTCAATTTCTCTGAAACTTGGCCAAAAT
>OY744540.1:72416491-72581491 GCA_963556195.1 Sepiola atlantica | reverse complement strand
TCTCTCACCAAACTGGCCAGTGATTTGGAATGAAGATCAAGTTGAATAAACCTCCTCTGTCTTCCAACAGTTTTGTCTTGACTTCGTCCTTGTTGCAGGTATAAATAAGGAGCTTTGATTTCAAACAGCAGGCAGGATCCCTGCAGAAGCACGTACACAAGAAATTACTGGCAATCAAGGTATGAATACAATTTGCGAAATTTAATGTTTATGTAACAATTGTGATACCGTTTCTGCATGTATGACACAAGGTTGAAATGCAAGCTATTTAAAGAATTTATAGCAAATAACCTTTTGAAAAAGCCGTGTAGCGTCTGTTAATGTGATAGAGATGAGGCGTCAAACATTGAGAGTTAACGTAGATGTCAGTCTGATTAAAACCAATCTCTATCTTCTTATGAGGCCATTTTGATTGAAGACAACACCAAACTGAAGTCCGATGTAAATTTCTGCCAAGATAGCAGACACAATGGCTTTGATCAATAAATAGCCACACACGCAGCATACTCACCAGATCTGCATTTCGGGGTTTCGTTATTTTTGTTTTTTTGGACTATTTCTCTCTCGACAGAAAGAAAGTCCCTCGGTCAAATCAATATTACATTTTCATTTGTATTTTTCTTTTGCTAATGAGGAGGAGACAAGGAATGGTCGAAGATTCTTTCTGGCATAACGAAAGAAATAAAAGAATTGAACCAAAAATCACTGAACTCGACTTTTAATTCTTCATTCTGATTTTTTTTTGGTTTTATATTTTTTTCTCTGTTCTTGCGATTTCTTTTACATATTTCTCTTTTGCTTATTTCCTCTTTCTTCCCTTTCTCTCACTTTCTCTCTCTACCTTTTAATTCTGTTCTGCTCTTCTTCCTTTTTATCCTTACCCCCTGCCTCCTACCCATTGCCTTTTTCTACCTTTCTCCTCCTACTTCTCCCTCACCCTACCATTCTCCTCCTCATCCCTTTCCTCTTCTTCACCTTCTTTCTCACCTTTTCACCGCCTCGCTTCCTTCCTTCCTTTCCGTATCTTCCTCCCCATCCTCTCCGCATCCTTTCCTCCCCCTTTCAAAATGTAAAACTTGCAAAAGCTGTTATTTTATTTGTTTTATAATCAAATAGAAAATCAGATTCGCTCCAGAGAAGAAGAAGAAGAAGAAAAAAATCAGAAAAATCAGAAATAAATAACAGATAAGCAAATGAATTGATTTCTTATCTTGGAAATGGCTTGAAAACCTTTCACAGAAAAAACGCACAACTTGTCACAGAATGGACACGTTTGCAGATTTTTCTTTCTGTTCGACTTTAAATACACTTCACTCGGCCATCTGCAGATCTCCCGTCGCTGTTTTAGGTAATGCGCTGGTCAGATTTCGATGGCAAAAAGAACTTTCAGTGAGAGTTGCATATTAGTCAGAAGATCGACTAATAAAAATGTTGATGCATATCTATAAGAGTCTGTCTGTCTATCTGTCGTTTTATTCCACTCAAGTTTCATCATTAAACGTGTAGATTGAATGAATACATTTTATGAGATGAAACCAAACATTCACAGCAAGAACTCGTCCCCCTACAACACCTACAAAGAACGTTCTTTTCTTCTTATGTGTACCTAAAACCAAACTGAATTTCCATGAACAGAGTTTTTTCCCCAAGAACTTCCCATCTGTGGAACACATTGTCATGAGACTGCTTCCTTGCAGACTACAACATGGTCGTCTTTATTAGGAGCTGGAGCTTAGACAGTATAAGGTGAGATGAGCAGAACAGAAGACTTTGATGGTACGGCCACGTTGCAAGAATTGATGAGAGTTCTTGAGTTAGTAGATGTAGAACAGTTGAGGTAGAAGGTTCAGTTCACAAGGGAAGGCCAAGGAAAACATGGGAGGAAGTGATGAGGATGAATTTAAGAGAAAGAGGAATAAAGATCTAGTTAGAGATAGGTTAGTTTAGAAATCAATT
Source organism: Sepiola atlantica (assembly GCA_963556195.1). NCBI lineage: Eukaryota > Metazoa > Mollusca > Cephalopoda > Sepiida > Sepiolidae > Sepiola > Sepiola atlantica. The sequence continues at coordinate 72,579,535 of OY744540.1, read as the reverse complement.
TCTAAAAGCCGTCAAACACATGCTCACATGTAAAACAGACATTAAACCGAATATGACGGTGAAAGGATGAATGAGAGTGCTTCGGTTAGTAGATGTAGAACAGTTGAGATAACAGGGTAAGTTGACAAGGGAAAGCAAAAGATAACATGAAAAGAAGTGATAAGGATGGATTTGAGGGAAATAGGGATGAATAAAGACCTGGGCAGAGATAGGTTAGTTTGTAAGTCAATTTAAAAAAGTTAAAACAAGTATTAACCCTAATATGATGATGATGATGTCATATTTATGTTTAAAATAGCATTTTCAGATACATTCGCACATCTCGACTATAGGTTCTGGCAGTCTGGCAGTCGGCCCTTCAATCTGTCACACTAAATAAATAGCATTTTCAGATACATTCGCACATCTCGACTATAGGTTTTGTCAGTCTGGCAGTCGGCCCTTCAATCTGTCACACTAAATAAATAGCATTTTCAGATACATTCGCACATCTCGATTATAGGTTCTTCCAGTCTGGCAGTCGGCCCTTCAATCTGTCACACTAAATAAATAGCATTTTCAGATACATTCGCACATCTCGACTATAGGTTCTGGCAGTCTGGCAGTCGGCCCTTCAATCTGTCACACTAAATAAATAGCATTTTCAGATACATTCGCATATCTCGACTATAGGTTCTGTCAGTCTGTCAGTCGGCCCTTCAATCTGTCACACTAAATAAATAGTATTTTCAGATACATTCGCATATCTCGACTATAGGTTCTGTCAGTCTGGCAGTCGGCCCTTCAATCTGTCACACTAAATAAATAGCATTTTCAGATACATTCGCACATCTCGACTATAGGCTCTGTCAGTCTTGCAGTCGGCCCTTCAATCTGTCACACTAAATAAATAGCATTTTCATCATGAAATCTGCAGATTGAAGGGACAATATTTTCAGAATGGATCCATTCTTGTTGTTTGTTATTGATTATATAAATAAAACGAATCCCGAAAGAACACGGAAATTTTCATTCAATACATTCCGATCATCCTTTGCTCATGGGAAGATGCCATGAAAATGACTGATGAGAAGTCAGCTTTGAACCCATGACCTCATGTAGGATGGAGTTCAGTCGGAGTAAATCAGAAATTTTGAGCGCGGACTTTATTAGAAATCTTGCTTGAAAGAATGCATTATTTCCAGTTCATGTGAGTCAACGGTAGGTGTTCAAGATAAAGACATTAATATTGAATTGTGGCCCTGCCACAAGCAATGTCGTTGAGGTTTCAAGTCCAGATAAATGACAGATGGAATTAAATGTAAAACACACAGCTTTACAGCAAAGCTGACAATTATCTTGAAAACATACAAGAAATGTTCTATTTATTACTTGTCCAACAAAATTCTGTACCTTTTGTCATATGTTTGGAGTGTGCTGTGGTATCATCCTTATTTAGATACACAATGGACTCTTCCAATAAGTATGTAATATCTTGATTACAGTCCACTCAGAAGAAGCTACACTGGTGACATTGTTATCATCAGATTCAGTTTAATGTCCCTTTTACATGCTTGCATGTGTTGCATGGCTTTTTGAAATTGGCTTCCAAACTAACAGAGCTTTATTTATTCCTCTTTCTCTCAAGTACCTTTTTATCACTTCCTCCCATGTTTTCCTTGACTTTTCCCTGTGAACTGAACCTGCTACCTCAATTGCTTTACATCTACTAACCACAGAAATCCTGTATATTTTTTCAATGTGACTATACCATCGGAGTCTCCTGTAATGCACACATCTCTCTTATACTGTCCAAATTAAATCTCCTCTGATGTGATCAGATCTAAGCCCGTCTTTACACATCCATCGTATCATTCTCATATTTTTCTCCATGCAACGCATGTCTTCAAGTCACACTGGTCAAGTTATATTACTGTAATATATAACCTCATTCTTCTTTTCAACATATCTTTTTGTCTTATTATGTCCCTTTGAGGGCATAACTTGGCTCCCCGGAATCGATACATAAATCCAAGGAAATTTTTGTTCACATGGAGAATTTCAAAAACATTCCAGTGCCATCTAAACAATTCCCCCCTCATGACAAGAAAATGTATGCTAACTTGAAAACTAGATGAAAACAAAAAGTATCTCATTTTTGTTTAAATGTGAACTTTGTTCTCAAAAACATTCGATGCAAAAGAAGAAAGAAAAAAAAGAAAAAAAAAGAGAAAAAAAAGGAAAAAAAAGGAAAAAAAGGAAAAAAAAGAGAAAAAAAGAAAAAAAGAAAAAAAAAGAAAAAAAAGAAAAAAAAGAAAGAAAAAGAAGAAAGAAAAAAAGAAGAAAGAAAAAAAAAAGAAGACCTGCAGGAAATAAAATTGTTCATCAGAATGAATAACGAATGCGAACGGATTACAGCTAAACCTTGATAAAGACAAAAGTTAAAAGGATTACATGGATTTAAAACGACATCCTAATTTAGTCGTTTCATAAAAACAAAAACGAGCTGAAAATTTTTTTTTTTTTTTATTAAATGGAGGATTTCAAAGCAGCGACGCTTGAAATACTTAAATTTCAACAAGAGAACAACTTATTTTACAAAAAAAAAGGAGTGAAAAATGAAAGTTAGAAATGCAAAAGGCAGGCTGATTTGAGACAGAGAAAGTTCAAAGAGATGTTTCTACAAACTCAGGAGGAACAGAAAATGCTGTTGGAATTAGCTAAGAGGGGACAAAATAAGTTATATGAACATTCTTTTTCACAAAATGTCATATGAAATATCATTGATAATTTCATTTATACCATTGATAATTTCATTTATACCATTGATAATTTCATTTATGCCCTCAAAAGAGACATAACTTTTCATTGTATTACAGAAAGTACGAAGATGTTTACAATATCGATTGTGCAAACTGGGATGACTTTAAGAAGGTTTAATTTTTAGTAAATTAGGAACAACGGAATATACAAGACTTGGTAACTTCATCTTTCAAAAAAAAAAATAGTGATTTGACATTCAGCGAAGCTATTAAAACTACTCTCTGAAATGTTCAGTCCCAAAACTTGTATATTCCATAAAAGATCGAAGTGTATGAATCCCCCCAATGGATTTTTCAAGAAATGTTCAAATTAAAATTGTGATTTATACGTCAAATTATTACCTAATTTGAGCCCAGCAGTATTTTTTTCTTTTGCCTCATTTATAACAAAAAAAAAATCAGATTTAAAAACAAATGCTTCAGCTTAATTAATAAGGTAAAAAGTGATGGCGGAGAGGGGGAGGGGGCTAATGTTCAACTTTTAATTCTAATTTCTTTTGTCTGTTTTTTGTGAAATAAAATGACCATCTTTTCTGATTTAAATATTGACATTGCTAGGTCAAAACAAATGCTAACCAGCGAATATACGGGTTAAAAGGAGGGGAAACTCAATCTTGACAAAATACGCTTTTATTTCCCGTTATCAAAAAATTTCCAGCGATTTGTCCAGGAAAAAATTATGACAGCCAAACAAGAATTTTTTAACTGCTTGCATATTACATTTTGGCTCTGTAGGTTATTCGGAACATCTAAGCTTGACGTTTTAATTATGTTATAATCAATATTAAGTGTAGATCATCATCATCATCATCATCATCATCATCATCAACCGGTTTATTTGTTGAATCAGGCCACAATTAATCCTCTGATGAGGGTGGGGCCTGATTGTCTAGTCTCGAAATCTAAGTCTTCCTCTCCACTCCTGTCTTTGGCAAGGTTTGATGGAATCAATACCCATGGCCTTCCTATCACGTTTGACTACGTCCTCCCAAGTCAACTTGGGTCTGCCAGTGGTGATGTTCTCTGCTGGCACATTCAACTTTCGGACTTTAGCAATCCAGCCACCGCTACGCTCAATGTGACCCAACCAACGCAGTCTGTTCTTCCACATGATGTCCGTACGGTTTTTCAAGTCGACCTGTGAGAGCAGGGATTCAAAAGAAACGTACTGTTCAGGCCTCACCAAACAGATCCATCTGACCATTGCCCTGTCATTACGGTGCAGCTTCTTTAGTATGCCAGCAGAGACAGCCCAAGTTTCTGAGCCATACAACAGCACACTTCTGACACATGAGGAGTATACACGCCCTCTCGTAGTTGTTGGCAGATAAGTATTTATTTTCAGTATTTATAATTACTACCTCACATTCATTTTTCCTATTTTTGTTGTAGTCTTATTTTCAATTTTATGGTAGATGATCTAAGAAAAAAAGTACATATGCTCAATAAAGTGAGGTCAATTATAGTTGCACTTATTACTATTGCGGAAATGATTTGCACTATATTCAGTGAGAATATCTAGGTGGTTCATAAGTTGGAAAAAATAGTTTGGAATAAAGATCCAACCCCCAACCCTACGTACACTACTGGACCTCAATCACTCTAAATCAGTCTACCATTATGTCTTCGTAGATACTATTAAAATCGGTTCGTGTTTTATCCGACTTTATGTTTCATGCCGAGATTTACAATACCTCTTCCCGGTGCAATTCCAATTTAGTAGATACTTTCGAAAAAAAAAAAAAAAAACAAATTGAGTAATATCTGTTTGATGTACGTACCTTTCACGGGCTGAATATATCCTATATCAAAAATCACGTAAATTAATCAAGTAGTTTTTTTTTTATAAAAGAAAATTAAATTTTAGCGATTTACGAAGAGGAAGTGCAAATATTATAGCCATTTTGGGAACATTGAAAGGAGGATAAGCATAATTCATTTACGGTTATGCCCCTTTCAATATTCCAAGAATGGCTATCAAAATTTGCACTACGTCTTCGTAAATCGCTAAAATTTCATTTTCTTTTATAAAACAAAATATAAAAATAAAAAAACTGATAAATATCTTTTTGATGTATGTACCTGTCACAGGCTGAATATATCCTATACCCAAAATCATGTAAATTAATCATTTACGTGACTTTTAGTATAGGATATATTCAGCCTGTGACAGGTACATACATCAAACAGATATTCCTCAGTTTGTTTTATTTTATTTTTAAAAGTATCCGCTAAACTGGAGTTGCACCCTCCTCCCTACTATTAGAGCAGTTACCCCAAAAAATATATTGGTATGAGGATTTATATATGATTCTTAGTTTAAAATTTACTAGTTAGTTTTATCCCATTGATCTTTACAGTCGGAATTAGGAGTTACCCCGAGTAAACAGTAAAGTCATCCCATCCTACCCTAGTTATCTATCTGCCTCCCACAAGGTATGATGTGACACAAGGTCAGGAATGTGGGATTTGAAAAGCCAGCGCCCGAGACGTGAGCACTCTGGCCATTAAAAATTGCCTCGGCAGCCCCGTCGGCATTCCCCGGTAGGGGCGCCTCAGGCAGTAAGCAATAAACTTACTCCTCCCCAAAGAGGGGAGGCAAAGCCTGGGAGGGTGGACCTCCTAGAATTGCACAGGACCGTCCCGTAGACCGGCATAAATCAAGCCCCGAAGGCCAAGACAATACCAGTCTATGGAGTGCAGTACCCATCGGAACAGATACTACACTTTGATCTTGGCCAAAAGGCCAAGGAAGATCCCATCCTACCCTAATAATCTCAATACGACAAGTGCACGTATATAGCTATATTAGAGTGCATGCTGTTTTCTTGGTTCTTAAAACCATCCCTTATATTTCCTCAGTTATCTCAATTACCGGCTATCTCTATTCCGCATCTGCTATATACCAACCTCAGACGTCCCCCTTCCTATCTTACTTATGATCTACCCATCCGTCCATTGCATGTACATAAGATTAATTTAACCTATGTTGTTGTCCCTATTTATGCTATAGATGATATCATCCATATTTAGTATCTCATGATCCCAGATATTATTGTTCTTTATCTAATCTTAGCGTTTCAGATTATTTCTCCTACCTTATCTTAAATGTCTCCTATACTGTTAATAACTCTCTATGTTTATGGGGAATTTATACTTCAGGTATCTATAATTTATACTTCAGGTCTGCGACGAGAGAATATATGCTGTTCTCTGGAAACAGTTCTTAACCACCTCCTGTCTCCTATTCAATAAGTTGTCCTTGCACATACTATATGGTAAGATTCCAAAGTGCAGAGGTTGCATCTCTTAAATTTGTTTGGTTTGTACTTCGCTGTTTCACCTAATATAGACCATTTCAGGTTGAACTGAGTGTTGTTACTATGTAGTTCCCTAACATAGTTAGCTGAAGTTGTAGGTGTCTTCTCTGAATTAGAGCTAGGTTCCTTAAATGAGTACATGATTTCTAAATCTGTCCTTGAAACTATAACCTGTCGACCCAATATATGTTCTAATTTTCTTTCTTTCTATGATGTTGCATTTATATACTACATTCGAGATTAAGCATCTCCTTTCTAATGGGCATTCGGTTTCATCTCTACAGTTACACATCAGGGATTATTATTGTGGACCTGGACTGCAATTCTATCTTCATTCTTATTTATTTTATTAAATATATATATATATATATATACACACCACACACACAGATAGATACATTATATATATATATATATATATAATATATATATATATATATATATACACACACACACACATACACCTATGTGTGCCCACCTCCATTTTGTTTCAAACCTATACAAGAATGCAAAACATTGCTGCTTATTTCATTTGAAGTCTGAATATCTGAACTCTAATAATAAAGTTAATTTGTTTGATGTAAATTTGATTCTTTTGAAGAACTTTTTGATCAACCAATTTGGATTGATCACAATTTTAATTAATCATTTCAAACTTTTAGATTTACCGATTCTCTTGTTTTTATTTCCGGATTCTATTCACGTTTTTGTTCAATTGTACGTTTTCTTTTTCGTCTCATCACCAAACCCTACCCAGATTTCAATGGAGCAGAATTATCTTTTATTGCCACTTCTGTCTGGCTTTTCTGTTCGTCTCTCTTTATCCTGTACAATTCAAGTGGGGGACATCGGAAATTCAATGGGAGTTACATTTAGAGAGAATTACCGTTATTACGAGATGGTGCATTGGAATTTTGAGAATAGCTGGTATTTGTGTGTGTGTGTGTGTGTGTGTGTGTAAAAAGCTTTGGTGCTGAGATTCATTATGAATTATATGATATATTAGGCTTAACCTACTCGCTATCGCTTCACATTTCAAGGGAAGAGTCTACCACACATGTGTACGCAGTCAAACCTGGACAGTGAGGATTGAGGACATGCGTGGCATCGAGAGAAGAGATATGAGAATTATATGATGGATGTGTAATGTGAGCCTTGAAGACAGGCTTAGTTCTGAAGACCTCAAAGGAAGATTAACTCTGGACAGTATACAGAAATATGTGCAGAACAGCAGACTTCAATGGTATGGCGGCCATGTTGAAAGAATGGATAAGAGTACTTAGGTTAGTAGATGTAGAACAGTTGAGGTAGCAGATTCTGTTCACAGAGGAATGTCAAAGAAACATAGGAGGAAGTGATAAGAATGGACTTGAGAGAAAGAGGGATAAATAAACTCCCGGCTATAGATATCTATAAGTTTGGAAGTCAATTTCTAAAGACCGTTCAATGCATGCAAGCATGTAAAAATGGACCGAATATGATGACGATGATGGCAGCGATGACTATCCCTTCCTGATTCACTCCTTTCCAATTCCAACTTAAAAAATGACGATGTTAACACTGAAAATATTAAAAGACTCTACATTAACAGAAAGTGAGGATTTTTTTGGTTAAATTAAAAAAAAAAATTTAAAAAAACAAAACTAAGAAAACAAAATCTATAAAAGAAATGAATAGGTAATCATGAATTACATATTGAAATTGGTGTGACCTGGGGAAATTCCACAATGCTCTCTACATCAATCTGTATAATTTACTGTTAATAATAATATTTCTTTTAAAATAATGAATGTCTGTCAGGGTCAATACTATTAAGAAAAAAATGGCACTTTCTTCTTCTTGTAAACATAATTGTTATTGTCAGCGAAATATTCTTGAAATAAATAAAACGAACATGTCTGTTCTTTATTCAAATGTGTTGTCGACAAGACGATGTAATTCGATTTCGGAACAATTTATTTTCAAAAATGGGTAAAGTCAGAATTTTTTTATCAGCCGAGTTCATTTTTTTAATGTGTGTGAAAGGTAATAATGCAAATATGACCATGAAATGCCTTAGCGTACTGGAGAGATCCCATGGAAATGGCACGCTTGCTTTCTCCATAAATATAACAGTTAAAAAAAAGTGTGTGGCAATGAAATGTCTCTTCAATAGCGTAGGCTGTTTATACATGAACATATATCGCTTCAATTGAATGATATGAGCTAATATGCGATGCACATTTGACCGCAAATAAAGGAGATGCACTCGAGGCTTATATACGTAACTTCGAATCATTCGCACACTCTGCTATACGATCAATTATAATCTATCATGAACAATTGTATAAAACTCCCAAAAATTAGTGAAATCCAATATACATATCAATACACATACTCAATCACATATCCCCACGCGCATTAACACATACATATATATGCATACATATGACCTCCAATTGGCTGGTCTCGGCCTTTTGGCTAAGATCAAAGTGTAGTATCTGTTCCGATGGATACTGCACGCCTGTTCTGTGCAGTTCTAGGAGGTCCACCCTCCCAGGCTTCGCCTCCCCTCTTTGGGGAGGAGTAAGTTTATTGCTTACTGTCTGAGGCGCCCCTACCGGGGAATGCCGACGGGGCTGCCCAGGCAATTTTTAAATGGCCAGAGTGCTCACCTCTCGAGCGCTGGCTTTTAACCCCACTTGCTCGACCCGATCTTGGGTCACATCTTACTTGTGGGAGTAAGATAAAACTGGCCTTGTGCCTAACTCCGCGAAGAGTAAATAAACATCACATCTAATTATAAGTTTGTAGAAGAATGCACATATACAAGTTTTATTAAGATGGTGTGGAGATAGTAGAAGTAAATTGTTAACATATAACTACGTACATACACAGATGAAACTCCATACAAATACAGCAGCTTATATATACGCGGGCATACACGAATCCTTACACATACATAACCATATACATACATTCTTCTAGATGAGTATGATGATAGATAATGCTTGGGAGAATATCATGACAACAGAATAGATAGTACCCTACCCCCACATACAAATAAGGAGAAAGTCTCTCCCTCAGACATGGTACTTCCTTTAACAAACCCCTTCCACGGACCGTTTCATTCTTTTTCCTTTCTATAGACGTCCGACACAGAAGGAGACCCCACGATATCATTGTACCACTTTTGTTTAAACTGAACCATACTTATCTAAGTCATCTGGTTAATCTAATTTCAGAATATATCCGATTTTGGAGGTCTATTTCAAAAACTCTTGTAGAAGTATGTGACATAGTTCCATTCTATGGACGTCTAGCGCGAATGTGGGCCACATGATATTATTGTACGATTTTGGGACAGAACAGATACTATATTTTGATCCTAGTTGAAAAGCCAAGAGAGTGTATTTTAGTTAGAGTTTCACTTTCGACAGAACAGCAACATCAGATGAAATTTTTTAAATACTTTTTTGCATTGCATCTCTGGCGATCGGGCAATCCCATCTTCTAAAAAAGGAGAGAGGGTGATAATGTAGTACGGACATAAAATTTCCTTAGCATATTATCATGTAGATTATCATGTAGATTGTCATTAATATTATCATGTAGATTGTCATTAATATTATCATGTAGATTGTCATTAATATTATCATGTAGATTGTCATTAATATTATCATGTAGATTATCATTAATATTATCATGTAGATTATCATTAATATTATCATGTAGATTGTCATTAATATTATCATGTAGATTATCATTAATATTATCATGTAGATTATCATTAATATTATCATGTAGATTGTCATTAATATTATCATGTAGATTGTCATTAATATTATCATGTAGATTATCATTAATATTATTATGTAGATTATCATTATTATTATGTAGATTGTCATTAATATTATCATGTAGATTGTCATTAATATTATCATGTAGATTATCATTAATATTATCATGTAGATTATCATTAATATTATTATGTAGATTGTCATTAATATTATTATGTAGATTGTCATTAATATTATTATGTAGATTATCATTAATATTATTATGTAGATTATCATTAATATTATTATGTAGATTATCATTAATATTATTATGTAGATTATCATTAATATTATTATGTAGATTATCATTAATATTATTATGTAGATTATCATTAATATTATTATGTAGATTATCATTAATATTATTATGTAGATTATCATTAATATTATTATGTAGATTATCATTAATATTATTATGTAGATTATCATTAATATTATTATGTAGATTATCATTAATATTATTATGTAGATTATCATTAATATTATTATGTAGATTATCATTAATATTATTATGTAGATTATCATTAATATTATTATGTAGATTATCATTAATATTATTATGTAGATTATCATTAATATTATTATGTAGATTATCATTAATATTATTATGTAGATTATCATTAATATTATTATGTAGATTATCATTAATATTATTATGTAGATTATCATTAATATTATTATGTAGATTATCATTAATATTATTATGTAGATTATCATTAATATTATTATGTAGATTATCATTAAGAAATTGGCCTGAATTAATCCTCATATTCTCAAATAATCCAAACACTGAATGAAGAGACAATGGCAGAGAGGAGATGATAACATTTATTGCAGGACTTAATTTAAAAGACTGCAATGCGGAGCAACGACCTCGAAGGTTGCGGACGATTGGTCGAAGGAGTGGGGGGAGCAGTAAAAAGGTACAAATAAATAAAATCCCTTCAAAAAAGATCAAGTAAAAAGAGAGAAGAAAATATATATAACAGACAGTTTTACTTACTAACCATATCCCCAACTTCCTGCCCCCCCCCCCCGCCATCATTCAGCAATTTTGGTACTTAAAGACTGTGCAAACTTCTTTAATTTCCTCCAAAATTCTTCCTTACAGCAAATCTACAGAAACTGTTTTTTTTCCATTCTTCTGTTTTTTGGTGGCAAGTGTGTGTGCGAGGGGGGGGGGGGGGGATCGGAATAACGCAGGGGAGACATGTCTGCAAAATAAAGACCCCTTCCATACATTGGTTAGCAATAAAAAGATGAAAGCAACTAGCAACAATGGAAAAAAAACGGGTAAATATCCGAAACAGAAGTCTGCTTTTTATTTTCTATTGTCGAACGAGCATGATTGGTGCCTTAGGAAAAATGTCCGCTGCTAACAAGTAACTCTTGCAGCGGAAACTGCTCGGCTGGCGGGACTCGGGACTCGTTTAACAAACAAAAGACAAAGGAATAAAACAAAGCCAATAACATCGAATGGTGAAGATATAGTGTGTGTGTGTATGTGTATCTCAACACCAGAACACACACATGCGCGTGTGTGTGTGAGAAGGACAGAGAAATATATATATATATAGTGAATGTTTTTTTATTCAAACATGTACAAAGTCTGCTACACTGGCATGTCAATGTTATCGATTTACAGCTATCAAGAGCTACAGCTATCGACATGCCAGTGTAGTAGACTTTGTACATGTTTGAATAAAAAAACATTCACAATACAGCTCTATATTTTTATTGAGCACTCTTTTATAAGCCCGATTTGATTCCCTTTGGATTTCTACCCTGTGGATTTTTACCCTACCTGGATTATATATACATACAGGGTGGGCCAAAATAAGGGTCCTATCTTTAAATTTGAATAACTTGAATTTGAATAACTTCCACAAAATAAAAGTTAAACTCACCAAACTTTATGTGTGTGTAAGCTGACCCTTCCGAGATTTTTTGAAATAAACAAAACAAATTTTAGCCGAAAAACACTTCTTAAAACTTACAAAAACTAAAGTATTGTTTTTTACACTGTTTTGAGTTTTTTAAGCAAAAATAATGTTTTCTAAATGAGGGTACGTTCCTTAGGGCTAATACGGCTCATGCTTGCTTCGGAAGGGGTCCTTTACTTATTCTAAAAAAAAAAAATTTTTTAAATCAATAAATAAAAAAGTTATGAATTTTTAAAAATAGGACCCTTATTTTTGCCCACCCTGTATAAAGACACAGATTTAATAAGAGACATACACCAACAGCATGTGTGTACACATGAATATATAAATACAGAAAAAGAAAAAAAGACAAATGCAACATACATACATACATACATACATATGTTTGAATTACTTACAAGACACCATCCTCAAGTGTCTTCAGTCTCTCTGTCCAAGGGTTTGTCAGGATAACCTGAAATCAAGATACTTCCCCCTACAAGTAAACCCTGACCAAATATTCAAAATAACATAGTATTCGAAGTCCAAATAAGATCCTTTCGACACAGCTATACACTGGCTCATACGTGGAATGGTGCACTTTTTCCAAGTAATGTTACCTCAAGTAACAGCACTTAGCTGGATACTCAAACAGACTAGATGAATTCTTGTGCTGGTATCCGGTAAGACCAAGAGACCAAAAGAAAGATATACAGGGTGATTCATAAGTCACTTAGCTATTTATTTTTGAAATTCTAAAGTTAAAAAATACGGTAATACAAAACAGAAAGTTTATTCAACAAATTCATTTATGGGAGTTTAAAATTACAACAAATTTTTAAAATTTCCACCTTCGTTCTGCATGCATAGCTCCATTTTTTTTTTGCAAGGAATTTACGACTCTTTGTAGCATATTTGATTGATTATGAAATAAATATATATAGAGACAAATATATAAACGAACAAATTTAAAATAACAAATAGCAGTAATTAGAGAGTAAGATAACAATTATCAAAAGTTCATAGTATGTTTTTGCTTCATATGGTAATCATTTTAAATAGCTAAGTGAAGTGACTTATGAATCACCCTGTATTATAACATAGTCCACAGATCAATTGAGGAAGAGGAAAAGTAATTTTTCTTAACTTCTTTACTAACTCAACGTTTGACAGGTAATGGAATATTCGAATGATTATGTATCCCATATAGAGATAAAGTGTTAGCCTCAGGAAGGGTCCCCTTGATTTCTGAGAACTTCGACTGAAGTAAAATAAAACAATAATGTCTAAGAGGTTAGTAGATATATATATATATTATATAATGTTTGTTAATATATATATATATTATATAATGTTTGTTAATATATATATATATTATATAATGTTTGTTAATATATATATATATATTATAATGTTTGTTAATATATATATATATATATTATATAATGTTTGTTAATATATACATATATATATTATATAATGTTTGTTAATATATATATATATTATATAATGTTTGTTAATATATACATATATTATATAATGTTTGTTAATATATACATATATTATATAATGTTTGTTAATATATACATATATTATATAATGTTTGTTAATATATACATATATTATATAATGTTTGTTATATATATATATATATATATATATATATATATTATATAATGTTTGTTATATATATATATATATATATATATTATTATATAATGTTTGTTAATATATATATATAAAGTGGTGTACTAAAAGCGAACTTTTAGGAAAGGTAAAACCTATTGTGAAGAGTATACAGCTCAATATCCAGGATAGAGCAGGTATATATATATATTATATAATGTTTGTTAATATATATATATATTATATAATGTTTGTTAATATATATATATATTATATAATGTTTGTTAATATATATATATTATATAATGTTTGTTAATATATATATATATATTATATAATGTTTGTTAATATATATATATATATATTATATAATGTTTGTTAATATATATATATATTATATAATGTTTGTTAATATATATATATTATATAATGTTTGTTAATATATATATATTATATAATGTTTGTTAATATATATATATATATTATATGATGTTTGTTAATATATATATATATATTATATGATGTTTGTTAATATATATATATATTATATAATGTTTGTTAATATATATATATATTATATAATGTTTGTTAATATATATATATATATTATATAATGTTTGTTAATATATATATATTATATAATGTTTGTTAATATATATATATATATTATATAATGTTTGTTAATATATATATATATATATTATATAATGTTTGTTAATATATATATATATTATATAATGTTTGTTAATATATATATATTATATAATGTTTGTTAATATATATATATTATATAATGTTTGTTAATATATATATATATATTATATGATGTTTGTTAATATATATATATATATTATATGATGTTTGTTAATATATATATATATTATATAATGTTTGTTAATATATATATATATTATATAATGTTTGTTAATATATATATATATATATTATATGATGTTTGTTAATATATATATATATATTATATGATGTTTGTTAATATATATATATATTATATAATGTTTGTTAATATATATATATATATATTATATAATGTTTGTTAATATATATATATATATATATTATATAATGTTTGTTAATATATATATATATATATATATTATATAATGTTTGTTAATATATATTATATAATGTTTGTTAATATATATTATATAATGTTTGTTAATATATATATATATATATTATATAATGTTTGTTAATATATATATATATATATTAGATAATGTTTGTTAATATATATATATATATATTATATAATGTTTGTTAATATATATATATATATATTATATAATGTTTGTTAATATATATATATATTATATAATGTTTGTTAATATATATATATATATTATATGATGTTTGTTAATATATATATATATATTATATGATGTTTGTTAATATATATATATATATTATATGATGTTTGTTAATATATATACATATTATATAATGTTTGTTAATATATATATATATATATATATATTATATAATGTTTGTTAATATATATATATTATATAATGTTTGTTAATATATATATATTATATAATGTTTGTTAATATATATATATATATATTATATAATGTTTGTTAATATATATATATATATATTATATAATGTTTGTTAATATATATATATATATTATATAATGTTTGTTAATATATATATATATATTATATAATGTTTGTTAATATATATATATATTATATAATGTTTGTTGATATATATATATATCATATAATGTTTGTTAATATATATATATATACATATATTATATAATGTTTGTTAATATATATATATATATATTATATATTTGTTAATATATATATATATATAATCTATAATGTTTGTTAATATATATATATATACATATATTATATAATGTTTGTTAATATATATATATACATATATTATATAATGTTTGTTAATATATATATATACATATATTATATAATGTTTGTTAATATATATATATATATATAGTACCGTCCAAAATTAAGGAACAAAAATTAAATCTTCTGAATCTAAAAAAAATTATATATTAATTTTAGTGAAAATTTCACTGAATATACACATATGTAGTTGGACTTTCACCGAGATTTTCAGATGAATTAAAATAATATTTTTAAAGTTATCAACCATTTTATAGATTTCAAGTGTCCAAAATTAAGGAACAAAATATCATTTTTAACTAAATCACATTAAAAAGGCAAAAGAGATTTAATATTTGATACTTCCATCTTTGTTTTCAATAACTGCTGCGCATCTACGACTGCAGGATTTCACTAAATCTTGACATTGGACCACAGTTATCTTGGCCCATTCATATTTCAGTTTCAGCCACAAGTCTTCGATGTTTTCCGGATTCTTTGCCATAACATTCTGTCCTAGAGTCTTCCATAAGTTTTCTATAGGGTTAATGTCACGGCTCTGAGCAGGCCAGTCCATTACCTCTACTTCTTGATCAGCCAGATAATTCATGACCAGCTTTGCCTTATGACAGGGAGCATTATCCTGCATAAAAAACAGGATTTTCGATACCAGAATTGTGCAACACTGGCAAAACATACTGTTCTAAAACATTGTATACAGTGGCATTTACTCTAGTATTTAAGCGTTCAAGTGGTGATGTACCCTGCCATGATATCGTGCCGAAAACCATCATGCTACCTCCACCAAATGTAAGTTTTTTTGATGCAGCTAGGAGCCAAACTTTTGCCTTTTCCTCTTCTTACAAATTGAAAAGATGAAAGATCATCGAACGTTAATTGTCATTGACTGTATCAGTGTGTTTAATTTTATAAATATATATATATATAAATAATTTTTTTTAATTGTTTGCATGCATAAAAGGAAAACATGGACACATGTTTCATATTCAATAACGATCCATTGTTCGCTGTTAATATTGTCATTTTGAATAAAAGCATCTAATTCAGTACATTTCTACAGTCATAAACAGAAAAAGTGTACTTTTATACATCAATAAAAGGACAAAGTTTTCATTAAACAATAATGTGAGAGAAAGAGAAGCAAAGAGACAGATACAGACATAGGTAGATAGTAAGGGAGAGAGAAAGAAAGAGAAGCAAAGAGACAGATACAGACATAGGTAGATAGAGAGGGAGAGAGAAAGAAAGAGAAGCAAAGAGACAGATACAGACATAGGTAGATAGAGAGGGGGAGAGAAAGAAAGAGAAGTAAAGAGACAGATACAGACATAGGTAGATAGAGAGAGAAAGAAAGAGAAGCAAAGAGACAGATACAGACATAGGTAGATAGAGAGGGAGAGAGAAAGAAAGAGAAGCAAAGAGACAGATACAGACATAGGTAGATAGAGAGGGGGAGAGAAAGAAAGAGAAGCAAAGAGACAGATACAGACATAGGTAGATAGAGTGGGCGAGAGAAAGAAAGAGAAGCAAAGAGACAGATACAGACATAGGTAGATAGAGAGGGGGAGAGAAAGAAAGAGAAGCAAAGAGACAGATACAGACATAGGTAGATAGAGAGGGAGAGAGAAAGAAAGAGAAGCAAAGAGACAGATACAGACATAGGTAGATAGAGAGGGGGAGAGAAAGAAAGAGAAGTAAAGAGACAGATACAGACATAGGTAGATAGAGAGGGAGAGAGAAAGAAAGAGAAGCAAAGAGACAGATACAGACATAGGTAGATAGAGAGGGAGAGAGAAAGAAAGAGAAGCAAAGAGACAGATACAGACATAGGTAGATAGAGAGGGGGAGAGAAAGAAAGAGAAGCAAAGAGACAGATACAGACATAGGTAGATAGAGTGGGCGAGAGAAAGAAAGAGAAGCAAAGAGACAGATACAGACATAGGTAGATAGAGAGGGGGAGAGAAAGAAAGAGAAGCAAAGAGACAGATACAGACATAGGTAGATAGAGAGGGGGAGAGAAAGAGAGAGAGAAGCAAAGAGACAGATACAGATATAGGTAGATAGAGAGGGGGAGAGAAAGAAAGAGAAGCAAAGAGACAGATACAGACATAGGTAGATAGAGAGGGGGAGAGAAAGAAAGAGAAGCAAAGAGACAGATACAGACATAGGTAGATAGAGAGGGGGAGAGAAAGAGAGAGAGAAGCAAAGAGACAGATACAGACATAGGTAGATAGAGAGGGGGAGAGAAAGAAACAGAAGCAAAGAGACAGATACAGACATAGGTAGATAGAGAGGGGGAGAGAAAGAAAGAGAAGCAAAGAGACAGATACAGACATAGGTAGATAGAGAGGGGGAGAGAAAGAGAGAGAGAAGCAAAGAGACAGATACAGACATAGGTAGATAGAGAGGGGGAGAGAAAGAGAGAGAGAAGCAAAGAGACAGATACAGACATAGGTAGATAGAGAGGGAGAGAGAAAGAAAGAGAAGCAAAAGGGCAGATACAGACATAGGTAGATAAAGAGGGAGAGAGAAAGAAAGAGAAGCAAAGAGACAGATACAGACATAGGTAGATAGAGAGGGTCAGAGAAAGAAACAGAAGCAAAGAGACAGATACAGACATAGGTAGATAGAGTGGGGGAGAGAAAGAAAGAGAAGCAAAGAGACAGATACAGACATAGGTAGATAGAGAGGGGGAGAGAAAGAAAGAGAAGCAAAGAGACAGATACAGACATAGGTAGATAGAGAGGGGGAGAGAAAGAGAGAGAGAAGAAAAGAGACAGATACAGACATAGGTAGATAGAGAGGGAGAGAGAAAGAAAGAGAAGCAAAGAGACAGATACAGACATAGGTAGATAGAGAGGGAGAGAGAAAGAAAGAGAAGCAAAGAGACAGATACAGACATAGGTAGATAGAGAGGGGGAGAGAAAGAAACAGAAGCAAAGAGACAGATACAGACATAGGTAGATAGAGAGGGGGAGAGAAAGAAACAGAAGCAAAGAGACAGATACAGACATAGGTAGATAGAGAGGGGGAGAGAAAGAAAGAGAAGCAAAGAGACAGATACAGACATAGGTAGATAGAGAGGGAGAGAGAAAGAAAGAGAAGCAAAGACACAGATACAGACATAGGTAGATAGAGAGGGGGAGAGAAAGAAAGAGAAGCAAAGAGACAGATACAGGTAGATAGAGAGGGGGAGAGAAAGAAAGAGAAGCAAAGAGACAGATACAGACATAGGTAGATAGAGAGGGGGAGAGAAAGAAAGAGAAGCAAAGAGACAGATACAGACATAGGTAGATAGAGAGGGGGGAGAAAGAAAGAGGAGCAAAGAGACAGATACAGATATAGGTAGATAGAGAGGTGGAGAAGAAGGAAAGAGAAGCAAAGAGACAGATACAGACATAGGTAGATAGAGAGGGGGAGAGAAAGAAAGAGAGAGTCGACATATATGGCTATGAACTCGATGTCCATAGTCCAGTGTTTTACCACAAGACGCAAAACAATAACAAAACAAAATAATATATAATATATGCGAGATCTAACACAGTTTGTTGTTGTAAGATCACTTTCGCTGCTCATTGTAAAATATCCGCTGACTCGGTATTTACAAAGTTAAATTCCTCCTTAATTATTAGCTAATTTACTGTGGCCAACGGGAGAACGCTCTCGACTATGAATCAGTGGCGATTTGTGATCGGAGTTCGAGCCTGCCGACTGTCGGAAATTAACTTCCTGCACTGAAGATTGCGTTAGCATGAAACATCGATGTCTGTAGGTAATAAATAATTAATATTTATTTATAAATATTATTATTATTATATATATATATATATATATATGAATAAAAATGGGAATAAAATAATCCAACGTAATGTAAAATGTAAAAGAAAAGTCAAAAACTATATTATTTATGTATTCATAAACATTTCGTCTTTTATTGAAGACTTCCTCAGGATGAAGGAACAATGCAGAAAAATAATAGATATTAATTTTGATTTGCCAGAAATTGTCCAAATTGCCGCATGGCTATGGATGAGAACAAGCAAGAAATGAAAACCATGTTTTTGGTTATCCATTATCAGCAGCAGTCTTACATTTCAAGGGACACGAGAAGTGAATGGAGTTTATTTACTCCTCGCGGAGTTAGGCACAAGGCCAGTTTTATCTTACTCCCACAAGTAAGATGTGACCCAAGATCGGGTCGAGCAAGTGGGGTTAAAAGCCAGCGCTCGAGAGGTGAGCACTCTGGCCATTTAAAAATTGCCTGGGCAGCCCCGTCGGCATTCCCCGGTAGGGGCGCCTCAGACAGTAAGCAATAAACTTACTCCTCCCCAAAGAGGGGAGGCGAAGCCTGGGAGGGTGGACCTCCTAGAACTGCACAGGACAGGCGTGCAGTATCCATCGGAACAGATACTACACTTTATTTGGATTTATTAGATTCCCATATCTATTTTTAGCTAGGGAGTCTGCCTGGGTCAAAATATGTCACAGCCGAGCTTGGTTGATAGTGAATGTGGGGGTGGAAATTTGAATGTATTGTTATATTCTGAATCAGAAAGGGAAAGAAAAAGAAAAAGAATTATAATTTTTTTATATGAATGTAAAAGCGTGGAGATTTATATTATTTTGAAACACAAATTCTGATTAAAAAACGAAATGTTTTGGCATAAGGAGAGAGGGAGGACATCATACCTTTTAGTTTATTTATTCAAGTGTGAGTGTATTAATTTATTCCTATTTATTTTATTACTTTATTTGTGTCTCATTAATTAATCAATAAATGTCTTGCAATATGTGGAAATATGTGTAAAAGTGGGTTGGAAATAATATAACTCGTTAATGTATTCATGTATGAATGTGTTTGTATTTATTTAGTTCTTTATTTGTGTATTATTAATTGATCAATAAGTATTTATGATTATACAAGTGTATGTATATGTAATATGCGAATATAAGTAAACATGTGAGGATATAATATTTATAGTGTCTCATATCATGTGTGAGTGCATTTATTTATTCCCATTTATTTAATTATTAGTGTATTATTAATTAACCAAATATCATTAATGCATGAAATAAAATGGTGTAATATTTGGATTATTCAGATGACTATTCTCATCTTGATTGTTATTTTCACAACATTTCGGTTCATGTTAAATCTCACCGTCTTCACATTCATCTTTTCAAACTCCAAAACCAATATGGAATTTCTAATCGAACTCTTTATTTAATCCACAAGGACTTGCGGTACAACGGTTATAGGTGTTGATTAACTATCAGTTCTAAGCGACAGTTTATTTGGAAGCTGAAGGTTCGATCCTTACCATAGGCAACAAATTATATAATTAACATTTTTATAGAATGAGAACAATCTACTCTTGTGAATTAAATAAAGTGTTTAGTTTGAAATTTCGTGTAGGTTCAAGAGTTCAACATAAAGATTCACAAATTCGAAAAGATGCACCTGTGGAGGTTACATCAGCCGAAACGTTGTAAAAACAACAACCAAGATGAGACCAATAATCTAAATTATCAATCCTCATCTCAAAGATTCTAAAACAATTTTTTTTATGGAAATCTCTCCAGACAAGGCATGAAGCCACTTGATGTAAGGAGCTAACAAGAATGAAAGATGATTATCGCAAAGACAGGAGATGACTATTGGCCTTGGTCTTGAAAAGACCAAGGCTATAGGTAGGAGGAAAACAGTCAGCAGGAAGAGAGTTCCAAAAGCCTGCATTTGTTATAAAATGAAAAATGTTTTATATTTTATTTAATGAAAGTCACATCCTACAATTTACAGTTTTCAGTATTTTTTATTTCGTTTTTATTCTAAGAATTATATTATATAGTAAAGTTACCAAGGCTATAGGTAGGAGGAAAACAGTCAGCAGGAAGAGAGTTCCAAAAGCCTGCATTTGTTATAAAATGAAAAATGTTTTATATTTTATTTAATGAAAGTCACATCCTACAATTTACAGTTTTCAGTATTTTTTGTTTCGTTTTTATTCTAAGAATTATATTATATAGTAAAGTTACCAAGGCTATAGGTAGGAGGAAAACAGTCAGCAGCAAGAGAGTTCCAAAAGCCTGCATTTGTTATAAAATGAAAAATGTTTTATATTTTATTTAATGAAAGTCACATCCTACAATTTACAGTTTCCAGTATTTTTTGTTTCGTTTTTATTCTAAAAATTATATTATATAGTAAAGTTACCAAGGCTATAGGTAGGAGGAAAACAGTCAGCAGCAAGAGAGTTCCAAAAGCCTGCATTTGTTATAAAATGAAAAATGTTTTATATTTTATTTAATGAAAGTCACA
The DNA here is from genome assembly GCA_963556195.1 of Sepiola atlantica. Classification (NCBI taxonomy): domain Eukaryota; kingdom Metazoa; phylum Mollusca; class Cephalopoda; order Sepiida; family Sepiolidae; genus Sepiola; species Sepiola atlantica. The sequence goes on along the minus strand of OY744540.1, from coordinate 72,557,828 downwards.
TCCTACAATTTACAGTTTTCAGTATTTTTTGTTTCGTTTTTATTCTAAAAATTATATTATATAGTAAAGTTACCAAGGCTATAGGTAGGAGGAAAACAGTCAGCAGCAAGAGAGTTCCAAAAGCCTGCATTTGTTATAAAATGAAAAATGTTTTATATTTTATTTAATGAAAGTCACATCCTACAATTTACAGTTTTTATTCTAAGAATTATATTATATAGTGAAGTTAAATTAAAGTTGCTTCGTTTTTATTCTAAGAATTATATCATATAGTGAAGTTAAATTAAAGTTGTTTCGTTTTTATTCTAAGAATTATATCATATAGTGAAGTTAAATTAAAGTTGCTTCGTTTTTATTCTAAGAATTATATTATATAGTGAAGTTAAATTAAAGTTGCTTCGTTTTTATTCTAAGAATTATATTATATAGTAAAGTTAAATTAAAGTTGCTTCGTTTTTATTCTAAGAATTATATCATATAGTAAAGTTAAATTAAAGTTGCTTCGTTTTTATTCTAAGAATTATATCATATAGTGAAGTTAAATTAAAGTTGCTTCGTTTTTATTCTAAGAATTATATTATATAGTGAAGTTAAATTAAAGTTGCTTCGTTTTTATTCTAAGAATTATATCATATAGTGAAGTTAAATTAAAGTTGCTTCGTTTTTATTCTAAGAATTATATTATATAGTGAAGTTAAATTAAAGTTGCTTCGTTTTTATTCTAAGAATTATATCATATAGTGAAGTTAAATTAAAGTTGTTTCGTTTTTATTCTAAGAATTATATTATATAGTGAAGTTAAATTAAAGTTGTTTCGTTTTTATTCTAAGAATTATATTATATAGTGAAGTTAAATTAAAATTGCTTCGTTTTTATTCTAAGAATTATATTATATAGTGAAGTTAAATTAAAGTTGCTTCGTTTTTATTCTACGAATTATATTATATGGTGAAGTTAAATTAAAGTTGCTTCGTTTTTATTCTAAGAATTATATCATATAGTGAAGTTAAATTAAAGTTGCTTCGTTTTTATTCTAAGAAGTATATTATATAGTGAAGTTAAATTAAAGCTGCTTCGTTTTTATTCTAAGAATTATATTATATAGTGAAGTTAAATTAAAGTTGCTTCGTTTTTATTCTAAGAATTATATCATATAGTGAAGTTAAATTAAAGTTGCTTCGTTTTTATTCTAAGAATTATATCATATAGTAAAGTTAAATTAAAGTTGCTTCGTTTTTATTCTAAGAATTATATCATATAGTAAAGTTAAATTAAAGTTGCTTCGTTTTTATTCTAAGAATTATATCATATAGTGAAGTTAAATTAAAGTTGCTTCGTTTTTATTCTAAGAATTATATCATATAGTGAAGTTAAATTAAAGTTGCTTCGTTTTTATTCTAAGAATTATATCATATAGTAAAGTTAAATTAAAGTTGCTTTGTTTTTATTCTAAGAATTATATCATATAGTGAAGTTAAATTAAAGTTGCTTCGTTTTTATTCTAAGAATTATATCATATAGTGAAGTTAAATTAAAGTTGCTTCGTTTTTATTCTAAGAATTATATCATATAGTAAAGTTAAATTAAAGTTGTTTATTTAATCAAATGCTAAGCGGGTTTGTTAGTCACTTCGTTATCATCACTGGGAAGTTGATAAAATTGAATTGACGGATTTTGGTGTTGAAGTTTGAAACTGAATGCAGTTCATTACGAATAAATGTCGTCTTGAATAAAAAGAATGGCTTGGTCATTCACCATTGGTGGTAAAACACACTTTCTTTAGGGTTGGGCCATTTGAAAAGCTCCCCTGTCAATGTGTCTGTTGAGTCTGTTTTATTTAACTTCCTTCTTTACAATTTATTTACTCTTGCTTTTAGGCTGATCTATTTCCAGCATCGGACAAAAATAACTTCGAAACTTTTCAAATGTCAACAGTTTTTTTTTTCAATGCATTTTTATGGGAATCTTTTTTCCATCAGTCTGTCACACTAAAGTTTGAAATAGTATTTTCCTTGCGAAGTGCACGAATTGAATGGACGCCAAGTATTTTAAAAGATATCCAATCATCTCTATAATATACCATCTTTGTCCTGTCATGCATAAATTTGAATAGCATTTTACTGTTGTCATATTTAGCCTGGTAAATCTCTGTCCCATTTGAGGGTTCTTGATAAGGTGCAGAAACGTATCTGTAATTTGATTGACTTTACCCTTTCTTCTTCTCTGCACCCTAACTTTCACAGACGTGATGTTGCTAGTCTCAGTCTTTTCTATGAATACTATTATGGCATGTGTTCTTCAGAATTATCTAATCTATTCCCTGCTTCTTTTGTTCCAGCTCGTTTGACTCGTTGGTCTAGTGGTCTTCATCAATTCGCTGTTTTGATACCTCATTGTAATACAGCTCCCTATTCTAGTAGCTCCTTTTCATAATATAACCTTTTTTGGATATGTTACATTTTTCCATCAAAGTTGATTCTCTTTGCTCAAAAACTCTGTATATTTTTGTATTTCTGGATGTGTTTTTATATTTTTAAATATGTGCTAAAAGTAATATAATTTTATTGTTTCATCCCTATGATCTCCTCTGATGATAAAAGCTTGCATTTTTGAAAATCCATGTGTTAAGGAAAGGAAAAAAGTTTATTTTTATACATTCCTTGTTTAAACTACTTGATGATTCAATAAATATTGTTTTTTTTTTCAAATTTCATTCTCATCACTCATTTCATTTTATATACATCTCAAATCACCATCATGTGTAGGGATGAATAATAATTTTTTTCCCCGTTTTAAAAATGAGTGCAGGTCATTTGGTTAAGTGAAAATTTGTCAGTTGATTGGCGCCTGAAGATATTTTTTTTTCGATTGAAATCTTAAAACAAAATGAATAATCACTTTTAAGTGTTCAATTAATGGTGAATAAAAAGAAAAAAACGCTCTTTAACTTTCTGGCTCTTTCTCTGGCAAGAACCCAAAGGAACAAAAAACAGAACATCTTGTGCGTAAGACTACAGCCATGCAACTAAGGTCCACAAATCTGAGGCAGGCTTGATTAGTATATCACTGGGAATAAGTAAACTCTGGTCACGGCACCAAACAAGGTAACAGTGTGTGTGGTATTCTTTGATTCCAGTCGGCAACAAAACATTTCTGGCCGGTGTCCTGTTTTGTCGGCATGCTACAAGTTGCTCTTAGCATATTTATATCGCTTTCTGGCAGCTGTAATAATGGGAGGAATTTTAAAAAATAAGTAAATAATGATGCTATTTGCTTCTGGGATTTAGTTTACTTTTGGAGGGTAATTTACAACAATGTACATCGAGATGAGCTGCAATTTCCCGACCCACCCCCATAGAGGGTGGTAGACATCGAAAAGGATGCTTGGTTACTTTTATGCCATACACCCAAAAAAGCAAAATCAACTTTGCTCCTTTGCCATGTACCTTATCCCATGATGTCATATCCTGCAACTTAATAACACTAATCTGTCAACTTCTAAAGGAATTTTCCACTACTTTAACATTATACTTACTCTAGCCTTATGTGGAAAAATACCGTTTTTAACATTATTTTTATGCATCCGTTTCTAATCTCACTACACATCGTCTAGTACTGTTGCCACATCTGGGGAGGTGCTGCTCAGAGTACCTTTTCCTGCTTTGACAAAGTACAAAACCGACTTCAAAATCTAGTGGCCGATGCCCTTTTCTCCTTTCTACTACCTCTTTCTCGCAGAAGAGACATAGGTAGTCTTTCTCTACTCTATCGTTATTTTCACAACAGGTGCTTGACTGAGCTTCAATCTATCGTCCCACCCTGTAGAACATTCATAACAAAACTCGTCTAGCTACAACCACTGTCAATAATTTCCCTTTCTCTCTCTACCTAAAACTAAACGAAAGTTCCATGAGCAAAAATTCTTTCCTAGAACTTCCCGTCTGTGGAACACAATACTGCAGGGCTGCTTCACAGCTAACTACAACATGGTCGCTTTCAAGTCCAATGTAAACAAATTCCAGTTGAGCTGCCCTCATAAATAATCAAATTCTGCCCAATCACTATCATCATTACCAATCATCACCGTGTTATCTCACCGTCCACCTGACACGCACGTAACCCTTTATCCTTGAGCTGCCTTTGGGCCTTGATAAGTAATGACACCTTAGTAAAAAAAAAATATATATATGTAGCTGGGAGAAAAATCCTACAAAATTTGCAAAGATTTTTCAAAATAATTATTTTTTGGAGATTCATTGTTTTTCGAAATCATTTTCAAACTTTGTAAATAAACGATTTTTTTTTTTAATGTCAAAGTTGCTTTCTAATTCTATTATACAACTAGGCCCGGAATGAAAAATCATACTAACAAAGTCTCCCTGTTCTGCACACATCTCCCTATACAGTTCAGATTTAATCTTGCTTGGAGGTAATCAGATTTAAGTGTCTTTAAGACTCACATTAAATATTCATCGTATCATTCTCATATAATTTCTCTTCAGGCAACGCATGTCCTTAACCCTCACTAGTCAGATTTCACTTCCATATTAGACATAAATTGTAGATGGATGGACAGACGGACGAACAGAAAACCAGACACCTATGTTGCACCAGCTCTGTAAGGTGTAAGCAGTTGTGACAAAAATTGAATTATGCAGATCAAAATTTGAATTATGCGGATCAAAAATTGAATTATGCAGATCAAAAATTGAATTATGCGGATCAAAAATTGAATTATGCAGATCAAAAATTGAATTATGCGGATCAAAAATTGAATTATGCAGATCAAAAATTGAATTATGCGGATCAAAAATTGAATTATGCAGATCAAAAATTGAATTATGCAGATCAAAAATTGAATTATGCAGATCAAAAATTGAATTATGCGGATCAAAAATTGAATTATGCAGATCAAAAATTGAATTATGCGGATCAAAAATTGGTACTTTAAAAATTGGTTTTGATGTTGCCAAAAAATATCCAGAGAAAATAAGGTAGATTTTCTTGACTTGGTGAACCCTAGCTCCATAGCAAAAACGTGAATCAAATTATGGACGTACCTACGCAAAATAATTCCTTCCAACCATAATAATAGCCCTTGACTTATGGTCAACATAGACTTATATCTATCTATCTCTCTCTATTGATTTAACATCCCTTTTTACTTGTCCGAGGGTCAGAAGCTCACTCATGGTTCAGCGGGTAAACTGTCTCCAAATTCTACTCTGTCCATTCACTTGTTTCCAATTTTTCCTTGGTCAGACAACCTTCCTGCGATTCAAGACATTCATGCTCTTGCAATGGTTTATCCAGGAGGAGGAATGCTCCACATGACCATACATACCAGCATAACCGATTCGTCCTTAGGATAACCTCTATGCTGGACAAATGTAGTGCTCTCAGCAAATCTTCCAAATCATGGATCTGTCATTGTGCAGCAGTTGGGCAAGAAAAGACTGGGTGACGAGGGCCAAGTATGGCCGAAACAATATGGTTGGTCAAAATGCTCTTGGTGCTGATACTCAGAGTTCATGTTCCCAATCTCATGAGAATCAGTCCAATTGTGCAGACATACATATATGCTCCCGTTATGAACTAGATTGTTTATTAAAAATGTTATGTTCATGATTATTAATATTTGTTTGGGGGAAGGGATGGGGGCTTCATTAATCATATTTTATTTTCCCTTAAAAATGTCTTTTAAGGGGAAAAACAGAAATTGGATTTGCAGTAAATCAGAAAAAAAACAAAAAAAACTTTCATTATTTTAAACTATTCTTATCCAAATAATATTCTTCATATTTTTTATTCAATCAACCTAATAAAACGGGACGGTTTATTAGTCAGAAGATTGTAAATTCCAATCCGAATGCAAGAAGCTAACAAATACAGTAAAAAGAGAAACATTGTTGTTGATTAAATTATTTAAAGATGAAATGTATGGGTGCGTGCATATATGCATATGTATTTGTCGCTCCTCGAAAAAGTAGAGCACTGTAAGTGTAGTATTAACACAGCTTGACGTCACTAGCTTCATAATGCATCGTTCCTTCCCTTAAAAGTAGAACGCTCTGGACGTTAAGCTGCCAATAAAGTGTTAAAATTATCACTGTTTATTCGCTATTTAAAATTGGCCGAGTGGTTAAGGCTTCGGATTTGAGTTGAAAAATACTCGTGATCTGGGGTTTCGAATCGCATGACCGGTAGTGAATAATCATATCTCTATGCTGATGAGTCCCGATTAAAAAGGACGAAACGTATACGTACATAGATAATAAACAATAACAGATTATATATATATATATATATATATATATAAAATAGTGAAATTATGAAAAAAAAGGTTAAGTTATATATTTTACAAATTTATTATAAACATCAGGTGTTTAAACAAGGAATTTAATAAAATCCATGATTTTTCAAAGAATTACTCTTATTTGGCCTTTTGGCTAAGATCAAAGTGTAGTATCTGTTCCGATGGATACTGCACCCCGTAGACTGGTACTGTCTTGGCCTTCGGGGCTTGATTTACGCCGGTCTATGGGTCTGTCCTGTGCAGTTCTAGTAGGTCCACCCTCCCAGGCTTCGGCTCCCCTCTTTGGGGAGGAGTAAGTTTATTGCTTACTGCCTGAGGTGCCCCTACCAGGGAATGCCGACTAGGCTGCCCAGGCAATTTTTAATGGCCAGAGTGCACACCTGTTGGGCACTGGCTTTTCAAACCCCATTTTCCCGACCCGACCTTGGGTCACATCTTACTTGTGGGAGTAAGATAAAACTGGCCTTGTGCCTAACTCCTGGAGAGGAGTAAATCAATACTCTTATCCTCGAAAATTATTAGACATCAATTAAGTAAGAGGGAGCAAGAAGCAGGATGTCCACTCTCTTCAATCTTCAAGTCTATTCGCTCACGTTTTTCTCAATCCTTTTTTTTTTTTTTTTTGATCGCTGATGTAATTCTGCAATGGTTTTTAATACACTTCTCAAATGGGCATACTTCAAATTAAAAAAATTCCAATGTTTACAAATTACATTTAAGTCTTTGCAATAATGTAGACAATCACAGCCGCATTCCAAACGCGACGCCTACCCACACTCCTGACCTACAGCACGTCCCCCTCTAGGTTATCATTTCTATTCATTATCGTGCTTTTTCCGATCACCCCGGGGTTATCTCGTCACAGTATTACTTGTGAGTGCAAATAAATCCTGTTATAATTTTATAAGTTTTACTTTTTTGTTTTGTTTACATTTTTTTTTCTGTATGTGTAAGAAAAAATTCAGAAACTGATAATTTTTAGACCGACATTTCATTTTATTCTTTCATCATTTCAATTTATTGTTGAAAAATATTTATTTTATCCCCCCCCCTCCCATCTTATTTTTAATTGATTCTGGCTTAAAAGTGATTGGTTTTCGATTATTGGCATCATCATTATCTTTTTAAATTATGGAGAAATAAAATTGGTCTTTTTTTCTTTTACATTGCGTTCTTCTGAAATCAAGGATTGTTTTGTCAGAAAATTAAAAATCAAATATCGCAGCAGTTTTAATTTTTTGGGAGGAGGGGGGGATTATAATTTATATTTCTCTAAATGTCCGTGAAATTTGAAAATATTTGCATTTTAATTAAAATGTTTAATTAATAATTTGATTAATTCAAATTTTTTATATTTTTTTTAGAGACCATGCAATGCTGATTAAATTTAATAATAAAATTATTGGATCAAAATAATGGTAGGGATGTATGTTCACAGGACAAATAAATCTACGAAATTGACAAGCACACGTGACAACAAAAAAACATTTCTACTTGGTTAAAATTTGAGTGGAGGGAGTAGGAGTGACGTCAATGGTAATCAATTTCAGAGCTCTAATCTAGCTTACAATTGCTGAAGGTTCTTTCAAGTTCCGAAATTTAACTGGGTTAAGACTTCAAAGACGAAGCTGTTTTCGTTTGTTTTTGTTTTTGTTTTTGTTTTTTGCCGTAAATAAAAAGAAACAATGATTAGTAAAAAGAAAAAATTAAACGCATGAAACGCTTGGAAAATTTTTTGAATTCATGTGGTGCTTTTAATTATCGATTTTTTGATAGATTAAGAAAATCTTGATTGATTTCAAATAGTTCATTGTGTGCCAATCGATGGGAAAACTTTTTAAATTCACTTCGAAATTTTAAATGATCATTTTTTTAAAAAACTATTGTACAATAAAACATACTATAAAAAGCAGCAGTTTCCGATCCTACCCACAGCAACATCTTCATCACCATCTAATACAACAGCATTAGATCAGGGGCGCGCAACCTCTGGCCCGCGGGCCACATCCGATCCGTGAAGGTTTAGCGTCCGGCCCGCCAGCCGGCTATGCTTTATTATTGCCATCCGGCCCGCGGACCTCCCAGCAAAACTCAGATCATATTGTGACATAGACGTAAAAGTAGGTTTCAATTAAGATTTACAGTGGGATGAAAATGCATAAATATCAGCGAGCGATGATGCATGTATATTTCATTTTTCTTTAACTATTAATTTCAGATAAAAATAGAAAAAGAGAAAGAGAGAGGCAAAGAGAAAACGAGAGACGAGGAAAGGGCATGAAACATAGAACTTATGTGAGGTGTGTCAAAACGATTGCTGGATTAACTTGCTACTTCCCACGTCATTATTTTTTATGATTCCAAAATGTCTCTTCGTCGGCGCCTTTTATAACATCACATATAGAAGTCTCTTGAGGAAAAATATCAGATTTGTAGAGTGTTCAATGCAATTTTTGTACAATTTATTCATGTAAACAAAATATAGTAATTCTGAGATTTCTTTTTTCACTCCGGCCCGCGATCTCCTTCCAAACGTCTCATCTGGCCCTCACTCTGAAAAGGTTGCCCGCCCCTGCATTAGATTCTTTAACCTCTGCTTCAGAAAATCTTCAAATGAAAAGAGATGCACAATGTAATAATCCTGAAACATAAAATCTTTCATGTCACATTTGTTTTAGAGGAAAGAAATAGATTGAGAAATAAATTTTATCCAAAAGCAACTCCAAATTCCAAGAATCCAGTCCTGGTTTGGGTATGTGCATAATTCACTTGAAAATGATAAAACTTTCTTTAACGGAAACAGACTAGTGTCTGTCGATTGACTGACTGATTGTTTTACGGCATATCAACCTTTTTAGGTTATTTTAACACTGAATCCATTTGTGGCACAAGCAATGAGGTGCTCCTTTTGTGCGGCCTTAGACCAAACTTGGGGCTGATGGAGATAACACTATTTTTTCAACTAAAACATTGTTATACACAACTAAAAGGGTCCTTCAGTACCAGTTGTCAATCAGAACTTGTTGTCAAAATAACACAGGCCATTTAGTACCTGAAATCTGAAGATCAAATCACCTGCAGGCTGACAGCTGGCTGAGGTGTGTGAGGCCAGTGAGTAAACAGCTACGAGTAACTTTTGTTCTTCCTCTCTTTCTTTTTTTCATCATGAGAAAGAAAGAGCAGTTATAAAAAAGAAACAAAATGCACTTCTTTGCACAAACGATTTGCTAGTTTTCTTAATTTTCGAAATGCAATGAGAAAATAAATACTATTTTTATAAAAGGATGTCGTCTCTACTTTTTATCAAGTGTTCAATTTTCAGTTGCAATTGTTCCGTGCCGTAAGTCAAGATTAATTCTCTGCAGAGAATTAATGACTAATGCAACAGTTTTTTACCCCGTTTGGGCAGGCAGCAGACCACAAGCTCTTGATTATCTAAATACAACATGGGCTCAACTGCCGCTCTGAATGAGAAATGTGACTATCAACCAGAATGGCACGATAGTACCACACATTTATTTTGGTAAAAAATTTACATGTTCCACATTATCTCTTTTTCGCACCCTCTCAACAACAGCTGCACTCCAAGCAGTTTGGGGCCTGCCAGAACGCTGGTCACTCTCCGCTGATGTGCGGCCATTTTTGAATCGGTTGAACCACTCCTTAATTTGTGTTACACCCATCGCATCTTCTCCAAACATCTGAGGAGATGAACACCATTCCAAAAGAAGACTTCCAGAGGTGTTTCTAGCAGTGGATGGATCGGTGGGCTAAGTGTGTGCAAGCACAAGGGGCCTACTTTGAAGGGGATTAAGGTCCCAACCCCATCACATATTTGAAATATTTTTTTCTGGCCTAAGGTTGGATACGTTTTAGACAGGCCTCGTATACCAGACATTTTGTGGGATGGGTGGGATATTAATACTTACTTTTTTTCATTTCCATATAAAAATAAAATTACAATTTTTTTTTTCTTTTACTTTTTATAATATCTGTCATCCATTTTTCTTATTCGTAAAAAATAAATTTCCCAATCATATAAGAAAAGAGATTTCTGTTGCTCTTTTAGTTTTGTCGACAATGCCGCCGTTTAGCGACTACCCCCCCCCCCTTCCCATGAACGTAAGTAGAGACACAGATTTCTCGGATGTGCTGACTTGAAGATAAACTATTCACCAAACAAAAACGAAGAGAGTTTTCAACAAGGTTTTTAAAAGATTATTATTCCGAATATTTCTTAAATTCTCTTTTGATAAGCTGAACCACACAAACACGAAAACCCGGCAATTAAAAGTTGAACAGGAGAAGAAGAAAAAAAAAGGCAAACATTGGCTTTAGAAATAAAAAGATAAAATTCTTCACAGAATGTCTGGAAACACAAAAGACAAATTATAAGTACGATATAAGCAAACAACGGGAAAATAAGAATCGATTTTCTTAAGATGCGGCCATTCAATCCGTTTCTGTAGCGACAAAATTCTTTTTTAAATTGAAGCGTGACAAAGCGACGAAAATGTTATTTGAAACTGAAGTGGGATAGACAGAAGTAAATTCTATTTCAAAATTAAGCTTGACAGACCAACAGAAATTTTATCTCAAAATATTGCTTGACGGACTAATGGAAATTCTATTTCAAAATATAGTTTGACACGCCAACGAAAATTCTATTTCAAAATATAGTTTGACAGACCAACGAAAATTCTATTTCAAAATTATGGTTAATATAAATGCTATTTCAAACTGTAGTATGACAGACAGAAAGAAATGCTATTTTGAAACTAAACTTGACAGACCAACAAAAATGTTATTTCAAACTGAAGCATAACAGAATGATGAAAATACTATTTCAAACTAAAGCATGACAGACTAACGAGAATGCTATGTGAAATTGAAAGCATGACAGACTAATGAAAATGCTATTTCAAACTGAAGCATGACAGACTAACGAGAATGCTATGTGAAACTGAAAGCATGACAGACTAATGAAAATGCTATTTCAAACTAAAGCATGACAGACTAACGAGAATGCTATGTGAAATTTAAAGCATGACAGACTAATGAAAATGCTATTTCAAACTAAAGCATGACAGACTAACGAAAATGCTATGTGAAACTGAAAGCATGACAGACTAATGAAAATGCTATTTCAAACTGAAGCTCATGTAGACGGACCAACAGACCAAGACTCTTTCAGAGATGTGAGGACGCACCCAAAAGAAAAGCCAAAATAAAAAAAAAAAAGAAATTTTCCGATTTTGTCTTATTTGCTTTTCGGAAGGCGCAAAGGAATTACTTTGAATGATTCCCATCAGCCATAATTTCGAAATCAAAGGACAAAAAGAATTTCTTTCCTTCGTGGATTTTTGGGTTGTTTTTTTTTATTTATTTCTTTTCTTTCCTTAATGATGATCAGACCGAGCGAAAAGATGTCTTTCGGCAAAGCAGGAATCTCTACAAAACGGATAACCAATCGAAATTTCACAAGTAGAAAAGAAGAGTGGTGGGAGAAGGGGAAGCCGTTTCACACACCTACAACACCGCCATCAAACCTCATCCATTCTTTAGCCAAGAAACCAACCGAAATGAAATTAGTTTTCTACAGAGATCTTTTCCTCTGCTGAAAGCAACAAACATCCTTATTAAAGAAGAACAAAAAAATGTATCAAATCTACGTACGTGTGTGTAGATATATTCAATTGGGTGAAATGTCCGACACTTAATAAATATTATTAAAAAGACAAACAAAAGATTCAAATTGTTACCATTTATTTACTGACTCTTTAATGGTTTTTAAAACATTTCTTCGGATTTTCTTTAACTTATTTGCCTCACACCACTCCACATATTATGCCCTGAGGAAGGTCAAATTGACCAAAACGTTTGCTCTACAAACCGATGATGAATATTAAACAATTCAATTTTTTTTTGTTTTTACTGATATATTTATATATATACTAGCAGGACCCGTTGCCCGGCGATGCCCGGGAGTAATATAAAAGAATGAATTAAACAGCCGACAGAACGCAAATACGGAACAAAAATAGAAATTGCATCAGTTTCCTAAAGATGTCTATTATATTTGTGTGTTCGAATTTTAATTTCTGTGTTTTGTATTACCCTAACCGTAAACTAAGCATAACATAGGGTTAAGTTCGGGCGAAGTCGGTTATCTCACGGTTCTGGTTCAAATTCTGTAGAAGCACTGTTTGCTTTGTTTTGATTTTTTTTTCCTGGTTCAAATTCTGTAGAAGCACTGTTTGTATTTTTGGGTTTTTTTTTTACTTGTTCAAATTCTGTAGAAGCACTGTTTTTTTTTGTTGTTTTTTTTTCTGGTTCAAATTCTGTAGAAGCACTGTTTTTTTTTTCTGGTTCAAATTCTGTAGAAGCACTGTTTTTTAGGTTTTTTTTCTGGTTCAAATTCTGTAGAAGCACTGTTTTTTGGGTTATTTTTTCTGGTTCAAATTCTGTAGAAGCACTGTTTTTGTTTTTTGGGGTTTTTTTTCTGGTTCAAATTCTGTAGAAGCACTGTTGTTTTTTTTTTGTTTTTTTTTCTGGTTCAAATTCTGTTGAAGCACTGTTTTGTTTTTTTGTTGTTTTTTTTTCTGGTTCAAATTCTGTAGAAGCACTGTTTGTTTTTTTTTGTTTTTTTTTTCTGGTTCAAATTCTGTAGAAGTACTGTTTGTTTTGTTTTGATCTGTTTTGTGAGGTTTTTTTTGTCAACCAAGGGAAGAGTCTATCAAGCATGTGTATGCAGTGTGATGATGTATGGAAGTGAAACCTGGAGTGAGTCTTAGACAGGCTTAGATCTTATGTTCGCATAAGAAGATTAAATCTTGACAGTACAGGAAGATGTGTGTAGAACAGGAGATTTCAATGATATGGCCACGTTGAAAGAATGGATCAGTCAGTAGATGTAGAACCTTTAAGGTAACAGGTCTAGTTCCCAGGGGAAGGCTAATGAAAACATAGAAGGAAGTGATAAAAATGGAATTGAGAAAAAGAGGGCATAAATAAAGACCTGGCCAGAGATAGGTGACTTTGGAAGACAATTTCTTAAAACCGTCCAACACATGTCAGCATGTAAAATAGACCTATGATGATGATGATGGGATTCTTTGTAAGAACACACTTCCCTGCCCATAGAACTGGGATCAAAGTACAGTATCTGTTCTTTCCTCAGTCAGTGGAGAGGAAATCCTTCGTGACTGGGGAAATTTTTACTTTTGTCCCCCTCAGAGTGCTCTTTTTTGGGGAGCTGGATATCCCTCACATAAAAACCGACCTTGTGTATAACTTTACCCTCATGTGAATTCAAATGCGCAATTATGCACTTTTAATATCTGATACCCCTTGTGAGAATATGCAAAACAAATATTTTAATTTTTCAAGGATGACGCAGATGTGCCTAACACTAAGTGTTAGAAAGTTTCTTACAGAATGCATACGATAAAATAGAGGTAACATGAATATTGTAGTACATCTTTAAAAACTGCTTAACTCGACTGGATGACGGAATTTGATTTTGGAACAATTCATTTTAAAATAGTCATAATATTTTTTACATTAGTGTAACGAGTTCATTTTCAATTACTTGTATGTTTTATATTTGGCGATCAGGCTTTATGTGTTTTCTGTCGAGTTTGCCATTATGCTTGTTCGTATAAAGTCTCGGGTCCACATCGCATGACAAATCATCACCAAACTTGGTCAAAATATCGGCCATGGTCTAAATTAGAACTGATTCAATTTTGTGAAATCTAGGTCAATGGTCAAGGTAACAAAAAGGTGGAAGTCATATTTTTGGCAATAACTTTGGTTCTTTTCATCATAGAGACTCGCTACTTGACCCAATATTGTAGCCAATGAAGTCCTGTCCTGCATCTTATTTGACCATGACAAATTTGGTCATGGTCAAAATTTTGATAGAATTTCAACTTCTGATTTTTTCCAAATTTTATGTAGGATCTGATTCTCCTTGATAACATGCAAAATTTCAGCCAGATCAGATATAGTTTTTGAGTTATCATTGTTTCCCTGGCATAACTTCAAGAATACTTCATAATATGTTGAGAAGTAAGGCCCGGATAAGATTTTGGCCCATCCTTATATTGTCAAGTGGAGGTAAGTAGTCTCACGACTGACTTATCTTCTTACTTCTTCTATTCATTTAACGTCATTTTTCCCTTGTTCAGGGGTCAAAAGTTTTCCTATTTTACGCAAGCTCATTCTCCAGTTCATGTGGTTCAGCGAGTCAATTTTCCGTGATTTAAGACAGCTATGCTTCTGCACCAGTTTATGCAGAAGGATAAATGCACCACATGACCATACCAACGTAACTGACTCGTCCTTAGGATAACCTCTACGCTGGGCAAAATGTAGTGCTTTATGTACAAACGTTTATGTACAAACGTGAATAAGCATAGTTTAATACAGAATAGGATGGAAAGGATTTAAACTTGATGTCGTTGAGTTCCATAATCTGCAATGTAGAAAGGACATGCAGTCATTTACATTAAGCAAATTTTCTTCGAGGAGGGTAGATTCTTGGATCTTATCAGCTAGAATCTCATTGGATGTTTTGTTCCACTTTTCAAACTTTGAGTAGTGGTAGCAAAACAATAGCACCTTCTTTTGTGCAACAGTCCATGGTTGGGCTTTTAAGCCTCTTATGTTTCTTTTTTGTTGCTGCATTTGATGGAGATAGGGGGCCAGGACCTTTTGTCTCAAGGCCTGATGGCTGACCCTGGTTGGCCTCTGTATTGGCTGGAGCACTATTTCCAGAGGCAGGAAGATTTACACCATTGCTTACATCTTCCCGCCTGGTGTATGAACGGGTGGATGGGCTATTTTTATCTTGGGTGCCGGCCTGCCAGTATTTATTTTTATTTTTATTCATATTTTTTATTATTCATTTCCTCATTGTAAACGGCTTCTAATTGTTTATTCGAAGCTGCCCTCTATGAGTAGAGGGGGTGCCCCCGTCTGCAATTCGGGAGATGTGCTGGATGGCTTGAGGAGACAGCACACCATTTGTTTTGAATATTTGGTCAGGGTTTACTTCAAGTAAAAAGTATCCTCATGTCAGAGTCTCTGACAAACCCTTGTACAGAGAGACCGAAAACACCCGAGGGTGGTGTCTAGTAGGCATTCAAGTCCTCCCCATTAAGCACTAGAATGGCTGCTAGTGTGCAAAGGAAAAAACTTTGAAAACAACACAAAAACAGATATTCTAAAAATGTGTTCAGCATAGAGTACATCCTAAGGACGAATTGGTTACGCTGGTACAGTTATGTGGAGCACTCATCATCCTGGATAAACTGTTGCAGAAGCATGGAGGTCTTAAATCGCAGGAAGGTTGACCAGCCAAAGAAAACTTGGAAGCAAGTGGTTAGATTAAACAAGATCGTACAAAGTGGAATTTGAAGACAGTTGACCCACTGAATCATGAGGACTGAAGAGGGAGCTCGCGAAATATCAAAAAGCATCTAACCCATGAACAAGGGAAAAGCAAAGCTAAATGAGTATTGATTTACTCCTCTCCAGGAGTTAGGCACAAGGCCAGTTTTTATCTTACTCCCACAAGTAAGATGTGATCCCAGGTCGGGTCGGGTCGGGTCGGGAAAGTGGGATTTAAAAATTGCCTGGGCAGCCCCGCCGGCACTCCCCGGCAGGGGCGCCTCAGGCAGTAAGCAACAAACCCACTCCTCCCCAAAGAAAGGAGGCAAAACCTGGGAAGGTGGACCTTCCAGAACTGCACAGGACAGACCCATTGACCGGCGTAAATCAAGACCCGAAGGCCAAGACAACATCAGTATGGGGTGCAGTATCCATCGGAACAGATACTACACTTTGATCTTAGCCAAAAGGCCAAGAGCAAAGCTAAATGAGTAGAAGAAGTAAAAGCGCCCATTAAACTTGTGTACTTAGTGATGAAAATGCTATTTAAAACTTAAGTATGACAATTTGGATTATTTGGATTATTCAGACAAGATGTTATTCTCACAATGTTTCAGCCAATGTAACCTCCGGCCTTCTTCAGGTGTCTTGTTCACAGATCTGTGATGCAACGGATAAAGTGCTAAGTAATAATCAGTTCTAAGTGACGGTCTTCTGGAAGATTATGGTTCGATTCTCAGTATAGGCGATATTAAGAATATAATCAAGAATTAATTAAGACCTTTACCCGGTCATAGCTGATGGACCAAGAACAATCTACCCTCATAAATTTAACAAACGGTTCCATTTGAAATTTCGTACAGATTCCAGAGTTCGATAAGATGCACCTGAAGAAGGTCGGAGGTTACATCGGCTGAAACGTTGTTAGAATAACATCCAATCTTCATCTAAAAAATTCCGAAAGTATGACAGATGGGCATACGGTGCCTCTTACAGATATGCTTGGTTGCATCTTGAAATGAAAAGTTCCTGATTTCCCATGATCGAAATCCTTTTCAGTATTTCCTCTCCAAATAACTGTCATTACATAAATGGACTCAAATATTTTTTTTTTTTTAATTTTCTTTTTTTTTTCTTTTTTTTTTTTTTTTTTTTTTTTTTTAGAAAATTTGATATTTTCATTTCTCTTCAGAAAGATTTATAGAAAAACTTATTTGAAGAAAAAAAATCTCTTAAATAAACAAAAGAATATAATTTGTTTCAGATTTACATTTTTTTTTAATTTTCTTTTTTTTTTTCTTTTTTTTTTTTTTTTTTTTTTTAGAAAATTTGATATTTTCATTTCTCTTCAGAAAGATTTATAGAAAAACTTATTTGAACAATAAACAAAAAAAAAATAATTTGTTTCAGATTTACATTTTTTTTTCAAACACAAATTTTTTATCTATATAATGTACATCTATATTTTTTCTTACTGTTTATTTTTAAAACGAAACTCTTTATTTGTCAATGAAGCACCATTAACGGCTTTCTTTCAGCAGAGTAGACAACATGTCAACTCGACTGTAATTTAAACCATTTTATTTTTCTCTCCAAAATTCAAAGATCTCAGAACCGTCTCAACTCAAGTTTTCGAGACATAATTATTTTTCAGGTCCCAAAGTAATAACTTTGTATTTAGATTAATGGTTAACAATCATAACCTGACAACAGTGAACGGCGAAGATTATGGCTACAAAAGATGCAGCAATTTCAGGCGTTTATCTTCGGACTGATTTAAAATTTTATAGAAGACAAGTATATGAAAAACTAGATGTCATATAGCTTGTTATGGCATCTTATATATAAAAGAAGAAGATAGGTCAGGGGTGAGGCTGCATACCTCTGTCTGACAACGTAAGGATGGGTCAAAGTCTTAAATGGACCTTACTTCTCATATATTATGAAGTATTATTTACCTCCTCTTCAGGAGGTTAGGCACAAGGCCAGTTTTATCTTACTCCCACAAGGTAAGATGTGACCCAAGGTCGAGTCGGGAAAGTGGGACTTGAAAAGCCAGCGCCCGAGAAGGTGAACACTCTGGCCTAGCAAAAATAGCCTGGGCAGCCCCGTCGGCATTCCCCGGTAGGGGCGCCTCAGGCAGTAAGCAATAAACTTACTCCTCCCCAAAGAGGGGAGGCAAAGCCTGGGAGGGTGGACCTCCTAGAACTGCACAGGACAGACCAATAGACCGGCGTAAATCAAGCCCCGAAGGCCAAGACAACACCGATCTATAGGGTGTAGTATACATCGGAACAGATACTACATTTTGATCTTGGCCAAAAGGCCAAGTTATTCCATATTTTTATTTATCTTCCTCCCACAAGGTAAGATGTGACACAAGGTCGGGAAAGTGGGATTTGAAAAGCCAGCGCCCGAAAAGGTGAGTACTCTGGCCTAGCAAAAATAGCCTGGGCAGCCTCGTCGGCATTCCCCGGTAGGGGCGCCTCAGACAGTAAGCAATAAACTTACTCCTCCCCAAAGAGGGGAGGCAAAGCCTCCTAGAACTGCACAGGACAAACCCATAGACCGGCAGAATGAAGCCCCGAAGGCCAAGACAATACCAGTCTATGGGGTGCAGTATCTATCGGAACAGATACTACACTTTGATCTTGGCCAAAAGGCCAAGTTATTCCATATAAACGTTGATTTTATTTATCAAAAAAGATACATAATTACATACAATTTTGATGTGGTACAAGGCCAAAAAGGGGTAGGGGGGGGGGGGATGGGGGTCGGGGGTCGGGGGTCGTTCACATGGTCTATGCCCTAGAAACTAGCTTCAGTTACCACAATACCACATTCACTCTATGGACTTAAGCTACTTAAAATATCCCCGGGTGTTTTGATGAATTTTATTTACAGAAAAAATTATGTACAATGTTGATGATGGGAGTGGGAGAACAAAAAACTAAGCCTTAAATAATCCCCCAAAAATAAATAAAAATAAAAATGATGATAAAAATAAAGAACAAAATAAAATGCTAATTATGGTAAGTTAGTAAGGACTCCCCTCATCCTATCTAAGGTATGAGCTGCTCGCTGTCTTTCAGTGAAGAAGTCGAAAGCAAGAAAGTCAGCTCCTAGGTAGGAGTGGGCGTTTCTACGGGACAAAAGAAATGGTGGGATGGGTTCTTTTAGGGATGTGCAGTGTCCTCCAGGATAAGTATCATTAGGGCGGGTCAGGGATGAAAAGTAAAGTTGGAAGCGGGCATCCTGGAGGAGTTCTGACACCTAAAATTAAGATGGGGACTCGGAACACATTTGTACTACTAGCTAAAAGGGAATGATCCAATAATTTGCACGGTCATGGAGAGCTTTTTCAAAAAAGTACCTGAGGTCGGCGTGTGCCATGCCTAGGCAGGGAACACGAACTCGAATCTATTCCGCGTGAACACGCATAAACTAGCGGTGTGTATCTACCTTCTACTAAACAGTGAGGTAGACAACCTCCCTCTATCAGACTTGATTTTGATTTTAAGCTGATGTTTAAAATACAAAATCAAATGATGATGAGAAGGCGGCGCCGCCCCACGCCCTATTTCTAAGCGTGAAGAGTACACAACGGGTCTAGCTACGGCTAAAATCGCGAGCAAAACCAAACGTTTCTCCCTGCACCACAAGGGGTCCAAGTTGTAGACAACGGATGCTAAATCCAGGCAGGTCACCCAGTAGGGGGTGATGCGAGCCGTTACCTCGTTGACATACTTCCAATATTCACAAAGTTTGGAGCAGGTGAAAAAGGCATGCTCAGCCGTTTCAATTTCATCGTCCTCACAACGCGGGCAAAAAGGGTCCATAACTAAACCAATATTGAAGCGTATGCCATTGAGGGGTACCACATTTCGAGCCAATCGCCAGGTCAGAGAGAACTCAGTATTATTGAGATGGCTCCGGCCTGGCGCCCAATTCCATTGAGAGCGAGCCTCCCCTTCCGACAATCCAAGCCGCTCCCTAAATGGATCCGAAGCGGTCCCCACCACTAAATCCTGATATAGTGCCTTTCTAGACTGGCAGCATTCTGAGCGCAGCTCGGCACTCGTTGAAGAACTGTGGCTGACGTCTTGGCCTACGACAGGATTCGGCCAAGTGATTGGGGATGAGGTTGGGAAAAGCCTTCTCAACCGCAGGGCCCCACGCAGATTCCTCCATCAAAGTTCGACTCAGGAATGTTAACCTCTCGGCATTCATATGGCTCGCCAAGTCGGGCATTCCCAAGCCCCCCACATCAGGACGTTGAATACAGATTTGTCTACGGACTAGAAGCTTCCTCTTATCCCACAAAAGCGAGAAAAGCAGACGCGTTAAAGCCGCCAGGCGGTCCGCAGGCAGAGGTAGTACAACCAATCGGTAAAGGATGACCGGAAAGACGTAAGTGGCGCACGCCTCAGCTCGACCTTTAAGGGAAAGCCCCCTTCGAAGCCAAATCCTCACAGACGCTTTGACCTTTGACTGTACTTCCGACCAATTCTTATCAAGCTGGAGACCCGGTCCGAACCATACACCAAGGATCCGAACCGGGCCATTTGTCCAGTTGAAAAGGCCCGGTAGCGCAACTGCGCCATTCCAGGTAGCCAACCTTAGGCCGTTGGATTTGCTATGGTTGACTACAGCCCCTGTAACCTCTTCATACCTTTTGAGTGCCTTAATCACCGTGATAATGTCTCGAAAGCTCGACACACACACGGTGACATCATCGGCAAACGCGGTAACTCTGGCTCGTGCACCGCCAGGAAGAGCAATACCGCGTAGGGCCAGTTCAGCCTCCCCGATCCTAAGCATGCGGAGAAAGGGCTCCAAGGCAAGGACGTAAAGCAGGGGAGACAGCGGACACCCCTGATGTACCGACCGAGAGACGGTGAACGACTCCGATCGCATCCCGTTTACCTGCACCACTGCCGTCGGCCCACGATACAAAATGGAGATCCATCTGCGGAAGTCCGGTGTAAAACCGGCGGCCTCAAAAACAGATCCCAGGGATCGATGGTCGACCCTGTCAAAAGCTTGGGACTGATCTAAATTGATCAGCGCGGCTTCAGTGTCGTCTTCTAATCCCTCTATGATCGTGCGTATCAGATGCAAATTGTTCTGCATCGATCTCCCCTTTACAGCATAATTCTGATCAGGTTCGACCAACTCACTGATAACAACCTGCAACCGATTTGCAAGATCTTTGGCTAAAATCTTTAAGTCTGTGTTTAACAGAGTTATGGGCCTGTAATCATCTAAACCCCCACCATCTGTGCCCTTTTTCTGAAGCAATGTGATCACCCCCCCCTGGTAACTTGACCAGGGATAGAACCCTGTGCAAACCAGTGACTGAACACATTGACCAGAATAGGTACGAAGATGTGCGAGAGCCTCAAGAACAATTCATAGGGCAAACCATCAAGTCCCGGAGATTTATCATAGCCGACCTGCTTCAACGCAGCCAAGACCTCACATTCCGTAATGCGGCCATCACAACTAGCCGCTCGGGCCGCCTCCAGGCCAGGCGAGCCAGCTAAATAGTTGCCAAACTCCTCAACGCGGAGTCTGGACAGTTGGGTGAAGCAATCCTCGAAATGCTCACGAAACCCCTCACAAATCTCCCGAGTCAACACAAGGGTGTGTCCTTCCGGGTGTTGAACTTCACGAATCAGACCGACCGAGCTGCGACGGAGTGAAGCTCTATGCTCAACAGCATCGACATTCACAGCTATCTAGCCTAGATCTAACTACTCGACCCTCATACCGTACATTAGCCGCACGTTTCAGGTTCCCCTTAGCTAGCCACATCTATGTTACAGGACTTGAGATCCCCCAGTATGCGGGCTGCTTTGCTTAAAGATCTCAAGCCCCTTGCATTCAGGCTTCCTAAAATCAAGTTTGTGGCCATCTGCACTATTCAGTGTCAAGCACCGGTCTGAAGTCTTTGGGTGTCAGGATGTCGCAGGCATGCCCGATATTGCCAGTGAGCAATTCTGACGACGCACGGCCGTCTCGGGTGATGCCTTCAACATCCAAGGGAAAGGTTTGCTTAAGGGCTCTATAAAAAGAAGGGTGGACGTAAATCGGGACCCTCCCTTTGCATTTATCCCCCAACTCTTTGAGGGAGACGTGCCCTTCTTCCACCAACTTCAAGCTCAGGAACGCCCCCTTGGTGGCCTCTATCATCTTCCACATGGCCTTGGTACGGCCGCCGCTCATCTTCCTGACGAACGTGATCAGCAAGGGGACATCGGGGAAGTTTGCAGGGTTGACGACATCTAGTCCCTGAGCTTGAGTAAGGAGCTGCAGCGGCCGGATGGCACCTCTTAGCCGAGGGTTGAGGTCGGCAGTGGCATGATGTAGATCTGCATCGCAGATGAGGTCCCCTGGAAGGAAGGGGAGTCTTCTGGTCTTTTGCCTCCATGTTGGGAAGGGCGATGCATTTCTGTTGGTTGTAGTTGTTGTTGTAGATTTAGGTTCCGACTTTTTCTTCTTGGACAGAGAGCGGGAGCCAGCTGGGGTGACTTCAGTGGGGGAGGGGGATTTCTGCTCAGTTGGGGGTTTAGTTTTAAGGGTTTTGGGGGACTGAGCAGAAGAGATGGTCATCTCTTCAGACTTGGGGACGGGGGATTGGGGCCCAGCTTCTTTGATCTTTTTAGATTTTCGCTTTGCAGTGATTTTCTCCCACTTATTACTGCTCTCTGTCACCAGAGCCGGGCCGGCGTCGTCCTCCATCCTCTCCCCTTCCGAGTCTGATGAAGAAGAAGACGTTGCTGACAAGGGGACCTCCGTCTTTCGTTTGGTAGCCGCTGCCGGGACGGATGTTGATGACTGCTGCTCCTTGGTAGGCATCTCCACGTCAAGCGACTTTTTGGGACCCCGCATTCCTGATTCGTCAGGGGGCTGCTCATTTTTAGAGGAGGTCTTTGACTGCTGTGGTCTGGAGCCTTTTTTGACGACCTTGCTCCATCCTTCTTCGTCGGTGTTTGTTGCGCCTCCTCCGGTCGATGGTGTAGAGGCTACTGGTTTCACTGGAACTCCTCCCGGGGCTGCAACAGAAGGGGTCTTCTGGATTGGCATTTTCTTTGGACAGTTTTTGGCCATATGCCCCTTCTGTTCACAGTGCCAACAATGTGGCCTCCTGCCCTCCACTATTATTGACATTGACCAGGAGTCGCACTTGAGCAGTGGCGGAATGTTATTGAAGCCCTTCCGGTCCAAACGCATCTTAAGTTGGTAGTCCCCTACCATCAGGTTATAGGGACCACAGACCAGAATTATGGCTCCAACGTCCTCATATTGGCTCATCACAGCTCCAAGCTGTTCCGAGTCAATGAAACAGGGGACGCCAAAGACGGAGACAGTTGTTCTTCTCCTGCTCAAGTACTCCGGCCTGAGAATTAAATTTTTATGTCTCAGGTCCGCCCTGGCCACCTTCTCTGCTTCTTCCTCTGATGGGACCAGGATGCCCCAGGTGGCGAACCGTCTGCGGTACACATAAGATGCCGGGATTTTTCGCTCCCACAGAAGGTCCGCCATTCTGTCCATCAAGACCCCAGCCAACCCCTTGGTTTTCGAATCGATGGTGACTAGAGAGACAATCCGTTTCTCCAGCCGGTCCACCGCACCTGGAGCTGCTTTAATTGAAGCACTGTCTTCTGAACAAGTTGAGCAGCCATCACACATCCACCGCTTCAGTGTCGGTTTCTGTTCTAAAGGCTTCCAGCCATCACATAGCCTGCTCTGTCATCAGTTCTCGTTCACTGAAGATATTTGACTAGTTGTTGCATGATAACATCACCAGAACGCAGATACCTGTGTTTGAATTTTTTTTCAAGTGTACGCAATGTCGCACTCCAGAACGCACACCTTCCTTCACAATTCTATGTGCAGTTACTAATGGCAAGAAGACGTTGATGACTCGAGCAGATAGATAAGTTGCAAGTTTTCCTACACTGATCAGACCGGTGGCTTCATTAAATTCTTCCACCCAGGAACACCGTTGAGATTTTGGAGGTTTCTGTCAGTGTTATTTCACCCTTAGCCTTTGGGTAAGTATCCTAAAAGTAATGGGTAAGTAGTCTAATAAACAACCAAAAATCTGACCACCCAGAGACAAACAGCCGTCATTGTGAGAGAACTGCAAAAATGCAACTTTGACATTGTGAGTTTGAGTGAAATGCGGCGTGCAGGAGAAATGCGACGTGCAGGAGAAGGGTGATTGAGAAAAGAACAGGGACAGCTAACGTTCTTCTCCGAGAATATGGATACAAAACAGCCACAAATTTATGGAGTTGGCTTTGCAATCAGAAACTATCTTTATCCAAAATTAAAGGAACTACCTGTCGGAGTTGATGAAAGGTTTATGGATTTGAGAATTGAACTTATCAACAACTAACATGCCACTATTATCTCTGCAACACTTGCGGTTGATGATGTGGACAAGGAATGTTTCTATGCTCAACTTGATCGTGTGCTTTCTTCAATTCCCCACGATGAAAAGCTGATTCTGCTATGTGACGTTAATCACATGCTGTGGAAAGGAACAATCAGCAAAGAAGGAGTGGGAAGTGTTAACGAGAATGGCCCCTTTTGCTGACCAAATGTGGCGAACATGATCTTGTGATCAGCAACATGCTTTTCCTCTCTACAAAAAAAAAAAAGATACCGTCGAAAAGCCACTTGGCAGCACCCAAGGTTCAAATACTAGCACCTGATCGATTATGTGATCGTCCATGCTAAAGATCGTCAGCACGTGCTCAGTATGCGAGTTGCTACAGAGGCTGATGACTGCTTGACAGATCACCATCTGCTCTGCTCTATCATGAGGTTACAAATGAAATCAAAATAGAAATTTCAGAGACGCTGCCTTCGTCAAAATCTACAAAAAGAAAGTGGTGGCGGAATTGATGATCTTGAGCCAGAATCGAGCGGTGGAGATGGCCCGGATTTACTTCATCCCCGCAGTAAGAGGGTCCGCCTTTGCCTGGCTTGCAGATTGAAAGGGAAATAAGTTTTGGCTTACTAGTTTTCTAGTGAGGATTGAACTCGCAACCTCGAAGTAACAAATCTACTGGTTGCTGCACAATAATACGTGGATTCGCCTTGACGACAAATAGATTATGAAAATGATTGTTTTTTTCTGATTGGTTAAGCGGAATTAACTGAAGGAAAATCTGCTAATAAAAAGAGAAGAAAATCAGGAGAAGAACATTGTGAGTGTTGAGTGAGATTCTGCGGTGAGCCGAATTATTTTTTCGTTGATTGGAGCTCAGAGTGTTTTTGTGCTTCTACAGGAATTGAACCGAACTGAGTTTGTTTTTTTTGTTTGTTTAACGTTTTGAGTCTAGTCATAGGCTTCTGAATTCCCATCTTTCAAAAGTGATCGATCGGAATGCGGAAACTACAGTTAGATAGGTGTTTACCTGAATACTGAACAACTGCCTCTCCTGACTCACTGCAACTATCATCCCAGAGATGTAAGCCGGTTTTTGACCACCTCGTGGGACTAGGGACATTATCTTCTCTTTACGTCAACTTTAGTAGAAGTGCAGACAGCAACACCAACATCTGTACATGGTTTTTATCGATCTGACCAAGGCCTTCAATTCGGTCCCTAGAGAGCGGATGTTCCAATAAGTTTATCAGCATTATCAAATACCTCCAGGATGACATGTATGCAGCAGTTCGTTCTTATGACAACGAAAGTGTACCTTTCCAAGTCAAATCGGGTATCAAGCAAGGCGGTGTTATTGCCTTGACACTCTTCACCATGTTCGTGGCAGCCATCACACGTATGATCAAGTGTAGACATTGTCTACAGAAAAGATGGTGGTGTTTTAAATCTGGCTTGCTTGCTTGATGTTGAAGAACAAAACTCTGACAACGTCCCTGATAGAATTTCAGTATGCTGATGACAATTTTTTGGTGTCAACATCCGAAAACCACCTCAGAAAAAATCATGGACACTTTCAACAGTGCCTACACTCACCTCGGTTTCGCCATCAACAACAGAAAGACTCAGATTCTGCACCAACCTAGACCCTGTGTCAGGCCAGAAGCTCCCACTCTCAAATCCATGGGGAAACTCTGGGGAACGTCAGCAATTTTGAATACCTTAGAAGTTATCTTTCATCAGGTGCTGACATCCAAGATGAGATCCAATGCCAACACAAATGCGCCGGTGTCGCTTACGGACAGCTTTGAACACATGTCTTCTAGGATGGAGACATTCGGACGAGCACTAAGATGGCAGTATACAAACCTGTCGTGCTGCCGAGGATTATCTATGCCTCAGAAACCTGGATGACATATCGTTGCTGACTGGAGAAGTTACATCAACTTTGCTTTCGGAGCATTTTGCATAGGCACTGGTGGGATCACCGCAACAACATCAGCATCCTCCAGAAGGGCGTGACCACTAACGTTGAAGTCTTTGTCATCAAAGGTCAACTGAGATGGAGTAGCCACGTTGTAAGGATTCCGGACTCCCGACTGCCAAAGAAAATTTTCTATGGCCAACTTAGACAAGGAAACTGCAGTCAGGGTGGCCAGAAAAAGCACTACAAAGATCTAAGGCCAACTTCAAGAATTGGGATGTCGACTTGAACTTGTGAGAGTCGTATGTCAAGAACAGAGCAACTTGGAGAGGGATTGTGGCTGAGGGTGCAAAGACTTTTGAAGAGAGACACTTGGCTGCCCTCGAATAGAAGAGATTTATTTACTCCTCTCCAGGAGTTAGGCACAAGGCCAGTTTTATCTTACTCCCACAAGTAAGATGTGACCCAAGATCGGGTCGAGAAAGTGGGGTTTGAAAAGCCAGCGCTCGAGAGGTGAGCACTCTGGCCATTTAAAAATTGCCTGGGCAGCCCCGTCGGCATTCCCCGGTAGGGGCGCCTCAGACAGTAAGCAATAAACTTACTCCTCCCCAAAGAGGGGAGGCAAAGCCTGGGAGGGTGGACCTCCTAGAACTGCACAGGACAGGCGTGCAGTATCCATCGGAACAGATACTACACTTTGATCTTAGCCAAGACGAAAACGTGTGCCTGTACCGGGACACAGTAGCCATCCTCACCCATGAGGGGCTCACTACGACAATTTTTGTATCTTATGTAACACACACATTGTAATCCTTCTAAAACATCCACTGCAACTGCAAAGAATTTCCTTTCTTCCTTGGTGTGCTTAATAAAAAAAATCAATTTTCATGAATAGAGTTTGTTTCCAAGCAAATTTCCTGATTAATTACAAAAATAAAAGTAATCTTAACTACGTTGGGAAGTCTCGTTCCTTGGCCAGTGGTTCTCTTCGTTACACTTTTTCAAACAGAAATGTGCTTGAGGCACACTAAATTTTTTGTTGATAAGAAATACATTCAGATGCAGATGGCGGCCAAGTGGCTGTCGATCAACATAAGCATCGGCTGACCAAAGACTAGATAGTGTGACAAAATCTGAGAAGAAATTGGATGGGGGTTGGCTCAGGACAGACGGTCCTGAGCTGTTCATTATGATCTGTGTCAACCAGACACTGGCCAACGATGACAAATCAAATCTTGATTAATAACATTGCATGACCATGTATCATATATTATTGTGTGTGTCTATTTCTCGTGTCAACATAACTTTGATAATTACTACAATTATTTATTTATTTTAATTTTGATTGAAATAAAAAATGCAACCAATTTTTTAAAATCCTATTTATAAGAAATTACAAAATTAAATCCATCAGAATGCATTTCAGTTTATTCATAACCAAGTCAGCTATTTTAATCTTTTGTTAACAGTTTTACAAAAAAAAAAACATTAATAACTGTGACTTTTTGAAATTTGAAAGCATTTAAACTGTCGAATAGAAACTCATTTCAAGCTTTAAAATTCTTAAATCCTGGTGAATTGAAATTTTGGAAGCTATTGACATCTAATAACTATTTATAAATAGAGATTAAAATATTACCATAACAAACGTTATAGTTTATAAAAATTCGCTTTAAAAGTTTATGACCAAATGACATCGTAATAATTAAATTTAACTTTCCAAGTATGATACAAACGGCATAGCCGGGAAAAAAAAAGGCGAAACAAAAATGAAAATAAAAGAAACTCCCGGGTAACGCCGGGTAGGTACAACTAATAAAGAAATAAAGAATAACACACACACCCTTTTCAAAACAAAAAGAAAATTACTAGCAGTGTTTAGTTAGTAACATAAAAAATAAAAAATACTGTCATCGTTGGACATCCAGCAAATATCAAACAATGACATTTTTTGAAAATGTTTCTAAATCCGTGATTGAATCTTCCCGACACCCCTCTGTTTAGGAAGCACCGCATTACACCAACCACCATCTAGGATTGAAATCCTCTATATTAAATCAGAATGCTTTATAAAGCAAACACTTTTACTCACTAAGTTATACACGAGGAGAATAGTCGGAAACATTTAAATAATAACAATTCCTGATCTCAGAAATATACAAATTACTTCCCCTGAATTGGTCAAAATCAAGGGGAATAATTAAAGGTCTTTCTAATAGAGTTATTTCCCCTAGTTTTAAAATGTTATTTTTTTCTATCAGTATTTAAAAAATAGATACATGTTTATTTTTTTTAATCAGTGAAGGTATAACTTTTGAAATACTTCATACAATATGGAAAAGTAAGGCCCAGATAAGACGTTGGCCCATTCTTATGCTGTCAGATGGAGGTATACAGTCTCACAACTGATTTATGCTATTTGATTATGTAAAATAGAAAAGATTTGAAGTTAGATTTCAGTTGCAGTCTAGACTTTAGTGAAGATACAAAAAACGTTTCAAAAACAGTTCCTGCTTAGCATATCAGAAAATAATAAATAAAAAGATTAATATCTCATACACTAATAATGAAAGACAAATTAAAATTGGCTAAAATAAACATCGGCAGAAAAAGAATTCAATTCATTAATTGGTCTTAAATCAACCTACAAAAATCCATTCATTGCCATTTTTGGTATTATTTCAATAACGTTCCAAGAATGCTAGCCACTGGGATAGGAAGTCTCAACTTTCAACGACCCCATGAGGCATTCAACTTGTATATGCGTGAGAGAGAGAAAGACAGATAAAATAGATTGATAGCCCGTCTCGCTACATCTAGTCACATTGTGGGTCCTCCTTTCTGTTTGAGTTTTGCCAGCCAAAAGAGACGGAAAAGCCCCGCCCGGAAACCACATGGTTCCATCGACTTCTGCCGGGGTGACTTCTGACCTTTTCCACTCAAACACGGTCCTCGCTATGTGATACAAAGAGGACAACACCAGGCAACGTCTTACACCCGTTTTCTACACAGTCCGGTCAAGTGGGTTGACATGCAGTTATATCGTGTTTTACACACTTGATCCAGGTCTTCTTCAGTCTACCACACTCCCTAGTGCTCTGGTGCATCATCTACTAGTCTCTCCCTCCTTGAGAAGGTCCAAAAAAGAGTCGCCAACCTAATAGGTCCCTCACTGTCAACCAAGCTCCAGCCTCTGTCCCATCGCCGCAATGTAGCATCCTTGTGCTTGTTTTACAAATACTTCAATGGATTATGCTCCGATGAATTGGCTACTCTGGTGCCTCCTCGACGTAACTTCATAGACTAACTCGACAATCAACTAAATCTCATTCATTCACTGTGGAGGTCCCCAGATGTCGGAGAGCCTTCTACTCAAATAGCTTCTTTCCTCGTACTGCTGGCCTCTGGAACTCCCTCCCTGCCCCCTGTTTCCCCAACAGTACAGACATGCAGAAATTAAAACTAATGTAAACAAACATCTCACTGCGCAGATCACAATCTAGGTTGACCGCCCCCTACCTTCTCCCTTTTTCTTTTTCTCAGTAGCCCTTACGTCTACAGTGGCGGCCTGCCTTGTTTGGGGTGAACTATGTTAAAAAAAAAAAAAAAAAATATCTAAACGTATTATGGAGTCGATGCAAAAGGTGACCTGCTGTAAATGACTGAACTACTTGAGACGCCGAGCAGTCAGGGTTAGGGTTAGGGTTAGGGTTAGGGTTAATCTTATCAAGAGTTTCTAATGAAGCATGATTGAAGGGATCTTTTCTTTCTGTTTGCAACCAAACATCAACCTGATAATGGCACAATCAAGTGTGTGGGGCCCATCTCTCACTGCCGTGAAGATGGCAGATTCAACACAGGCTAAAGAGAACTTTGCCCCGAATCTTGAAGGAAATGTGCTTTGATGTAAGGATTGGCACCAGCTTTCTGAACCTTCCAAAGCATGTACAACTGTGTGAATAAGGTTGAGCCAAGCTGAACACTTGTCTTGGATCATGTTAGAGGTGAGAGTCTAAATATCTCCTCTGAACACAGTAAAGGACAACTCCTAAGGAAGTGGAGGTCAACTTAATAAGTAAATAAAATATAATCAAACCTTTCATGCAGACTGTTGAAGAAGTTGTCATAAATTATCTTAAATTTTTATTTGTTTTTGTGAGCGTAAGGGACATCGAAGAATATGTTTTGCCTCCATTATTAGTCGTTACAGCCTTTTCTGAAGTCTGTTCAACTTGAATACATGTAGTTCAAAAAACAAGTTAAATCAGATACATAGAATCTCTGTAAAAAATCATGCACGAAAGAGTTAAAAGTGAAATCAATGCCATCGTCCCCTTCTTCATGAAGATACAAGTTATCTGAGAAAGTATCCAGCGAACGAACAGCTTCACTCTGGCCATATAAAAGGCGCACAGCATAATACCCATCAAGAATATAACAAGCGCAAAAAAAATTTATTAGAGATCAAAAATGATAACTTACCTGATGGGCATAAGCCAAATTTTTGCCAAATTCAAATGCGCAGTCCTGAATATGTTTGCTGTGGCCTGCAAGAAGCGTTGCAGCCTGACAACTGCGACCAAGAAGGCTGCCAAAAGAGAGATACGTGTAATGGCACCAATCGCGAAATGTTATCGTTTCTTTCAACCTTGCAATTCCATCTACATCCAAAAAGTCCATAAATTCAGATTCCATCATTTCTTTGATGGACACAGAAATCATGTCAACAACCTGGAGAGAAAGAAAAAAGGGAAAATTATTGGAATTTATTTATAGCATAATTACTTATTAGTTAATGCTTGTGTTCCTTTGGGGTCCCATGGATTGGCTAACAGGTAACCGAATCCCTGCTTCCTTAGGGGTTATATGAGTCAGCCTATATAAATTCAAGCACACTAGATTGCGTCCTCTTTTGACCCCCAGCAGGACAATGCTTGACTGCCTAATGACAGATACCCTCCTTCTTCACCTTCCCAGTTACCTACTATCTTGGACAAGGGTTGACTATATCTCAACGACGCCCACCAGGCGGCAGTTTCGAAGATAGCCATTACTCACTTCAAGATTCCCAACTTCGGTTGATATCAGCCCGACTGCATTTGTGACAGAAAACCCACAAAGACAGTATGTCCATTCCCATCACGAAAAGAGCCAGAATTGATGAAGCTCAGCGGACAAACTGTTACTAGAACAGACCATCTCAGATAAGTTCTTACGAAAACACGTATTCGCAAACCTAATCTCCTCATTCTGAACATTCGCTTTTTTCTGTTGTATTTGTGTGGCTGCCGCCAGATTCGTCCTTTTATAGGATATATGGGCTTAAGTTTTTTGGCCCTTTACGAATCGCAATGTTGAAATATCAAAGCTTAATAGGCCCTTGCAAAATCCGTCACAATAAAATAGATCCTAAGTATAAGGTTAAAAAGATTAAAAAAGATCGTTCTAGCTACAATAACAATGCAGTGATTATATAAACACACATAAATAGGATAGTGAAAGATGGGAATTCAGAAGTCTATGACTAGACTCCAAACGTTAAACAAACAAACAAAAAAACTCAGTTCAGTTCAATTCCTGTAGAAGCACAAAAACCCTCTGTGTAACTTTGAGCTCCAATTAACGAAAAATAACTTGGCTCACCGCAGAATCTCACTCGACACTCACAATGTTCTTCTCCTGATTTTCTTCTCTTTTTATTAGCAGATTTTCCTTCAGTTAATTCCGCTTAACCAATAAAAAAAAAAAACAATCATTTTCATAATCATAATCTATTTTTCGTCAAGGCGAATCCACGTATTATTGTGCAGCAACCAATAGATTTGTTACTTCGAGGTTGCGAGTTCAATCCTCACTAGAAAACTAGTAAGCCAAAACTTATTTCCCTTTCCATCTGCAAGCCAGGCAAAGGCGGACCCTCTTACTGCGGGGATGAAGTAAGTCCGGGTCATCTCCACCGCTCGATTCTGGCTCAAAATCATCAATTCCGCCACAGATAGATTATTACTTATTCGTGCTTTACGTAGCTTCAAAATTAAAATATTGTAGAGGCTCTACACTCAAGTGGTGAGTCGGTCAGTTAGTTCTTTTTTTCAACTATTCGCTTTGCTAGTAGGACATCGGTTAACTGCTTAGTTACAGAAGCCCTCGACAGCAGTTGCTCCTCCACCTTCACCATTACCGACTATCTTAGATAAGGGTTGACTACATCTCGTCAAAGCCCTCAGACAGCAGTAACACCCAGAAGGCAGTTTGTGTGCAAAAGCCATTACTTTCATCATGAAAACAGCCAGAATCGACAGACCCCTGCTTGCTAGCAGTTATTCGAACAATCTTTCTCGGATAATTCACTAGACTAACTCGACAATCAACTAAATCTCATTCATTCACTGTGGAGATCCCCAGATGTCGGAGAGCCTTCTACTCAAATAGCTTCTTTCCTCGTACTGCTGGCCTCTAGAACTCTCTCCCTGCCCCCTGTTTCCCCGACAGAACAGACATGCAGACATTTAAAACTAATGTAAACAGACATTTCGCTGTGCAGATCCCAAGTTAGGTTGACCCCCCCCTTCCTTCTCCCCTTTTCTTTTCTCAGTAGCCCCTTACGTCTACAGTGGCGGCCTGCCTTGTTTGGGGTGAACTATGTTAAAAAAAAAAAAAAAAAAAAAGTTCTACTAAAAACACGTATCCACAAACCAACCTCCTCATTCTATACCTACACCAATATTAGCTGTTGTATATCATTCTTTACTACTTGCCCAAGTAAAATGGTTTGCTTATATACACTGTCGTTGTTCCTTCTCTCTAAAAGCTGTCGCTCCATTTCAATTTCAGCGTTTATCTTCAGGATTATTTGAACATTCTCACGTTTAACAATTCAAAATTATTATTTTTTTAGCATTATGATGTGTTATTTGGAAAAAAAACTTTTTCCATAATATTTGCTTTTTATGATAACTAGAATAATTTGTTTGATGAAAATATTATTTTAATATAGATGACAACAATTTTATAACACACTTATTGATTGGTCAATGGTTGTCTCCCCTGTTCCTTCCGTGGGTTGAACAGATAACCCAATTCCTGTTCTCTGCTCTCTTAAGAGTCACATGAGCCAGCCTATATAACCCCTAGCACACTGGCCCTTCGGCTTCTTTTCAACTATTCGCTTTGCCAGCAGGACATCAGTTGACTGCTTAGGGACAGAAGCCCTCGACAGCAGTTGTTCAGCAAGCCAACACCTTCTCCATTACCGACTATGTTGGATAAGAGTTGACTACATCTCATCGAAGCCCTCAGATAGCAGTTCGAAGGTAACCATTACTCATTTTCCGAATTCATAATTTTTGGTTGACATCGGTTTGACTGCATTGCAACAGTCGCACCCAGAATGCAGTTTCATCACAAAAAAAGACAGAATCGACAGACAATCTTTCTCGGATAAGTTCTACTGAAAACACGTATCCACAAACCAACATCCCCATTCTATACTTACACCAACATTAACTGTTGTATATCATTCTTTATTACTTAGCCAAATAAAATTGCTTAATTATATACACTGCTCTCGTTTCTTCTATTGCTACCGTTTCAATTTCAGCGTTTATCTTCAAGGAATATGCAGACATTGTAACGTATACGAGAATTTGACTTTCTTTCAGGGATAAAATAATCGTCAGAAAATTTTAAGTAAACACTCATGTTAAATTTAAAATAAAATCTCCATATTATAAAAATTATGTGAACACCTCCCTTGCGTCTGCATGGATGTTTCTCGCACAAATGTAACTTTAATAATTACACATTGAAGTATTTTTTTTCTGTGTGTGTGTCTTCATATCTTTTACTTCTCTGGGTCAAGGCTATTAGTTTGAAAAAAAGTTTTTTTTCAAATTTACAAATGTTAATAGCCTCACTTCTTTAAATATACACTTTTCTCTCGCTGGAACCGCACTACACACTTCTCTCTCTCTCTCTCTCTATATATATATATATATATGTGTGTGTATACTTAGGCAGCAAGTCATAATCTAAGCAAGCGTTGTTGAACGTCACGGAACTTTCTCGTTTGTATATCTTCTTCGTAGGGTTCTCAAACCGTCGAGCTATCCTTCTGATTTCAGGTGGCAATCCATATAGTACTTCTCCGATTGTTCTTAATTCGGCCATTTTTTTCGAGCGCTTTCGACTTTCATAGTCGTCTTCAGGATTAGGTTGTTTTTTTTTTTAAATGAGAAGACTTAGGTTAATGTTATATAGGTATAGTTAACGGCGAATGAAAGAAAAAAAAAAGGGGGTGTGGTTGAGTTCATTTTATTCTATCGTTTGTGTGTTTGGTTTTATTATTTATTATTTTTGCTATTATTTATTTATTTATTATTTATTCCTATTACTATTTTTACCATTATTTATTTTTATTTTTTTATTTTTATTTTATTTTTTTTATTTTCATTTAATTATGGAATACTTTTAATATGTTAGTACCTGTGTTGAAAGCTATTTTGTTAATATTAGGCTGTTTAGTTTTAATGAATATTGCTTCTAGTATTTTAAGTCTGTTTATGCAGTTATTTTTGTGTATTATTTTGGTGTTAGATGTTAATATTTGTCGTATATCAGCCGACTGTAGTCTTTTGTTATGTGTAGTAATGTTACGTCTTCAGGATTAGGGTTTTGTTTTTTTGTTTTTTAAAATTTAAATAAGAAGACTGGAGTTAGTGT
The DNA here is from genome assembly GCA_963556195.1 of Sepiola atlantica. NCBI lineage: Eukaryota > Metazoa > Mollusca > Cephalopoda > Sepiida > Sepiolidae > Sepiola > Sepiola atlantica. The sequence goes on along the minus strand of OY744540.1, from coordinate 72,523,067 downwards.
TTTATAGTTATCGTTACGGGCGAATGAAAGAGAGAAGAGGGTGTGTGGTGGAGTTCATTTTATTGTATCGTTTGTGTGTTTGGTTTTATTGTTTATTTATTTATATATTAATTCTTATTTTTGCTATAATTTATTCATGTATTATTATTTATTACTATTACTATTATTACTATTATTTATTTATTTATCAATTTATTATTATTTTTTTTATTACTTAATTTTCATTTAATTATGGAATACTTTTAATATGTTAGTACCTGTGTTGAAAGCTATTTTGTTAATATTAGGCTGTTTAGTTTTAATGAATATTGCTTCTAGTATTTTAAGTCTGTTTATGCAGTTATTTTTGTGTATTGTTTTGGTGTTAGATGTTAATATTTTCCGTATATCGGCCGACTGTAGTCTTTTGTTATGTGTAGTAATGTAGTAATATGTAGATATAGATACAGTTATAAGTTCAGCTATAAAAGTAAAGAAAAAGATGATCAAAAGTGAATTACTTTAGTATTTCTTAGTTCGGCCAAAGATGTGCATGCATTGGCCAAGAGGAAATCTCCAATCAAGATGGCGATTTTATTGCCAAAATGAAGTTCGTCTCTTTCTGTTCTGTCAATATTCTTCATGGCGCTAAGATTAACGACATCTTTGTGGATGAGGTTGGCAGTGTGAATCATCTCGGTAATTTCAGCCAGAGAGCGTTGGCTAGAAAATAAAAAGAAAAAATAAATAAACACATATGCTTAAAACTGACAGATATAAAATAGAATATTACATGACATCAGAGGATGGTTACATGTGTGCAGAATAGTTGACGTTGATGGTATGGCCATGTTGAAAGAATGGATGAGAGTTTTGGGGTTAGTAGATGTGGAACAGTTAAGGTAGCAGGTCCAGTTCACAGGGGAAGGGCAAGGAAAACATGGGACAAAGTGATAAGCATGTATTTGAGAGAAAGATGGATAACTAAATACCTGGTTAGAAATAGGTTAGTTTGGAAGTCAATTATTGTTGTAGACCCGTGCTAGGGGTCACAAAGATAACAACCACAAATTGTGACAGGTTAAAATATACAATGTATTTATTCATAGCAATACAGTAACGCCACTAAATGTGGTAAGAGATGACCGGATTCCTACCATGCGGTAAAACATGAATAGGAATGTCCTCTGTTTGAGTCTTTGCAACCATGGTATTTATTATAGATGGTTGCTTCCATTAGTTCTTCAATAGGGGTGATTTGTACCCCACAACAATTATTTACAGCATAATGCAATAATCTATGCCCGCCTATTGAGTTCTCTTGACGGCTTGCTGATATGGCTGCTGAATTTGCTATTTAGACGTTAATTTACTCTCCTATTTCTATGGCAATGCATGGTGGACACATCGATATGCGCTCCGACTACTGAGTAAAATATGACTTTCGTATTGTGGTTCGAACTATGTGACCGGTAGGGATTGTCTCCTATCATACTGATGATTGCAGGTTTGGTATGAAACACGTGCATATAAGTTAATTCTTAAATATTATTTATAAATAATTATATATATATATATATGGGAAGAGAAGGATGAAGGTAATCCGACGTGATGGGAAAATGAAAAAGGAAAACCAAAAAATTTATGTTTTTTATGTGTACATCAACGTTTCGTCTTTATTTATAAGACTTCATCAGGATGATAATATAGAGAAAAAAATGTCATGCAAGTACAAATACATGTAGGGTAGACATATTGGGAGGAAAAATAAAATAAAATAATGGCCACTACTGGGTGGACGTCTGTATTCTCCAACAAGTATGGACGTCCACCCAGTAGTGGCCATTATTTTATTTTATTTTTCCTCCCAATATGTCTACCCTACATGTATTTGTACTTGCATGACATTTTTTTCTCTATTTTATCATCCTGATGAAGTCTTATAAATAAAGATGAAACGTTGATGTACACATAAAAAACATCCATTTTTTGGTTTTCCTTTTTCATTTTCCCATATATATATATATATATATATATATATAGTTTGAAATTTGTGTAATTAGGCAGCATTCCTTCTCTTATGCATGTTTGATTAAACAGTAGCGACAACGACGCACGACCGATTTGATATTGTCATCCATGTTTTGCATACTCATTCATCTGCCTGAAAATGACCGACGTCGGTCGAAAACGTTCGCAAAAATATGGCGATTTTTTATACAACATGGACGACAATACCAAATAGGTCATGCGACGAATCGAAAAAACGAATCAAAAAAAAAATAAACAGAAGCTGTCACTACTGTTTAACCAAACATGCATATATATATATATATATATATATATATATATTACTATTTCATGTATCCACATAAAATTTTCTAAGGAGATATAATTTTTAGCCTGAAGATTCCCCTCGAGGATGAAACGCGGGAGCCTCTGTGTAGTTTAATTGCCATAAATATATTTTCATAGCTTACTATATATATATATATATATATATATATACACTAGTAAACACTATGGATATTGTTTGTTATCTTGTATGTTTGTCTGTCTCCATGCAAAATGGATGACATCGCTAAATGAAGTTAGAAGAAACCAAGCAAATCCTTCATAACTTCACATCATCCAGTAAACCAGATTTAAGATATAGAGAAGAGATCCTTTATGATGCCATAGATGCTGAAGTAATAAAAGATGATGTCATCCATTAAAACAGAACCGTCATAATTTATACTTAACTGAACAAATCACGCATCTCTCTGGGCTATCTATGTATTTCTCTCATCCCTCTCATCAAGTTGATGCAACCACTCTCTAATATTTCTTAAAGTTTCTGATAGCATTTAGAGAAAGGATGACTCTTTTTTTCAGCAGTGTCATCTAATTTACATACGTGTATCTGTATACACTACAAACACGTATGCAAATTAGATAGCAAAATAATAAATCTATATAAGAATAATAAAAAATAATCCTCTGCTCTATTATAAAGACCAATATGTATTTATTTGTGTGTGTATATATATATATATATCATATCAGGTTGGATCATAAAAAAATTCTCTGCCTGATGAGACCTGAGTTCTTGAGAGCTGTAGATCGATAACATCGATATGCCAGTGTAGCAGACCTTGTACATGTTTGAATAAAAGCATTCACAATACAGCTCTATATTTTTATTGAGCACTCTTTTATAAGCCCGGTTTGATTCCCTTTGGATTTCTACCCTGTGGATTTTTACCCTACCTGGATTACTATATATATATATATATATATATATATATATATATATACATATATAAAAATGTACTTCTTCCCATCATGCAAGTAAAGGTACTTCCCTTTCCCTCTCGTAATTACAGATAATCCATTACTAGAGTGCATTTAAGTCAGTGTGACTAACGGGACCATTTGTGGACATACAGTGCCATTTGGCAGATTTTCTGCTCAACTACACCATTTGTTATAATAGGCCATATGATCAAGCTTGATACAGGGTGGGCAAAAATAAGGGTCCTATTTTTAAAAATTCATAACTTTTTTATTTATTGATTTTTTTTTTATTTTTTTTTTTTAGAATAAGTAAAGGACCCCTTCCGAAGCAAGCATGAGCCGTATTAGCCCTAAGGAACGTACCCTCATTTAGAAAACATTATTTTTGCTTAAAAAACTCAAAACAGTGTAAAAAACAATACTTTAGTTTTTGTAAGTTTTAAGAAGTGTTTTTCGGCTAAAATTTGTTTTGTTTATTTCAAAAAATCTCGGAAGGGTCAGTCTACACACACATAAAGTTTGGTGAGTTTAACTTTTATTTTGTGGAAGTTATTCAAATTCAAGTTATTCAAATTTAAAGATAGGACCCTTATTTTGGCCCACCCTATATAAACCCCAATTCGATTTTCTAATTTCTCTATGGTTGGACCTCTCGGAAACGTATGTGACTGATGGGGCACTGCAATTAATATGCACTAAGACACTCATAGTCATAGCAAACATAAGTTAAATTCAGTTGTAATGCTTACATGAAGGTATTTTTGAAAAGTGTTCCTTAAAGTAAGAACTACAATTTCCAATAATAAAAGAACTCACAAAATGTCTCTATAAGTGAATGTCTAAGTCCCCTTCGAATTTGTACACTCCACAACGTAAACTTGGGCATGGCAACACGCACATTATTTTTTCTTTGCTAACTACTTGGCTAAGATCAAAGTGTAGTATCTGTTCCGATGGATACTACACCCCATAGACTGGTATTGTCTTGGCCTTCGGGGTATTGATTTACGCCTGTCTATGGGTCTGTCCTGTGCAGTTCTAGGAGGTCCACCCTCCCACGCTTCGCCTCCCTCTTTGGGTAGGAGTAAGTTTATTGCTTACTGCCTGAGGCGCCCCTACTCAGGCAATTTTTAAACCTCACTTTCCCGACCCGAACTTGGGTCACATCTTACTTGTGGGAGTAAGATAAAAACTGGCCTTGTGCCTAACTCCTGGAGAGGAGTAAATCAATACTCTAGTATCCCCTTCAACAATGTTCACACGCTTCTAGGTAAGCGATTTACCATACATTACTGAGTATTCATTGTTCACAAAATCTGAGCGAAAAATAAAAATACAACTTTCTGCTTGTAGTTTAACGTGTGTCCTTTTTGGTTGAACAATTTCAAGACTATTGATGAAGATTGGCTGCTTTAATTTTGAAAAACAAAGTAACATATAAAATTGCATATTTCGCCTTTTTGGCTGTTTATGATCCAGGATAGAAATGGCCAAGATTATTAAACTGATATATCTGTGGTTCAAGGAATTAGCACCTGTAAAGAATTTGCACAAGGAATGCGGTTCCTTTGATAAAAAAAAAATAAACATCTAATTAATAACATTTGTTTAGCTATGGTTTATTCGTTCTTTATTTTTATATATGTATTTTACTTGTATTTTCTTCGTCAAACTTTTGGGTAGTCTTCGCCTCAGCAACTCTGACGCAAAGTCACAGAAACGCGGGTCGTTCTCTATAAAAGTTTTGATACAATTTTTGTATTTTAACTAAAAAAGTAGGAATCTTTATTTTTTATTATGACACATGATTATGACTTATCTTTGAAAATTGTTTTTAACTCAATCATAACTTCTTAATTTACTTCATCTATTAGACAATCCCCGGTCAACAGGTACACTTTTCAATGCCAATAAGTGTGCATTATTTGTTTTACGTCATCATCATCTTATCGTTAAAAACTTTTTTTGAAAATGCTCCGATTTAATTCAGTTGTAGCTGATTTTTGATTTACCTTGGAGAGATGCCAGCAATCACTGCAGTTTCAGTTGGGCTTGTATTTTGTGATGGTCCAGCCGCTTTAGCAATGAGAAGGACAATCAGACCCCGGGTTTGAAGATTGTGTTTGCTATCATAAAACAAACCCCTAAAAAGAAGAATAAAAAAATATTTTACAGAAATTTATCAGCGTAAGATTCACAAAAGACAACTCCTTCAATTGTCGCCGCTTTCGAGGTCAAAGTTAGAGTAGCCATTATGCAAGACACAGGGGAAGGGGAAGGGGGAGGGATCTGTTCATTATGAATTAGTGAAAGTAAAGTGATTATTTTTTCTTTTTTTACTCGAATCGCTAAAAAAGGTAATTGTCTGAAGTTATTCAAATTCTGGGTGCTTTTGCAGAATAGCTATCTAAGAATTTCAGTACTTACAGAAATTTCCGAGTTGTAACCTACATAGCTACCAGAACGCTCGGCGAACAGAACAAACTTTTTTTTCTTTTGTAAACAATTTGTGCATTTTTTTTTTTTTGATTGCCCAGAAGAGGCCAATGTTTTTAATTGTTTTTGTTTTTTTTTTGGGGGGGGAAGGAAGACTGCAAATGCGTGATGGAGGCCGATAAAATGTTTTTTTCTTTTATTCTTTCTTTCTGAGGAGCAGGGCGTCTCTTACCACCCACATTTAGGCTTAGGGTTCCAGTATTTTTTTGTTTGTTTTTTTGTGGGCAAACGAAGACTGCAAATATCGGCAGAAGTCGATAGATTAGAATTAGGCAGGTTCACAAAATATTAGACGGTCGGTGATGTTTTTTATCCGAAAACGGGTACAAATCAGAAATCTGCAAAAGTAACTTGGTGAAAGGGTCGGGTTTTCCCAAATGTTTGGTGCCACAATTTATCGTCTGCATGTCTTGTCGAAACTCGGAAATTCTTACATGACTATTCTCCATTTGTAACAAATTTATTTTGCTCAGTCAAAATTGATTTTTCGTTTTTATTTTTAAATGATTAATAATTGATTCCAATTAGAAAATTAAAACACCAAATTTTTTTTTGGAAACTTTAGTAAAAATAAAAACTGAGCAAATAGAATGGACATTACAATAAGAATAAGGTAAATTTTACGTGAAATCAGAAATATTTAAACCTATATGGCTCCTCCTCTTCTATAGAGGTGCCCAATAAATCTCAATGAATGTTGAGCCAATTTCTCGCACAAACGGTAAAGTCAAAATACCTGATTTCAAGTTAATTCAACTTCTATATTTATCTACCTCCCACAAGGTAAGATGTGACACAAGGTCGGGAAAGTGGGATTAGATAAGCCAGCGCTCGAGAGGTGAGCACTCTGGCCATTTAAAAATTGCCTGGGTAGCCCCGTCGGCATTCCCGGTAGGGCGCCTCAGACAGTAAGCAATAAACTTACTCCTCCCCAAAGAGGGGAGGCGAAGCCTGGGAGGGTGCACCTCCTAGAACTGCACAGGACCAGACAACCCCCAACAGACCGGCGTAAATCCGGACCCAGAGGCCAGGACAATACCAGTTTATTAGGTGGGGTAAAAACCCCGGGCTGGACTGCTTCAACTTTTTATTTACCTCCCCAGGAGGTTAGGCACAAGGCCAGGTTTATCTTACTCCCACAAGGTAAGATGTGACCCAAGCTCGGGTCGAGAAAGTGGGACTTGAAAAGCCAGCGCCCGAGAAGGTGAGCACTCTGGCCATTAAAAATTGCCTGGGCAGCCCCGTCGGCATTCCCCGGTAGGGGTGCCTCAGGCAGTAAGCAATAAACTTACTCCTCCCCAAAGAGGGGAGGCAAAGCCTGGGAGGGTTGACCTCCTAGAACTGCACAGGACAGACCCATAGACCGGCGTATATCAAGCCCTGAAGGCCAAGACGATACCAGTTTATGGCGTGTCTTTCCGACCCGAGCTTGGGTCACATCTTACTTGTGGGAGTAGGATAAAAACTGGCCTTGTGCCTAACTCCTGGAGAGGAGTTAATTTATCAATCAATGCAACTTCTCATAGTAGACGCACCATTTATATATTGCTTATGTATACGCGATATCAGCCGCAAGATTAACTAATTTGCATATTGGTTTTGAAAAAAGAGGTTTGATTAATTAACTATTATTCGTTATTGTTCTTTTAATTCAATGAGTGTTTTGGTTTTAATAAAAAAAAATAGTTCTGTTTCGCAATATTGTTTCCTGGACAAATATTTAGGATTTGTGTTCAAATGTTCGTTTTCTTAGGGAGACCGACTTGATTGTCAACAAGTAGCGACCTATTTCTAAATTGCAAGTTAAAAGGCAAATTGGTTTCTTTCTTTAGGGTCACATTTAAAAGATAAATAAAGTTGTATCTAAATTACCAAAATGTTAATGTTTATCTATATGAATAAATGAAAAATATTTTGTTTTGTGTTTACAACAAAGTTATGAACGAAATGTTTATTATTTTAAATTAAAGTTTTAAGTATTTCAAGTAGCGAACTTTGCAAAGCGGCAACAAGCCTGAAAATACAGCTAGTAATAGAGAAATATGATTTTATTTTTTAAAATTGTTTTAAACAAGGTTAACAACATATCTAAAATATCTGTAAAGTAAAAAAAAATACCAAAATACCAAAAACATCATATTTAAGTTATGTAAATTATTTAGATTGAAATCGGTTTCGGCATTACTACTTATTTTTTCTTAAATATTTTAGTGAAAATAATGGTACTGATATCGATCCTGAACCAGTTTTCGTGAGGTTCGACTCGGAAGCGTTCGGCTGTCCTACGCAAACGCCCGAGTGTTGACGAGCCGAATGGTACCAGACAAAAATTTTTATACGGTGCTGAGTCCTGTGATTGTAAGTTATATTTTCAAGAAATGTTCTGAAACAAACAACAACAAACAAAAAAACAAAGAAGCAAAACAGCGAAATTACTGTTATCAAATAGATATTTTTAACCCTAACAACAAAAAAGGCAAAACATTATTATCATAGGACGCAGCACCGTATCAAAATTGTCGTCTGGTACAAATCGGCTCGTCAACTCTCGGGCGTTTGCGTAAGACAGCCGAACGCTTCCGAGTCGAACCTCAGGAAAACTGGTTCAGGATCGATATCAGCACCAAAAAATAAAATTAAATAACATTAAGTTATAGAGTTTCATTGTACACAAATTCGGCCAGAAAATATAGTCGCCATCTTTATAAACAAGTTGAGAAAGATACTAGCTATGGAAGAACAATAACTCAAGTTCATAACTTTCTAGCTAAAGGACGGTGTGTTTATTCATTATGTTTTAATGTTATTTTTGTTTTTTTACTAAAAAAAAAAAAAAAATGGTTTATGTTTGGTAATAATGCCGAAATCATAATGACATTAATGACTGAGTTGAAAAGAGGAAGTCTTTTCAACTCAGTGATTTTTTTGCAGAAAAACCATAAGAATTTCCGGGACTAGCTCGGGATTGTCCGTCAATACTCAAAACTGACTTGATAAGAACTAAAATATTTTGGGTACCCATTCCTTATTAATTATCATTTGTTTTGGGACTTTCAAATCGTAAACTGCTTCGGCCATTTCCGGTGTGGTCTGTAAATCGTAATGGTAAACATTCATGTCGATATGGGTCGTGTTCTGTAGATGTATCCATATCACTGTATATAATTTTGGTGACACTGAAATAGGAATTAAACTAATAGTATATTTACCTTGCCGTCTTCAACAATGGATGATTGGTGCCGACCAATTTCCTCATTTGCAGAGCGACATTTGACAATTCGTCGCTTAAAAGGCAACGCAAACTCATGAACGACGTTGGATAACCGACGACTTTCTCGGCATTTGACATGGCTTTCTTCCAGTTGTTGGTTTTCAGGGGCCACATAGAATAAGAGTGGGATTTTACAGAAGAAACGGGGAGGACATTCCGAAGAAATAATGAACGTGTCCGAAATAAAATCGACGGAGGAATGCAAGAGAGGCGAGCGGAAGACATTTTTGTTTTCCTTCTCTCTTGTCGACAACTAAAAACACGTGTTTTGGTTCGAAGAAGACAACAAAGTCAAGGGCAAAACTGAAATAAAAGAAAACACCGTTTTTCTTTCATACAGAAAGAAAGAAAGATGGTAATTTTAAATTTGAATTAGTTTGAAAGATATTAATTTAATTTTAACGTACAGGTGTTATTTCTTATATAATGGAATTTCAAATAACTTTCATTATTCACCGATAGTTTATCCGGTGTAAATAAAATCGGTGAATGACGAAATTCAGTTCCTAATGATAAAATTTCCATCAAGATATTCTTTCCACTGAGCTTCGCTGACCTGTTGGTCAGCGAAGCTCAGTGGAAAGAATATCTTTTTTGTTTTAGCATAATTTGACTTTTAATTCCGTCAAAAATGCTACAATTTACCTATTTTAAGATTTATTAGAAATATATTTCCTTTTTAAAAATTGAAATAAGAAATACCGAGTAATTATTTTTTATTTATATATCTTTTATGTTAATGTTTTAAAAATCTATGAATTCTTATATTCTTACGGAATATTCAACGAACAATATTCGTTTGTTTTGTGCACCTAACATTTTATTTTTAAGATGTAATTTAAAAATATTATTAAAGGGGAGTTTCGAATGATATTGTAAATTATATATATATATTTTTTTTTTGTATATATTTTATGCTAATTTTATTTTTATATACAACTAGTAGCTATCGAATACTAAAAGAATACCAGTTTCTGGCACTTTTGCGAGGCACCCCATAGACTTGTATTGTCTTGTCCTTCGGAGCTTGATTTACGCCGGTCTATGGGATTGTCATGTGCAGTTCTAGGAGGTCCACCCTCCCAGGCTTTGCCTCCCCTCTTTGGGGAGGAGTAAGTTAATTGCTTACTGCTTGAGGCGCCCCTACCGGGGAATGCCGACAGGGCTGCCCAGGCAATTTTTAATGGTCAGAGTGCTCACCTCTCGGGCGCTGGCTTTTCAAGCCCCACTTTCCGACCCGACCTTGTGTCACATCTTACTTGTGGGAGTAGGATAAAACTGGCCTTGTGCCTAACTCCTGGAGAGGAGTAAATAATACTTAATTCCCTTAACAGAACAGTTTTGCACCACTTTTATGTCTCCTTACGAAGATTAAAATTAAGATATAATGCGATTAAATCTTATGTCGAGAATCTTTTTTTAAATTTTGATAAAAGTCTATTATATTATTTTGATACTAGAGAATGTCTAAAGATTCAGGCTTAAGCATAAGGGGTCTTAAGAAGAAATTTAAATTGAAAGGGAATGTTACTTGGTGTCTAATGACTCAAATTTAATACAAATCTGAAATAGGTTGTGCCCATATTATGCCCCTAAAACCCCTTTAAAATACTCCAAAGAAACTGAAATTTGGGGAATATGTATTAATTGGTGTCTAGTCCTTATTGTTAAAATGTTCTTTTTTATGTTATGCAAAGCGGGGCTACGAGCCCTTCGTGAAATTTCAGATAATCTGAATTTTCATGAAGAGCTTTTACCTCCTCTTTGTCCCCTTTGCATGAAACTAAATTAAACTAAATATAGCCCACATTAGCCACCTTTACACCTAGCAGTTGTGTTCCAAAATTCATAATGATCGGTGAATTAGTTTAGAAGTGAATCTTGTACATACGAATATATAAACATATACACTTACCTAACTTTATATATAGAGAGATAGGGTAGTGTTTCCCATTTTATAAAAAAGGATTTGAGGTACTTTCTATCCCACCACATGTCCTCGCCTCATGCACATTAAGATGCAGATTCTAAATACCAAATTTTATTGGATTTTAAATAATACTAGCAAGAACACTCGGTGTTGTCTGGGACTGAATGATGAAAACTATGTTCTTTTGTACCTAACCCCTAACACCATATTATCTCTTTTATTCTTTTTTTTTTACATTTAATTTATTCAATTTTGCAGGTGGGGCCCAAGGATATATTCAGTATTGATTGAATGAATGAGGGTATAAGTACAGTGACATTAATTGGAATAAATTTCCATAATTTGATAGTTTTCGAGGCACACTCGGAGTTTCCCGGAAGTCAACGAGGACCCCTGTGTACTTTTGTTCACGCCCTTGATACCTTTAAGATTTCCAGTTTGTCAACCATTTTTTTTCCTCTCTGAGCTAGATTTCTATCTTTTGCGTAATAATTCCACTTTTAGCTATTGATTAGCAACGTGTTTTCGCTATCACCGTCCCTCAGTGTGTATGCGTGCTTCTAACTTCAAACATCACTCCCAGTTTTGTTTGTTGTATTCCGCCTTTTAAACAGATGGGTCGCCTTCGTATGCAAATTATGAATAAGCATATAATCCCGACCCCAGTCATGCTCCATACAGCTCTTGCAAATGGCCGCTAGACACCACGGGCGCTTTGAACTGAGTAAGTGTGAGTATTTATCATCACACTACCCCCCACCCCCGATAGCATGATTACACAGATGACAATGTGGGGCCGGTCGTTTCACCCTGGTACTCATCCATAGTGGGACAGGTACTTCTTTGTCCCTTGCTGAACCCGCGGAATAAAGGGCCGCAGCAACAATTAGTCCTATCTTTCCTTCACTCTGAGAAGAGGTGCCACTGCTGCTTGCACTTGATTCTGGTGTTGACATTCATAGCTTCTTGACGATGAATCACCACCATTGTTATTAGATGGGTTCAAACTGAGCCATGGGTGTACATTTCCCACATGTCAAGGGATGCTGTTAGCAACCATTGACTAGTTATTCTGGCAACACAAACTGCTTTAAATTTGGATGTGAATGTGGAGGTTACACCCAGATTGCATCCCCCTCTTCATATAGGTTTAGAATCCCTTGATAGTCGGGAGCAGGTATAACATCAACTCTTTTCACTTGATATGGATGCAACATATTGACAGGGGCTGACGAGGCGGATACGTCGTCCTTAGGGATGATGTTGTACCAGTTACAACCTCCATGATAAGAAATTCTTCCACAGAGCAATTCGTTTTATTGTCTGATGATACCTCACACCATAATGTCATTTCCAGACAGTTTATAGAGACAGCCTCGTATGAACCGAGCGCTTCAGTCATCCACAAACTTCCTGAATTGTTAAGTGCAGAAGGCAGTGTCATTGAAAGCTGAGAAGGCCATTTTTGAAAAACAGTGACTCCGATTGCTAGAGCAGCCACCGCCAAATGGAAAACCGTGTGGGGCTGCAATCGATCAGTGTCAAAAAATGACAACCGTTGTAGTGTGTGATGTCTATGCCTAGCCGATTCCACGTTTCACACAAACATTGAGCCTGCCCTTTTGCCATTGCACTGGAGCCAGACCTACAGACTGACACTTCACAATTCAGAGAGACAGACTTCACTACAGTTTCTTGTAGTTTCTCCACGCAGACATGTGTGAATGTAGGTGTTCAGTTCTCGATAGTCCATTACAGAACAAAAACGGATTTGCTATGGGTGTATCACTGATCGGGAAAGTGAATCAGGGACCTCTTATCAAGTCATTTCAGAAACGACAGGAACCACAAGTTTCCTTGGCCCTTTTGGCTAGGAGTAAAGTGTAGTATCTGTTCTGATACTACACTTTACTCTTTTCTGTCCTTGGTCAGTGGGGGAGAAATCCTTCTTGGGTCCCAATCTAGGGTGCCCCTTTTTGGGGAGCTGGATTTTCCCTACATTAAAAACCGAACTTGTGTCTAACTCTGCCCTCGTGGGGAGGCAAGTAAATAGGAACAGGGACCACAAACAGGAACAACAGATGAGGGAGGAAAATAAGAGGAGCACTGTTAGCACAAACAGAAAATCATCAGTATGACATTATCATCATCATCATCATCATCTTGTCATGGTAGTGCCATGGATCCTCCTGACTCTTCCCCACCATTTTGCTCTATCTTTCATCACACCAAGTAGATCGTCATAAATGTACCACGAGTCCTCTGTTAGTTGCTTGACATAAGTTCTGTGCAGTCTTTTCTCTACATTATATCACAAAAAAGCATCGCTGACGATTTCATTCTTAGCTCTCCAGCAGTTACCAAATCTGGTTCTCTCTGTGATCAAGGCTGAAATTCGAGGAACATGTCTTTAGACTTCCTGTTTTGTCGTGTGCTGCCTCCAGGAGACATTAAGAGCAGCTCTTAGCATTCTGATGTAAACACCGCCACTTTTTTTCTCCAATCTTCTTGTAAAAGTCCAGGTGCTACTTCCATATACAAGAATTGATATAACAAGGGCTTCAAAGAAGTCATGTTTCATCTTGGTAGGAACATTTCCAAATTGCTTTCACTTTGTCCGGCCCAGCATGACATACACATAACAAAACACAGAAGACGCCTGATGAATGAGCCAAATTTCACGCGCTTATCTTATGCAAATGCCGTCAGTGATTGGCCGACAAAACGACTCCTCTGCTTAGCCAGTGATACACATTAACCAACTACCCTGACTACTTGTCTGCCTGTTTACAACCAAGCATTCCTAGCTTCATGCCAGCCTCACTCTCAATAAGATAAGCCACCATTTCCCCTTCCACTTCAGACAGCACACAAGGCAGCAATGTTTCGCCCGACAAGGACAACCATAATTTCACATATTAGCTTCACTACAAAAAACTTAAGTACATACTAAGGCAGCGAGCAAGCGGATTATCAGTACAAAAGTGAATACACGAGTCATGTCAACTCATAATTTGACAGCCCTGTGCACATAGATGAATTCGACGCTACTCAAATCATTTCAATCCATCAACGCAATGGTCAACTCAAAACAGAGATGCCACCTGGATAAATGGAAGAATTATGTCCAGTAGCTAAAACAAAAGCAAAGAGGCCACTTGCATGAAACAGAAATTAAATACATTCATTTGAATAGGAGGGAGACGTGTGTACAATAAGTTGCATAGGCGATATGCTGGAAAATGTTATTTAACTGGTCTGATTCTTGATTTGATAGAGAACGACTACTGGTAATGATTTATCTCCAGACTGAAGATTCCGTTATGATGACACGTATACATATGTGGATAATAATTAAAAGTTTTAATCTCCCATCAATTCCTGATCGTGCACTCAAAACCTCTTCACCTCTCACTCACTCTACTCATTTGTTGTAAGTCAAACAATAAAAAAAATACCATTATATTTTTATACACAATAGTTTGATGTTTTTCATTTAAGCACAGCAACAATGTACTAGACAAGGTGACTTAAGTCAGGCTGAAAAGGATTGGCACCGTGCTCCCTGAAGAAGCTTTACTACTCTCAACCCGGAATTAGTATCCATACTGTTGCTGAATGTTCTCCGACCAAACCTTTGGACCTTACTGTGATTAATCCTGCTGATAACGATTTATCCTCTTTCCCATTTTCTCCCAACGCTTATAATTTGGTTCTTACATTCTCAGCAAAAATATACAAACATTTCATTATAAAAAAACAAAAAAAAACATGAAGCGATGTTAAATAAAGAACTTTTTTTTTTTATTCATAAGTAAACTTTTTTTTTGTTCATAAGTAAAGTGTGCTTTGTGAAGTGTACGATTCCACAATTCTTGTAAGCATTTCCTTTGCTTCCGGAGTGTCCTGAAAAAAAAAAAAATTTCAATTATTGAAGACTGCCAACAAAAAAGAATTAAATAATTCTGATGGCCAGAAAATGTTCAGACAACTCATAAGATATTCACAATAAGAACTCGTCTTACTATCACAGCTGCAAAGAACTTTCCTTTCTTCCTCCATATGCTTAACATCAAACAGAATTTCCATGAACTTTCTATCTGTGGAACACATTACCACAGGACTGCTTCCCTGTATGGTATAACATGATCATTTTCAAATCCAATGCCAACAGATACATGTAATAATCAGTCATCAAATTTTGTCCATTCCATTCAGCATTTTCAATCCTCTCATAATATTCTTCATCTATTGACAATCTATCCATCTCATTAAGCCTTATTCTCAAATGGCTTTTGGCCTTGATAAGTGCTGACTCATTGATATAAAAAAAAAAAAAATAAAAGCCAAAAGGTTCAGTTTTCATAAATTATCTATTAAGATTTTTTTCAAGTAACATTCAGGGTGTGCGTGATTGTATAATAGATACGTATGTATACAGACTATGGAATCGGTTATACTAAGTTTAAATCCTATTGGATGGGAAAGGCATGAACCCACCTTCCAGCTATGGGTAAAATAACTGTTGTTCAATGAATCATTTGCGATAGGGATTGTGATGAAATACTCAAAGGATTGATATGCCATAAAACAAGCAAAAATTCATCAGGAGCCTATCATCTACAGAGTAAAAGTCTGGATACATACATAAAACCTGTACCCTTGCAATGTAAATACCCCCGACAAACACACCTACACGCAAAATCCCACCCCTTCACTGGAGAGGTCATAAAATGCCAGAAACCTTCTTTTATCAAACTGCTTGCCGTTGGAATTCCTTCCTTGCTCCCCCGACTGTGCCAACATGCAGAAATGTAATGGGAACAAACATCTTGCTGCACAAATCCCTACTTAGGATGCTCTCTATAAATCTGGTCCCTAATCTCAGTAGTCCCTTAACTCTCAATGGCAATGTTTGGCCGTGTTTGGTTTGGGGTGAATTAAAGTCAAAAAGAAGAAATCAGTTTGAATTTACCCGTTTCGCACATCAGCAAAATATGGTACAAGCACAAGTGCAAAAATAGCTGAGAACAGACCTGTCTGCATTCCTCCATTAGGAGCACCTCAGGCGATCAGCAATAATTTCCACTGCCTAAGGAGAAGGTGCACCTCCTAGGACCGAGCTGAACCATACCTTATTCCGAGAAAGCATGGTCTGATGTTTTCTAGAAGGATGCCAAGGCTGCTACGACAACTGATGAATATTCAATTATCCTATGGATCTAGACTTGACGGACATTCTGTATACAATACTAAAATTTTGATATTCTTGTTTGTTTTTTTGTTTGTTCTCTGAATATATTAGATATGATAAGATACAAATGAGATGAGAAGTGGTGGGAGAAGGGGAATAGACATATATTAAACACAAGGGACCAATTAGGTTTTAAATAGCCCCCCAAAAAAGCAAAGACAAACGGAACGCATTCGGGTCTACACCTGTTTCTTCTGTTTTGAACACTGTAAACAAATCGTTTTTCGGTACAAGGTCGATTTTTAATATAGGGAAAGATTTATTTTAAGAAAAAAGAGGTGTGTCCTTATTTACTTGTCTCCTCATGAGAGTCGAATGCATAATAAAATAAAATCTTATAGGGTGTGTCTTTTTTCTTTTACAAAACGTTTTAATAAACAAACGAATCATTGTCCTTATTTGTCAAAACAAAAGATTTTATTTTTCGAGTTGTGTACGATTTCAGCGTCCTAAATTCTCGTTTTCAAATTACTTCATTCTCTACGATTATTCGATTTATTGTTAAATTAGAATTCTAATAAATATATACATTTTTTTCTTTTAAAGAGGAATAATTATTTTACATTTTAATATTTATATTTTTGTGTAGGCATTTTAACTTTTAGCGTTTCAAATTCACTTTTCGTTATTTGATTTGTAGTTCAAAAATTACAGGCGGACTCGAGAAATCCTTCGTTTTGCCTCCCAACGAGGGTGGAGTTAGACTAAAAATATAAGTTTACAAACTTTTTTCTGTAAGCAAAACGTATAAACAAACGAAATACCATTTAACTTTTTTTTTAATTAAAACTATTCTGCATCGTTTTGTCATTATCTTTCCTGTCCTCAGTTTCTCGACCAATAGCACATAAGACGGCAAATTCTCTAATTTTCGACAAATTTTGAACGGTCATAATTCGGTGGCTAATTGAGCTACCAAAATAATTTGGTACCATTGTTTATGTTTTGCAAAGATCTCTGTCCACATGTTTTAGGTATAATGAAAACAAAATTTTGATTTGCGATACCTAATAAGGTTTATAATAGACTTTATACGTAATACCAGTTTATGGAATTAAACAGCAGACACAGAATGTTGCGTTTTAATCTCTGACCACTATGTTATTTTCCTTGGAAATCTTTCTTGAATTTTCTTACCGATGGAATGTCACTGAGTTTATTCAATTTGAGCACCGGTAAAAAGGCTTGCATCGTTGTTGAATCGATGTACATAGATTCAAGATAGCAGATAAACACTTGAGCTGGAATATCAAAAACTTGACAGTAGGTCAGAACTGGAAAAAAAACAAAAAAGAAAATAATAATTAATACAATATTTAAAAAAACAGATCTTAGTAACATTTTTACTGAAAATAAAGGGGTAAAAGTACAATCCTAACTTGGATGTTAACTGTCAATTGAGTGTAAATGTCAAAAAGGTATTGTATCAATTTTCTATATAAAAGTCGGCTCAAATTTTTGAGTTTTGCATGCGAAGATTGAAGCAAAATTGATGCTCAAATAAAAACAGCTTGCATCACGTTCCATCGGAGGTGCACAATTTTTGAAGCCCTCGTTCAGTTTCGGTAGTATAATTGGTAACGAATTCAGAACTCTATAACTAGACTTCAAACGTTTAACAAACAAACAAAAAAACTCAGTTCGGTTCAATTCCTGTACAAGTACAAAAACCCTCTGTGTAACTTCGAGCTCCAATGAACGAAAACAATTCGGCTCACCGCAGAATCTCACTCGACACTCACGTTTCTCGTCACCCCCTTTTCTTCTCATTTTCTTGTCTTTTTATTAGCAGACTTTCCCTCAGTTAATTCCGCTTAACCAATCAGAAAAAAACATAATCCGCTGGCTCACTATTTGTCATGATAATTAAATCTATTATTATTGTGCAGCAACCAGTAGATTTGTTACTTCGAGGTTGTGAGTTCAATCCTCACTAGAAAACTAGTAAGCCAAAACTTATTTCCCTTTCCATCTGCAAGCCAGGCAAAGGCTTACTGCGGGGAAGAACTAAATCCGGGCCACCTCCACGGCTCGATTCTGGCTCAAGATCATCAATTCCGCCACAGGTAGACTATTAGGGAGTCTATTGTTAAACAAGAGTTGCTCAATCTCCAACCATATCTCTTCTGAACCGGCATTGCTTGAGTCCAGAGTGGCAAGGAGAAATCCAAGAAAACTAGAAACAATGTTGGAATAAGCAGAGAGCTTCTCTCACATACAGCACCTGGTATTACTAAATGGTCATCCACTTAGTCCAGACAAGGCATGAAACCATTTGATGTAAGAAGCTTAAAAAAAAATACTACTTCAAGGTAAAAAATTAGCCAACGTTAGATAAATAGAAAGCAGCAATTTTTCCCCCTTTGTCAGAAACATCCCTAATGGAATATGAGGACTAAAGGACAAAATAAGGGGAGCGAGAGTTACGAAGCTGCCGATGGTAAACCCAAGGTTCACTTTCTACTCTCCTTTTAAAAAATCATGCCGAAAACTCATTTCAGTGTAAATAATTTCAAAACAATCATGACAAAATTACATGTTATCTTTGGTGCACACATTAACCATAATATTCGATCTCTGTATTATATAAAGTGTATGGTAGCAAGAAAAACAGACAGAAATTTAGATCCAAACACAGTGTGTAAATTATAAACGGATACAAGATATGAGGATGTGTGACCAGGCTCAATCTTGCTTAAGTCTAACTGAAATATGTTTTATATCGTAAGTAGTTGTATCGACCTGGCTTTGCCCGGCAGACTATTTACTTTAATTTTTGTTTTACAAAGAACAGAAGTGAGATTGAAGTAAATGTGTAATTCCCAGAAAAGTAGGTTGTTTCATTTAAAACAATGAGTATTTTTTTTACTCTTAAATGTAATTATAAACAAAAAATATAAGCTAAAATACATGCTATTTTTATCCAATTATATTGTTTTTTAATTAGCACTTTTTATCATCATTGTATTCGCTTTGACCTATGTTTTACATGCTGGCATATATTGGACGACTTTTAGAAATTGCCTTTCAAACTAACCCATTTCTGGCCAGGTCTTTTGTAGCCTTCCCTTGTGAACTGGAACTGCCACCCCAACTGGTCTACATCTACTAACCCACAAACTCTCATCCATTCTTTCAACGTGGCCATATTATCGAAGTCTCCTATTCTATACACATCCCCCTATACTGTCCAGACTTTTGTGAAATTTAAATAAATGTTATTATTATTGCGCAGATCTAGTTGTTTGTTGCCTGAGGTGCCAGAAATCGGGATTCCCACAGATGCGAGCGTCTCTAGTTTTGTTTTCTCGAACAAACCAATGGTTTGGGTGATATTTATTCTTTGTCAGAAAGTTTTTTGCTACTAAGTTCTTTTTAAGCGACTTGTTGAATAGTAGCCATTGCTCTTCCGATGAGAACTCAGGTTCTGGTAGGGGCAGTCCTTCAAAGTGGTTGGCTAATTCCACTAACAGACGTGCTGCTGTATCAGTACAGCAGCGTCTAAAATCGGTAAGTCTTTTGTGATTTGGCAAGGTTTTTAAGGGGAAGATGAAGTTTAGCACGTACAAGCATATGATCGGTACCATCGAGATTTCCAGTTTTGACTCCTTTATAGACACTGCAGTCCCGAACACAACAAGACCATCTTGAATGGACTATTATATAATCAATCTGGCTCGTGGAATACCATGTAAGAGAGTGATAGATGGGGTGATCAAATCATGTGTTTGTGACAACCAGCCTACTTGTTGAAGCGAAGTTTACCATTTTATCACCAATAGAGCATCGATCACTAACTCCAAACTGTGATAGGCCATCATCTTCCCAAGATGTTCATTTCAGTCTCTCATCACAATCAGCGTATTACTGAGCGGTACACGGCGAACAATGTTGTGCAGATCCTCATAGAAGTTACCACAGGACTGCTTCCCTGTATGCTATAACATGATCATCTTCAAATCCAATGTCAACAGATACATCAGGATCGTGGGTAGGTGCATATACTGCAACGTTCATGATGTTTAAGATAGATCTCTTTAGTTGAATACGTGCAACCCATTTTAAAATTTGTTCCCAGTCCATCAAAAGTTGGCGCTCAACACGATGGCCACACCAGACTAAGTTTCGACAATATAAAAAATACAACTATGAGTTAAAAAAATGAAAACAATCATTGAATTAGAAAACAATATGCGAAATAGTGAATTAATGAGATGTCCTTGTCTAGTAGACAACTCGAAACGTCACGATTTGTCTAGATAAAATAGAGATCTCTCTCCCCCCCCCCCTGTCTCCAGTTTGATGGATGATCATATCATTTGAATGATATCATCCTTTGTGATATCATCAACTGTGCATGTGTTGGATAATGGCCCTATGGGAATGGACGTATCTGTTGGAAATCGTTGGTTTGACTTGCGCAAGTAAACGCGGGTGCAGTCGAGTGCAGAATAGGGCTTGTTCTCACAGTCAGAGCTAACAGACGTGACAAGGTTACTGTGTGACGAGACCCCAGATCAAGGGTCAGTCTGCACCTGCGAGAGGCTCTGTGACGTCACTCGTTCTCATGAGAAGCGAGTTTTCGAGTCTGATTCGGAAGGCGAACCGAGCAGGATGTGCGATTCACGATGTAAAAATAAGGGATATTTCCCTTAAGGGAATACAAGCGCGAGAAATCCTTCCCCCCCCCTCTCTATGAATGGTTAAGAAAATAATTGTTAACTAATTACGATAAAGTAGTGATTTGCTCTCTCCCTCTCTCTCGACGTAGTGAATGACTCCCAGTTGAAATAACAATGCTTGTAATAAAATGAATTAAATTTAAAAGAGTTTGTCTTCGAAGTGCGTCATGAGGCTTTTGTTGCAGACACGGACGGCGTGGTTCACGGCAGGAAGGAAAGAACAAAGAATTCATTCACTAGACGACACATCACCCTCTACAACAAGCGAGGGAGAAATCTAGGGTATGCAACACATGGTTATCCCTAACCGTTTTAATGGATGACGTCATCTAATGTGCACATAGACAAACAAGCAAACAAGAAAGATCCACACTACAGACTTTCAGTAAGTGATATTTAACAGCAGTTTTTTTTGTTTTGTTTTGTTTATGGAAAATTTGCAGATTTAATCAGATGAAAAGGATGAAGAGAAAAGCGAGTCATTTGACGGGAGTCAAATTTTCAGAGCGGAGATGAAAAAAGTTGGAAGAGGACAGAGTGAAGAAAGAAAAACCAGAAGGATAATATTTTTAGATTTTTGTTTTCTTAAAATAAACCTGATTTTTCTCAGTTGTCTCCCTTGCATTAAATTAAAATAAATCTTTGTAAAGATTTTGGGTGTCTTTTTTTTACAATCATCATCATCATCATCATCCGGATAACATTTTTAGATTTTTTGTTTTCTTAAAATAAACCTGACATTTTCTAATGAACTGCGAGCATAGATTTTTCTCAGTTGTCTCCCTTGCATTAACTGAAAATAAATCTTGGTGCATGTTCAGTGCTTCAGCCATACGGAAAAATTATTTATTTATGAAAACAATATTATGTAGTTACTCAGTGGTATTTTATTATTCAATGTTGAAAAAAGTAGGAAAAATTATTTGCTTAAACTTTAATTACAAGTATTTTCCCAATTGATGTATTATAGCAATCGCTTCGATGAGTATGACTCCATCTTGTTTCGTTGGACACAATTCAAGGGCATTTCGCGTTATTATCTGCCCTTGATTTGTGTCCAACGAAACAAGATGGAGGCATACTCATCGAAGCGATACGTAAAATGGGAAAATACTTGTTAATTAAAGTTCTAGCGGATAATTTTTCCTACTTTTTTCAACATTGAACAATAAAATACCACTGAGTAACTACATAATATTGTTTTCATAAATAAATAATTTGTTTTCATAAATAAATAATTTTTCCGTATGGCCGAAGCACTGAACATGCACCTAAATCTTTGTAAAGATTTTGGCTGTCTTTTTTTTACAGTCATCATCATCATCCGGTTTTGGTATTTAAGGTTCTGCGAATGTCCCAGACAATTTATTTACCTCCTCAGAAGGTTAGGCACAAGGCCAGTTTAATCTTACTCCCACAAGGTAAGATGTGACCCAAGGTCGAGTCGGGAAAGTGGGACTTGAAAAGCCAGCGCCCGAGAAGGTGAGCACTCTGGCCATTAAAAATTGCCTGGGCAGCCCCATCGGCATTCCCCGGTAGGGGCGCCTACTCCTCCCCAAAGAGGGGAGGCAAAGCCTGGGAGGATGGACCTCCTAGAACTACACAGGACAAACCCATAGACCGGCGTAAATCAAGCCCCGAAGGCCAAGACAATACCGGTCTATGGGGTGTAGTATCCATCGGAACAGATACTACACTTTGATCCCGACCAAAAGGCCGAGAAAATGTCCCAGACAAGGCAACATCTTATGCCTGCTCTCCCTGCAGTGCGATCCATAGGATTGATACCAGTCATGTTGTGTGCATTCGAGCTAAATCTTCCTTGGCCTTCGACGCACTCTTGTGCCTCGGGTATCCATGTATGTTACCCAGTTGATGTAGGAGGTGGCATGTTGTACATGGTCAAACCACCTGAGACGTCGAGCTCATAAAGACTCCAAACTGTGGTGATACTCGCTAATTGATATGCATAACAAGCCACGCATGCGTGGTCCCCCCTCTGTATGTGACTCGATGTGGCGAGTGTAAAATGCAATAAATTTGGGCAAAAATTTAGGAGAGGTCGAGGATGGTCATTTTATATCCAGAACAATTGCCTCTACATTTTGGCCAAGTTTCAGAAAAATTGAATGGATGGATCAAACGTTATGGGAGAAAAGGGTCATTTTTTGCCATTTTGGGGGCTTTTGACCCCCTGGGGGCGCAAACCAGATTTTTTCCAAGGTCAGCGATACTTATTTTCTATTGAGAACAATTGCCTACACATTTTGGCCAAGTTTCAGAGAAATTGAATGGATGGATGAAAAGTTATGGAGCAAAAAATGTCATTTTTTGCCATTTCGGGGCCTTTTGACCCCCTGGGGGGCTAACCAGATTTTTTTTCAAAAATCGGAGAATGTCACTTTCTAACCTGACCAAAGTTACAACTTCATGCAAAATTTCAGAGAAATTCAATGGCTGGTTGCGGAGAAAAACCCGGACGGACGGACGGACGGAAATGCCTCAAAACATAGGTCCCCCGATTTTATAAATCGAGAGACCAATTAGCACAAAGAACAATTTATGCCGTGTGAACAGAAAAATACTTCAGAGAAAAGTTTGCTTTATGAAGGAAGATATAAAGAAAAAACTTCTTACTTTGTGCTGGTAGTCCAGTGACGAGGTTAGGTTGTTCAAGATAAAGACAGGGCGGCCTTTGTTTACAAGTGTTTGTTGTCCTCAAAGAGCGTAAGAACGGGACAGCAAGTTGAGAGTACGGAACTTCTGTCCGATAATCACTGAAGGGAAGCGAAGACAAAACGGCAACTTCAGCCGACTCCAGAACAACAGAGTTGAAAAGCTGATGACACACAAAAAATAAAAAAGACAAATAAAATAGGTTTTTAAATCAGATTATTTTTAAATACAAAAATGAATATTAGAGAAAAATGTTCACTTAAAATTGTTGAGGAAGTTGATATGAAATTTAGAAAGAAATTATCTACATATATAAAATGAATATTAGAGAAAAATGTTCACTTAAAATTGTTGAGGAAGTTGATATGAAATTTAGAAAGAAATTATCTACATACATAAAATGAATATTAGAGAAAAATGTTCACTTAAAATTGTTAATGAAGTTGATATGAAATTTAGAAAGAAATTATCTACATACATAAAATGAATATTAGAGAAAAATGTTCACTTAAAATTGTTAATGAAGTTGATATGAAATTTAGAAAGAAATTATCTACATACATAAAATGAATATTAGAGAAAAATGTTCACTTAAAATTGTTGAGGAAGTTGATATGAAATTTAGAAAGAAATTATCTACATACATAAAATGAATATTAGAGAAAAATGTTCACTTAAAATTGTTGAGGAAGTTGATATGAAATTTAGAAAGAAATTATCTACATACATAAAATGAATATTAGAGAAAAATGTTCACTTAAAATTGTTGAGGAAGTTGATATGAAATTTAGAAAGAAATTATCTACATATATAAAATGAATATTAGAGAAAAATGTTCACTTAAAATTGTTGAGGAAGTTGATATGAAATTTAGAAAGAAATTATCTACATATATAAAATGAATATTAGAGAAAAATGTTCACTTAAAATTGTTGAGGAAGTTGATATGAAATTTAGAAAGAAATTATCTACATACATAAAATGAATATTAGAGAAAAATGTTCACTTAAAATTGTTGAGGAAGTTGATATGAAATTTAGAAAGAAATTATCTACATATATAAAATGAATATTAGAGAAAAATGTTCACTTAAAATTGTTGAGGAAGTTGATATGAAATTTAGAAAGAAATTATCTACATATATAAAATGAATATTAGAGAAAAATGTTCACTTAAAATTGTTGAGGAAGTTGATATGAAATTTAGAAAGAAATTATCTACATACATAAAATGAATATTAGAGAAAAATGTTCACTTAAAATTGTTGAGGAAGTTGATATGAAATTTAGAAAGAAATTATCTACATATATAAAATGAATATTAGAGAAAAATGTTCACTTAAAATTGTTGAGGAAGTTGATATGAAATTTAGAAAGAAATTATCTACATATATAAAATGAATATTAGAGAAAAATGTTCACTTAAAATTGTTGAGGAAGTTGATATGAAATTTAGAAAGAAATTATCTACATATATAAAATGAATATTAGAGAAAAATGTTCACTTAAAATTGTTGAGGAAGTTGATATGAAATTTAGAAAGAAATTATCTACATACATAAAATGAATATTAGAGAAAAATGTTCACTTAAAATTGTTGAGGAAGTTGATATGAAATTTAGAAAGAAATTATCTACATATATAAAATGAATATTAGAGAAAAATGTTCACTTAAAATTGTTGAGGAAGTTGATATGAAATTTAGAAAGAAATTATCTACATATATAAAATGAATATTAGAGAAAAATGTTCACTTAAAATTGTTGAGGAAGTTGATATGAAATTTAGAAAGAAATTATCTACATATATAAAATGAATATTAGAGAAAAATGTTCACTTAAAATTGTTGAGGAAGTTGATATGAAATTTAGAAAGAAATTATCTACATACATAAAATGAATATTAGAGAAAAATGTTCACTTAAAATTGTTGAGGAAGTTGATATGAAATTTAGAAAGAAATTATCTACATATATAAAATGAATATTAGAGAAAAATGTTCACTTAAAATTGTTGAGGAAGTTGATATGAAATTTAGAAAGAAATTATCTACATACATAAAATGAATATTAGAGAAAAATGTTCACTTAAAATTGTTGAGGAAGTTGATATGAAATTTAGAAAGAAATTATCTACATATATAAAATGAATATTAGAGAAAAATGTTCACTTAAAATTGTTGAGGAAGTTGATATGAAATTTAGAAAGAAATTATCTACATATATAAAATGAATATTAGAGAAAAATGTTCACTTAAAATTGTTGAGGAAGTTGATATGAAATTTAGAAAGAAATTATCTACATACATAAAATGAATATTAGAGAAAAATGTTCACTTAAAATTGTTGAGGAAGTTGATATGAAATTTAGAAAGAAATTATCTACATATATAAAATGAATATTAGAGAAAAATGTTCACTTAAAATTGTTGAGGAAGTTGATATGAAATTTAGAAAGAAATTATCTACATACATAAAATGAATATTAGAGAAAAATGTTCACTTAAAATTGTTGAGGAAGTTGATATGAAATTTAGAAAGAAATTATCTACATACATAAAATGAATATTAGAGAAAAATGTTCACTTAAAATTGTTGAGGAAGTTGATATGAAATTTAGAAAGAAATTATCTACATATATAAAATGAATATTAGAGAAAAATGTTCACTTAAAATTGTTGAGGAAGTTGATATGAAATTTAGAAAGAAATTATCTACATATATAAAATGAATATTAGAGAAAAATGTTCACTTAAAATTGTTGAGGAAGTTGATATGAAATTTAGAAAGAAATTATCTACATACATAAAATGAATATTAGAGAAAAATGTTCACTTAAAATTGTTGAGGAAGTTGATATGAAATTTAGAAAGAAATTATCTACATATATAAAATGAATATTAGAGAAAAATGTTCACTTAAAATTGTTGAGGAAGTTGATATGAAATTTAGAAAGAAATTATCTACATATATAAAATGAATATTAGAGAAAAATGTTCACTTAAAATTGTTGAGGAAGTTGATATGAAATTTAGAAAGAAATTATCTACATACATAAAATGAATATTAGAGAAAAATGTTCACTTAAAATTGTTGAGGAAGTTGATATGAAATTTAGAAAGAAATTATCTACATATATAAAATGAATATTAGAGAAAAATGTTCACTTAAAATTGTTGAGGAAGTTGATATGAAATTTAGAAAGAAATTATCTACATATATAAAATGAATATTAGAGAAAAATGTTCACTTAAAATTGTTGAGGAAGTTGATATGAAATTTAGAAAGAAATTATCTACATACATAAAATGAATATTAGAGAAAAATATTCACTTAAAATTGTTGAGGAAGTTGATATGAAATTTAGAAAGAAATTATCTACATACATAAAATGAATATTAGAGAAAAATGTTCACTTAAAATTGTTGAGGAAGTTGATATGAAATTTAGAAAGAAATTATCTACATATATAAAATGAATATTAGAGAAAAATGTTCACTTAAAATTGTTGAGGAAGTTGATATGAAATTTAGAAAGAAATTATCTACATACATAAAATGAATATTAGAGAAAAATGTTCACTTAAAATTGTTGAGGAAGTTGATATGAAATTTAGAAAGAAATTATCTACATACATAAAATGAATATTAGAGAAAAATATTCACTTAAAATTGTTGAGGAAGTTGATATGAAATTTAGAAAGAAATTATCTACATACATAAAATGAATATTAGAGAAAAATGTTCACTTAAAATTGTTGAGGAAGTTGATATGAAATTTAGAAAGAAATTATCTACATATATAAAATGAATATTAGAGAAAAATGTTCACTTAAAATTGTTGAGGAAGTTGATATGAAATTTAGAAAGAAATTATCTACATATATAAAATGAATATGTTCTTTTCATTCTTATTTCTGTTTCTTTGATGAAACAAAAGTTTCTAATGCTGACCCCCCTTCCACCAGCCTGGCATCGTCACTTTTCAACATCGTCAGAGATTCCCTTTTTCCTTTTATTTACTCGTCCCTTTTTTGCAACTATCCAAAACGTCTATCGTTTTTGTAAATTTGAAAGAAAACAAAAAAATTTCACCTCATTTCCTTGATAATAAAGACAAAATATAAAAATCGCGCCATATGAGTTGATTATGGGCTTTCTGTGTTTTCCACTTATTCTCCATAAATATGGGTGTCTACTTGGCGCTCTTGTATAAGCAGTAACCGATCCGAGGGAGATAACTCTATTTTTCTTAGCCGCCGCTATTCCGAATTCGCTTATACTTTGGCAAGGGAGATAACTTTGTTTATCGCAGCATGAAAGAAAATAACTTTTCTGCCACAAAGTTTATAAACGTGATAACAATTAATTAAAAACATGTTACGGTTTTGGAAAAAGAAAAGTTATTTTCTTTCATGCTGCGATAAACAAAGTTATCTCCCTTGCCAAAGTATAAGCGAATTCAGAATAGCAGCAGCTAAGAAAAATAGTTATCTTCCTCAGATCGGTTACTGCTTATACAAGAGCGCCGTCTACTTTCTCTTATCCCAGTGTGGTATTCATCCTGGGTTGCTTACGTTGAGCCTGCTCCATTCATAGAAGGAAGTTTCTAGAGAATATTAAATTTACAAACGATCTTCAGTCGCATGTATATCTCAATCAGATTTTTACATTAGATTTGCAGTTTTTTGCAGGGACGTGTAACCATTGTTCCACATGCATCACCTGATATTCCCAAATGGTCACCCATTTGGTACTGACCAGGTTCGCATAACTTTAGTGATCTGACGAAAATCAGTATATCAATGTGATTATGCCACATATTGTTGTCTGTAAAAGTTTAAATCCGCAAGTTTAGTTGGCATTTAATATTTGTTACAGATTTTTTTTACTTTAATAAAATTTCATAGAATTGTTTTAAAAGATTGTATAAAATTATTCAGAAATGAAAAATAAAACGTTTTTGTTATAATTTCTGAATAACAAAAATTAATATTTACACTTTCACATTTATAAAAAAAAACTTTTTTTTAATTTGGAAACATTTTATATGAGATTAAAAAATGTTATGAAGTGTAATAAAAAGTAAAGTTATTAAAAAAAAAAAAATTGGGGGTTGATAATTTGTTTGTTAAAATCAATACAATAAAATGTCATTTTTTACATTAAAAAAATGACATTTTATTGAATTAATATTTTTAATAAAATTTATTATTATTATTATAGTGTAACATAAAGAAAAAAAAAATTTCAAACATTTTGAAAATTTTAGAAGTGTACCTTCTAAAATTTTCAAAATGTTTTTGGCTATTTTACATTCATGAAAACCCTTTCACAGCCTGAAAATGGTCCTAAATTAAAGTACTATATCAGATTTAACCATCTTTATCCATTCATAGCTTTTGAGGATGTTTTAAGACCTGCAATGTCGCATGAAACCACTTTTTCACCGAAAAATGATAGATTTTGAGTCCCGTGGAGCCCTGACGGCTATTTTTGGCCTGCACCTTCTAAATTTTGCAAAATTTTCAAAATGTTTGATTGTTTAGTGTTATTTAAATGAACACAAAAAAATACTACTCGCATGAATCTGAAATTTTCACCCATTACGTCCCACCCCTAATTCTAAAGGCAAGCAAATGTAAATTTATTAGAACAAATTCTTACCTTGTTGACCCAACAAAAGGCCGAGTCAGAAGAAACGTCCTTCACACAACAGCAAACCAGAACATCCGCGTGGCCTTTACAGCGAAACAGTTCAGCATTTCTCGAAGATCCAGATTCATTTTCATTTAAAGCACTTGATAACACACCAATTGGACGAGACTTGGGAGACAGCAGATACGACTGGCAGAAACCTGGATTTTTTTTTTTTTCAAAAACAAAATAATAAAAATGTATTTTAAATGGAGACGAAGACAAGAAAAGTGTACCGTCAACACATATAACCTATCGTGATTAACGCGTTCCAGACCCATCCATGACAGGTGAAAATCTGCAAAGTTGAAATCACATATCATATTTATTTAAACACATTTAAGAAGTTGAAATCACATATCATATTTATTTAAACACATTTAAGCAGTTGAAATCACATATCATATTTATTTAAACACATTTAAGCAGTTGAAATCACATATCATATTTATTTAAACACATTTAAGCAGTTGAAATCACATATCATATTTATTTAAACACATTTAAGCAGTTGAAATCACATATCATATTTATTTAAACACATTTAAGCAGTTGAAATCACATATCATATTTATTTAAACACATTTAAGCAGTTGAAATCACATATCATATTTATTTAAACATATTTAATATATTGTTGTATATAATTATATACAACATCCACACATTTTTATTAACCTTATCACACGCATTTATTTAATTGATTACTTTAAAAAATAAATCCATTTGCATCGGAATTGTGACTTTGTGGTTTTTCAAAGCCTATATATATTCCATGATAAATGCCAGTATACTGAAATCATGTGCCCTTAATAGGGTTAAGATGAAAATTCATATACACTAAATGTACAAAAGCAAGGAAATACCCAAATTTTTACACGTTTATTGTCATTAAGGGTATGACTACATATCAACCAAACCATTTCATTATCACATCACTACAGTATAAATCTCTATGCATGAGTGGATGAAGTGTGTGAGGTGCGCTGAAGAAAAATTCCTACCAGTAAAATACATAGCCCTGTTGTGCTCGCATACCCTTAATGACAATAAAAGTAAAAATTTGGGAATTTCCTTGCTTTTGTACATTTAGTGTATATGAATTTTCATCTTAACCCTATTAAGGGCATATGATTTCAGTATACTGCCATTTTTCATGGAATGTCACTACTTTTGTAAAGGCTATGCCTCAATACAATGGTCATTTTTAAGGTTTTTTGGAATTTTCTGGAAAACTAAGGTATATGGTAAACTGAAATTAAAATGCCATCAACTAGACCCTAGAAACTCTATCTCTGCCAAAAATCAGCTGAATCCATCAAATAGTTGATGAGATACAGGGTGGCACATACGTATGTACGTACACACAGATAACATGATTTCATGATTGAACTTTCTGGATCTCTGGGTTGCCTTGACTAATGATGCTGAAATTCTACACACTTATAGAACCTATCAAACAAAAATTTTGTGCAAAGTTTTAACTAATTTGGTTTATTGGTTTTTGAGTTATGATTGATCAAAGAAATAAGATTTCCAACATAGGCCATTCTTAAAGTCTATTAAGGGATAGAGCACTCTCGCGCCTTCCTTGATTTGTTTACTTTAATTTGTTTTTTTATATTTTTATAATATTTATTTAAGTATATTTAAAAAAATAATCAAAAATTTTTTTTCGATATAAAATATGTATGATTTTGGAAACTACGATGTAGTGAAGACGCAATAAATGAACGCCTGTGTTTGCAAACTCTTATATAAAATTTAAACAATTTTTTCTACAAGCAATGCAAATCGATTTGCATAAGCTTTTAGAATTTTCTTGAAAATTTAATCCCTTTTTCTGAAACGTAGAGCAGAAATGCACAAATATTTTTCCACTCCATTGGTTCGTAGAGATTAACTTCCATATGATTTATATTCATTTTCAGAAACTTTTTTAAAACACCAAGAACTAAACAGATAATCGTTGCAGATTCCTTGATGAAAAGAAAATATAATATTACTTTAATTAAAAGCATAATTTTTTTAGATTCAGCGTGAATTAAATAGGGTTTGCATATCATTATGGATGGGTAAATGACTCATTCATCTATTCATTATTAAAAGGTTATAGTGTTTTGGAACATGCGATTGGTAGACAAAAAAGGGTGCTTGTGCTGTTCAGCGGCCGTATTAAACAATTATTTTTTATAAAAACAATATTATATACTTATTCAGCGTTATATTCTTACTCACTGTACAAAAAAGTAGAAAAAATTATCCACTAGAACTTTAATTACAAGTATTTTTCCATTCTGCGTATCATAACAGCGATCCGTTCAGTAAGCCTCCATCTGCTTTCTTAAGATTTCGAATTATCTGCCCTTGAAATCTTCTTAAGAAAGAAGATGGAGGCTTAGTAAACGAATCGCTGTTATGATACGCAGAATGGAAAAATACTTGTAATTAAAGTTCTAATGGATATTTTTTTTTACTTTTTTGTACAGTGAGTAAGAATATAACGCTGAATACGTATATAATATTGTTTTTATAAAAAATAATTTTTTCATACGGCCGCTGAACAGCACAAGCACCCAAAAAAGGAATAGGCAGAATACACATTACTAAGGCAGTAGTTTTTACGATGTAAATAACCAAGTTAGAATCTCACATAAGTTTAAAGGATTTCTTTTTTAACTGGACAAGCGTTTTATAAATTTAAAGAAATTAAAAAACATTATATAAATATTTTTTAAGACTAACCATTTTTTGATAATCTGCAAAAAAACGTAGACATACAGCGAATTAATTTTGCTTAAAAACATAATTTCTAATTTTGTTGCCAATAAAAATAACAGCATAAATACAAGTTATGCAAATACAAAGTGGTGTATTTTTCCCATTAAATTTCTTAATTTCCTTGGTACTAGTCATAAAGCAGTAGAAACTGGGTATAGATGGAAATTGACATACCCAGGTACTGTACCAACACCGCTCAAGGAGAGGTTATAATATTATTATACAGGGTGTTTCAAAAGTCTTGGGAACATAACGATTTTTAATAACTCAAAAACTATTAGGAGTTGAAAAATGAAATTGGTACCGTTGGAAAGGTTAAAGTTTCAAGTTTTGTGGGGAATCTTCAAAGTTGCTCAATATGAGCACCATTCGTCACACGGCAGACATCTAGTCGATAGTCCATTTCCTGCCAAACGCGTTCCAGCATCTTGACGTCAATGGTTCCCACAACTGCCGTTACTCGAGCCTTTAGTTCGTCAATATCTCTTGGAAGGGGCGGCACATAGACTTGTTGCTTGACAAAGCCCCAAAGGAAAAAGTCACACGGGGTAAGATCTGGAGACCTAGGAGGCCAGGGCATGAGAACGTCATCACCTCGCCCAGATCTCCCAATCCATCTACCAGGCAGTCTTGTGTTAAGAAACTGCCTTACTCTAAGACTCCAGTGTGGTGGTGCACCATCTTGTTGAAAAATGAAGTCATCAGATTCTGCTTGTTCCAACTGAGCCATTAACCAGTCTTCCAGCATGTTGAGATAGGATTCACCAGTGATAGTTGCCTCTTCAAAGAAGAACGGTCCATAGACACCTTTCTTGGAAATTGCACAAAACACGTTCACTTTTGGTGAATCTCGCTCGTGCTCAAGAAGTTCATGAGGATTCTCAGTACCCCATATGCGAGTGTTATGCTTGTTAACTTTGCCATTCAGATGGAAGGTCGCCTCATCGCTAAAAACAAGCCGGTCATCAAAGCCGTTATCTTCCAACTTCTCTTGCATTGCAATGCAAAAGTCACGGCGAAGTGGCTTATCAGTGTCCTTCAACTTTTGGACCAACTTGAGCTTGTAAGGTACCATTTGCAGTCGTTTCCTTAAGACACGCCAGACAGTTGCTGGAGCAAGCTGAAGTTCCCTGCTGGCTCTTCTCACTGATTTACGGGGCTCCGCTGAAAGGCTGTCCGAACTTGCTCAACTGCATCTTCTGAAGTTGAAGGGCGACCTGTTCGCTTACTTGGGCACAAACACCCATCTTTCACAAATTTAGCATGCCATCTGACAATGGATTTCCTTTCAGGGGCTTCTTTTTTAAATTTCCTGCGAAATGCACGCTGAACACATGTCCCCGATTCAGTCTTTGCAAATTGGAGGACGCAAAATGCCTTGTCTTGTTTAGAGAACGCCATTACTGCACCTGGAAAGATAACACGAAAATCATTAGTATGACCAAAAACTTGATTAAGCAAGCTTTAAAATGGCACCAGTTTCATTTTTCTACCTGGAATAGTTCATGAGATATACACATTTGTAATGTTCCCAAGACTTTTGAAACACACTGTATATTGATTTTCTTAAGTCATTTTCAAAATAATAGTTAAGCATGAATTGTCTCCCTTGAAGTTTTCAACTGTTCTTTTTTTGAAGGCGCTGGAATGACAATAATTTTCAAATAATTACCAATGTATTATTATCGAACCGTGATGGTAGAGGCTTCCCTCGAAAAGTTAAAAAGAAATACACCACCTTTATCATCACGGTTCGATAATTATTTGAAAATTATTGATTTGGACATAATGTGCTATCCTTGGGTCGAATTTTGTAACAATCGCTTTTTTGTTTGTATCAGACAAGTGGAAAATTTTTATACTTTTTGAACTTTTTGCTGTGGATCCCTAAGCTTACAGGAATTTTTTTGGAGATTTTGCATTTGGAAACGTTGATTTCTTTGTGTTTCTGTGGTGTTTTTGAAGAGCTGAGACGTTTTTCGGCCACTGTAACTTGATTTCAGAAATAAAATTCATGCATGCTGTAAAAAAACACACAAAAAGCAAAACCGATGCTTCAATTCAACCCTTCTGAAAGCACCAGTTTTATTTTGATAACATTTCTAAACTTTCAAATCAAACCGCATATTGACATCGTAGGGAGAAGAGACTGTTGCTGATAATACTTTACCTGTGGCAGCTCGTCCAACTGCAACAACCAACATGGAACATTTCAGTTTCTCATTGACCAATTCTTTTTCAGCAATTGCATCCCACTCAAGACTGGTCTTCCTAGAAAAAGAAAGTCATTTTATCTTTTGTTTGATTAAACAATGATTTTATTCTATTCCATTGGTTCTGGTAAGAAGAACTTTTAGATTAGCCACCCGTCCTGGATAAAACTGCAACAAACTAGTAACCTGTACTGAGAATGCAACGAAATGCTCAGGGATTCTCAGCCAGATTGATGAGAAAAATTGCTTCGCTGGTCGAGTCGACATTTGCATCAGCAGCGAGGGACAGTCTAATTTGCATGAGCTAATTTGTGCATGGTGACCAAAACGCACATGCGATTTGATGGCGTTTTCCTGTCTGGTGGTGCATGCCCTTTGCGGAACTATCCCATCCTTTCAATTAAGAAAAGAACATTATTATGATTGAATATTGTCAACTTAAAAAACAGAATTTTTTTCGATTAAAATTTATTCAACAACAAATAATTAAAATATGTTCTTTTTCAAAACCAATATGCAAATATCAGGAAGTTTCATTGGATGTCCTGCTGGCTTTATAAATTTATAGCTTGTTAACAGACAACGAATTATCACTTTTTTCAGATGAACATTACCCGATGCAAAAGGAACTTTTCAAGCAGGTGTTTGAATTTCTGTTGGATCTTACATAAAAAAGGGCAAGTCTAATCTTGTAAAAAAATTAACGTTAACTTGATGGGAATCCTTACCGCTATTTTAAAACAACTTATTTTTGCATAAAACCATTATTTAATCTACTTTTGACATACAAAACCCGTGTAATATATAATTTAATTAAAAAAAAAAAAAAGGATCAGTTAGACTTCAGGCACCCCAGAATAAGCAAATACCAAAAAAGAACACATTTCGAT
The DNA here is from genome assembly GCA_963556195.1 of Sepiola atlantica. Lineage (NCBI taxonomy): Eukaryota > Metazoa > Mollusca > Cephalopoda > Sepiida > Sepiolidae > Sepiola > Sepiola atlantica. The sequence continues at coordinate 72,487,923 of OY744540.1, read as the reverse complement.
TGACAAATGGCTTCCTTTAGTTCCGGTTGAACTATTAAAAAACAACAATATGCACACACTTTGCAGATTTTTTTCTTTTGTAAACGAGATTTATAAAAAATGTAATGTTTTTATTAAAAATAATATTACATACTGTTTTGTTTTTCGTTTTGTAAATGAAATTTTAAATATAACAATGAGCTAAGTGTAGTGTCTGTTCTGATATTAGACTTCATCTTTCCTGTCCTCGGCCAGTGAAGGAGAAATCCTTCAAGACTGAGGCCATTTTTAACTTTGTTTCAATCAAGATTTATAAACAAATAATACGTGCAGATTTAAATAGAAAAAAGGTTTATTTACAAAACGTAATGGAGATTAAAAAAAAAAGGTTTAAATAAAAAACTTTACCAACTTTAAAATAAATGTTTGGTAAATTTATAGAAGTGCACCTTTCGTATTTCGACCCCTAAAAAAAAAAGTATCCTACTTTTTGGGGCAAATTACATGTAAACAGCCATCCATAACAAATATCCGCTATGAAAAAAAAAAATTATATTTGTTATTATTTTAGATGTTAGGAGGGGTGGGGGATCACTTTCCTATATAAGTTATACGTAAAGTGAGCACGCATTTGTTGGCCACCGAATCTCACCACTCGTATTTAAAAAAAAAGTTTCTACTTTTTTGGACAAATTACATGTAAACAGCCTCAACAAATATCCGTGCGCGTGGCTGTTTACATGTAACTTGCCCTAAAAAATAGAAACTTTTTTTTTAGGGGTCGAAATACGAGAGGTGAGTATCGGTGGCCAAGAAATGCGTGCTCACTTTACGTATAACTTATTATAGGAAAGTGACCCCCCCCCCACCTAAAATCTAAAATAATAAAAATTTTCATAATTTTTTTTCATAGCGGATATTTGTTGAGGCTGTTTATATGTAATTTGCCCAAAAAAGTAGAAACTTTTTTTTTTAGGGGTCGAAATACGAAAGGTGCACTTCTATAAATTTACCAAATGGGTTTAAACAAACGACAAATTTAAACATTTAAATAAGTCGATGTTGTGCAGAGATGGATTACAAAACTACGACGTGGATTACAAGTTCGACAAATTTTTGCAAAGATCTGTGCCCACACTAAAAAGATTTTAGATATAACGGAAATAAAATTTTCCTTTGGGATACATAATATAACACAGGTTAATTCCTATTTCAGTCACGTAAATTATTTAGTGAAATAACATTAAAAACAGTTAGTTATAGCGAGTTTCATCGTACACGTTGAAACGTCGAAATGAAAACTCGCACGGAAAAATATAGTCGCTATTTTTATAAAGTTGAAAACGAAATTAATGGGACATAACTCATGTCCATAATTTTCTGGTTAAGGACAGAGGCTTCATGTTAGGATCGAGTGTAGTATCTGTTCTCTCCTCGGAAGAAGAATTCTTCTTTTAATTGGGAACATTTTTATTTATGCTTTGACCCCGTTGTTAGGGTTAGATTGGGGGTTAGGGTTAGTCATGGTCAAAGTTAGCGCGGGTCCTAATGTAACAAAGTACCTTTTTATTTTTGTCTCATCTAGAGTACCCATTTCGGGGGACTTGATATCTCCACATTAAAAACGATCATGTGTCTAACTTTGCTCTCGTTGGAACGCAAGTAAATATGAGACAGGGAACCACTTTTTTTTTTTTAGAGTAAAACATTATTTTACCATTTTCTTTTGGGATGAAATTTTTTTAATGAGAAATTGTAAAATTGTCTTTGGTTTATTTAATCTTTAAAAAATGTTTACCTGACCTTAACTAGAAGATTATGATTTGTCTTGAACTAACTAATGCGCAACTGATTTAATACTTGTAACCCGTGATTACTTCGCATCCTTGCGAAAATTGAAAGTGATTTGGAATCCTTTAAACTGCCGATTGGAAAGTAATTTCTGCTTTGAATTATTCAAGTTTAAAGGAAAAAAATCAACTATTAATGTTTATTTGTGCTTCTAAACCAAAGTCAAACAGTATCTGTCACGCCCCCCCCCCCCGTGCTCTCATTCAGATAAACTCTCTTCCGTGTTTATTTATACTAGTTCAAGAAAAATATAAATAAACGCAATGACTAAAGAAAACATTAGACAACACAAAGGTGATCGATTATGCTTCACATGAGGATTTGAATAATTTTACGAATGGGCGTTTGGATTTCGAGCCCACCAAATGTTGTCCTACCATTTCAGATCAATTTCCTGACCTTCTAATTCTTCTTCTTCCTCATCTTCATCTTCGGCGACTGCACGGGAAAAGACAGGTAGAACTTCACCAAAAAAAGTAGCCATTTTGTTTACTTGAATTTTGTTCCTTCTTTGAAGAGCTCCAACTGCAAATCTAGAGTTATTTCCCTTTATTCATGAAATTTCTTTATCTTCAATAATAATGCTTTAAGCGTGAATTAGCCATGAATGAACAATATAAAAGCTATCAAACTCATAAGATAGCCCCCAAACATCATTATCTCGATTTTTGTACTGTTCTCCCCGTCGTGTCGTGTCTATTTTACATTGTAGTTTATCAACTTGAGGTTCAAAGATTTTACTAATCTAGAAGTTTAGAAATTATGGAGGAAGCAATATCATTAATATTTTCGGCAGATAGACTGCCCGACAGCGACACGAGTGTATAATGATTTATACACGTGCCGATAAGTGAAACTATAACAGTAGTATTAGTTCCACAATCGCAAAGATAAATTGGATATTATCAGACGACCTTCCACTAATGTATTTGGTTTAAATCAATTGCGTCAATCCAACTCAGATTCTAGGCAATATATATGCTTATAAAGAGTGGCTGTGTATTTTGTTTAATATTTAGAGTGATATTGGCAAAACTCTTAAGCGTTGTTACATGTTATGTGAACGGAATAAATACATGAAGACGTAATTCCATTGAAGTCTAGTAAAAGTATTGGAAACGTTGTTTGCCCCAGATGTTGTAAAGATATTCAAACGATGATACTTTGTGTAGAAGCAAATACGGTCTTTAAATTAAGTAAAGGAAATAAGAAAATAATTTCAAATTTTGCGCCAAAAACACGCTGATACTGATAATAAAAAACAGTAGAATGAAATCTTACCCACATACACTGATATATACGTACATATACATACGCAGTGTCTGCCGACACTGTGATACTAGCACTTCAGCCGCTGCTTCAATGTAACACGGCTCACATAATAAACCACCGTTACCGTCGCCCGCTTCTATGCATACATGGAAAACCAATGTGTGTATATTGAATGTATATCTAACAACATTAATACGTAATGCAATTAAAGTCTAGTCACGTGGCCATCTTTATTGATAAAAATATAGGTTATAACTTAGGCTATAGTATCACATCTCCATTTCCGTAAAAACTTAATAAAACCGATTATAGTAGGCCAACATACAGGCTATAGTTGTATTGCTTTCATTTTTTTTTTTTGTTAATCTGATGGGTGGCCTGATTATACGGCTATGCCAGGTGATCATGTTCATTTGGCCGTCATTTCATATGCTGGCGTCACACTTCATGCGGGGGTTGCTTGGTACTGCGGTTGCAGATCTTGGGTGAAGTGCTGGTGGGTAATCATGCCATTCTAGTAGTGATCTATTCTTAACCATTGAGGTAGGACCTGTGGTTAGCCTCTGGGGACTTTCAGGTGGGTATGATTTCCGGGTGAGTGGGGTTCTGAAAGAGCCTTCTTCCAAGTGTTGACGGTTCTTATTTATCTTGGGGCGTTTTATATTTTATGTGGGGAGAATAAATACACGAAAACGTAATAGCATTCAAGTGTAGCCATGAGGCCATGGTAATTTGGAATGCCTGCCTAAAAAGTATCCGACCATTGTCCAGAAAAAAATATTTCAAATACGTGACGCGGTTTGGGACCCTAATCCCCTTCAAAGTAGGCTCCTTGTGCTTGCACACACTTAGCCCACCGATCCATCCACTGCCGGAAACACCTCTTGAAGTTTTCTTTTGGAATAGTGTCTATCTCCGCCGTTACGTTCCGCATTATCTCTTTTCTTTTCGCACCCTCTCAACAACAGCTGCACTCCGAGCAGTTTGGGGCCTGCCAGAACGCTGGTCACTCTCCGCTGATGTGCGACCTTGAACCACTCCTTAATTTGTGTTACACATCGCATCTTCTCCAAACACCTGCTGAATCTAACGTGACGGCGGAGATTAACACCATTCCAAAAGAAGACTTCCAGAGATGTTTACGGCAGTGGATGGGTCGGTGGGCTAAGTATGGGTAAACACAAGGGGCCTACTTTGAAGGGGATTAGGGTTCAAGAGAGTTTAAAATATGGGAGATAACTTAGGTCATAGTATCACAGGTGTGACCAACAAAAAATACTCGCCTCTAATAAAGGTGTGAGTACTCATCCAAAGCCTGCAAACGTATGTCAAAGTATGTTGGGGGTGGGGGGGTGGTAAGAACAAAATAAAGATGGCAAATTTCTTTCGCTGTAAACTTCAATATTTACTGCAAACAACTAAAAATAAATGTTTTATTTTTTTCTTTATATATATATATATATATATATATATATATATATATATATATATATATATATAGCAGATGCGCATAACAGGTATGAACGCTGGCTTCCGGCGGAAAAGGGTTGAAGAAATTGTCTACGGATGCCTGAAAGTGATACAACAATGTGTTTTATTCATATTAATTTCAGACTTTTCTTTTTTCCATATTAATTTCAGACTTTTCTTTCATCATATTCTAATAATAAACATAATACAGACTATTTGAAAAATAATTTATTTGATTGTTTTCAAAACTTTTTTGAAAAATTCATTGAAAAAATAAACAAAATAGAATAATCTTCTTTCTTTTTCAAGAAATAATGTTTTCGAGCAACGGAATGTGATTTTTTTTTATTCAATGTTTTATTTTAATATTTAGTGAAAATAATGTTTTTTGGGAGGGTTAGGGTTAGGGTTTAGGGTTAGGGTTTAGGTTAAGGGTTAGGGTTTAAGGTTAGGACATTTCCATTTCTAAGAAAAAAGTTTGATTCCGGAAGTTACTCCATTTCCAAGAAAAAAGGTTTTCACTATTATTACAAAAAAAAAAATGTTTTGAAAACAAGCAAATAAAAACAAATAAATTATTTTTCAAATAGTCTATATTATGTTAATTATTTGAATATGATGAAAGAAAAGTCTGAAATTAATATGACAAAAAGGAAAGTCTGAAATTAATATGAATAAAAAAAATTGTTGTATCACTTTCAGGCATCCGTAGACACTTTCTTCCACCCTTTTCCACCGGAAGCCAGCGTTCATACCTGTTATGCGCATAACAAAGAACAATGGACAAAGAAAGACCATTTCTCTTCCTTCGATGTATCTATGGGCTCTCTTGACTCTGCCGAGGTAACAGACTTGGTTGGCCTGTACTTACTATACAACCTAACAAAAGATCTCGAAGTTGATTCAATCGGCCTCTACAGAGATGATGGCCTAATGTACGTTAAAAACACAAACGGACAAAAATGTGAACAAAACAAAAAAATAATATCCAAAGAAATGAAACGAATAGGCCTAAAGGCTGAAATAACATCAAATGTTAAACAGGTCAATTTCCTCGATATTACCTTCAACCTCAATAGAGATACTTATGAGCCCTATGCTAAAGATAATTCCTACCCCCTTTATGTCAACCCACTATCTAACCACCCTAGATCTGTAAGTAAACACATCCCGGAATCAATTAGTAGAAGGATTAGCAACAACTCCTCCAATATAGATATCTTCAATAAACATAAGAACTTTTATAATAAAGCACTAAAGGAGAGTGGATACAAAAATACCAAAATTGAGTATATTCCAACTACACAAAATAACCCTAATAGGAACAAAAATAGAAATAGGAAAATTATCTGGTATACACCTCCATTTAACAACTCAACTAAAACCAAATTAGGGAATAAATTCCTGAACTTAATAAACACTCATTTCCCCAATAACAACATACTCCATAAAATTTTTAATAAGAATACACTAAAACTCAGCTATTGTTGTGGTGACAACTTAGAAAAAATCATAAAAAAGCACAACATGAAAATACTAAACACCTCAGTAACCTCAAATTCTAAAAGAACATGCAACTGTAATAACAAATCAAACTGCCCCCTAAATCAAAAGTGCCTATCAACCCAAGTGGTCTATGAGGCATCTATCTCCTCAACAGAAAACCCATCCCAGACTAACTATTATATTGGTCTGGCAGGCAACAACTTCAAGGAAAGATTCTACAACCATAAACTCTCCTTCAACAACCCAGACCATCCTGGCCAAACTGGACTTTCACTACACTACCACAAAATAAAAACCAAAAAAGAAACTCCCATAATAAAGTGGAAAATCTTGAAAAAATCCAGCACTTGCAAATCAATAAACTCTCCATGTAGATTATGCTTAAATGAAAAACTGGAAATTATCCGCTTTAAGGACAAAAACAAACTCCTAAATAGAAAACAAGAGACATCTATCAACTGTAAACATAGTAGACTCTACATCCTTAGCAACCCACATACCCCACCTTAACCCCACACCAACCCCACATAAATTAAAAATAAAATTAAAAGTTTTTTTTTTGTTTTGTTTTTTTTATAAAAATGAATGATAACATTAAACCCCCACTATACACTACCCCAAAACACACTATAACCCCCTACCTACCCACCCAAATTTACCACCCAATCCCACCCCAACAAGTCATGATGAATCTATAAATATATAACCACCCCTCTAAACTACCAATAACATCAAATCTCTACGTACTACCTATAATGCACAGCCTCAAAAGCCTCTCAGCCATACTACTAATTCTAACATAAACCCATAACTGGGACAGCTATTAACACTGATATCACTTGGACTAATCTAATCTCAATTACTTAACCCTTCGATCACTACCTTGAACACTCAATTATTAACTGGTACCTAGTCCTTGTCATTGGTAGTAGAACAAAAAAGCCTACCATCACTTGTCGACTTATTTCGCCCAATGACTTCACAAGTAGCAAGATGGTAATGATGGTGATATTTATCATTATTACTATTATTATTATTATTATTATTATTATTATTATTATTATTATTATTATTATTATTATTTTTTAATACTATTATTATTATTATTATTATTATTATTATTATTATTGTTATTATCATTAATATTCTTACAAACTTGTTATTTCTATTTTTATTCTAATTTTATTTATATTTATCTTTATTTTTATTTTTATTTTTATTAAGGCTTTTATTAAGGCTATTATCACTGCGACTATCGTAGGTATGATTGGCAGGTGTTATCATTGTTATCAAAATCGGTTTTGTTAATGCTAAAACTGGTAACACCATGAAACTTCTCTTATAAAATGATTCCACTAGTATTGATCTCGGTATAATATAATCACAATTTAAAAAAAAATATAATCACAACAAAATTCACTACAAATAATAAACAAAACATTAAAATAAAATAAATAAAATGCAGAAGTAGCAATTAATACCCTAAATTAAAATTATCAAACATTGTTATCCACATGATAATTACTTATTAGAATTAAAATAAAATAGGAATGACGGTTATAATCATAATTTTATTCTCATTTCAAATTTAACTCACTCTGGCCGTCGCCCCATCTCCCCTCCTCCCACCCCGGCCGAAATTGAGATCATCACAGCACAAACACGTGAAAACCTCCCGCGCAATAATTTGAAACACGACTTGTTGGGGTCCTCCCCCCTCCCCTCTCATGTCCCATGTCACCGTTATAGACAAAGCCCCAACTCTGTCCCCGTCCCCCTCCCCCTCCAATGTATTTTCAATTTTTAATCTCCCGTTAAAGTGAAGTTAAAACTTATGCCATTTGAATTCCATCGCCAGCCCGATGAGTTGGTCGCTATTTGCACCAATGAAACAAAACTTGTTTTGTCGCAACTAATGGAATAAAATCAATATATATACGGCACAATCACGTTGACACACCGGTTCCCGTTAGATCACCGAAGTTGAGCCTGGCCAGTACTAAAATGGGTGCCCATTTAGGAATAGCAGGTGCTGTATGTGCTCTCTGCTTATCTCGGCATTGTTTCCAGTCGTCTTGTACTACTACTTGCCATTGGAATCAAGCAATGCCGACTCAGGAGAGCGGTTGTTGGAGATTGCGCAACCCTTGCAATTACAAAATCACGCGCGGGCAGCCCCAGGCAGGGCACTCATACGTCGAAATCGACGGGAAAGTCCATCATATATATATATATATATATATATATATATATATATATATATATATATATATATATATATTTTTATTTTTAAATACAGATTTTAATCAGACATGGACCAGTGGTTTCTGACAAGAAATGGGTTGAATTCCCGATTCCGTCGTCTTCAGCATAGTCTGAAATAGTAAATGATGGAATTACTATTTTCAGACTATGCTGAAGACGACGGAATTCAACCCGTTTCTTGTCAGAAACCACTGGTCCATGTCTGATTAAAATCTGTATTTAAAAATAAAAATATTACGCTCTTAATTTAATTTAATTGAGCACTCTACTGGTATTTCCCTTTTATTCTTTATTGAGTATACCTTTATACTTTATATATATATATATATATATATATATATATATATATATATATATATATATATTAGTAGTAAGTTTTTGAAAGGCTGTGGGCAATGCAAAAACTTTCAAAAACTTACTACTACTATACCCAGCAATGCTTCAAGCAAACTACCATTCTCTACTATATATATATATATATATATATATATATATATATATATATATATATATATACAGGGTGGGCCAAAATAAGGGTCCTATCTTTAAATTTGAATAACTTGAATTTGAATAACTTCCACAAAATAAAAGTTAAACTCACCAAACTTTATGTGTGTGTAGACTGACCGTTCCGAGATTTTTTGAAATAAACAAAACAAATTTTAGCCGAAAAACACTTCTTAAAACTTACAAAAACTAAAGTATTGTTTTTTACACTGTTTTGAGTTTTTTAAGCAAAAATAATGTTTTCTAAATGAGGGTACGTTCCTTAGGGCTAATACGGCTCATGCTTGCTTCGGAAGGGGTCCTTTACTTATTCTAAAAAAAAAAAAAAAAAAATCAATAAATAAAAAAGTTATGAATTTTTAAAAATAGGACCCTTATTTTTGCCCACCCTGTATATATTATATCAACGAAAGAGGATCATCTAAAAGACAGGAAATGCCTGTTGACCTTAATCTTGAAAAGACCAAATAGAAGGAAAACAGTCAGTAGAAAGCGAGTTCAACAAGTTATTGGAATAAAAAAGATGTATTATTATATTTATCTACCTCCCACAAGGTAAGATGGAATAAAAAAGATGTATTATAACGAGGTATCTGAACAGCGAATTTATGAAGACCAGTTGACTAACGAGTCAAAACCAGCTGGAACACAGGAAGCAGGAAATAAATCAGACAATTCTGAAGAACACATGGCATAATAATAATAGTGCTTATGGAAGAGACTGAGACTAGCAACATCACTTTGTGAGAGAGAGGGTGCAGAGAAGAATACATTTTTAATAAACTTTCAGCGGATGTTCGGAATAATAATTCACCTCTAAACTGGGAAATTTATCAACAAGTCCATGGACGGCGGCACCGAGGGGGAGGGGGCATGGGGGCTCAAGCCCCTTCACTTTTTGACTTGCCCCCCTCCCACTTTACGGTCATCAATAATTAAGTTGATATGCATGTTTAACCGCCCCCCCCCCCACTTTCTAGGAGAACCCCCCCCCCCACTTTTATAACTGTCCCGCCGGCCCTGAAGTCTGCATAACATGAGAATCGTATTTACTCTAGTTATCGCTATCGCAAACAGCAAATTTTGACGAAAACCAAACGAAATGGGTGAGATATTTCAACGGTCCCTATACTACAATTGAACTGAAGTCTCTGGTAACATTTGTTGTTGTTGTTGCTGTTGTTATTGCTTTTTTGGTTATTATGCGCATCTCATTTGATTTATTTATTTATTTCGTATTTGGTCTTTTTTTACGTCAAGTTAAGCCCTACCCATCGCCCTTTATTAGTTCCCTCTAAACACACGACGCGCTCCTTCTCACCCCCTCCCCTCTCCCCGAATCTCCTTGCGTCGGCCTTCGTGATATTTTGGCTGGTATCCATTTCTACATAAGCATTTTTTTTCTTCTCGACAGCAGCCAAAAGTAAGCGTATATAAATTTCCTTCCTTTTCTCCATTTATGGGTAAATTATGCGCCCCTTCGCCTTCTTTCTAAACTCGGGAAAGTCGCCGGTAGTGATTGGAGAGATAACTCTAAGAAGAATACCACTACTACTACTACTACTAGCATATAAGCACAAATATGTGTAGGCTTATTTGTTTCCCTTTATTTATTTATTTATTTATTTATTTATTTTTTAATACTTTACAACGTCTGTTGCGCGTGCAGCACAGAAAATCGTGTGCAGAGTAACACGTGCACACACACACACACACAAACACACACACACACACAAACACACACACACAAACACACACACACAAACACACACACAAACACACAAATACACACACACACAAACACACACACACACACAAACACACACACACAAACACACACACACACACAAACACACACACACACACAAACACACACATAAAACAGACTTACATAAAACTCCTTCCCGGTCCCTATTCATTTACGAGAGTAAAGTTAGACACAAGGTCGTTTTTTATGTAGGGGTATTCCAGCTCCCCCAAAAGGAGCACTCTGGATAGAACCAAAATATAAAAAAAGTGGCTCCCAGGCTTTGCCTCCCCTCTTTGGGGAGGAGTAAGTTTATTGCTTACTGTCTGAGGCGCCCCTACCGGGGAAAGCCGACGGGGCTGCCCAGGCAATTTTTAAATGGCCAGAGTGCTCACCTCTCGAGCGCTGGCTTTTCAAACCCCACTTTCTCGACCCGATCTTGGATCACATCTTACTTGTGGGAGTAAGATAAAACTGGCCTTGTGCCTAACTCCTGGGGAGGAGTAAATAAAACCACAGTTTGAATTATTTATTGGCGAAAAAATATATAAAATATACATTTTGACAAATTAGGCACAGGGTCATCAAAAGTGTGGGGTAAATGGGGGTCATAGGTCATCCTTTGTATGTTCTATTTGTCTATCCTACTCTGAGCTAGAGCTATTGCACACAACCCCACATTTATTTTCGGAGCCCTCCAACTTAAAACATCCCCAAAGTTTTTTTTCTTTATTCATAAATATATGTATATGCAAATTATCCCAGCCAGAAGGCCAAGGAGTTACGTCATTCTCGGTCTTTAGGCAAGGATCAAATGTATTACATTTCAATGACATTCTTTACATACACAAATATAAATATATATCTATATTAATAAAGTAAACTCGATGTTTCCCCTACAACTTCAGACACTATTCCAATATGGCCACCCTTTATGCCAATAATTGATGCGTGTTTTCTGAAATTATCAGACAATTTCATTCGATTTCATAATTTCCTACATTAATTCCGGAATACATGACTCTCTCAAACAGGTAAGAGTTCACTTTTACTCACACGCAAAAATCTATTACCACTACCACCATCTTACACCGGGACTTCTTCATAGAATAAATTTTCCAGCTCTGACCGTCATTGTTTCATTTATTTAATTTCGTGGTATTTGTCTTACACCCATTATACCATCCCTGAGTAAATACGGATCGCTTTCTTTGAGTTATTATTCTTACTTTTACGGCGCTTTGATTGGCTGGCTACAATAATATTCTGGAATAATCGAATATAATTGACGAACACTACACAAATGAAAATTGAAATTAAAACATGGCGTCTCCAATTCCCCCATTCAGTAAAACGCCTTCATTTAAAAAATATTTTTTTTACTACAATAATTTTCTTTTTACAAAAATATTACTTCATTTCTTCATATATAAACCATGTTTTATCCTTGATATACAGAACTAATGCTCCCTCAATTTCACTTTCTTCCTTTATGACTGTATCCGAGGAATAAAGGAATATCACATTTTATGTCGCAATTTCGTTCGAAGACAATTATTGGATATTTTCTTAGTAACGAAAATAAATCAAACGTTTGTTATAATTCAAAATATAATTAACGTTGATGGATTTTTCCCGATTTGTATAAGATATTTATTGTTGTTGATTTCCCGACTGTTCAAAATCACCTCTTTGATAATTGCCTCAGTCTAAAAGGATTTCTCTTTCCTGGACATAGTACAGAAGAGATGATATGCATAGCTTTACCGACTAACTCTAACAACAACCCCATTTACACAGAACTTAATAAACAAGGTATTAGTATAGCCCAAATAACCTCATCAACTTTTATGGATTTAATCAAAAAATCTAAACTCGACACTATACCCATAGTCAAAGCTGGCATATATTCCATCCTTTCTCTGGATTGTGATAGCGTCTACATCGGGGAGACGCAGCGCAACCTTTACAGGAGAATTTATACAAAAGAGCAACCAAAACTAACAACACGCTCAACGCCTTATGTGCTCACACTATGGAATATAATCATTCCTTTGACTTTAATAATTCCCCCTTAATTAAAACAATACATAATAATTCTACGCGTTGATTAATCAAATCAGCTCTTATACAATAAAACAAAGAATGCCTTTCTGTTATGTCTCCTTCAACCTATCTAAGGCTTTGTATTAATGAAAATAAGATATATTAAGACAACGTGTGATTCCCTGCTTTTAAATTAATTTGACGTTGGATCCCGTTTTTGATCTTTAATTTCTCCTTTCCTTTTTTCAATACTACTTCTATGCACATTTTGTATATATATTACGTGCACATATATATGTATATGCATGTTTTTTTATATATATATATATATATATATATATATATATATATATATATATATATATATATATATTGAAATTTGTGTAATTGGGCAGCATTCTTTGTCTTATGCATGTTTGGTTAAACAGTAGCGACAGCTTCTGTTTATTTATTTTTTGATTCGTTTTTTCGATTCGTCGCACGGCCGATTTGGTATTGTCGTCCATGTTGTATAAAAAATCGCCATATTTTCGCGAACGTTTTCGACCGACGTCGGTCATCTTCAGGCGGATGAATGAGTATGCAAAATAAAAGATTGGTGAATTTATTAAGAATACGTTTTTAAAAAACATTTCAATACCACTTCAACAACACTTCAACATACCTTCGCCCCCCCCCCTTCTTGGGATCTCATATTGCAGTATTCGTCTCCCCATAATGGAAGTGTTGTTTATTTAAGTAAATAAACCTAGTATCAACCATGCTCGTTATGAGGGGGGGGGGGCGAAGGTATGTTGAAGTTTTGTTGAAGTGGTATTGAAATGTTTTTTTAAAAACGTATTCTTAATAAATTCACCAATCTTTTATTTTGCATACTGATTCATCCGCCTGAAGATGACCGACGTCGGTCGATAACGTTCGCGAAAATATGGCGATTTTTATACAACATGGACGACAATACCAAATCGGTCGTGCGACGAATTGAAAATGAATAAAAAAATAAATAAACAGAAGCTGTCGCTACTGTTTAACCAAACATGCACACACACACACACACACATATATATATATATATATATATATATATATATATATATATATATATATATATATATATGTGTGTGTGTGGGGGGGTGTATAGGTGTGTGCTTATGTACATATTTGTATATCTTCCTTCGCTAAATAAATTTACATTTTATTAACATTATCACTATATATATTCCCAAAATTAGAGATATTCTCATTCTTTGCCGCATTTAGCATTTTTTCACTCTTGAAAAAGCCCACACAACAGTTAGACGAAACGTTGAGTTCTTAGGTCTTCCGCTGTTACCATCATTAATTCATTCATCTATTGCAATTGATATTCAGGCTGTATGTCTCGTAACAATAATCGATATTCTTAAAATATGTATAGAAAGTAGCAGAATCGGTGATTTTGATTGGCCGCTTCTTTCAGCCAATCACAGGGCAGACATATCCACTTCCGAATTTTAATGCGTCCATTCAATCTGCGCTTTTAGCGGTGCAAATGATATATCAAACTGAAGTATGAAAAACCGCTCGACAGACAGAGCCTGTTATAGAAATGGGATGACGCATCTAAAACCACGTGATAGTATTTATCGAATAAATCAATGTGCTACCGACGGCGGCTACGCTCTTTGAAAAAAAGAGAAAGGTTTCATCGATGGGATCGGTTGTCGCTTTTGTCTACATTGTTTCACATTTTGCAATTCAAATGCTTTTCTCAATTCTTGTTAATGTGTTGCACCTGTGAACAAAACAGATCCATCACAACTCATTATCAAACAACGTCTAGTTTGTAACATTTGGATGTAATTGATGGTACGCACCGGAGCTGTTTCATTGACAGTTTTTTATGAATGACCAGAAATCAAATGTCATGGAAAGCTAAGAAGATACATATAGTTCTTCTTCTTCTTCTTCTTCTTCTTCTTCTTCTTCTTCTTCTTCTTCTTCTTCTTCTTCTTCTTCTTCTTCTTCTTCATCTTCTTCTTCTTCTTCTTCTTCATCTTCTTCTTTTTCTTCTTTTTCTTCTTTTTCTTCTTCTTCTTCATCATCTTCTTCTTCTTCTTCTTCATCTTCTTCTTTTTCTTCTTTTTCTTCTTCTTCTTCTTTTTCATCATCTTTTTCTTCTTCTTCTTCTTCTTCTTCTTCTTCTTCTTCTTCTTCTTCTTCATCATCTTCTTCTTCTTTTTCTTCTTCTTCTTCTTCTTCTTCTTCATCTTCTTCTTCTTCTTCTTCTTCTTCTTCATCTTCTTCTTCTTCTTTTTCTTCTTCTTCTTGTGTTGTGACAGTTGTAGTTGCTCTCATTCTTGTGTGTTTTTTTAAATTTCATTGTTGGTGTTCTGCTATTTTTCTATGCTATTGTTCATTGTCTTGTGTGAACCCATCAGTCTTCACGGGAAGGTTTCTCGTTCGTGGTCCGTATTAGCGTCTGTTTTGGCGATTCACGTGACTCGCATCCCTTCACCCCACGTTGTGTTCTTTTATCACAGAAGACTAACTCTTTCGGACGATGATCCAAACAGCTTTAAATAGATAAGTTTTATACGGAACGGCGATGCAGTTGTACGTAACACAACCCTGTAAAGACACTTGTGTTGTTGACACAGCAAATTCCACTTAAGTTTTCTGCCAGAAAGTCAGTACATGGGGTGGCGAGTCGGTTGCAGGACCTAAATCCAGGAGATCCTTCTGAGCAGCTAGGACTTCAGTGAAACTGGAGATTTGTCTCTTCTCGGTGTGGCGAGTCGGATGCAGGGCATAAACAAGGATCTGATGTTAACTTTCTTTTGCACTGTACTGCCAGTTATTTTTTTGCAAAAAGGAGAGACGGTGCACAGGGATAATCTTTATATGGAAAAAACAATAATCAACTGGAAGTTCAAACCTTTGTAGGCACCCAAAGAAATTTTTGAGCAAGCCTCTTTTCTTTTCAAAAACTTTATATTAGGGTTGGGACGTAATGGGTGAAAATTTTTCAGATTCATGCGAGTAGTATTTTTTGTGTTCATTTATACATAAATAACACTAAACAATCAAACATTTTGAAAATTTTGCAATATTCAGAAGGTGCAGGCCAAAAGTAGCCGTTAGGGCTTCACGGGACTCAAAATCCATCATTTTTCGGTGAAAAAGTGATTTCATGCGACATTGCAGGTCTTAAAAAATCCTCAAAGGCTATGAATGGATATAGATGGTTAAATCTGATATAGTACTTTAATTTAGGACCGTTTTCAGGCTGTGAAAGGGTTTTCATGAATGTAAAATAGCCAAAAACTATTGGCCTGCACCTTCTGAATTTTGCAAAATTTTCAAAATGTTTGATTGTTTAGTGTTATTTATGTATAAATGAACACAAAAAATACTACTCGCATGAATCTGAAATTTTCACCCATTACGTCCCACCCCTATTTATATTAATTTCGTTTCTACGGACTTTCACCATCTTTTTCCCCGTTTTTTCTTTTTCTTTTGTTCCTTTGTATGTTGTAAATAAGCGAATTCCTTGATTTTTCAACTTGTAATCGATGTAACCGACTTAAAAACATATAATTTTCCAATTTAATATTCGCTAGAGAATTTTATATAAAACGTTCAATCCGTCCAATACTAAATAGGAGATATTTATTACACGAGGAAGTTTTGGAATAAATCTTCATAAGCGTATATATGTGTTTCTGTAACTGTATTCGTTAGTATAGGGACGGGGCATTCTTCCAAATGCCAGACTATCACCTGCTATTTAGAGGCTCCAACTGAGTGCTCTTTTAAGGATTTTGGCCGTTCCCTTAAGTGCAATTATTTGGATTTCTTTTGCACTTGGTTTTCCGGGAATACTTTCCAGATACTTTTTGAAATTTTTCTTCATGAGGCCTTTAGCTCCTATTATAACTGGGATAATGTTGATGTTTTTGAGGTTCCAGTTTCTCTTCATATCATACATTAGGCCTTGGTATTTTGTCACCTTCTCCCTCTCTGCTCTGTTTAAGCCACTGTCATTTGGAACACTCACCTCAATCAGTGTTGCCTCTCTTTCTGCCTTATTTAATATTACTATGTCCGGTTTTACTGCTGCATTTTCCAGGTAGGTAGATGTATGAACCACATAATCACAATGTATCTTTTTAAATGCATTAGTCATAAGGCCTTGGTCTTGGGCCGCCATTATAAGCCTTTCCTGATCATAATGGAGGGCTCCTCTTTTAAGCCAGTCCAAAGAACCTTCTTTGTCGATATACTCTTTAGATATCTCATCAAGAAAGTGGGTGGCGCGTTTTTGTTCTGCCCACTCTTTAAGGCTCCTATTGTTTAATGTTTCAGTGTATTTTTTACGACTTTTTTGGGCTATCTCTGTTGCGGGTTTTGTTGGTGTTTTAACCTCATCTGATAAACAGCCCTGTCCGAAATGCTTGGCTAGATATGTTATGGAAGTTGTTTGGCTAGCTCTTTTTTCTTGATGTTCCTGTACCATTGTGAGGTTACTGTTACTGCGTGTATGTAGGTGTTTGTGCGTAAGTCTTATCGAGCATATTTTTATCATAAATACGTAAGGGGGATCTTCTTCAAGGGTTCACTTATATCGTCCCTGTACACGCATGCATATCCAAGCAAGAGTTATAACAGATGGGAAAGGTTCGCGGTATACATGCGTTAAATGGCTTGCTTGGATTCTCTCCTCCCTCCCTTTCAACTTACGTGCGTTCAGCTCGAGACGTGATAAGCTGACCGAAATCACACATGCACACATGCACACATGCACACACACACACAAATAACACACACATATGATATGATGAATCTATGTATGCATTTGTTGTAATTTAGAATGTGTATAGTATCAAATGCCTACCATAGACACCAAATCCCCGTTCACATATGCACGCAAACAACAATTAACTTTAATGTGTTTGTAGTATTGATTTACTCCTCTCCAGGAGTTAGGCACAAGGCCAGTTTTTATCTTACTCCCACAAGTAAGATGTGCCTCAAGGTCGGGTCGGGAAAGTGGGGTTTAAAAATTGCCTGGGCAGCCCCGTCGGCATTCCCCGGTAGGGGCGCCTCAGACAGTAAGCAATAAACTTACTCCTCCCCAAAGGGGGGAGGCAAAGCCTGGGAGGGTGGACCTCCTAGAACTGCACAGGACAGACCCATAGACCGGCGTAAATCAAGCCCCGAAGGCCAAGACAATACCAGTCTATGGGGTGCAGTATCCATCGGAACAGATACTACACTTTGATCTTAGCCAAAAGGTAGCGTGAACCGTCACTTAGATAATGTGTAGACTTCTGTTGCGTCTTAGAAAATGTGCTAAGATCTACTCTTACAATTGTAATAAATGTTGGATAAAAACAGATAAAAATATGAATGTTGAATGAACAAAGAAAACATTGTTTAACGCTATATATATAATGTTATATGTTTTATTATTATTAAAAACTGTGTTCTGCGGCTACGGTAGTCAAATGACATCCTGTAGCTGCAATCAGTCCTCCATGCTAGTCTCAAGCAATCTGGCCTTGTCATGCGCAAGTTGTCGTAGGCAATGAAGTTGTTTCGCTGTACGTAGTGGTCCTAGTCCCGCCTGCTTGAGGTCAGCACGTAGTGTGCCCAGCAGATTTGTGCAGTGCCGTCCTAGTCGCGGTTGGTAGGCTTGCGAGCCAGTAATGTTATATGTACAAGTTAGATTATATGAGTAAATTGTCATTTGATGAGCAGAGTTTTCATTGTAGAAAGTTCAGAGTGAGAAAAGCTACGAATGTTAAAAGTGAATGTGTGTATACGTTTGTTTTCTGCTGTTTCCTTTTACTTCAGTCGAAGTTCTCAGAAATCAAGGGGCTAACACTTGATCTCTATATGAGATGCATAGATATTCAAATATTCTTTTAAAGTTCTCTTTTATCTCTCAAACGTTGAGTTAGTAAAGAAGTTAATAACATTGGTTTTCATCTCCCCAATGGGCCAGTTGATTATTCTCTGTAAATCATCCCGAATAAGCAATTGCACCTAGATAACTATTTCTACACTTATCTCCATTGAGGGTTATTAACCGGTGCACGTGCTAACAGTAGATTCTACCGAAAGTCTGTTCAAAAATGTCTACAAGATTCATGACACTAGCACAAGTGGTGGTGGTTGCGGTGGAGGAGGAGGAGGAGGAGGAGGATGATGATGATGATGATGATGATGATGATGATGATGATGATGATGATGATGATGATGATGATGGTGGTAGTGGTGGTGGTGGTGGTGGTGGTGGTGGTGGTAGTGGTGGTGGTGGTGGTGGTGGTGATGATGATGATGATGATGATGATCATGATGATGATCATGATCATGATGATGATGATGATGATGATGTCTCATGTGTTAAAAAAATAATCCTCGTTTCCATTTTAACAAAACAATACATCGAAACAACTGTATAGATCGAAACCGGATCCACTGGCAGATAAAAGTGTAGTATCTGCCCCCATATTCTGTTCTTTCTTTTCTGTCTCCCCCAAAATGAGTGGGGGGGGGGGGGATAATTGAAAGGGACGAGGAATTAATGACTTGCGGACCCTCTACCTTGGAGGCAAATTATCTTCAAGAGAGATAATTGTATCCCACCATTGCACGCCATTCAGTAAACAGGTTCTGTAAACTGTTACAAGAAGTCGTATATATTGTTTAATAATGACAAACAATAATTTGTTGCACTTCCCGGCCTTCAGGCTGGGATCAAAGTGTAGTAACGTTAAATTCAGATCGCTGGAGATTTGTAATAGGGCAGTGCATAGGGTAAATGTGGTATTGTGGTGACCGCTGAAAGTTAATATGATGGACAAATGTGTCAAAATGTTCTTAGTTAAGAATAGGATAGACAGAAGATGCCCACTGATACTCCCAATCTCTATACATTTGATGGCCTTGTGCCTAATTTAAAAATGAAATTGATATTTGATTTTCGAATAAATAATTCAAAGTATACTTTCTGTTCTGTCCTCGGTTAGAGGAGATGGAATACTTCTCGACTAATTTTGATTTGATTTTTAGAACCAGAATTCTTCTTTTGAGGGAAGCTGAATATTTCTCCCACATCAAAAAACGAACATGTCTAATTCTGTCCTCGTTCGGAAGCACATAAATAGGTACAATAAAATGGGACCTAATTTGTGTAAATGAACATTTAAACATGTCTATTTGGTTGGCATTTACGAAAATAAAATATTTTTTATAGCTATTGGGGTCACCACTTATCAAGGCGAAGAACCACTCAAGGTAAGCGTTAATGAGATGTGAATTTCAGTACATTAGTCTGTCTTTTGACCGCTTCATTTGGTATGGGTGTTCGCTAATGGGTGTGGAGACCAGGGTTCAATCTTCGATCAAGTTATACCAAAGACTTAAAAAATGGTACTTGATGCCTTCTTGCTAAACACTCACCATTATAAAGTGAGGATCAAGGGTAAGTGGAGTTATCCTGAGAAAAGAGTGACGCCCTCCCCTACATCTCGGTGTATAGCTAATGAAAAGGGAGCCTTCGGGTCGCCCTCGACTATGGTCGACCTACTTCTTTTAGTCTGTGTAAAACATCATTTTTTTACCAATGTGTCACCACTTATCAACGTGATACAATGGAGGTCGCGAGAATAGGAAGTGACTTATCGACAAAGACAAAAGAAAAGGCGGGAGTGGTCAACTTCCATTGTTCAGGACAGGCGACATTTAGAAGTGACAGTGTTTTACGACATCTGACTACAGTAAGGTAGGTTAGTTTTACGACAGTAAGGTTAATGACAAAAAGTTAACGAGTTTAGGTCTCGGAGAGAAGACGAACAGTTAGGATCGAATCTCCTGAGAGAACGGATCGGACTGGGAAAACGATGAGATGAGCTGACGACTTGAGCAACGACAATAGGTGTTTCGACAGTCCACGACGGTGTCACACACACTCATAGTTCAAACTAAGTTATACACAACGTATATGTGTTCGTGTTATTTATCGAGAGTTGTGTTTCTTTTGTTTAACTTGTGGACCAGTGCTGTGCCCTCGACGATTCGTCAGTAGATAGACGACTCGGCTGGACGATGAAAACAAAGAAGAAGGCCACGGAAATACAACATTGGGGTCGATGGTCATCGAGTGGGGCAGCACGTGGTTCTACATCAAGGTCAAATAGTCACTCAAGGATAGGGATTAATGAAATTGTCGGTTGGTGATGAACAACACCCTGAGAGGATTGTAGACGATGGGTAAAATGGTCAGTATTTTATTATTTACGCGGAAGGCTTGACAAGAATTTGTTAACATTGGACTTGTAAACGGAAAGCAGCCCCGTGATATTGTATTCCCAGATGGGAACTTCTTGAAAGGAAAGAAATAATTTCACAGATATTCGTTTATGACTGAGAATTTTTTCCCCCAAAAGCCGACGTCATGTATCAGGTGAGGCATTTTTTATTTGAATGTTAAATCGAATCAAGTTTTTATCGTGTGTAAATAAATACGGATTTCTTAATTATAAAAGCGGATCATCTTTCACTTTTCTGGGCCGACATCCTACACATACACCGAAACGTCTTTGTATTGAGAGTGCGTGCGAGTGTGGGGGGGGAGGGAATGAAACTTAAGCGTCCGATAGAATTTAGAAAGGTGATATGTATATCCTGTGAATATCCAATTTTACAAGACTCACAAGTTCTGGAAATAGCGTTTAGATTTCCTTGATGGTACGATTCGCCATTGATATGGCGCCAATGTGTGTTGTTGGCCTCCTTACCTCTCAATAGACGATGAATACTCTTTGATAGCGTGCCTTCGCCATTAGGAGTTCATAATGAAGTATGGGTTACATAATCACAACCACACTACTAATCCAACATTAGGTCCAGTGACAAGGAGATATCAAAAAACGACTGAAATAAATGCTAGGATAATCAGGAAATGCGCGATTTTACTATATATATCACTAACATATTTGTTACATTATGGAGGCCCTATCTCGGATAGCGAGTAAATCAGATCTTGACAAAGGTCGAACTAAGTACAGGTCGAAGTGGAACAAAGTTTGGCAAATAAATCAGTTGCCACGAAAGATGACAGGAAAAGATGACCTGAAAGGTTAGGTGAGGGTAAATAGGTCAAAATAGAGTAAAAACAAAGGGACGTCATTCGAGATTACGAGTGACGTCACATTTTTTGTCGTTGGTAGGAAATAAGGATTTTAGATCAGTTCCGTGTGAAAGCGAAGCTATGCAGATGTGTAATAATATGCTGTAATATCTTTAAAAAGTTCAAATCACCCGAAGGCGAAACTCTTCCACTCCCAAGATGTCTGTTCGTCGCGTTCAATGTAACCAGCTTTTGCGATAACGTAAAGGTATTTGCAATGGTTATTGGGAGACTTATTGTAACTCAGACTCCAGGGAACATCACCGGTTATTAGTGAACAATCTTGATGAAAACCTGTGGTAGACCTCCTAGTAATAATAAACATAAAAAACAGGTATACCCGTAAAAAAAAAATTATGAAAAAAACATGGATGGTAAGTTTTATAGAAAATATTTTGATTCGCTTTTTAACAGACATAATCATATAAACAGATACTGATATAATTATTATGACTCGGATGTAAATGTCAGGAGGACTGGTAAGAGTTATTTCTTCTACAACTGTGATGAGAACACAATCCCCACATCGAAACATGGTGGTAACAACACGATAATGTGTTGTCGTAGTTGAGTGGAAGAGAGACATATCCAAATACAGTACACGTCAAGCATAAAAAGAACTGTTACAATGTATTTAAAGATAGATTTAAACAAAAGATTATTTCGTGCGTTGGTGTGTGATATGGGAATACGAACACCACTTCGCGTCAGTCTCGCCCGGTATGGGATGTTAAGAGTTAAGTAATGGGCCAACAACAAAAACTAAGGTGACCCAGCCAGTAAAATTGCCTCGCGGTCAGAGGTAGGTAGAGCTTGCCTTGCATATCAATAAAAACTAATGCAGTTTATGTGCGTATGTGTACTAGGATAATTTTTACAACGTTAGCGTCTGACTTAGAAGATACAAGGGTGGGTGGGTGTCGAGATCTCTCATTTATTGCATATGTCAGTTGAATGTGTTTATTATTGTAGTAAGCAATAATGGAGGAGCCACACACGAAAACGAGGCCACAAGCGATGAATTCATAAACGTGCATAACAACGACGTCTGTGAAATCTTAGACGAAGCGCTACTCTTTGGGGAATTGAGAAATGCACGCTTCTATGTTTCGTCGCTTATAAGGAAGGATTCAATTTGAAATTCTGGGCGTCGAATTGAGCTTAACGGCATGTTATCTTTAATGTGACGCATGCATAGACACGTGCGTTGATTAAAAGACGTGCATCAGATTCAAAATTAAAAGAGAAAAAAACACAGGAAAGTCCACATAAAGTGTGTTGGGTCCAGGAAAAAATAAAGAGTTTCCACAACATTTCTACTTAAACGCACATACACAAAAAGCAAACATAAAAACCATACATTCATGTACGTTAATATATACAGCGCGTTGCATAATTATTTTTAATTGAACCTTTTCACGTTTTTTTCGTGTTCAAAGCCTAAAATGTAAATGTATTTTTATGGGGGTTCATGTCTTTACCAGCAGAGGTTCGTCTTTACCAACCTAGGGACTGGTCGGAAAGGACCAGATACGGAATGGTCTAACTCGATCGATTACGTTTTGTATATAAATATGGCGTTATAAACACCATATTTATATTCAAAACGTAATGTTAAGACATTTAAAAATTTATTGATTTATTATTTTCTGCGGGACTGGTTTGTTCTACCCCTACTCTCTGGCACCCATTTTGGCGATTTCTCGACACAGACGGACTTTACCTTTGGTGTCTATTTTTGACAAAGAGAAAATTTTCCCGAAATATTAAATGATTCTTAATCATCATTCGAACAACATACTCAATCGACAGTACACTTCCTTTTATGTAAGATTGTAAAGAAAAATAAACAGTAAGTCCCTCCCTTTGATTTGTTATTTTTGTTCTTTCCAGCTTTTCATCAATCCGGCACTCTGCATTGCCCCCAGCCTTCTTAACATATTTACTACAATTCCCAGCAATGCTTCAAGAAAACTACAATTCTCTCTCTTTATATATATATATATATATATATATATATATATATATATATATATATATATACACTATAAATATTTTTAAAATATTAAAGTGTTTCTCACCTACAGACGACGTCGTTTCGAGCTCTCTTACCCTCACCAGTGTAGGAGTGGCGGTTGCGAGCTGTTGCATGGACTCGAACGCCGTTGTAGATTCAGTCTAGAATCACAAGACAAACACTCAGGACCACACGGTCACGAGAAATCGACACAGACAGTAATTGAAATTAATGTACACTTATCCGGGAGGTGGGGGGCGTTATTGTCGTCTACAGTGTTCGACGCTTGAGCGGAACTAGCTTATCGCAGAAATGACAACACACTTTTTAATTTCTAACGTTTTAAAACTATTACATCGTTAAAGGGTCTTTGTACTATAAATATTTTTTTTAAATATTAAAGTGTTTTTCATTTACAGACGACGTGGTTTCGGGCTCTCTTGCCTTCATCCGAGAAAATTATATATATATATATATATATACATTTTGTTTTGTAGGATTCTCTGCACAGTCGGGGAAATTTTTCTTCTGGTTTAATTATTTTTGACAAAGGGAAGTCTCTTTTCCCGAAATATTAAATAGTGAATTTTAATCACCCGGACATCACACGAACAGCTAAAAACACTCTTGCTGTTATGTAAGATTTTAGGAAAAAAGGAAAAATAAATAGTAAGTCATATTTCGTATTCGATTTATTGTTATTGTTTTTGTTCCTTACAACTTGCATCTAACCCGGAATTTGCATTGCCCACAGCCTTTCAAAAACTCACTTCTACTATACCCAGCAATGCTTCAAGCAAACTACCATTCTCTACTATATATATATATATATATATATATATATATATATATATATATATATATATATATATATATATATATATATATATATATATCATTTCCTCGGATGAATCATATGGGGACTTGAAACCTAAAATGGCTGAGCACCTAATTCTAATGATGAATGCATCTTTGCGCATAAAGGCAGACGCATTCTTTCACCTCAACAATCTGCAATACACTTTAAACAGAACAGGTAAAACAAATAAAACAATAAAAACTCTGGTTTGTTCATACAACAAAGTCATTAAATCAAACAATAAAAAAAAAAACTATCAACTTGGCCGCCATGTTTGATTTTGTTGTTGTTTTTGTTAAATGTTAACCTTCCCTCTTTTCTTGCAAAGCTTTATTTTCGCATGCGTCAAGAAAAACCCAAAGAAAACGCGTATAAAAACTGCAGTTAAGAGTCTCGCCTAACCATAGACATCTTTCTTTTTGTAAAGTCTTACACGAACTTAAGAAGTAGTAGAAACCATGGACGACGGCACTTGAGGGGGGGGGGGGGCAGTGGGGCAGTGGGGGCAGGGGGGGGGGGGCTGAAGCCACATCACTTTTTGACTTGGGCTCCCCCACTTTACGGTCATTAATAATTAAGTTGATATGCATGTGTTTAACCGCCCCCCCCCCACTTTTTAGGAGAAGCACTTTCATAACTGTCCCGCCGGCCCTGACCATTGGGTTTTTTTCGCGACGGCAACGACCAATTCGATGACCCTCTTTCCCCAGGGCAGGGGGGGGGTCGTAGGCGTGTTGTATGGGTGGATGTGCATTATGTATCGCGTCTTGTGATTACGAATGCTGGCGGCTGTTTTCTTCTTTTTATCCTTTTTTTCCGCC
Source organism: Sepiola atlantica (assembly GCA_963556195.1). Lineage (NCBI taxonomy): Eukaryota > Metazoa > Mollusca > Cephalopoda > Sepiida > Sepiolidae > Sepiola > Sepiola atlantica. The sequence continues at coordinate 72,462,402 of OY744540.1, read as the reverse complement.
ATTTTTTCCGGATGTCCACATGTAATCGCTTTTTTTACGGGGGGGGGGGGGGTGCAACGGAAGGTATTAATCCACAAATGTACCAAAAACATCTTTCTAGTTGCAGATTTATTTGTTAAGGCAACGAAAATAACGTAACACCGTAGTTATAGGCAATACTAAAGCCAAATTAACCGAAACGAATTTCAAAAGCACCAAATATTTTTCATTTACCTTTTTGAATTTCATCTTTGGCGATCGAATGATCGTATTTTTTATAATAGGTGGGTAAGGTGATAACGTACGTACACATGTAGTGACGAAGAGTATTATTATTATTATTATTATTATTATTATTATTATTATTATTATTATTATTATTATTAATTATTATTATACAGATTTTAAATCAGAACATTTTCATTCCTTTAACTAATGAATCATAATATAACTGCACAGACAAATCACCGCTCAAATAGCCGCTATTATTTATGTTATGTAAATATGTCGGTCTTTTGGATGGATACTGCACCCCATAAACTGGTATTATCTTGGCCTTTGGGGCTTGACTTACGCCGGTCTATGGGTCTGTCTTGTGCAGTTCTAGGAGGTGCACCCTCCCAGGCTTTGCCTTCTCCCCCTTTGAGAAGGGGTTAGTTTATTGCTAATCATCTAAGGCGACCCTACAGGGCTGCCCAGGCATTTTTTTATGGCCAGAGTGCTCAGTTTCTCGAGCGCTGGTTTATCAAATCCCACTTTCCCGACCTTGTGTCACATCTTACCTCTGTTGGAGGTAGATAAATAACATGTATAAAATTTATATGAACAATCATGTCTATATTTTTAGTGGAGTTTGATTTTACATTTTTATGAGCAAATAAATATTTCTGAAGAAATTGCATTTTTCCAAGCGGTATTAGTGAGCCAATTGTTGCCAGCTTTCGATTGGACAAAAGCTCAAATCAGCAGTTTCTTTCAACCAGTCACAGCGCAAGAAAAATTTCACTCCCGAAATCTCGTGCGCGATATAAAAACCGAAACACAGCTGGGTTTTTTTTTTCGTCTTTTTCTATTATTTTTTTCTTTCAGAGGCAACACACATGCGCACATCACAGTCCAGCCTTGGTCTTTTGGTGATTAAAGTGCACTGACAAGTAGCACACACATGACGAGAAACATTCACCAACTACTGTACGCTCAATGAAACACATACACGACGCACACACTTTATCACTAACAAAACAGAGGCAAACTAATACACACACGTTCCTATTGAATTCATACACAATGTCGCACGCAAAGTCGCAAGGCGACAGCCGAAATGAACATGTGCTCTGATGAGCTTGCTGCTCTGGTACCCCCACGACGTAAATTCACTAGACCAATCCGACAATCTGCCAAATCGTATCCATTCACTGTGGAGGTCCCCAGATGCCGAAGAGCTTTCTACTCCAAATGCTTCTTTCCTCGTGCTGCTGGACTCTGGAACTCCCTCCCTGCTCACTGCTTTCCTGACGTTACTGACATGCAGAAATTTAAAACTAATGTAAACAGACATCTCGCTGTGCAGCTCCTAATTTAGGTTGACGCCCCTCTCCCGCAAAACCATTCACCCTTTTTTCTCAGTAGCCCCTTACGTCTACAGTGGCGGCCTGCCTTGTTTGGAGTGAACTATGTTTACAAAAACAAAGAACAAAAAAAAACATGCGTACTCAATTTCTCCTTGCCGGTAAAACACCTTCTTTCACCTAGAACGTTCTCGGACACCCTGAACTCTCGGTTTTTACAAATTCTTCATTTTTTTATTGTCTTAATAATTTACTTGTGTATGGATAGACTTTCTCATTCTTTCTTTTGGTAATGTCCTATTTTCAACATTGGTGACCCCCAAGTGCGGTTTTTCAACAAAAATATCACAATGGATTCGATTGGAATTGAACCCGGCATAGCACTAACGGCATTACGTAGACCAATTACCCACACCGTTTATTTATTTATTTATTTATTTATTTTTATCTAAGTGAGGTTTGATCTTTTTTATGACTATATATACGGTGTTCGAGATTAACTTGATAATTGCAGAACCATTTAAAGTGCAACGGATTGCTGCTTCTGTTCAATATTGAGGGGTTTGATATCTGAAGGCAATGGGCGACTGGAAAGCACCGGGATATTGGAAGAGAGTGACCTGCACTATGATAGTTCGAGCAGGATTCAAAAATGTAAAAACCTTAGTTGCAACTCACTGTTACCTTTAATATCTTGAAGGCCGTGAAATATGAGAACTGAAACTCATAAATAATAAATGTATTTTTCATTTTAATTACTTTTTTTATGTCAAGGCTCTGTATTTCTGTCTTATTTTTAATATTACGCTTTTTCTATTGCTAACCTTACGTGGTCCCTTCCGTGAGCATCTCATTTTACTTGGTGACACCAATACCAGCAAATCTGAATGAAGTGAGTCAAAACATCGTAATTTTCTTAGACATACGAATTGCATTTGTGCGTGATCATATCTAAGTGTCAACTGAACCGCTTGACATCACAGAGTTCATTTCTAATGCAAATGTTACTTTTCCGTTCAACGTTAAAAATCTCTTCACTTGTGTTCTTTTTCGGATTTGAGCAGAAAAATAAGCAGATGTTTACGTTATCCCCAGAACATTTTTTTTTTTAACATAGTTTACCCCAAACAAGGCAGACCGCCACTCTAGGCGTAAGGAGCTACTGAGAAAAAGGGTGTAGGTTTTGGTGGTCATCCTAAGTTGGAAGCTGCCCAGCGAGATGTCTGTTTACATTAGTTTTAAATTTCTGCATGTCAGTAGAGTCGGGGAAACAGGGAGCAGGGAGGGAGTTCCAGAGGCTGGAAGTTCTAGGAAAGAAGCTTTTGGAGTAGAAGGCTCTTCGGCATCTGGAGACCTCCATAGTGAATGGATGCGATTTGGCTGATTGTCGGGTTGGTCTAGTGAATTCGCGTCGAGGGGGCACTAGTGCAGCAAGTTCATCGGAGCACAATCATGACTAAAGTTGTATTTCTACTTCACGTAACACCAAAACGAACAATACTGCTATGTAATATGTAACCAGTTTTTACAACAATAATTCAACACTTATGAAGGCCAAAAGCCAATTGAGGATAAGAAGAGTGTCGGTTGGATGATCAGCAATACTATGAGGGGAATTGGAGTTTGATTACTTCAGACAACGGCTCGACAAGTATTTGTGTACATTGACTCTAAGACGATAATGTTGTAGTCAGTAGGGTAGCAGTCCCATGGTATTGTGTTCCACAGATGGGACTCTATTCACAGAAGTTTCGTTTGAGTTTAGGCGCAGAGAGGAAAATAGGAAAGTTCTTTGCAGTGGTGGTAGTTAGATGAGTTCTTGATATGAATGTTTTACAGAGTATTTATTTACCTCCTCTCCAGGAGGTTAGGCACAAGGCCAGTTTTATCTTACTCCCACAAGTAAGATGTGACCCAAGGTCGGGTCGGGAAAGTGGGGTTTGGAAAGCCAGCGCCCGAGAAAGTGAGCACTCTGGCCATTAAAAATTGCTTGGGCAGTCCCGTCGGCATTCCCCGGTAGGGGCGCCTCAGGCAGTAAGTAATAAACTTACTCCTCCCCAAAGAGGGGAGGCAAAGCCTGGGAGGGTGGACCTCCTAGAACTGCACAGGACAAACCCACAGACCGGCGTAAATCAAGCCCCGAAGGCCAAGACGATACCAGTCTATGGGGTGTAGTATACATTGGAACAGATACTACACTTTGATCTTAGCCAAAAGGCCAATACAGAGTAAACCAAAGACTGGAGGTCGGTTGAGCGCCTACCATAAAAAAAGAATAGAGTTGATGAAGACGTTTCTTCTGTGGTGAAAGGGCTGTAGGGAAGTAAAGAGTTAATTCACAAAAGAACCAAAGAAAGCAAAAATAGCGATTTTTCTAAGGAGACAAAAACACATGTTATTTTTCGTTGTTGGCTTTTTTTTTTTCGATATGGTAAAAACTCTGTTAATCTGTAAATAAATGTCTACCGGTTTCAGCAAGAAATTAGGGAACAAGAGCATCAAGGGGGAGGGGAGGGGAGAGTCAACGGGCGGGCGGAGGGTGGTGGCGATTGCGCGGGTGTCGGGCACCAAACTCTTTTGTCTCAACGGTGTTTCCCCTCTGGTTCGCAAATGTAATCGGATAGTTTGTACTGACAACAAGCTTGTAATGTTTCATTTTATTCCATCAAAAAAAATACACAGTGGAATTTGATACTTTGCTCACCTACCCTTATAAGCTACGTTGAAATGTAAAAGCTTCCATTTTAGGCACACACACACACACACACACACACACATATATATATATATATATATATATATATATATATATATATATATATATATATATATATATATAATGAGTGTATATATAATTTATGTACGATGAACATATTTGCACTTTTATGTTTATATGTTATTATTTTATGAAAGAAAAATAATGGATTTTCTATACTATTATTATTATTGGCCTTTTGGCTAAGATCAAAGTGTAGTATCTGTTCCGATGGATACTGCACCCCAGTTCCGGGCTTGATTTACGCCAGTCTATGGGTCTGTCTTGTGCAGTTCTAGGAGGTCCACCCTCCCAGGCTTCGCCTCCCCTCTTTGGGAAGGAGTAAGTTTATTGCTTACTGCCTGAGGCGCACCTACCGGGGAATGCCGACTGGGCTGCCCAGGCAATTTTGAAACCCCACTTTCCCGACCCGACCTTGGGTCACATCTTACTTGTGGGAGTAAGATAAAAACTGGCCTTGTGCCTAACTCCTGGAGAGGAGTAAATCAATACACTATTATTATTATTATTTTATTATTATTATTATTATTATTATTATTATTATTATTTCAGTATTGCTATAATTTTATTATTATTATAATTTTATTATTATTATTATTATTATTATTATTATTAATCTATTACTCATGGAGATTTGGTATATCTCTGAAGTCGAAACTATACTATCACTATCTTTTAATGTTCAATTCAGTTTACTATACTATGTCAGACTAATGTACTATATTTCAATTCTGACATCAGGGGAGGGAAAATGTAGTATCTGTTCCGTTGTCATGATACCATCCTCTCAGGCATTGCATCCTCCCCTTTTTATGTCGAGAGAAGTGTAGTATCTGTTATGTGATCATGATACCATCATTCCAGAGATTACCTCCTCTTATTTTTTTGTAGGGTGGAATGTTGTATGTGGTCATGATACCATTCTCCCAGGGATTACTTTCTTTTGGATGTGTGGCAGTAATGTAGTAGCTGTTGTCATGAGATCAACCTTCCAGGCATTTTCTTCTTACTTTGGGTGATAGTGTAGTATCTGTTCATTCGTCATGATAGCATCCTCCTAGGCATTATCTCCTTCTTTGGGGACAGTGTAGTATATGTTCGTATACTAAGCATGTTATTGCTAATAATAATAATAATAATAATAATAATAATAATAATAATAATAATAATAATAATAATCAAGGAACAGAAACTGCAAGAAACAGCACTTCATAATCTCCCCCCCTCCAATAAATTACGCCAGCCTCAGCTATCACTACACAAAAATGAACCAAAGATACAGAAATTACAAGAAACACTATAAGCTCCTTCCTCTGCCCCCCCCAAAAAAAATTAAAAAGAATTAAAAATTATTTTTTTCATTTTTAAATAAGGAAAGAGAAAAGGAAACAAAATAAGGAATTGAAAGGAAAAAATTTAAAAATTAAAAAAAAATTAAATTTAAAAAAAAAAATTAATTTAAAGAAATATTATTTTATTTATTTATTTTTAACTGGTGCCGACCTATGCTGACACAAGACAACATATTTGTAGAGGGTCGAGGAGGATGAGAAGACCGAGGGGGGACAGCACAAACCAGACCTCCACTGGAAAAGTGCAGAGAATTCTGAGACCTTGGGGAGGCTGATTGCCACCCAAATCCCAGAGAAGACCAATTGTCCTTACCAGCGAGAAATCAATGGTAAGAGGCTGTTGCGATACCGCATCGTTATCGAAAAGAGGTGAAGAATACTGGAAGTCTGGGGAGACTTGTTGTCACTCAGACTCCAGGAAATACCACTGGTTATCGTCGATGAGCAATCACTGACGATGATCTGTGTGAGAACTCCAAGTGAGTACAAATAATAATTAATAATAATAGTGACTAAGAAACACCTATAAAAGCACGACTAGGATCGGTAGCCAGGACATACGGAAAGATATAAACTGCTTGAGATGAAAAAGGGGAAAACTGATAGCACGAATGGCATAGAATTACCCAATCGCGATGTGATACGCGCACTTGATGAGCGCGAGACCTATAAATATCTAGGCATCCTGGAAGCAGATAGATGGTCAATAGAGATTTTTTTTTAAATGGCTGAAAAGGATACACGAGAAGAATTTTAAAAAAAAAGCTTCCGTGATGAAAATCATATAACAAAAAGCTAATTAAAAGAATAAATACTTGGAAAGTATCTGTAGTAAGATACTCTGGTCTCTTCATAAACTGGACAAAAGAAGAACTCGAGTAACTGGTCCAATGAACCAGAAAATTAACGACCTGGCACAACGTATGCCACCAGAACGATGATACTGGCTGACCCAGACAAAAAAAGGAAATAATAAGAGTTGTAATTATTTAAGATTTCCTGAATTATACAATTAAAAGACTAGAAAAATACACCAGACAAAGTACCAAGAAGTTGATTATCACTGCCAAAAGCATCGTAAATATGGAGAGCAGCGAAACAGGAGGCAAAAAGTCGAGAAAAATGTGCAGAGAAACAGCTACATATCTTTGGGTTTATGCAATCCCTATTGCGTTATATATTAATTCACCTTGAATAGATCTGAGATATGAAGTAATTGTCAAGGCTTTAAAGGTTAATTTTGGTATCATAAGAATCGCGTTGAACAAAGACAGAAATGGAAGCAAAGGGAGAACGTGACGATTAACAGATGAAAGTTTGTTTGTTTTGCAGAACCCAATTAGAAGCGAATTGGAAATGATGTATAAAAATGAACTCTTAAAACATTAGCCACCACTTGATCTGAATGTCTGTCTGTCTGTCTGTTCTCACTATTTAGCCCAGACAAGAGATATAATAAAGAGCAAAATGGTATGTGTAAAATTCGTCTCCGACTCGTTTATTAATTGAAATTAATAACGATTCAGCTAAACAAGAAGCTCTTAAAGGATCAACCGTCAGAGACGTGCTACCCTGTCCCGCATAATCGAATTTATGATCCAACCAATCATCTCACATCTCTTTGTCTCAAGAGACCGATCGATCCTCGTCATTCTCGTCCGATGCAACAGATGAGATTGGCTGTTTCTGGTCTTCATCATGCAATAAACCAGCCTATTTGGAATGTAAGATCATGAAAACAAACAAATTTGTACCGGTAATTTCTACACATTCGAATTTTTCTAATGATGTTATGTTTGTTGAATTGCCGAATATATTCAAACATAATTAAAATTATAAAATTATTCGTGTTCTTTTTACTATCGACCCTAAACTATTTTCTGGGAGTTGAGTAAATCTGCTAAGTTAAATACAGAGTGAACCTCCAAAATGCCTTCTATGAAATCGGTAATAAAATTCACAATCTTATTTGCAATCCGACCATATTTCGTACAAATAAATGATGACATCATCATCATCATCATCATCATCATCATCATGCGTGCACGGATATCTCTGACTCTCTCTCCCTCTCTCTCACTAGGCATCACGATTCGGGAATTGCATCCCGTATAAGCACACAGTTGGTCAATGAAAATTCAAGGAAGGCAGCTGATACTAGTCAAGCCATGTTTAGCAATGTATCACCGAAGTTCGTGTTTGTTCCTCCAGTTGTGGACTGTAAATCTAGTGCGGTCTTCTCTGATGTTTTTTTTTTTTAGATGAGCGTTGTTTCGATGGATGCTTTTTCCAGAAAAGGTTCAGTTCAGGAATGATCTGAGGATTGTTTTGATAGATATTGTCTTTGAGATAACCCCCAAGATTTAAAAAAAAAATCCGCGGAGTTAGATACGATGAGCGTGAAGCCCATTCAGCCCATGCGATAAAATAAAGACTGTTGGGCATCCATGACTAAAACTTGGTGGACAAGTCAGGCATAGACTGAAATTTATTTGTACCAAAATTTGGTTGGATTTCAGAAAAGGATTGTGAAATTTATAATTGATTTCATGGGTGGCACTTTCTGGATGATAACCTTATACTCGTCACACACACTGAGTTTTGCCTCCACGCGCCCGCATTATTACCCCCCTCCCCAACACACACACATGTGCACACAACTTTTCGGGTGCCAGGAATGGCACTTAATTAGTTCTTAATATAACCCCATAACTATTAATTACAAGTTGACCCTTTTGGAAGCGATTCAATTTTGATTATTTGAAAATACAAAAACGCTTGTTACTACTTTAATAATTGACTATTACTGTGTGAATAAAGATATGATTTCTTTTTGATGTACCGTTTAACTTCAAACAACATTTAAGTCGCAATCTAATAGGTATTGAAATCGGTAGCGTGTATTTGTTTTCTAATAGGAACGCGATTACTTTTCAAACACACGGCTATTTGATGTTTTCCCTATAAAGGATCCCCCCCCCCCACCCCCGAAATGAATGTTAACTTAATTATAAGGAAACAAAGGAATAATTAACTTTCTCCTTCTTGCGTTAAAAGTTAGAAGTTTATTTTGAGCGTCGAAAACGAAAGTGGCAGACAAGTGGCATATTTTCATATTAGGGGCAAAACAGAAACTTTAACACAATGAGTATTATATTAGCACGTTATTATTAGTAGTAGTAGCAGTAATAGTAGTAGCAGTAGTAGTAGTAGGATTGATAATAATTATTATTATTAATAGTAGTAGTAGTAGTAGTAGTAGTAGTAGTAGTAGTAGTTGCTGTAGTACTTTTACATAGTCTATTTGTTTTGTTTTTCTTTTGGTACTGATATCGATCCTGACCCAGTTTTCGTGAGGTTCGACTCGGAAGCGTTCGGCTGTCCTACGCAAACGCCCGAGAGTTGACGAGCCGATTTGTACCAGACGACAATTTTGATACGGTGTTGCGTCCTATGATAATAATGTTTTGCTTGTTTTGTTTTTTGTTGTTGTTAGGGTTAGGGTTAGGGTTAGGGTTAGGGTTAGGGCTTAGGGTTAGGGTTTAGGGTTAGGGTTTAGGGTTAGGGTAAGGGTTAGGGTTAAAAAATATTTTGTTGATAACAGTAATTTCGCTCTGTTTTATTTGTTTTGTTGTTTAAAAAATTTCTTGCAACTATAACTAAAAATTATAGGACGCAGCAACGTATCAAAATAAAACAAATATTTATTTGATAACAGTAACTTCTTACAATCACAGTACGCAGCACCGTATCAAAATTGTCGTCTGGTACCATTCGGCTCGTCAACACTCGAGCGTTTGCGTAGGACAGCCGAACGCTTCCGAGTCGAACCTCACGAAAACTGGTTCAGGATCGATATCAGTACCAAAAGAAAAACAAAACAAATAGACTATGTAAAAGTACTACAGCAACTACTACTACTACTACTACTACTACTACTACTACTACTAATAATAATAATAATAATAATAATAATAATAATATCAGTGCCTTTCTTTTTTATCTTTTCTCAAATATCGAAATGCGTCGTGCGTCTTTTGCCTTCTTTCTCTTCGTCAATGTCGGATCTGCTTTGCGTTGTTCGTTGTTTCTTTGTCTTGGCCTTTTGGCTAAGATCAAAGTGTAGTATCTGTTCCGATGGATACTGCACCCATAGACTGGTATTGATTTACGCCGGTTTATGGGTCTGTCCTGTGCAGTTCTAGGAGGTGTACCCTCCCAGGCTTCGCCTCCCCTGGGAGGAGTAAGTTTATTGCTTACTGTCTGAGGCGTTCCTATCGGGGAATGCCGACGGGGCTGCCCAGGCAATTTTGAAACCCCACTTTCCCGACCCGACCTTGGGTCACATCTTACTTGTGGGAGTAAGATCAAAACTGGCCTTGTGCCTAACTCCTGGAGAAGAGTAAATCAATACTCCCAAGTGTCGATATATCCGTGCGTTGCGTAGTTCTTTGGGTTTTCCTCTTCGTCGTGTACTTTCTTCGTTGTGTCTTTCTTTTTTCTCTTTGCGGCCGTACTGTCGCTTGTTCATTCAATTCGTGTCGTCTATTTTTTCGTCGCTGCTACTAATCTTCTCGTCGTCACTTCTTCTCGCCCTGTTGACTCTTCGTCTACAACATGCGTTCGTCGTTGTGCATATAAGTTATTCATTGTGTTATACAAAAAAGATTCGGAATATTTAGAGAAAAATTACCAAGCAACACAAGTACAATTAACACTTCGTTATAAAGGAAAGCAACAATTATGTTCTTACTCATCGCCGCATGGCACCCTATATCTCGGAGGACACCACCATCCATTCCCACATCCCACCCAGACTCAATTTATTTTTGACCCCCCTCCTTAATTCCTACCCCAACTAGAGACCGATCTGCTTGCTTTCGGATCACCCGGAAAACAGTGGACAGTCTATCACTTAGCAGAGGGTTGGGGGGCACTACTAATCTTTTTGTAAATATTGTCCCACTCCCCCACGATGAATTTTTCCAATAAATTTTTTATATAAATTGGGGATCACCTAAGTAGGTCCAACCCACAGAGAGCATGAGGTATTTTGGTGAGAGAGTCTAGCTAAGAGTAAAGTGCACATAGACTGACCAAATGTAAGACCACCCCCCCCCTCCCATAACGATTCCGGCCTTGTGCTTAAGGCAAACAGAAACATTTGCATGCATTGTTTTTTTTATTTCCCATATTAAATATTTGCTGTAACTGTTACTTTTGCTTAAATAAAATCGCCGCATCCTGGCCTTTTGGCTAGGAAGTAAGTGTAGTATCTGTTCTGATGGATACTGCACCCTATAGACCGGTGTGGTCTTGTCCTTCGGGGCTTGATTCCGCCGGTCTTGTTCTGCGCAGTTCTAGGAGGTCCACCCTCCCAGGCTTTGCCTCCCCTCTTTGTGGAGGAGTAAGTTTATTACTTACTGCCTGAGGCCCCCTTACCGGGAAATGCCGACGGGGCTGCCCAGGCAATTTTTAATGGCCAGAGTGCTCACTTCTCGGGCGCTGGCTTTTCAAGCCCCACTTTCCCGACCCTATCTTGGGTCACATCTTACCTTGTGGGAGTAAGGTAAAACTGGCCTTGTGCCTAACTCCTGGAGAGGAGTAAATAAATCATCGCCGCATGCGATTCTCACAGTTTTTTGGGGGTTTTAATGCCTCTTATTACGCGTCTAATCGCTCTGAGTTTGCAGAAAAGACTCATTTTAAAATCTAATCATGTCTTCTCGCTCTGTTCTCACGTGACGACATATCCGTGGGGGATCTCATCTGGCACTTCTGACCTTATCTCCTCAAATATGACGTCAAATCAGGTTAGAATATACTCTGAAAAGTTCGTGTCAATTTGAAAGTAATTTCGGGATGACAAAGTTTTTAAAAGTTTTTTTAAAGTTATTTTGGTGCTTATGCTGTTTCGCCCTGACATTCAAATATTTAAAGAAATGTATAAACTTTGTTATGTACTTACGTGTTAGCTGAAAATAAGATTGTACAGAAAAAATTGCGCAAATTCATCCAGTATTTATTAAATTATGAGAAAAAAAAACAATCTTACGATTTTTTCTTTCTTCTTATTGAATAGAAATTATTATATTATGAATTCAAGATAAATAAAATCATGTATATTTTATTTTACCATTTTTTAATTATTTTTTTATTTTTTAAAAATTGATATTTAATGCAGAGACAAACAGGGAGTTTAATTGAAAAACAGTTCCATTTTTTTGGAACCATACCTCTTATTTACTTTTTGTGTCAATATGAAAATAATGAAAACTTAAAACCGGATTCAATATTTGAAGGGTTCGAATGCAAAACGCGATAAACGCCATTTTAAAAATCACGAAACTGTCCCTACAAAAAGTGTTGCATTTCAACACTAAACGACACCCAAAAACTATGTATTACAGAATATGATACTGAAATAATTTCTTTTTGATTTCAATTAAAATCAACTTTCATTCGAAGTCTAGATTTAACATATTCATGTTTTTATTGTTTACGGTCTCAATTTAAACGAATTGGATTTATCGCGTTTTGCGTTCGAACTCTTCATTTATTAATTGAAATTTATTCGAAACACATTTTTGTTGAGAGTAGGATGTAGGCCAATTTTGATGGCGAAACAGAAATGTAAATCATTGCTCCATCAACAAAACGTCTATTAACTGTCTACATATTCTTACTGGCTTTACTGTATATATTAGATAAATAACGTTCTCATATTAATAAGATAGTACGTTCCTTTTGTGCCACAGTTTTATTTAAAAAGGAGGCAATGGTAAAAGATGGGATGAGGAAGAAGTCGGGAAAGAAAAGGAAAAGAACCCCGGTCCATGAATATTTTCAATGAAAAATAAGAATTCATATTGTTAACAATTTAAAAGGTATAGTATCTGTTCTTTCCTCTATCAGCGGGAGGTGACGATGGTTAAGTGAATATCGACACGGACTGAAGACCTGGGTGTTCCAAGTTCGAATCCAGTCGGTTCCACAGTACGACTGTCACTTAGGGATGTTGGCAACCTTCTCATGGTCTTTCCCTTAAGTACCCGATGTCTTTCCAGAAAGAGTTTTCTAACTAGAAAGACATCGGGAAAACTAATTTCAACACCAGAATCATCAGAAAAAGTATTTCTAGAATGACGTAATTTTAATTTTTTATCCCAATCAAGAGCTCCCCCCCCCCCCTGTCTAATTTTTTCTCTCGTGGGAATAAAAATAAATTGGAACAAACTAACTTTCGCATTGGTTTGATTCTAACTTTTTTTAGAAAATAATAAATCGCATGTCGCCATATCACATGCACTGCGGTACAATAAAGGGTTAATATTTATTCTTCTCTTGTCCTCGTGTGGCACGCACCCTCAGCGGGGTGTGCCGGTTTCATCCTTTGGACGAAGTTCATAAGGAATATGAAATTCACAAGAGGATCACAGTCACATGTGCATTCCGTTCGGGCAAGATGATTTTGAACACCGTTAGTTTTGCAGTGTCACCTCTCTGCAAAAAAAAAAAAAAAAAAAAAAAAAAACTACCGTTGTTAAAAATCACCCCACTCCCCCAAAAGTGGATGTGACACGAGGTCAGTTTAATGTGGGAAATCCAGCTCCCTAAAAAAAAGGGAACATTCTGGATGGTTGCAGAGGTTGCCGTGACCGGATCCGTCGGTATTCGTGGGCGAGAGCGCCTAAGGCGACTGGCTATAAATCAACGGAGGAGGTAATGCTTGTGACGATAGCCTCTTGGGACCGTACAGAACCATACTTCACTCCGATTTATTTATCTACCTCCCACAAGGTAAGATGTGACACAAGGTCGGGAAAGTGGGATTAGATAAGCCAGCGCTCGAGAGGTGAGCACTCTGGCCATTTAAAAATTGCCTGGGCAGCCCCGTCGGCATTCCCCGGTAGGGGCGCCTCAGACATTAAGCAATAAACTTACTCCTCCCCAAAGAGGGGAGGCAAAGCCTGGGAGGGTGCACCTCCTAGAACTGCACAGGACCGGAAACCACCAATATACCGACGTAAATCCAGACCCAAAGGCTCGGACAATACCGGTTTCCGATCCAAATCTGAGGATCTGTGCCAAGTGACAACGAACAGGTAGACGACCGACACGATACCAACTTTATCGGATCAGAAGTAAGCACTGCGATTGGCTGAATAATAAAATCAAAACCAGAAAGAGGGAAGGCAGAAAACGTATGCGTTCCCTTCCTGTTCATTTCCTAAACAAAAACGCTTACCTTCAATTTTCTATTCCTGGCACGCTTTCGGGGGGAGAGTCGCTTTTTACCCGTTAAGCAGCACCACCACCACCAGCAGCAGCAGCAGCGCGATTCTGATAATTAACAAGTCTACCCCGGTATCGTAGCATCATCGCCATCATTGCTGCGTCTGGCACGATTGGCATCATCATCAGCAGGAGTAGCAGGCGCAGAATCCACAAAAAAAAGCCAATAAGACAAGACTCAGGGGGCTGGCCAGACATAAACTCGGTATATAAAAACCAACTCCGAGAGAAGAAGAACAACCGACAAAAAAAGCATATTTGAAGCGTCTGTTCCTGGACCTTAATTCAACCAAGTCAGACCAATATGGTAAGTAGAAATTAAATTTAAAAAAAAACAAAAAACTTTTCCTAAAATTATCATTTGTTTTCTTTTTAAATGTGATATTTCCTGTATCTTTGTACAGCGGCGCCTCCTCGTCAGTAGGTGTCGTCATTAGAAAATAAGGCACTTGTGCAGTTTAGTAAACAGGGGGCAGATAATCTACAGGAAGTAACGTTTTTAATGATTTTTTTTATTTAATAAAATGTAGTTTCGGAAAGAAAAACATTGTAATGAAATAAAGTTTATTTTCAATAAAGTAACATTTGGACCAAAACATTGTAATAAAATAAATTTTATTTTCAATAAAGTAACATTTGGACCAAAACATTGTAATAAAATAAAGTTTATTTTCAATAAAGTAACATTTGGACCAAAACACTGTAATAAAATAAAGTTTATTTTCAATAAAGTAACATTTGGACCAAAACATTGTAATAAAATAAAGTTTATTTTCAATAAAGTAATATTTGGACCAAAACATTGTAATAAAATAAATTTTATTTTCAATAAAGTAATATTTGGACCAAAACATTGTAATAAAATAAAGTTTATTTTCAATGAAGTAACATTTGGACCAAAACATTGTAATAAAATATAGTTTCATTATTATTATGTTCGTTTTATAACATTTTAAATTATAAAAAAGAATCCCTGTCAATGTCAGAAACGTATAGAATAAGAGTGCGTGAGGGGTGGGGGCTCAAACAACATACAGTGAGAGAGGGGGAAAGTGATAGATAGAAAGTTATTAAGAGATGAATTACTTGATTAATTATTTACAAATTACGGTTAATTAAAACAATTAGGATGGAACTTTTTTGCAAACATAATTTAATCCCCCAAACTAAAGAATATTTTAGTATGTATTTTGTGTTATTAAAATATATAGGAATAAACCTTGGGGAAACAAACGCTGATTTACTCAGTTTGATGCACACAGCCATATCAACATTTTCGTCCATGAAATCAAGACGAACTTCAACCTGACTGCGATAAGTTTGTCCCAGTCAGGAAGAAGAAAAAAAATGAAGAAAAAGAAGAAAAAAATATGCTCATTCTTCTGAAGATGGTATATATTACCGAAAGTACTCAAGTTCAAAAAAAAAAAAATATTTTTAAGGTAAATAATAATTTATTTTAGAAACAAATAATTTGCGTTGTGAAGGTTTTCTAAATATTTTATAAAAAATATTCTCTTTATATATATATATATATATATATATATATATATATATATATATATATATATATGTGTGTGTGTGTGTGTGTGTGTGTGTGTGTGTGTGTGTGTGTGTGTGATGTTATAAGGGGCGCTGATGAAGATATCTTTGGAATCGCAATACAAGTACAATACAAAATAAAATATTCCAAATCGTTTAGAGACGATCGTACGTCAAATATTCGTTGTTTCTAAACTTACATATTGCTTTATCAAAGGAGGAAAATATTAATTAACTCTATTTTTTATTTTTTATTAATTATATTCTTGTTTTGGGTTTTAATTAGTGTTGGGACGATTACCCGGAATTGGAAATCGGGAAAATCGGAACTTGGGTATCGGAATCGGTGTATCAGAATCTGAAAAATTTTAGCCCAATTTCCGATTCCAAAAATTTAAATCTTTTTTTTTTTGTTGTTTAAAACTTAATTTTCTATTGCTAGTACTAACGATGAAACTATCAGTAAAACTAAAACTTATATAGATTATAGTAACGAATTTAGGTAAAAATGGCACCGGAAAAAATGGCTCGGTAAAAATGGCTCGGTAAAAATGGCACAGGCAAAAAAGGCACAGGCAAAAAAGGCACAGGTGAAAAATGTAGATGAAAATCTCACAATGAGTTTATCAAAATCTTGGATACAAAGGAAGAATTAAGAAGTTTGTCAAATTAAAACGAAAATTATATCTACATTAAAAAGTAGATGAGGACTGTCCGCTACCCCCTCCCCCAATATAAAAGATGAAATTCTACGTTTTTGGCGATTTGAGAATCAGAATTGGTAATTATATCGGAATCGGGAATTTAGAAGAGAATCAATAATTGTATTGGAATCGGGGGAAATATTGGAATAGTCCCACCATTAGTTTTTAATAAAACAATTGTTTTATTTTATGGACACATATTTTGATATTGTGTTCAAATTTATCTTTAGGGAGACAAACTTAATTTTCAAGTTATGTTTTATTTCTTAATTTTAAGTTAACCCATTCCAGGGCCGGCGGGACAGTTATAAAAGTGAGGGGTTCTTCTAAAAAGTGTGGGGGGGCGGTTAAACACATGCATATCAACTTAATTATTGATGACCGTAAAGTGGGGGGGGGGCAAGTCAAAAAGTGAGGGGGCTAGAGCCCCCCCCCCCCTGCACCCCCGGTGCATGCATTCACATGCGCACCACTGCCCAGGCAAATTGATTTCTTCTTTCTTTTCCTTTCTTTGCTGTCATATTTAAATAATAAATAAACTTGCATCGAAGCTACCAAAATGTTAATGTTAATGAATAGATGTGAAAGTGTGTTTTGTGTTTACAACAAAGTTATGAATGAAATGTTTATTATTTAATAAATGCTGTTTCAAGTATTCTAAGTATCGAACTTTGCGAAGTGAGTATTATATAGTAACTAGCCTAATTATTATACAGTAACTAGCCGAAGTATTATATAGTAACTAGCCTAATTATTATATAGTAACTAGCCGACGAAGTCAGCTTGTTACTATTTTAATTTATATAACAATTAATAATATTAAAAATATTAATAATACTTAGTTACTAGTTACTATAAATTTATATAATATATTAATATTAATAATTAATAATATTAATAATATTAATATAAATGCTCCCACCCGCCGGAAAATAATCGCTTATTTAGTTCGGATCATTATGAAGCCAGGTACATAGAAATTTAACGTAAAATGAGCACCAATTTCTTTTTGCCAGATAGCGTTGTTGATCACCTAGTTATTGACCGCACGCGTAAGACAAACTGAGTATTTATTTACCTCCTCTCCAGGAGGTTCGGCACAAGGCCAGTTTTATCTTACTCCCACAAGGTAAGATGTGACCCAAGGTCGGGTCGGGAAAGTGGGACTTGAAAAGCCAGCGCCCGAGAAGGTGAGCACTCTGGCCATTAAAAATTGCCTGGGCAGCCCTGTCGGCATTCCCCGGTAGGGGCGCCTCAATAAACTTACTCCTCTCCAAAGAGGGAAGGCAAAGTCTGGGAGGGTGGACCTCCTAGAACTGCACAGGACAAACCCATTATCCGACGTAAATCAAGCCCCGAAGGCCAAGACAATACCAGTTTATGGGGTGTAGTATCCATCGGAACAGATACTACACTTTGATCTTCGCCAAAAGGCCAAGAACGCAACTGAGTATTTATTTACTCCTCTCCAGGAGTTAGGCACAAGGCCAGTTTTTATCTTACTCCCACAAGTAAGATGTGACCCAAGGTCGGGTCGGGAAAGTGGGGTTTAAAAATTGCCTGGGCAGCCCCGTCGGCATTCCCCGGTAGGGGCGCCTCAGGCAGTAAGCAATAAACTTACTCCTCCCCAAAGAGCGGAGGCGTGGACCTCCTAATACTGCACAGGACAGACCCATAGACCGGTGTAAATCAAGCCCCGAAGGCCAAGACAATACCAGTCTATGGGGTGCAGTATCCATCGGAACAGATACTACACTTTGATCTTAGCCAAAGGCAACTGAGTAACCAATTTTTTGTATTTTCAAAAAGACTTCCAGTTTAGAATGTTTAATCTTTTTAAATGTAAATTTTGATGTATTTATTTTTTGTGGTTGTGAAAATCTTTCTAAGATTTTTTTCTTTTTAATCTATTTATATAACCCTTCACCTCGGAAAAATAATCGCTTATTTAGATCGGATCAAAAACAAATTTTTTACTGGGTTCACCCCAAACAAGGCAATTTGCCACTGCAGACGTAAGGGCCTACTGAGAATTAGGGTGAAAGTTAAGGGGATCATCGTAAACTGAGAGCTGTGCAGCTAAATATTTGTTCACATTAGTTTTAAATTTCTGCATGTCGGTACAGTCGGGGCAAAAGGGGGCAGGGAGGGAGTTCCAAAGGCCGGCAGCTCTAGAAAAATAGCTATTAGAGTAGAAGGCTCTCCGGTATCTAGGGACCTCCACAGTGAATGGATGGGATTTAGCTGATTGTCCGGGTTGGTCGAGTGTATTTACGTCGTGGGGGGGGGGGGGAGAGCAGCACGTTCAGCGGAGCACATTCCATTGAAGAACTTGTAAAACAAGCACACGGATGCAACATTGCGGCGATGGGACAGGGGCTGGAGCTTAGTGGATAGTGAGGAACCTATCAGATTAGAGACTCTTTTTTGGACCTTGTCTAAGAGGGAGAGACTAGTGGATGTCGTACCAGCCCAGATGTGGCTACAATACTCCATGCATAGGCGGATGGTGGCTTTGTAGAGATATAGGATACTGTCAGGTGTGAGAAGTTTTCTAGCACGGTAGAGTATGGGATACAACTTATGTACATTTATTTATATTATTATTCAGTTTGCTTTTAATTTTAGAGATGTTTTTGTTAGTGAACAGTTTCAGTTTGCGATAGAAAAACCCTTTAAAGTCTTTTTTGCTACTCTTTGAAAACTTTTGTGGCCTTTTGGCTAAGATCAAAGTGTAGTATCTGTTCCGATGGATACTGCACCCCATAGACTGGTATTGTCTTGGCCTTCGGGGCTTGATTCACGCCGGTCTATGGGTCTGTCCTGTGCAGTTCTAGGAGGTGCACCCTCCCAGGCTTCGCCTCCCCTCTTTGGGGAGGAGTAAGTTTATTGCTTACTGTCTGAGGCACCCCTACCGGGGTATGCCGACGGGGCTGCCCAGGCAATTTTTAAACCCCACTTTCCCGACTCGACCTTAGGTCACATCTTACTTGTGGGAGTAAGATAAAAACTGGCCTTGTGCCTAATTCCTGGAGAGGAGTAAATCAATACTCTTTGAAAACATTTAATTGATTTATCCTTAAAATTGAGTTCGCATAGTTTATTTTTTCAAACTGCTGATATTTGTAAAAACTTGATTTTTATTCACAGAAAAAGTAAATTCAGCTAATTTTAAAAAATTTTTCATTATATTTCACTTGAATATTTAAATGTTAATATTTAAAAACGACAAATTTTTTTCTGTTTTTTAAACATTTCTTTAGTTAAAATATTAAAGTAACGCGAAAAATAATAGAAATTTTTGGAATTTTTTTTACTTAAAAATGTCAATATTTGATTCTAAAAAAGTGTTCAAATTTAAAGCACTTTGATTTAAAAACCTAGCTCACCAAAAAACCTAATATCACGAATTATCCTAAACTTTGAAAATACATCTTTTTTATTTCAACATTTTTTTTTATTATCTATCAATCTATTCTGATATGTGCGCAGGTTCTATACGAGAATGCGATTTAGAGGTAGATGGGTTCCGGCCCCCGAGGTCAAGGTGGGCCGTACACATTTCTGGCGAGCCTCTCCTGTAACCCCACTTCTTCCATCCACTAAAAGTACAACTCTACCGTTGCATTATTTTACTAACTAACTGTGACCCGTGGAAATGCCACAGATAGTTTTTAATTCTACATTTATTGTCATCACTCATCGTATTTTGAAAACTGACGATTCATTGTTCACGCTTGTTTTTAGAAAATATTACTTTGGTATGGATATTTTTTGAACACTCATCGTGTTTTAACTGAGGACAGAGCAGATATTACATTTTGATCCTAGCCTGAAGGCCAGATAATACTGATAATTGCTGATCATGACAGAATGTTATTTATGATGATTTTGGAACAATTCATTTAAAAATGTTTAAAGTTTAAATTTGGGATACACGGCGACATCAGATAATCATCAATTAATTTCATCTTTGATGGTCGGACGGACGTTTATTTGAATATGATATGATGTCATCAAATTGGGAATCTTTGTCTGCATATTTGTTGGCTACAAAACTCTACGAACGAATTGCAGCAAGTGTGACACAACATATCGTTTAGATGTCAGATATGTCATAGATAAGGCGAAAAGTAAAAAGCTACAACTACTACTACTACTACTACTAATAATAATAATAATAATAATAATAATAATAATAATAATAATAATAATAATAATAATAATAATAATGGACGGAAAATATCATAGCTCAAAAAAGACAATACCTAGGCAAACAGTAAACGTAAACTCTGTGGACACAGAGACAAAACGATAAATCATATAAGTAAATGCAGCAAACTAGCAAAAAAGGAATACAACAAAAAAAAACACGTCTGTGTGGAGAAAGCAGTTCACTGGGAACTGCGCAAACGTCTTCACTTTGAACATGCACATAAGTGGTGCAAACACAAACCGGAGAAAGTATTGGAAAACGAAAATCATAAAATCTTCTCCGACATGGGGGTACAAACAGACAAACTCATCCAAGCCAGGAGACCAGACATGATTATAATCAATAAGACGGATAAAAATGTGCCAAATCGTAGCAGCGGGTCACAGGGTGAAGATCAAAGAGGTAGAAAAGCTGAGAACTTGCCAGAGAACTGAAACGGATATGGAACATGAAGAAAATTACTGCCATTATTGTAAGAGCACTTTTCCGAAGAATGAGGAAAAAGACCTGGAAAAATTGGGACGATTTACATTATACAATGCACAGTAATAGTGAAAACAGTCGAAATAGTAAAAAAAAAACTCCTCGTGTGTGGAAACCAACCTACATAACCAGTGAACGCCGAACAACCAAAAGTAAGTTTTAATCAAGGGAGGCGCGAGAGCGCTCTATCCCGTAATAGACTACACACTGGCCTATGCTGGAAATCTCATTTCTTTGATCAATCATAACCAAAAAACCAATAAACCAAATTAGTTAAAACTTTGCACAAAATTTTTATTTGATAGCTTCTATAAGTGTGTAGAATTTCAGCATAATTAGTCAAGGCAACCCAGAGATCCAGAAAGTTCAATCATGAAATCATGTTATCTGTGTGTACGTACATACGTACGTATGTGCCACCCTGTATCTCATCAACTATTTGATGGATTCAGCTGATTTTTGGCAGAGATAGAGGCTCTAGTGTCTGCATTTTAATTTCAGTTTACCATATACCTTAGTTTTCCAGAAAATTCAAAAAAACTTAAAAATGACTAGTATTCATACACTTTATTCTATATCTTATCGACCATTTGATGGATTCAGCTGATTTTTTACAACGATAGAGGTTCTAGTGTCTAGTTGATGGCATTTTAATTTCAGTTTACCATATACCTTGATTAGTCCAACTACTAACTATATCAGTTATGAGAAGGCATTGTATTGAGGCATAGTCTTTACAAAAGTAGTGACATTCCATGAAAAATGCCAGTATACTGAAATCATATGCCCTTAATAGGGTTAAGATGAAAATTCATATACACTAAATGTACAAAAGCAAGGAAATTCCCACATTTTTACACTTTTATTGTCATTAATTAAGGGTGTGACTACATATCAACCAAACCATTTCATTATCACATCACTACAGTATAAATCTCTATGCATGAGTGGATGAAGTGTGTGAGGTGCGCTGAAGAAAAATTCCTACCAGTAAAATACATAGCCCTGTTGTGCTCGGATACCCTTAATGACAATAAAAGTGTAAAAATTTGGGAATTTCCTTGCTTTTGAACATTTATTTTGTAAATAAATTATTTTGAAATATTTTGAAAAGTCTGAAATATTTTGAAATATATTGAAAAAAAGTCCAATAAAAAAAAGTCCAATAAAAATGTTATATTTGAAATATATTGAAAAGTCTGAAATAATTTGAAATATATTGAAAAATATTTTGAAATATTTTGAAAATTTGAAATATTTTGAAATATATATAAATTATTTTGAAATATTTCTGAAATTATTTTGTAAATATCTTTTATATATCTTTTTTTACATTAAATTTCCTTGCTTTTGTACATGTAGTGTATATGAATTTTCATCTTAACCCTATTAAGGGCATATGATTTCAGTATACTGCATTTATCATGGAATAAAAGTAGAATAAAAAATATAGAAAAAATAATACACGAAACTAAGGGAACTGAAACTGCCATAAATTTCATAATCTGTAACCCCCCCCCCCCCACACACACACAAACACGACCTTCACGGACTGAGAGTACTGGAACCTTGGAGAAGTTTATTGCAACTCAAATTCTAAAGAAGGCCAACGGTCGCTGCCAGTGAGAAATCAATGGTGTATGGCTGTTGTGATAACGCAAAATAATTTTCATCATTTATCGAAAGAAGCGGAGAGTGTTAGAAATCTTGAGAGACTTCTTGTCACTCACTTACTATTGTCAGTGAACAATTACTGATAATGACTCGCATGAGGACTCCTAGATAGTAAATCTATTACTAATGGAGATTTGGTATCTGTCTGTCTGAAGCCGAAACTATACTATTACTTCTATTAATGTACTATAGTACTATCTTTCAATGCTCAATTGAGTTTACTATACAACTTCATAGTAATGTACTTTCAATACTCAATTTAGGGGGGGGGGGTGGTATCTGTTCTGTTGTTATGAGACAATCCTCCCAAGCATTATTGTTAGATAATGGCTCTATGGGAGTGGACGTATCTGTTGGGAATCGTCGATTTGACTTGCGCGAATTAACGCGAGCAGTCGAGTGCAGAACAGGGCTTGTTCTCACAGTCAGAGCTGACAAGGTTACCGTGTGACGAGACCCCAGATCAGGGTCAGTCTACACCTGCGAGAGGATCTGTGACTTTGCGGGCCTTGCGTGGGAAACAAAGGGATCTGTGACGTCACTCGTTCTCATGAGAAGCGAGTTTTTAGTCAGTCTGTTTCGGAAAGCGAACTGGGAGGACGTACGATTCACAATGTAAAGATACAGAATATTTCCCTTCAGGGAAGACAAGCGCGAGAATCCTCCCTCCCCCCTCCTCTCTAGGAATAGTTAAGAAAACATTAATAACTAACTACGATAACGTGGGATTTGCTCTCTTAGTCCTTCTCGGCGTGGTGAATTTCCCCCAGATGAAATAACAACGCTTGAATAAATGAATTAAATTCAACAGAATAGTTTGTCTTTGGGGGCGACATGGCTTTTATTGCAGACAACAGATGACGGCAGAGAAGAAAGAATTTATCCACTAGACGACCCTCTACCCGACGAGTATACGAAACGCGTACTGCCGCGGTCCAAGAAGGAGTAGCTATGCAACATTATCTCCTCCTTAGGGGGTTGTGTAGTATCTGTTCTGTTTTCACGAGACCATCCTCCCAGGTATTACCTTCGTTGGAAGGAGGCGAGTAGTGTAGTATATGTTCGTTCGTCATCCCCCAAACTCTTATTTTTTGTGGAAGGTGATAGTGTAGTATTTGCTCTGTGGTCATGATACCATCCTTCCAGGGATTACCTTCTCTTTTTTTTTGGTGGGGGGGGGGTAGTGTAGTATCTGTTCTGTTGCCATAATACTATCCTAACAGGCATTACCTTCTGGGTGTGCAATATCTGTTGTATTTTTATGAGACCATCCTCCAAAGCATTATCTCCCCCTTTGGGAGCAGGTAGTGTACGTCAACAAAAAAGTGTTACAATTGGCTGTTCATTAGCAAACTTAACACTTACTTTATTTATACTAGCAAACATGTGAAATCAGAGGGAAAGCATATTATTGCTAGCAATAATAAATAAACATTGGTTCAATACTACTTGCTACGTTTCTACCAAATACAGTTTTGCCAGCTCTTACCAGAATATAGACTAAAGGCCGCTCCTTTAAATTAAAATGAAGGAATCCTCATAAATTCCATGAAAAATGCCAGTATACTGAAATCATATGACTACATATCAACCAAACCATTTCATTATCACATCACTACAGTATAAATCTCTATGCATGAGTGGATGAAGTGTGTGAGGTGCGCTGAAGAAAAATTCCTACCAGTAAAATACATAGCCCTGTTGTGCTCGCATACCCTTAATGACAATAAAAGTGTAAACATTTGGGAATTTCCTTGCTTTTGTATATTTAGTTGTGTATATGAATTTTCATCTTAACCATATTAAGGGCATATGATTTCAGTATACTGGCATTTTTCATGGAATGTCACTTCTTTTGTAAAGGCTATGCCTCAATACAATGCCTTCTCAGAACTGATATAGTTGGTAGTTTGACTAATCAAGGTATATGGTAAACTGAAATTAAAATGCCACCAACTAGACCCTAGAACCTCTATCTCTGCCAAAAATCAGCTGAATCCATCAACTAGTTGATGAGATACAGGGTGGCACATACGTACGTAGGTACACACAGATAACATGATTTCATGATTGAACTTTCTGGATCTCTGGGTTGCCTTGACTAATTATGCTGAAATTCTACACACTTATAGAACCCATCAAATAAAAATGTTGTGCAAAGTTTGAACTAATTTGGTTTATTGGTTTTTGAGTTATGATTGATCAAAGAAATGAGATTTCCAGCATAGGCCATTCGTGTAGTCTATTAAGGGATGAGGCGCTCTCGCGCCTCCCTTGATTGTTGTCTGAAATCTCTTTGGGTTTGAAAACATTTTTATGTAAATTCTAAAAAGTCAAATTAAACAATAAATATGTCTGGGCGGTGGGGGTGAACATTTTTAATTTCAAAGAATGTATGTTTGCTTCTTGGATTCTTTTTGCCTTAACGCTCTCTCATTTTACAAAAAAAATGTCTACGAGAATGAATGATAAATGGTTGCGCTAAGTGACTCCAGTTTAATTTAGGGCGAGGTCTGCATGACTATTTAATATCACTCCACCTTCTTGGAAAAGAAATGATTACGTCAGTTTTAGAAAAGAAAAACTCATTTTCATCATGAAAGAATTCAATGTTTTATGAAATTTCTTATAGAATATTTGCGAGCTTGCAAACAAAGCAGATATTAAACACACGATGTGTACTTCTGTGTTATCAGCATCCGGTATATTTAATAAAACGGTTTTGAACGTCGATGACATCTATTAAACAGGAAGTCCTATATCTATTTGTGTCCGAGCGGTACTTTGGCCTTTTGGCTAAGATCAAAGTGTAGTATCTGTTCCAATGGATACTACACCCCATAAACTGGTTTTATTTACTCCTCCCCAGGAGTTAGGCACAAGGCCAGTTTTTATCTTACTCCCACAAGTAAGATGTGACCCAAGATAGGGTCGAGATAGTGGGGTTTGAAAAGCCAGCGCTCGAGAGGTGAGCACTCTGGCCATTTAAAAATTGCCTGGGCAGCCCCGTCGGCATTCCCCGGTAGGGGCGCCCCAGACAGTAAGCAATAAACTTACTCCTCCCCAAAGAGGGGAGGCAAAGCCTGGGAGGCTGAACCTCCTAGAACTGCACAGGACAGGCATGCAGTATCCATCGGAACAGATACTACACTTTGATCTTAGCCAAAAGGCAAACTGGTATTGTCTTGGCCTTCGGAGCTTGATTTACGCCGGTCTATGGGTCGGTCCTGTTCAGTTCTAGGAGGTCAACCCTCCCAGGCTTCGCCTCCCCTCTTTGGGGAGGAGTAAGTTTATTGCTTACTGCCGGGGAGTGCCGACGGGGCTGCCCAGTCAATTTTTAATGGCCAGCGTGCTCACTTTCTCGGGCGCTGGCTTTTCAAGCCCCACTTTCCCGACCCGACCTTGGGTCACATCTTACCTTGTGGGAGTAAGATAAAACTGACCTTGTGCCTAACCTCCTGGAGAGGAGGTAAATAAATACTCTTGTTATACAGCGTATATAAGCGTACGTCTGGTTTAGCACCGAATAATGATTATAATCATGTTTAGATAGTAGAAGAACCTACAGAATATCAGGTTCTTAAAAATCCATTAGTTCTATCATTCAAAAGTTGTATGAACATGTTTTAAATAATTGTTGTGGTAGTGACGTGGTCCCATACGTAGGTTGCTATTTAAAGTAGCGGTGTGTTAAGATGTCGTATCATAGAGAAAATGCTAAGACCCACGCTTACCTTAAAATTGTTATAAGTAATGTTTTTAAAAAAAAACGAATAAAAACAGGCATGAATAAAAGATGAAAGTTGAGTGAAAGTAAAAGAGTAAAACACAATATATATATATATATATATATATATATATATATATATATATATATATATATATATATATATAGTATGTTTTTAAAAGGCTGTGGGCAATGCAAATTCTGGGTAAGATGTAAGCTGGAAGGAACAAAAATAATAAATCGAATACGAAATGTGACTTACTATCTATTTTTTCTTAAAATCATACATAACAGCAAGTGTGGTGTTAGCTGTTTGTGTGATGTCCGGATGATTATAAAAATCATTTATTGAATATTTCGGGAAAAGAAACTTCCCTTTGTCAAACATAATAAACACCAGACGAAAACTCCGTCTGTGCAGAGAATCACATTTCGTATTCGATTTATTATGTTTGTTCCTTCCAGCTTACATCTTACCCGGACTTTGCATTGCCCACCACCCTTTAAAAACATACTACTACTATTCCCAGCAATGTTTCAAGCAAACTACCATCCTCTCTCTCTCTCTCTCTCTCTCTCTATATATATATATATATATATATATATATATATATATATATATAAGGCATTAATTGTTCATTTGAAAGTTCCGTTAGGGAAGTAATAAAATGCCTGTGATTTATGAGTGCGTGTTTGGTGCGTAGTTGTAAGAATGTGTGTGTGTATGTGTGTGCGCGCACGTGGGTTGAGATTTTGTCGGGGTGCGTAAGTGTATACGTGAGTGCGTGCGTGAGTGAGAATTGATAGGGTGTGTAACCATTTGTGTGTGTATGTCTTTGTCAGCAGTGTGTGTAAGCATGTGTGTGCGAGTTGTAGTCACCCGAGGCGTCTCTCGCCTGAAGGGCGAGGATAGTCTTGAAACGTGTCCTTCTGTTAACGTCGAAGGAAAGAAACAGAATGATTTTGTCGCGGTCTGATGCTTGTATATTTTACGACCAATGGTCGTAAAATATACAAGCATCGTAGTTCAGAAGAGCCCATGTGACAGCGATTTTCTTTTTTTTAGTAATTTTGCAAAGTTGATGCTGGGAGCTGCTTTTTGGAAACAAAATTCTGATTGTGCTTTTTAGCTAGAATTTGAGGCGTGGCTTGTGTTTTTTTTTTGCGCACGCCATCGGTTAGTCAACTTGATAAGATTGAGACAAATGTCAATCCTATATTGTTAACGAAAATGAAATTCTTCGTAGATGTTTAGGAAAATCCTTGATATTTTTGTTTTTAATTTTTAGTAATAGTTTTATCAATTCTAGCAACGGTAAGCAGAAAAGTAAGCATATAAACGCTGTGCATATCATGCGAAGACATTTATACCCCGCCTAATAAACTGGTATTGTCCAGGCCTTCGGGTCTGGATTCACGCCGGTCTATCGGTTGTCCGTCCTGTGCAATTCTAGGAGGTGCACCCCCCCCCCCCCAGGCTTTGCCTTCTCACCCTTTAAGAAGGGGTTAGTTTATTGCTGATCGCCTGGGGCGCCCCTACCGGTGAATGCCGACGGGGCTGCCCAGTCAATTTTTTAATGGCCAGAGTGCTCAAATTCTCGAGCGCTGGTTTTTTCCCCCACTTTCCCGACCTTGTGTCACATCTTACCTTGTGGGAGGAAGATAAATAGAATCACGCGAAGACGGAAGTTACTTGTTAACCATCGAAATGAAAACTCAGCATCGAATAATTATTACCACTTGCTACGCAATATATTAAATTTAAAAAAATTATTTTTGTCTTCCAACCAATTTCAGTGGAAACGTCGGGTGTGCTTGGCCCCGAGACTGTTACATTTTCCAGGACATTGGACGGAGGATTTCAACGTCTAGGCACGAGCCCCGTGAGTCAGCCTGGTTGTTCTAACGCATCTCCCTGGTTATCGTTCGTGGCAACGCTATGTCAGTAACGGCGGCGTCACTTCCGTTCTAATCGTCATCTGTTGACTCTCTCTTTCTTTCTCTGACAATTGTTTCAAGCCTTATTGTTTGTGTTTTTTCTCATCTTATGTATGTCGTTATATATTAAATTTGAAATTCATGAAAAATAAATTAATATAACAATCCACTCTATCTAACCAACAAAATAACTACGAAACAGCAACAATTAATTGTTATTAGAAAAAAAAAAACATTTTTCGAAACAATTTATTTTAA
Organism: Sepiola atlantica; assembly: GCA_963556195.1. Lineage (NCBI taxonomy): Eukaryota > Metazoa > Mollusca > Cephalopoda > Sepiida > Sepiolidae > Sepiola > Sepiola atlantica. The sequence continues at coordinate 72,433,890 of OY744540.1, read as the reverse complement.
AAATGTTTCATTTTACTCCAATATTTTGAACAATCATTCATATCATAAAATAGATTTGATCACATATTCTCGGAAATCACACGCTCGAGTTCAATAACAATAATTATGATAAAGTATCCCAACCATTACACGCTGGAATAATTGTGCTTAATCTTGTTACAGAGCTTTGGTATAAATGAAAAAAGATAAAATAAAACATCGTCTTTACTTGTTATTGATGTCCGGTGAGAACATAAACGCCACGGTGTAAATAAAATACAAAAAAATAACAACATTTGATCAGTTTGTACAATTTTACTCGAAAAAATTATGTTTAATCTCGGTATAAAGCTGTGTTTTCAATTACATCACCGGACAGTCAGAGTTTGTGACAAATATAGTATAAAATATTTTCAGGTAATTATTTTAATAATTAATGAGAACGACCGTAAGCTAATTAGATTAAGAATTACGATTCATTCTTTCGGAAAACAATTTCAAGGTAGGCTAGTTTCTTGAAAAACAATTAAAAGGTCATGTCAAAAAGTAGTTTGAAGAAAACTTAGATTTTGACACGCTTACTTCAAACGGATGAGGTCATTTAACGAAGAAACATAATACCTATTTTAAATCATTTAGTTATATTATTCATTATATATATATATATATATATATATATATATATATATATATATATATATATATATATATGCATGTATAAAAGAATAATATGAAAAGTATATTAATATGTATATCTTTTCTCATTTGTTCATGTATAGGAATGCACAATGTCTTTTAAATGAAATCTTTTTTCTAAAAGAAAAAAACTTATATATATATATATATATATATATATATATATATATATATATATATATATATATATATATATATATATATATATACATATAAATTTTGTATATATATATATATAAATAAATAAATATTAAATAATTAATATCTACATACGCTAGCGTTTCAAGCTTATTGCTCTCATCAGTGCAGGAAAGTAACAATTTCAGACGGCCGGGAGGCGCGAACCCGGTTCACAGAGTCGCCATATACACTCGGCCAACGGAAACTGTCACGTAATTAAGGGAAATTAAGATCTATATGTACCTAGAAGCGGGCACAGATAGAAGACTAGTCGAGAGTGTTCGACGAACGTATTCGGAACTTTGCATTACAGCTTTTTGACAGTCTATTTTTAACATCCCCGAGAGTGCTCAACTTTAATTTCTTAAAGGGGCTTAGTATAATATTTGTAAATACATATTAAATAATTAATACCTACAGACGCTAGCGTTTCAAGCTTATTGCTCTCATCAGTGCAGGAAAGTAACAATTTCAGACGGTCGGGAGGCGAACCCCATTACACACACACATACACACACACATATCTCTCTCTATATATATATGTATATATATATTATATATATATATATATGTGTGTGTGTGTGTGTGAGGGGGTTCTTACAAAAAATATATATATTTAACTATATACTCTTTATAATATCCGAAAATGTTCCAAATTGCAAGCTCAATGAATCCTTAGAAAGTTACCCCCAGTCTGTAGTGGAATTGGGTCATAAATGAAAGGTAACATGTAATGCTGCTAAGACAGAGCTCCTTTTCAAAAATGGATGGTAACATGTAATGCTGCTAAGACAAAGCTCCTTTTCAAAAATGGATGGTAACATGTAATGCTGCTAAGACAAAGCTCCTTTTCAAAAATGGATGGTAACATGTAATGCTGCTAAGACAAAGCTCCTTTTCAAAAATGAAAGGTAACATGTAATGCTGCTAATACAAAGCTCCTTTTCAAAAATGGATGGTAACATGTAATGCTGCTAATACAAAGCTCCTTTCTTTCAATAACTACAAGAAACCTCTTCAACCACCGATTGTCATGGCAAATAACACCCTACCTGAGAGTCCAACGTTCAAACGTCTCGGCGGATCCTCACGCCCCAAAAAGTTGGAACTGTAAATTGGGGAAAAAATAAAATGTCTTCGATTTGAAAAGTTTCACCCTCACTGACCGAGGACATAATAGGGCCAAGAGTGATAGTTTTTTTTTTTTAAATAATAAACAGAAACCACCACCTTATCAAGGCCGAGGCCACCCGTGGACAAGTGTTAATGTGATTTCTATTTATCCCCCTATCTCCTCCAGGAGATTAGACACAGGTGTCATGTGGGTTTGATGAAAGCGTTTTCAGTGGAATGACTTGGATTTGAACCTGGCACACCCAGGTTCTCAGTCCGCGTCGATACCAACTAAGCCACTGTGCCATCCCCAAAATCAGATAGTACCTCTAATGGTACCGTATATGGGTTAACTGGAATTGAAGATATTAAGAACTTGAAGATAAAACTTTTACCAAAATGACTCGATTCGACATTAAGTGACTCCTAAATGTGTTGATATGCCGTAAAACGAAACCAACAAATAATGTAAGATGATTCTTTAATTTGATACTATTCTGTTGAAACGTCACAAAGGCGCGCCTTAAATGATCAGTGTCTGGGATGAGCTGTCTAAGGTTTGGCAACGTGACGTCAAGACTATTGATTCATTCTAAAGGATAGACACCCCGTTTCTTTTTATTTTCAATTAAGATCCTAAAAATGTGGCCAAAAATGTAATCACGAACCGAATTTACTTCTCGTCATTCTCATTAACTTTTTGTTCTCACATCTGCAATATGCGTTACGTTTCGATTGCTACTCTCCTTTAAAAAGCATTAAATCTAATATCATAAATTACATGCAGATGCTTTCAAGGGTACAACAAATGCTATCGTTGCCCGAAAACAAGTATAATATATCGGTGGGTGTAAATACCGTTAAAAACGATATTTTCCACATTGGAAAAAGATGGCTGCCAGGTGATTCAGATCACCAGACAGATGATGATGTTGACAAACCAGCGGTCATTCAGATCACCGGACAGATGATGACATATACTTTTTCTGTCTGGTGATCTGAATGACCGTTGGGGCACCAAAGATGACCTGGCAACTATTTTTTTCCAACCCTCCCGATCTTTTACTCAGTCCTGTCCATTCTCTGGTGTTGCCTTCCTTAATCTGCCCGCCTTCTTTCTTCCTGTACAATTCCTTGCAGGATTATCTTTGCGAGACCTGATGATCGTGTGACAATGCCGTACCACTTCATATATTCCATCTTTTTAACAGTGGTCAGTATATATATATATATATATATATATATATATATATATATATATATAGAGAGAGAGAGAGAGAGAGAGAGAGAGAGAGAGAGAAGGAAGGATGAAAAGGAATTAGAAAAGCAATTTCCTCTGATGATAAGATTTTGATCTTTGAAAAGCCTGGCTTAAGGAAAAAATTAATTTGATAAATTGCTTTTTTGCGGAATATACCTTGCATTGAGCAACTGAATTGAAAAAAGATCTGCCTCCGTCGCTTTTTAAATTCCTTTTCATCCTTCTATCTATCTATCTGCTCTATCCGGTATATTGAGCTGTATACTTTTCACTATAGTTTTTACCTTTCCTAAAAGTTCGCTTTTAGTTCTCTACTTTATATATATATATATATATATATATATATATATATATATATATATATATATAATGTACGTACAACATTTAAAGTTTGTTTTTGTTCGTAGTTCTATGCTGTAATCAGTGTGCATGAGCCAAACAAGTATTTTTAAATGCTTACTGAATGTTTTTGTTGTGTAGTTCATACTTTTTTTGTGGAAATCGCTCCAAACAAGGCATGAAGCCACTTAATATAAAGACCTAAGAAATACTACTTCAAGGTCAAATACTAGCTAACGATCAATGTCAGATGGATAGATTCTGACCCAGAAAACAGCAATTCTTCCCCCTTTGTCAGAAACATCACTAATGGTATGTGGGAACTAAAATGGCAAAATAAGGGAAACGAGAGTTACGAGGCTGCCGAAAGTAAAACCCAAGATCGACTTTCTACCCTCTTAATTGTTTTAATCATATTATTTTGTATTTTTCCCCTTCACAAAACTTACACTTCTTGCCATTTATATTGCAAGCATGTGATACCTTTAGGATTTCCTATCTTGGGCTAGTGTGGATGTTTATGTGGTTGTATTTCCCATTCATACTTGTACTGTTTTATATGCTGGATTTCTAAGAGTCATTGATTGTGTTTTATGTAGCACAGGCATACACCTTTTATTTATTTATAAAATCGGGGGACTTATGTTTTGAGGCATGTCCGTCCGTCCGTCCGGATTTTTCTCCGCAACCATCCATTGAATTTCTCTGAAATTTTGCATGAAGTTGTAACTTTGGTCAGGTTAGAAAGTGACATTCTCCGATTTTTGAAAAAAAGTCTGGTTAACCCCACAGGGGGTCAAAAGGCCCCGAAATGGCAAAAAATGACATTTTTTGCCCCATAACTTTTCATCCATCCATTCAATTTCTCTGAAATTTAACCAAAATGTGGAGGCAATTGTTCCTAATAGAAAATAAGTATCGCTGACCTTGGAAAAAATCTGGTTCGCGCCCCCAGGGGGTCAAAATTCCCCAAAATGGCAAAAAATGACCCTTTTCTCCCATAACGTTTGATCCATCCATTGATTTTTTCTGAAACTTGGCCAAAATGTAGAGGCAATTGTTCTAGATATAAACTAAGCATCCTTGACCCAAGAAAAATTCTGGTTCGCGCCCCCAAGGGGTACAATGGGGGTCAAAAATGCCCCAAATTGATCAAATTTATTGCATTTTACACTCGCCACATGGAGTCACAAACAGAGAGGGACCACGCACGCGCGGCTTGTTATTATCATTTTTTATAGTTGCTTGTATACAATGTTATTTGTCAAGTACTCGTTCATCAGGGGAGAGCAGTTGGCTCTGCTTATGCATTTGTAGAGGTGGATTTTATCTCTGTTGTACGTATTGTTGCTATTATTTCTGCATTGGTTGTTGACGTTGGTGTTTCAGTGGTTGTTGTTCTTGTTGTTTTCATTATAGCTATTTAATGTGTTTTAGTTATAGCTTTCTGTTATCTATGCAGCAGTAACTGATCTTAACACTGCTCCTATTTATAGTTTTGTAAAGTGTATCGCCTCTGGAGAAATTGTTATCGAATAGTTTAAAGAATAATTTATCTATTGGTTTTAATTACTTCAGTCTATAGTGGAATGGAAACATTAATGGATGGTAACATCTCATGTTACTAAGACAAAGCTCCTCTCCTTTAACAATTATAAGAAACTTTTTCAAACACTGATTGCCATGCTTAATAAGTATCCTATCTGAGAGTCCATCATTCAAAATACTAGCACTGACGTTCGCGGGTTACATGAATTGGAACAAACATACAGAAGACATTGCCAAAGCTGCTGCATAGAAGGTGATCTCCCTCTACTCTGCTAGGAAACTTCTCCTGCCAGTATCCTATATATCTACAAAGCCATCATTCGCCAATCCACAGAGTCTCGTTGTCACATCCGGGCTGATGCACCAACAACTAGTCTCTCCCTCTTAGAGAGAGTCCAAAAGAGAGCTTCTAATCTAATATTTATTTACCTCCTCTCCAGGAGGTTAGGCATAAGGCCAGTTTTATCTTACTCCCACAAGGTAAGATGTGACCCAAGGTCGGGTCGGAAACGTGGAACTTGAACAGCCAGCGCCCGAGAAGGTGAGCACTCTGACCATTAAAAATTACCTGGGCAGCCCCGTCGGCATTCCCCGGTAGAGGCGTCTCAGGCAGTAAGCAATAAACTTACTCCTCCCCAAAGAGGGGAGGCAAAGCCCGAGAGGGTGGACCTCCTAGAATTGCACAGGATAAACCTACAGATCGGCGGAATCAAGCCCCGAAGGACAAGACGACACTGGTCTATAGGGGCAGTATCCATCGGAACAGATTCCTAATCTAATAGGCCCTACACTATCTAACAAGTTCCAGCCCATGTCTCATCGCCGTAATGTTGTATCCATGTGCTTTAATGGAATGTGTTTCGATGAACTTGCTGCACTAGCGCCCCCCCCCCAACTCCGTCAGTCTTCAAAGTTCCACCTCTTCACTGTAGAGGGCACCAGATGCCGCGAACTGCTAGCCTTTAGAATTCCTTTAATTTAGTTTCAATGTAATGTGAACAAAGATCTCCATGCACAACTCCCCACTTAGAATGCCCCTAATTCACAGTAGTCACTATTTCATCGTCTGTTTGCTACTCTATTTTGTGCTGGCTAAATATGTCTGTATTGCTGGAGTTACAACATTTCTGTGTTTTACTGATTTGCTAAGTTACTTGGTTTGAGTTTTTGTGGTTTCATCTTCTTCTTCTTTCGTATGAATCAGATGAGTCTGGTGTTGGCATTAGTTTCCCCGATAATTTTCCTAGCTAGAAATCTTTCTGTAAAGACATCGGGTACTTACGGGAAGGACCACGGGAAGGACCACGGGAAGGTTGCCAGTTATACTGTGGAACCGACTGGATTCGAACTTGGAACACCCAGTTCTTCAGTCAGTGTTGATATCCACTTAACCACCGTAATGGGGTGTTATTGGGCTTTTGTTCGTGGATTTCGATGTTTAAGTTGAAAGTTATGCCAAGGAAATGTACCTTTCCTTCCCCCCCCCCCCCCCGATATCTGTCTGTCTGTCTGTCTGTCTGTCTATCTCCCTCTCTCTCTCTCTCTCTCGCTCCTCGCCTCTTCTACTTCCTCTGCTCGCTTTTGAATATGAGGCAAATCCTGGTGGGATTTTGCGGTTATCTTTGATGCTATCAATCAACGACCCCTCTGTTCTCGACTCGGCTCTAACCGACAAGGGAACATCGTGTCTGCCATTCGCTTCAAAGAAACCAGAAATGATTAAACGACTAATTCCTATATTTTTTTAATATTATTTATATATCAATGTCGTTATTACTACGTCCTATCGCGGCACTTATCAAATATCATCTGTCATGAGTATAACATGATTTGGGAGTTTTGTTGAGTCCGGGGTGATAGCACCTGTGAGAGTCTATTCAATTTTCAACTAGGCGAAAAGAAATCCGTCTATAAATAAAACATAAGAACGTTTTCTAAAATGACATAATTTGGAATAAAATATCTCCAAAAGGGTTAATGCGTCGTAGAAAAAAGACCAGACAGCGGATTTGGGGGGGGGGGAGCATTTCAAAAGACCCATTCAGCAGTGCATAAGGGCGTTGAGATAGTTTTATGACAAGCATTGGATTTGAAGACGACCATGTTGCAGTCTACAGGGAAGCAGTCCCGTGGTAATGTGTTCCACAGATAGGAATTTTTTGGAAAGAAATTCTGTTCATGGAAATTCATAGAATACATCAATATTTTTTTTTACTATATTATCTACTTTTTCTATTCATTTTTCGTTACCATTCTCACTTTTCACTTTCTTTTTCCTTCTCTCTTCTTTTTATATTTTCTCTTTGTTGAATGTTCCATTAGAAATGTGTGCCTTTCAGTTCTGGTTAAATCTGCTTTTCGTTTTCATTTATGGAGCATTTACTAATAGGAACTTATTATTTGATTTGATGTTTGCAGGGTGCGCCCTGTTGCACGTGTTGGTGCTTATCAACATTCTGAAATGTTTCTGGTCCCCATCTGCCGCAGCGGAACACAAACGCTGCCCCCCCATCCCCTCTGTACTTTTGTGATGTCAGTCGACAGACAACTTTATGGTTTCGCTTTGTTGCACAGGACCCAGCTGTTTCATGACGACTTGAGGAAACCTATGTCAAAAAATGATAAAACCTATGTCGAAAAATAACGAAACCTATGTCGAAAAATGAGGAAACCTATATCGAAGTTTGACGAAACCTATGTCGAAAAATAAGAAAACCGATGTCAAAAAATGACGAAACCTATGTCGAAAAATAAGAAAACTGATGTAAAAAAATGACGAAACCTATGTCGAAAAATAAGGAACCTATACGTTGATGACTAAATAGCTATTGTATTTTATACAATTTTAATTCTCATCATTTATTTGTTTATATAATTGCCTTATTTCGTATATTGAGCATCAATTTTTCATGATAGGTTCTATTTTAAAGGTATACATCATATCTTTTATATCCTGTGTAGTGTATAGATTTAAATGAAATACTTATAAAAGTATACATATATATATATAGTCTAAAGAAGCTTTGGGTTATTTTAAACAAAAATACAAAAAAAAAGGCAAAATGCAGTTCAAATTCCCAGAGAAACTAACTAAATCCAAAATATTGCAGACTTAACATTCGTTGGAAAATTCATAAATAAATAAAAAATATAAAATAGTAAGTAAATAAAATAAAAAGGGCGATTAAGTATCTAACAGTGAAACAAAAACAGGAGACACTAACGTAAGCATCTAATATTAACACGGGGATCATCAGCTGTTTACCATGTAACTGTTTCGGAGATTTAAAAACAGGACAGTTATAATATTCATGGCTCTCCAATGGTACTGATCAAACTACCATTTCCCCAATAATCAAGTGTCGAAATATATATATATATATATATATATATATATATATATATATATATATATATATATATATACTTTTATAAGTATTTCATTTAAAAACTATACACTACAGTGTCTGGTGAGTATATATATATATATATATATATATATATATATATATATATATATATATAGTAAGCAATGAACATATATGGCAATCAAGCTTGATTGCCATATATATTTTCATTGCTTACTACCTAGCTCTACTTACGTATCGAGCACTGTTGAAGTAAATACTGAAAACTGACACATAAAAAATTATATCTCCTTATAATATTTTATGTGGATACATGAAGTACTAATATATATATATATATATATATATATATATATATATATATATATATATATATATATATATATATATAGTATAGTGCCGAGTAGGTTGTAAGCTGGAAGGAACAAAAATAATAAATCGAAATGGGACTTACTATTATTTTTTCTTAAAATCTTACATAACAGCAAGCAGGGCTGTTTGTGTGTTGTCCGGATGATTATTAAAAATAATTTATTTAATGATTTTTATATATGTGTATTATTGTTTATTTATTTATTCTTTATTTTCTCTTCTTGTTTTTATTTAATTTAATTTTTTTATATATATTTATTTATTTGTTTATTTTTTTTATATTTGTATATTATTTGTATACATTTTATATGTATTTAGATGTGGGGCAATAGGGGGCAAGTTGTTACATTAATTAATAATGCCAGGGTATGGGGTGAATTATTTTGGTGGTATTTGTGACTGGGGTGTGTTCAGATAGATGTGTGTATGGGGAGGGGCTTACTTGATTATTTGGGTGTGTGGTGGTGGTAGTAGTGGATGGTTTAATATAGGAGTTAATGCTGAAATGGAGAGGGGGGTGAAATGGTGAAATTGGAATATAATAAGTGTTAGATATGAGGATTGGTCAGTGGGTGAGAGGGTAGATTATTATAGAATGAACGGTGAGTGGAACTCGTGGCATTGATTGAGTGAGGGGTTTAATCTGGAGATGAGGATCGATTCTGTGATTCTTAGGTCCCCAATGATAGAGGCAAGGATAGAGACGTGAATATATATATATATATATATATATATATATATATATATATATATATATATATATATATATATATATATATATATATATATATATATGCTTTACTTTAACTACAAATATGATGAAACACTATTAAAGTATCTTCTATTTATAAACTTACAGCACGTGATATTCTCAAATCAAATAGTCGCTGGTTCAATTCCTGACCAGACTCAACATTGGCCAACGATGATCCAACGCCGGTTTAACTTGATGATTGGTTTATGGATAAAAGTAAATTTTGAATGAATAAAGACGTAACCAAAGTTATTTTTTCTCCGTTTTGAAGCATCAAATTCTAATTCTACTGTAAACTGATATCGCAGACATTGGCTGATGTGATGTAACATGAGGAGAAACGATTGCTTTACTAGGAGGAAAGTTAATAACATCCGGGTTACTTGAACCGCCTTTAGATATCTTCATGCTATATTTATCAAACTTTACCAGTAGTTAATTTGAACATTCCGAGATTTTTGACACCATATATTAACTTAAACTAACACTTTTTTGACACCATATATTAACTTAAACTAACACTTTTTTGACACCATATATTCACTTAAACTAACACTTTTTTTACACCATATATTCACTTAAACTAACACTTTTTTTACACCATATATTCACTTAAACTAACACTTTTTTCACACCATATATTCACTTAAACTAACACTTTTTTTCACACCATATATTCACTTAAACTAACACTTTTTTTCACACCATATATTCACTTAAACTAACACTTTTTTTCACACCATATATTAACTTAAACTAACACTTTGTTTCACACCATATATTAACTTAAACTAACACTTAGCACTACTTAAAAAATAAGGGGTAACATTTCTTTTAATAATGTATTTTTCGGTTTCGCAATGAATTACTCTATCTAATATAGTTAGCATTATATTTGAAAGCATTTCTCGGCTTATGGCCCTTATTTCGTCTTGAATGTTACATTTTAAGTCTATTATTGTTTTGGGTTTATTCAGAAACACTTTTCTTTAAGATAGCCCTACAGGAAAAAATAGGAGATTGTCAATCAGACGATCGAGGTGGACAGTTTATTTCACAGTCCCTAGAGATAATTCGATCTTGGAAGATATTCTGAAGCATTTGAAGGGTCTCTCTTGCAGTATGGCATATGGCCTCATTTCCACGGGTTGGGCCTTTACTCATAGTCTCAAGAATTCTTGAATCATGGTGCGATATCGTGCTCCCGTCACGGTTACCCGATTTCCTTCTTCATCTTCAAAACAATATGGGCCAATAATTTCATTGGATGTTACATACATTTAATAAGGTGTTGATGAATCATCTGATGGTTATCAGCCCCCCCCCCACCCCAAATCTGCAATTTTGTTTGTTAACAAAACCATTCAGATTAAAATGAGTCTCATCTGACATTACCAATTCTTGCAAGAAACCAGGATCACCATTTACCAAATCCTGAAGTCTCATAGAAAATTCCACTCTTTGCTCATAATCCTGAGGCTGAAGCTGCTGGACAAGCTGAATTTTGTATTGAAACATGTCCATGTCATGCAACATCCTATATAAGGAGGATTGTGGAACTCCCAACTGTCAGGATCTTCTTCTGATTGAAACTGTTAGATCTACTTCCAGACTTCGCGGCAATTCTTTCCGATTGTCTTTCGGATCTCGGGAGGTCACATGCTGCACCTTGTTTTTGAAAACGGCTTATTATTGTTTTAATGGCATTTACACTCGGCGTATCTCTAGTGTTAAAATGTTGTCGGTAATACCGTTGCGTTTCAGAAGTTGACCCATGTGACCCTAAGCACCATTGTACAATGTTGGTTCGTTCCTCAATGCTGTATTTTCTCAGGATAACGCCGGAAGGATAGATTCAACTACTCTAAAAAAGAAAAGAAAAATATTTAAAAACAAAGAAGAGATTTATCTACCTTCCACAAGGTAAGATGTGACACAAGGTCGAGAAAGTGGGATTAGAAAAGCCAGCGCCCGAGAAAGTGAGCACTTTGGCCATTTTAAAAATTGCCTGGGCAGCCCCGTCGGCATTCCCCGGTAGGGGCGCCTCAGGCAGTAAGCAATAAACTTACTCCTCCCCAAAGAGGGGAGGAAAAGCCTGGGAGAGTGGACCTCCTAGAACTGCACAGGACTGTCCCATAGACCGGCGTAAATTAAGCCTCGAAGGCCAAGACAATACCAGTCTATGGGGTGTAGTATCCATCGGAACAGATACTACACTTTGATCTTGGCCAAAAGGCCAAGAAACAAAGAAGTTATGAATTATTTTCAAGTGTCAGTGACTTTTGGGACACCCTGTATTATTAAATATAATGACATTTTTTTAAATGAAAGCTTTTGCAAGGATTACAAAAGTCAAAGTGATTTCACAAAGTCAGAATACATTGTGATGTCATAGTAGTATCTTCCTTCCTCTCTCTCCCCTCTCCTCTCTCCTCTTTTTGTCTCTCCTCTTTTTTTCTGTCTTTCAGTGTGATGGTGCAATAGACCATCCCTCTCTTCCCTTCTCTCTTCTACCTCTGTTCTCTTTCATCTCTTTCTCTCTCTCTCTCTCTCTCTCTCTCTCTCTCTCTATTCTTTCTCATTGTCATGTCGTAATAGACACTCTTGTCCTGCATCCTCTTTCTTTTCCCCTCTTTCTTTGACCACCACTCTCCTTCTCCCACCGTTTCTCTGATCAATTGCCCTTTAATTACGTCATGAAGTTATAAAGGATCTCCCCCTCTCTCCTTTTTAGACGTCATAAATAATCTCTCCCCGGTTTTAATGAATGACGTCATCGTTTTGTGACGCAATTCACTGTGCGCGGATACAAACATGAATGATAGCAAGATAACAAGCAAGCAAATAAGATCCACAGTTTTATAAGTAGTAGTAGCAGCAGTAGTAGTAGTAGTAGTAGTAGTAGTAGTAGTAGTAGATAAAGAAGAAGAAGAAGTAAAAGATAGATAGATAGATAGATAGATAGATAGATAGATAGATAGATAGATAGATAGATAGATAGATATTTATCTATCAAGTAAACTATTAATGACCGCTTTTTGTGTTGGGTTTGTTGTGCGTCTGTTGCATAAAAATCCTCAGCCGAAAAAAAAAAACTGTCTGAACTAAACTCCCTCTGCCCCCTCCCCTACCACCCGGCAACCTGGCTCCAACACCCACCCACCCGAAACCCCGAACTCTGATTTTCGTATACCGCCTTAGATTTGGACAAATTCGAGGTATATGAAGAAGACGAAAGCTATCTATATATGGTGCACATTTTGAGATGGCCCAGGTAAAGGCTGCTTTTCTGTTTGCATAGCAACACCGAATATGTTAGCGGGCCGACCCCTTTCTTCTTCCATAATTCCAAGCACCCCTGCTCCACACTGTGCTCTCGTCTCAACGGCTGCCTCATATACCCGCGTACACGCGTCAGCATTCATCCACCCGCTTTTTCTTTTTATCAGATCCTTTTTTCTTCTTATCCGTCCCAGACGATGCATTTCACCCTTACCGCCACAAAAAAAGTCCACTTCAACTGGCACGCGTTATTACGCAACAGAGTACTTACAAACTTCTTCTTCTTCTTCTTCTTCTTCTTCTTTATTTGAATTATTATTGTCTCTGGGTAAGAGTCTAGTTTGGAGTTTTGTAATAAAAAGTTATGTATAGGCGATAAAAATGGTTTAATGTTGTTTTTTAAATAAGGAACCATTTCGAGTAAGAATCTACTTATTATTACCCGTTTAAAGATATTTTTCCTCTAAAAGACACAATATCGACATCAAGCTTGGATTGTGGACGTTTCATGATTTCACAACTCGATAAAAATACAAGAATAAAAATTCTGAGATAATGAAAGTGCTGATTTCGTTTCTTACTTCCATTCTATTTTTCGTTGCGTCCATTTTCTAGCAATGTTTATGCTATTTTGTAACATATGTACACATTTTCTTCCGATTATATGGGTAATAATAAGTAGATTCCTTATTTAATATTATTTAAACAAACAACATAAAACCAATTTCATCGTCTATACGTATTCTTTTATTACAAAACTGACTTTTACGTGTTTTTGCCTGGCTGTTGTTTAATTTTTCTTCTTTTTTGCATCTTTCTTCCTTTTTACCTTCTGCTGATTTTCTATTATTAAATAAAGGTCTCTGATGAGCAGCCCGTAAAAAACTAAAGACTATATTTTTGTTTACAGGTTGTGAAACGGTCGTAAGACGGTGGTAAGACGGATAAAATATTAGAATTCGCCCCCAAAAATTATGCTTGTGGACTGATGTTTTTTCCTTGTAGGTGGAATACAATCAATCAACACACACACACACACACACACACACACACACACGTACGGTGGGAGAAAGTGGTAGTAGCAGGGGGAATAAGGGGACAGTTGTCCATCCCTAATGGCTGGGCAGCAAGAGTCAAATGGGCCATAAACTAGGTTCAAGGGTACTTAGATATAAATCAATGTAAATAAATGAATATATAAATAAATACACAAATAAACATGTGCGTATACATACCCACGTATACACTACATATATACACACACACACACACACACATATATATATATATATATATATATATATATATATATATATATATATATATATTACACGTATTGTATTAGTTTCTGTGATGTAAATCCGTTGAAACTCCAGTGTTTATAAAAAGTGCTCAATAACAAATAGAGCTGTTCTTTAGTATACATTTTTTATTTATACAAACATTATTGGTTACTTATATGCATACATGTTTCGGTTGTACTCTTCACAGACAGTCAACCTCTTCAGACCAAAGAAAACAAGGAAGTGAAATGAATTTGGAAAACTCTCCCATTAAATAAATCTTTTTGGGGGATGAGATATGTTTATAATTTTCACCGGTCAAGCCCAGTATCGGATTACATTCTTTACTTGTTAACTCTTTCAATTAGTTAGTTTCTATCTTTTTTTATCATTTACCTACCGTTCCTTCTATTTCTTTCTTTTTTATTTGTTATTACATACTTAGCTTGGATTTCTTTATTCTCCATTTAACACTTCAAAGTTTTAATCTATGTACATACATTTTTAAGCATAAATATCTGATTTTCATATAAAATACACACGTGCACACAAATCTATAGATACACAAGTACACACATAAACATACATATATATATATATATATATATATAAATAAAACAAACACAAATATATACGCATATATACATACATGGATATACATATATATACACATGGGGTAAGGTACACGATAAGTCATGAAAATGAAATGCCGTGGTAGACAAAATGTTTGAAAAAAGATAAACGGAAAACAGGTTAGAATGCAGGAGAAAAAAAACAAGAGATTTGACCGGTTTCGTTCATATTATCGAACATCTTCAGAAATACCATTCATATCTATATCTATCTCTCTCTTTCTCTCTCTCTCTCTATATATATATAAACATACATACACACATGCACACACATACATAGATAGACACATGCAGACATATAGATTTAAAAATCCACATCTACTCACACATATACATACATACATACATACAGCCCATGGATACATTTCCTTTTCCACTGATTAGTTCAGCATAACATATTACAATATATATATATATATATATATATATATATATATATATATATATATATATATATATATATATATATGTGTGTGTGTGTGTGTGTGTGCTTCTTTTTGCCATTATTCTAACGGTTTTTGAATTAACTCGTTCTACCCGCGTGTGCAGACTTGCATTCATGTATATGCATCACCATAGAATGTACCTCCATCCATACCTACTCACATATATACATACATGTACTACTAATATTTTACTTATACTCTCACATACTGGTATATCATATACATATGTCTATATAAAAATACCTGCCCACATATATGGACATGTTCATACAGTACATACATAACTACACACAGTGACATATAAATATGCCCATTAACCTACGCATACGTAAACACGAAATAAATATAAAAATAAAAATATAAAATATACAACTTTTACACCTGTATAAACATACCCATACATATAAGATATTCGTTCAAGTAGCCATATATATACGTACGAATACACCCGGGCCCATTTGAGCCTTATTTGGCTACATTTATTCACCATAATACACATACACGCATGTATACATATATACATATACACACACACAGAGACTAGATTCTTATTTAAAATTCAAGGGAATTAACTAACTCTAAATGAAATGAGAATCTATTTTGATTACGAGCGGTTGGGGGTAATTGTTAATAATACAATGTGCGCACAGCTCTAGTTTACTTGTTTATATTTAAAAAGGATGAACTTATTTTATATGTAAAGCTATTTTTGTATGAAAAAAAAAACTAATGGTAAGAAATAAATAATGTAATGATTATGGTAGCAAAATTTCGAACCTTTTTTATTCAGGGGTTTAGGTGAAAAACGTAAAATGTCACTATTATGTTAATATTCCTAGCAGACTAATTAGTCGCAAGGGGATCTTATTTGGGCTTCGAATACTATGTAATTTTGAATATTTGGTCAGGGTTTACTTGTAGGGTGAAGTATCCTCGTGTCAGGTTGTCCTGACAAACCCTTGTACAGACAGACTGAAGACACTCGAGGATAGTGTCTAGTAGTGTGTGTGTGTGTGTATTTAAAAAATGTTACATGTTTATATATATATATATCGATATATATATATATATATATATATATATATATATATATATATATATATATATATATATATATATATATATATAGCATTATATAAAATGAAGTAATAAAATAAGGTGCGAGTCAAATTTTATTAGAATTCAAAGTTCAGGCAAAGTACCTTAAAGTCCTTAACTCACGAGTTTTCAAAGAAAATTCTTCTCCTCGGAGGACCATTACCGCAATGACATTACTGCAGATAATAAAATTAAACTTTGAAAATATATAAAAACATATATAAAAATACATAAAAGTATATAAAACATCAAATATATCAGCCCCAAACCTACTTTTTGTTAAAGCTATACAGTTCATCCAAGTCATACAATTTAAAACATATTCAGGAAAGACACCCAAGATGTTGATTGAAACATATATATATATATATATATATATATATATATATATATATATATATATATATATAATATATACGTGTGTATGTGTGTGTGTTTCCTACCTGCCCTGAAAGGAGAATCGTGCCCCGACCAGGAATTTCTGTAAGGGAAGGACGCAACACTGTATAAGAAGTGTAGAAACCGCTGAATGTGGATCTCTCTTCCCCCCTTCTTCCCATGGGAAGGAATATCGTCTTTCTTCACATGTCAAAACAAAGTCGGGCATCGCTTTAACAAGACGGCGATGAGTCATTGCCCCCTATCCTGTGTAACACCCCTTTCTCACCTGATCTTGTACTTTTCCCGAATTCTACAAAACGAATCCCTGTTTCGCAAAGACCTAACGATAAAGAAATAACAGCTGAAGCTAAGATTAGCTAAAATCTGTAAATACGATTTTCATTGTATAATACGCAGACTCGTTGCTTCTCTCCCCCACCACCCCCGTGAACTTCCCTGACTTCAAACTGGGATCAAAATGCAGTATTTTTGTTAGTGAAGGACAGTGGTGTGCGGGGAGGAGGCCGACGTGGTCGCGGCTCCGGGTATTCAAATTAGGGGAAGAGCATCCAATCATATTCAAACTATCTAGTTTTCCTACCACATCGAAAAAAGATTTCCTTTCTCCTTGCATATGCCTAGCGTCAGCTTCTTTGCAAAGACTTCT
>OY744540.1:72391491-72411491 GCA_963556195.1 Sepiola atlantica | reverse complement strand
GTGCCTAACTCCTGGAGAGGAGTAAATCAATACTCAGTTGGCAAAAAAAGATTGCTCATATAGCTCACGGCAAGAACGGCCTTTTAATTCCCAGAAGTTGCGTTCAGATAACTTGCCAGTTATTTTATATTGATCGAACTGATAACGCGAGAAGCGAAGAGAAGCAGGCCTAACTAGTCAAGTAATCAAGAAAGCAAAAAGATTAGATTTATCATAGTAAACTCGCGGAAAGAGCATTTATATATAATGGCAGCAAAATGATAATCTCCGCAATAAAGATTACATATTTTCAAAAGTGATAGCTAATCTATGAAATGGACGGAGGGGATCACTTAGAATAAAAGCTATTTTATTCTTTTTTGCGTTATCAAATGCTTCACTCCCTAAGGGGGGGGGGGGGTATGGAATTGAAGAGATAGATAAGTAGATGCGATAAGGATTATGCGGAGAGATGGATTGATATGAAAATAATAAGATAACTATAGTTTGGTTGTTTTGCTTTACGGCATATCAACCCTTTTAGGGTTATTTCATGCCAAATCTGGTCATTTTGGTAAAAGTTTTTATGCTGTTCGGATCGAGGGTCGTGTTCCCCCGATTATAAACGTGTTCAGTAAATCAAGCAATTGTTGCATGCAAAGACAGAGTAATAATTAATAAACAAAATGAAGTAGTTCAAATAACGTTTATTGAACGTATGTGTACGTGGAATGATGAAGTGTGTGATGTATGCATGTGTGTCGATGGAAAAACAGTTCTTGAAAAGGTATAAGAAGAAATGAATCCGGCATGTGGAAAGTCTTTGAAAGCCGTATACAAAGAAAATGAGTTGAGAACTCTTACCGTTGTCTGACCACGTGTTGACGGAAGAAACGTGTGTTGGTAGTTGGTATGCCGAGACCAGTCCAAGAGAAAAGTGTGAGACGAAACGCTAGTGTATTAGCGTCGTTCTGCCGAGGCCAATTGACCAGAAGAGAAGAGTAAAACGGAACGCTAGTGTCAGCGTACTCCTGTCGAGGCTGGTGAAGAAGAGAGAGATTTTCCGTTTGCAACGGTTTTTATAGTCAGAAGGGCAGATAACTCTGGTGTCGCTTTACAGTGCCACCTGTCGGTGAAAAAGCGACACCTACCGGCAAACCGGTGTAGTTATGTTTTGAAAGGAGGAGGTAACTGCTACAATGCTTTAAGTTTTTCATATCTGCAAATATTTATTCATAGTGTTTGGTTTGGTTGTTTTGTTTTATGGCATATCAACCCCTTTTCAGATTATTTAATGCCGAATTCAGTCACTTTGGTAAATGTTTTTTATACTTCAAGTTCTTTATATGTTCAAATATTTATTCATCGTGTTTCATTTGGCTGTTTTGTAGAGGGAAAATGTTGTTTTTATTGTTGGCTTTGCAGAACATGATTGCGTTTTGAAAAATAACATCAATGTTTGGCGTATTTTAGGTCAGGAAGCCAGTATTTTCAGACAACCTGATTTGGTAGCACCAGAAGATAACTATCTATACAAATACTTAAATTCATCCAGACAGACTGTTTCGCTGTATCGCAGCTCGTTGCTATAGCTAGACAGGCAAGTGCTTCACGCTGAGATAGACCCCGATCATCTTTTCAAACGATGCAGCTTCTATCCACTGCACTATCTACAAAAGTCACGAGGAATGGAAATCTTACTGTGATATGAACAATATCAGCAACCGAATAGTGCTCCATTTGTTTTACGAACATCTTTTCATTATCGCTAATGGTAGATGGAGTTTTGACATATTCACATTGCTATTATTCTTATTTCTTTTTGTTTATTTTTTTGTTTGTGTTTAGCCTGGACGCATTTGACAGAGGAGGTGTTTATTTGAATACGCAAAAATAAAAAAATATGAGATATTCATTCCAGATTTAAAAATACAAAAATTTAAATAACAAGAGTGGACTCCCTTTTACAAAAGTAAAACCCCATTAATCAAGGGGAGACAACTGTAGCAAGTTGAATCACGTAACAAACAAATAAGTATTGCAGCTGCCGATGATGATAATATAATAATAATAACAACAAACAAAAATAGTTTTTGACTGTAACAAAACGTTTTCACATTGAAACGGTTCACTGGATAGACTCTTAAACAGCGTCTATCAACTCGATCGCGGTCGTCTAACGTAATGAAGGTGATAACGGCGAGGGCGGGGTACAAAATGTTCAATAATTATTATGTGTTTCTTCTATTTCATTTTAATCAATTGCTTATTACTTTAAAATTAGTTTTTGTGTTTAGTCTAAACCCATATAAAATCTAGGTGTATCCCCATAGAAGGAGTAAGCTTCGCACAGGGCGCATCTTTAAATCCCCTCTTTCTTATCCACTTATAATAATTTGCTAAACTTCTGTCCGTCTGTTCGACACAGCTTCACGTGAATACCACCCGAATTGCTAACCCTACGAAATTCCAACTGGTTACGTGAAAAGCCGCCATCCGGATAATCAGCAGAGATCGAAGAATCAGCCAAGGTATAAATGCTAGAGATTGAATAAGAACCAATGTCTACAGAAGTTTTTACTGCCACATGAGTAAAAAATAAATATATGCGCAAGAGATGAATATTCATTTACTTAATTTCTGCATCTCGAGCGACAGAATCCGGTTCAACTGCGGGCCTGGTTATGTTGGCAACCGCAAATGTGTCGCCGCGGGTAGCATACAGGTGAATTATTTGGGGGGGGGGGGGGGGGGATATTTAATTTTGAATCGATTTTTGCTAAATTCAAATGAAAGCTGGCAAAAAAAAACAAAAACTTTCGTCATCTTTCGCTACCAGAATTATAAAAGTCGGCACTTCTGCATTCTTTATGAACCCGCAGATTTTCTGTCCTTCTACTGAAAATAAAGGGAAGTAATTCAACCGGAAGTGACTTATTTACAACCTAAAAAAAATGCAAGACTGATTTGTTTTTGGGTAACAAGAAACAATTAACAATTGTTTTTTTTATTATATGAATTAAAAATGTTATAAATAAAAATGTAAAGTTTTGATTGGGGTGGGAGGGAATGAATTTTTTGGTCAACATTGATTTTGCTTTTATTTTTTTTAAATATATTGTAGTTGAAAAGTTTTGTTTGGTGAGATTTTTTTTATCTAAATGAAAAGTTTTCATTGGGGGGGGGACTGTATTTTTTTGTCCTTTTTCTTTTATTGAACAGGATAAAGTTCTGCAATTTGATTTATAATGGCTTCCATGGGGTTAGCAGAAAACTTCTGCCGCCACATAAATTCCATTAAGTAAGACTCCACCATTTGCGTGTGGGTGCCACATTCTATTTTCTAACGCATTTTGGCCTTTTGCCACATGTTTTCCACATGATTTGTTGTGGCACCTGTGGATGGCGATGTGCCTGTAAAAAATCGATTGTTTTTTGCGTCTGGTTCATTAAATTACCAATGTCGCGAAGATTCAACTCATTTAACTCCATTTTCTAAAAACTAAATTCTACTTCAACTCCCGGTAAATTCAACTTCCGGTGAATTCTGAATGAATGGTACTTGGAGAAAAAAAAACGGAACTCTTCAATTTCGATTTCTTAATCGGCTGCGGGTTCATAAAGAATGCAGAAGTGCCTAAAAGTCTTGTGGCAGCTCACGCATGTGTGTCAGAATGATACAGCAAGCAAGAAAAGCCATAAGATATGACGTTGCCTGTAACATAACTATTTTACTTGAAATATCTCGAACCCTAACCCTAAGCCTGTAACATAACTATTTTACTTGAAATATCTCTAACCCTAACCCTAAGCCTGTAACATAACTATTTTACTTGAAATATCTCTAACCCTAACCCTAACCCTAAGTCTGTAACATAACTATTTTACTTGAAATATCTCTTGCGTTTGTCGAAAATAAAACAATAATAAAAAAAAATATATAAGATTTTATAGTCTGAGTTGGAATCCATTATACCACTTGAATCCCATCAGGTTAGAATTTTAATCAAGATTCACCACAAAATGCCAAAGTTGTCTGATTTCGTAAATTCCGCGTAAGTGAGTCAGTTGGATTGAGTTGTGTGCAGCCATGTTGGATATTTTGGGAAGGATCCGGTTACTGACACGTGGAATATCTGCCAAAAACATTCGGGTTCCTTCTCTCCAAGGATTTAGAAATAACACTTTCAGCAGGAGATCAGGAACTTACCCCACAGGACTTTTTTTTTTATCGAAATCACGTTCTTGAATCACGGAAGTTTCCCCTTGAGTGCGCGATTAGCCCAATGATTACGGTGGTGGACTGTGAAATTGAAAATGCGAGTTTAAATGTTTTTCTCTTGTTTCTGATTTCGACCATAAAAGTATAAACAATTCATCTTAGAACCGAAAAAACAGTCTCTTTGGGGTTTTTTTTTAATGATGAAACAGCCCCTTTTATGTTATTTTATGTACATAATCAATATTGGATATCGCAACCTCTCAAATCTAAATCGTGTATTTTCCCCGTTTGGTTTAATTTATTCTTTCCGGGTGCGTATTTCTGTTAGGACAGCTAACGAAAACGATTTGTCTCCCTTGAACCATTTTTGGAAGTTAAGAGTTATCGCCCTTGGAAATAGAGTCCTGCCTCGAGAGAAGGTAAACAGACCACGATCTTCAGACTGTGAATATTTCAATTCGCGTACAGCGGTCAATTAGCTCATTAATTAATTCTCTGTTCAGTTTTAATTAATCTGTTAAACTTTACTGTTGATAGTTCATCCATTTTCTTTACAAGTTATTATTGATTATAACCATAATTTACGAGGTTATAAAAATTTCAGTCTTTTCAAGCCTGTTCTCGGTCTTATAATTATGTACCCCGGTAAAATGAATTCGGTGAATATGTCTGTAAATGTTCGTTTTCTTCCGCGTCTTTGTAACGGTGGTATCTTTCTACTTCCTGTCACTTGATTTCAGTCCAAGAGTTACTTCTCTTGTCAATATATGTGAATAATCAAAGGCAGGTCTATTATTTAGAGTAGACACTTTCTTATTCATGTCTTTGGCACAGTGGTGGGTAATTAAAAACGGTCATATGATATACCCAGAGACAAAAATAAGCATCTGATACCAATTGAAATTCGATTTTAACAGAATTTGTTAAAATCTGATTTTCATAAAACTTTTTTAGTTATAATTTCAAAAGGTCAAATAAGGACATCAACGAACGATGAAAAATTAAAAGGATCTCAACCATTTGATAAATATGAACCAGTTAACAAATACCATGGCCTGCTAAATTTGAAATAAAACCCAGTATCATATTGGGGAAACATAATTAAATCGATTGATAGATAAATTATTCGGAACGCATGCTATCCCCGTATCTCTATTTAATGCTGTGTCACTCAGAATAAAACACCACTCCGCCTAGCCACGATGGTATATATATATATATATATATATATATATATATATATATATATATATATATATATATATACTAGGCGGAGTGGTGTTTTATTCTGAGTGACACAGCATTAAATAGAGATACGGAGTACGGGGATAGCATGCGTTCCGAATAATAATAATACGTTCGTTGATCACTCTAAACTGCTTGCGTAAATTTAGCCGCCGATTCGCTATTTACAAAGTTAAATTCCTCCCTAATTAATAACTAGTTCACTATGGCCGAGGGGTTAAGAGTCTTGACTACAAATCAGTGGCGATTTGTGATCCGACCGTTAGGAATTAGCTTCCTGCACTGAAAATTGCGTTAGCATGAAACATTGATTTCTGTAGGTAATAAATAATTAATATTTATTCATAAATATACATTATATATATATATATATATATATATATATATATATATATATATATATATATATATATGATAAAAAATGGAACTAATATTCCAACTTAATGGAAAATGAAAAAAAGGAAAACCAAAAATATTATGCATGTATTCATTAAATCTTTTTCATAAATACATGCATAATATTTACTATTATTATTACCTATTAAAAAGTGTGGTTTTGTTCTGTTTTCAAAATAAACCATAGTTGTTGGAAATTGAAATGCTTAAAATGTTTATGAAACGGGTGTTTATATATATATATATATATATATATATATATATATATATATATATATATATATATATATATATATATATATATATTATGCGTGAAGTATGTTGAGAGTGTGGTATAAAGTAGCTAGCCTTGATCTAAATTCAAGTTTTGTTCGGATAAAATAAGTTTACTGATTAAAGGAGATAAATTGTAGAAGCCATTACGTTGTTTAATTGTGTTAGAGTTTATAATGAGTGCTGGAAGAGCAAAATCACAATTTTACTATTCTAACGACTATTGTTTCAAATCAATCACCCCGAGGACGTCAAGACATAAATAATATCATTGTTCCCCTTTTTTATTTTCTATATATGTGTGTGTGCATATATATGTATACTTAAATGTGTGTATATATATATATATATAGATATATATATATATATATATATATATATATATATGTTTATATATGTATATATAGATATATTAAATATGTATACATTACTTTCTTCTCGTGCTCGTTCTCTCCCCCTCCCGTCTACACCATCCTATTATGCGCCATTGATGTTTAACTCTTCCGTTCTCCTGCTTCGATACAAACTTCAATAAACACAACGCATGTTTCCTCCTCCTCCCTCATGGTTTAAATAACTCCGACCGCTACCAATGTTTCCACAGTTTATTTTATTTCTATACATATGTATTCTACCTAAAGGAATGTTTAAGTAAATTTCTTTGGGACATTTTTGGATTCTTTTGCGGTCTTTCCGTCTAACGAATTTTAGAAAATTCAAGATATGCTTGAACACATTGATGAATGAAGAAAACGGCCGTAAAAATGAATCGCTTTACTGAAAAATAAAAGATAGTTTCTGGAATCTGCGTTTCTTATTATCTATACAAACACATACATACATCTATAACGGTAATGCTGGATACTCATGCTGATCTTTTTTATAGAACAACACTTTCTTAATTTGTTGTTTGAATATATATTTAATTTTTGTTTGTTTACTTTTGCAGCGTGAATGCATCAGTATCCACATCGGACAGGCCGGCGTCCAGATTGGCAATGCCTGTTGGGAATTATATTGCCTGGAGCATGGCATCCAACAGAATGGTCAAGTGCCAGACCTAAGGACACAATCGAATGGCGATGATTCTTTCAATACCTTCTTCAGTGAGACTGGGGGTGGCAGACACGTACCCCGAGCCGTGTTTGTCGACCTGGAACCTACCGTAATCGGTAAGTACTGTCCTTAGGTGTCGGCGCACAAAGTATAATTAAGTATCCCCTCTTTAGAGGGGATCCATTGTCTGTCGGGATAAGAAGGGGTCAATAAGAGATCTTTTAATGATTTTCTGTGCTCACGAAGCAGTTTATGTTTTCATTGAATTTCATGTACAATCATTGTTAGAATATGTTTTTTTTCACACCTGATGTATTAAACATATATTCTAAACATATCCATCATCAGAACTAAATGCTAAGACCAAATTGCAGTTAACACATTTATTACAGTTGACACTTATGAAAGACAAGCAATGTACAGTATACAAAACAATAAAAGATATTTAGTTCTTTCTCCACCTTCAAGATAGGAGCATTGCTTAAAAGAGGAGGACCTAAATTCAAAACTGTATTTCTGATAATAATTAAACTTATACACTAAAAAATAAAATAAAATTGTTTAACTGCATTACTGCATCATTTTATTGACGCCATCTTGTTTCACGCTATCTTGAACTACACAATCTTGTTTTAGCTTTTCCTGGGTGTTTGATGTAGCCAAATGGTCCGTTATGATGACCTGCATGCTCATCGGACTTGGCGCCTCCTAATTTGTTCTTGTGATGTTTCTTAAAAAATAAAGTTTTCAGAAGAAACAAACCAAATATTTGCCTAAAATCTAGGTAAACGTTTTTAAGTTATGCGATTTCCTTTGAGCTGTCAAGTGTAATGCGATTTCCTTTGGGCTGCCACTGTTTGAAATACATCCACAAATATTTGCCATAAACCGTACTCATTAGAATTAAAATTTTGTTCATTCCATTCATCATTTTCAAACCTCTCATTATATTCAACTGACAATCCACCCATCTCATTAACAATTATCCACGAGTGACTGTTAGGGATAACTAACGAAACGATTTATCTCCCTTGCATCATTCGGTAAGGTTAAGAGTTATCGCCCTTGTCGATAGAGTCTTGCCGAGAGAGAAAAAGAAAACATTGACCACGGATCAGACTGTCTTATTTCATCTCGCGTTACAGCGGCAATTAACTCATTATTTTATTTTGTGTCAGTTGTAATAAATTTGTTAAAAGTTTCTGCTGATATTTTATCCATTTTTCTTTATCAAATATTATTGAGTAAACCTAAATTACAAGGTTTACAAAAGTGACCTTTCACCTTGATAAATGGTCTCCCCACAAAAAGGCATATTCATCGATAAACGTTTCAATTGAATAGACGTATCTTTAAAATATCCGTTCTTGTTTGTTCTTTTTCTTTTCACTCTTTATTTTTCTCTCTTTTTTTTTTTAGATGAGGTACGTACCGGTCCATATCGCCAACTGTTCCACCCAGAACAACTGATCAGCGGTAAAGAAGACGCAGCCAATAATTACGCTCGGGGCCATTACACAATCGGCAAAGAGATAATCGATCTGGTACTTGATCGAATCCGTAAACTTACCGATCAGTGCATTGGGTTGCAAGGCTTTCTGGTCTTCCATAGTTTTGGCGGTGGTACTGGTTCCGGCTTTACATCCCTGCTCATGGAACGCCTGAGCGTCGACTTTGGCAAGAAGTCCAAGCTTGAGTTTTCCGTCTACCCTGCTCCCCAGGTGTCCACGGCTGTAGTTGAGCCATACAACTCCATCCTCACGACCCACACTACCTTGGAGCATTCTGACTGCGCTTTCATGGTGGACAACGAAGCCATTTATGATATTTGCCGTAGGAATCTCGACATCGAACAACCAAGCTATACTAATCTGAACAGATTGATTGCTCAAGTTGTCAGTTCTATCACAGCGTCTCTTCGCTTCGATGGAGCATTAAATGTAGATTTGACTGAATTCCAAACAAATCTCGTCCCTTATCCAAGGATCCACTTCCCTTTGGTCACTTATTCGCCTATCATCTCATCCGAAAAAGCTTACCATGAATCATTGTCCGTATCGGAAATCACAAACGCTTGTTTCGAACCCGCCAACCAGATGGTTAAATGCGACCCACGCAACGGGAAATACATGGCCTGCTGCATGCTCTACCGTGGGGACGTCGTACCGAAGGACGTTAACCAAGCAATCGCCACCATCAAAACGAAACGTTCGATCCAATTCGTAGATTGGTGCCCCACCGGTTTCAAAGTCGGTATCAATTACCAGCCTCCAACTATAATCCCTGGAGGCGATTTGGCTACCGTCCAGAGAGCGGTCTGCATGCTAAGCAACACGACTGCTATAGCCGAAGCATGGGCAAGGTTGGATTACAAGTTCGATCTGATGTACGCTAAGCGTGCCTTCGTGCATTGGTACGTCGGTGAAGGAATGGAGGAAGGAGAGTTCGCAGAGGCTCGCGAGGATTTGGCAGCTCTCGAGAAGGATTATGAGGAGGTCGGTGGTGATTCCGATGAATGCATACCGGAAGACGAATTCGAAGAATACTGATCGACCGTCATCGTCACCCGTGAACACACCGTCCTTCACAATCGATTCTGCTTTTGAGTGGTTTTCTACATGAACCAGAATATTCTCGCTAGTTTAAAACATTTTGCGGCAATGTGGAGTTAATTGACAGCATTGTGGATGCACGTTCAATGTTATGGTAGTGGGGAAGTGTTTTTTGGGGATAAATATGTAATTTTGAGTAAAAGAGAAGAATTTCTTTTTCATAAATCAACTTTATTTATTTTCTAATAGTCTTTGCAATAGTTCCAGGAAATTGATGCTTATCTTTCAAGAGACTTTTTGAAATCATGTAAAACAAACTTGTATATGGATTTAGATATTTATTCTAATTATCCGCATACGTAAGGATAACTTTCCTCTTGTTTCAAATAAACGGTAATCGTTACTATTAGCGACATCCATTATTTTAAAGGAAATACCGTTTGGAAATTGCTCAAAACCTATGCTTTACTTACTGATTTGTGACCTATTTGCGTTAAAATTTTTAATATTTAATATTTTAAAAAAGGTCCTCCATCACAACACCAGGTATGTCTTCATGGGTGCATTGTGAGTCCTCTGCTAGTTGTTTGGCGTAGGTTTGATGCAGTCTCCCCACTGAACCACCTCTCGACTTTTCATAAGAGCAATTTACTTTACCGTAAAAAGGTAAAAAGTCAGTCAAATAATCTGCGTTCAGCCATTTTGATTATTGCATTATTTGGTGCTTCTTTACTTTCACGACGACATGAAAATATTTAAAGAAATGTATAAACTTTGTCATGTACTTACGTGTTAGCTGAAAATAAGATTGTACAGAAAAAAAATTACGCAAATTCATCCAGTATTTATTAAATTATAAGAAAAAGAAACAAAAACGATTTTACGTATCGTTAGACATTTTGTAACCAGTTCAGCTTACTGATTAGGCAAGGGAGATAACATGAGTTATCTTCCTTGGCGACCTATGATAAAATCTGGCGATTGATGGATACAATATGGCGGCCGACCGATAAAATAGTTTTTTATTTTTATTTAATAAATACTGGATAAATTTGCATAAGTTTTGGTGTACTCTCTTATTTTCAGCTACCACGTAAGTACATAACAAAGTGTATACATTTCTTCAGCTATTTTTTTAAAAGAGGCCTAACATGTCATTGTGAAAGTAAAGTAGCGCCAATTATTTTACTTAAGTAAATTCTGTTAAGTATTAAAATGTTAACTTTTTAATGCAAATAGGTTTCAAATGAGTAAGTAAATCAAAATAAATTGTTTTTTGACTAATTTACGAACGGTATTTCCTTTCAAATAATTTTACTGTTTTTTTTTTATTACTATCAATTTCATTCAGAAGTTATGGAAATATTGAATTTTCTTGCTCACACGCCCCTATTCCGAATTTGTGTCCTTGGGCCGCAATTAATAGACTACCTCTCATGATTAAAACAAAAAAGTCACATAAAATCTTTTTCAGGGAAAATTTTTTAATAAATTTTTTAATAAGAATTAAATATCAATTAAAAATTGAATTACTGAAAACCATCAAATAATTCGAATTAAAAAACTTTTGTTTTTAATTTATTTATTTTAGTGTGCAATCATTTATATCGGTTTGAAACCATCTAAATTAAACTTCAAATATAATGTTTTAACAATAGAACGGTTCAATTTCGTTAGCCAAAGTCCGAAAAGTGCTGAAGGAAAGATTGAAGACACTGAAGACAGGGATAGATGGAAATATGTATTAATAAACAATATAGAAAAGTTTTACAAAACTAATTGAGTTTGCGGCTTTAAGAAACCCAACTAATAATAAAAAGTTTTTTAACGTCGAAGAAAATTAGACGGCCCTCTGAATTGCTCAGGTTCCAATTGTCATACTCAAATTAAGGAGAAATATTCCTTACTTGATGTTGTCAGGACGGGATCATATTAATAAAAAAGGGAATTAAGTAAGTGTCTGTTGATTGGTCAATGAAAATCGTCTTGGCCAATCAAAAGGGCTTTTTTAGAATAAGAGGAGTGATGGGCAAGAAGAGAACCACTCAGGAAGAAAGGGAGGTAACCATTTTTTTTATATACAAACGTTGTTTATGACCGTTTGGTACAAGAGAAACAGTCAACTGATGGCGGTCCATGGCCACGAATTCGAAATAGGAGCGTGAGTGAGAAAATTCAATATTGCCAAGGTTATTTTTATCAGTTAAAATCTAATTACATTTAAAAAATAATAATCGAAAATCAATCTGAAAAAAGCCGACCAAAAAAATATCAAAATTTGACAAACTTTTAACATGTTTTAAAAAGTCTTTTGAAAAATGAATATCAGTTTTCTAGAACAATTTCAAAGATAATTTAGTAAACCCAAGGGTTAATAAAGTGGATCTATGAAAAATATAACCTTTTATAAACATTACATATTTCTATCCCCAAAAGACACTTTTCCCCCACCAAAACGTTGAACGCGTGACCATAACGCTTCTCATTAATACAAGCATTTATTTTATTTAAAAAGAAATGAACAGTCTCTGACTATAAAAGGGATGATCAGAAATGTCCGCTTACATT
This sequence comes from Sepiola atlantica, assembly GCA_963556195.1. Taxonomy (NCBI): domain Eukaryota; kingdom Metazoa; phylum Mollusca; class Cephalopoda; order Sepiida; family Sepiolidae; genus Sepiola; species Sepiola atlantica. Next base: position 72,399,200 of record OY744540.1, on the reverse strand, counting down.
ATTACAATATATGCAATATTTAGTATGAAGAGATAAATCATTTGTTTTTGATGAGTACTTTGTTAATACGATGTGAAACGTATAAAACAAGCTGTTGGTTGATTTACGATTGGTGGTTAATTTACGATTGGTCGTAAGTCTAAATCGACGTAACTCGGATCTATTTTATGATTTGTACTGTTGGATTTATGGGAAGCATTTTCAAAACAAGATTTCTAGACGAAAACGTAATGAAAACCAATAAAGAACGACACTTTTTTTTAAAGTTAAACGTGTAACAATATTATTTATCGGAGCATGATTTAAAAATGAAATTAAATAACGGAACTATTTGTTAAATGGTCAAACTTCTGAGAAATATTTTCCATGGACCTTCAGAGAAGAATGTGTATAAAAATCAGTTAAATCCGAAAAAGAAATCGACAAAAAAACAACATCGACTGCTATTAGGATGGATGCCATTGAAGAAGAAAGAAGAAGAAGAAAAAAAACACATAGTGTTAATGGATTAATAATATGAAGAGTTTTCATTGTTTTTATTACGAAGTAAACATGTTTGAACGGATATATAATCATTTCATGCAATTTATAGCAAGTAAGATGCTATTGTGTTCGAAAGATAATAACTTACATTTGATCTAGAATAAAAGAACATTATATTTATTTACTCACTAAGAGTTTTCCCTGGCCTTTTGGCTAAGATCAAAGTGTAGTATCTGTTCCGATGGATACTGCACTTCATAGATCGGTATTGTCTTGCCCTTCGGGGCTTGATTTACGCCGGTCTATGGGTCTGTCCTGTGCAGTTCTAGGAGGTCCACCCTCCCAGGCTTCGCCTCCCCTCTTTGGGGAGGAGTAAGTTTATTGCTTACTGTCTGAGGCGCCCCTACCGGGGAATGCCGACGGGGCTGCCCAGGCAATTTTTAATGGCCAGAGCGCTCACCTTCTCGGGCGCTGGCTTTTCAAATCCCACTTTCCGACCTTGTGTCACATACTCCCATTGTGGGTGGGTGTTAAATAACGCCTTTTGGCTAAGATCAAAGTGTAGTATCTGTTCCGATGGATACTGCACTTCATAGATCGGTATTGTCTTGCCCTTCGGGGCTTGATTTACGCCGGTCTATGGATCTGTCCTGTGCAGTTCTAGGAGGTCCACCCTCCCAGGCTTCGCCTCCCCTCTTTGGGGAGGAGTAAGTTTATTGCTTACTGCCTGAGGCGCCCCTACCGGGGAATGCCGACGGGGCTGCCCAGGCAATTTTTAATGGCCAGAGCGCTCACCTTCTCGAGCGCTGGCTTTTCAAATCCCACTTTCCGACCTTGTGTCACATACTCCCATTGTGGGTGGGTGTTAAATAACGCCTTTTGGCTAAGATCAAAGTGTAGTATCTGTTCCGATGGATACTGCACTTCATAGATCGGTATTGTCTTGCCCTTCGGGGCTTGATTTACGCCGGTCTATGGGTCTGTCCTGTGCAGTTCTAGGAGGTCCACCCTCCCAGGCTTCGCCTCCCCTCTTTGGGGAGGAGTAAGTTTATTGCTTACTGTCTGAGGCGCCCCTACCGGGGAATGCCGACGGGGCTGCCCAGGCAATTTTTAATGGCCAGAGCGCTCACCTTCTCGGGCGCTGGCTTTTCAAATCCCACTTTCCGACCTTGTGTCACATACTCCCATTGTGGGTGGGTGTTAAATAACGCCTTTTGGCTAAGATCAAAGTGTAGTATCTGTTCCGATGGATACTGCACTTCATAGATCGGTATTGTCTTGCCCTTCGGGGCTTGATTTACGCCGGTCTATGGGTCTGTCCTGTGCAGTTCTAGGAGGTCCACCCTCCCAGGCTTCGCCTCCCCTCTTTGGGGAGGAGTAAGTTTATTGCTTACTGTCTGAGGCGCCCCTACCGGGGAATGCCGACGGGGCTGCCCAGGCAATTTTTAATGGCCATAGCGCTCACCTTCTCGAGCGCTGGCTTTTCAAATCCCACTTTCCGACCTTGTGTCACATACTCCCATTGTGGGTGGGTGTTAAATAACGCCTTTTGGCTAGGAAGAAAGTGTAGTATCTGTTCCGATGGATACTACACCCCATAGACTGGTATTGTCTTGGCCTTCGGGGCTTGATTTACGCCGGTCTGTGGGTCTGTCCTGTGCAGTTCTAGGAGGTCCACCCTCCCAGGCTTTGCCTCCCCTCTTTGGGGAGGAGTAAGTTTATTGCTCACTGTCTGAGACGCCCCTACCGGGGAATGCCGACGGGGCTGCCCAGGCAATTTTTAATGGTCAGAGTGCTCACCTTCTCGGGCGCTGGCTTTTCAAGCCCCACTTTCCCAACCTTGGGTCACATCTTACCTGTGGGAGTAAGATAAAATTGGCCTTGTGCCGAACCTCCTGGAGAGGAGGTAAATAAATCATCAGTGATTACTCACTGACCATAAACGTTCCCTGGAGTTTGAGTGACAACAGATCTCCCCAGATTTCCAGTACTCTCCACCTCGTTCGATAAACATTGCAAATAATTTTGCGTTATCGTAACAGCCGCTTACCATCGATTACTCGCTGGCAACAACCATTGGTATTCTCTTAGATTTGGATGGCAATAACTCTCCCCAGGGTCTCAGTACTCTCCACACCCTTCCAGTGGAGGTATGGTTGGTGCTCTCCCTTTCTCGGTCTTTCAATCCTCCTAAGCCATATTATCATTATTATTATTATTATTATTATTATTATTATTACGTATACAAATCATTGTTATTAATTAAATCCTTGGTGCTTATGCTGTTCAGCGGCCGTATGAAAAAAAATTTTTTTTTTATAAAAGCGTCCATCTTCTTTCTTAAGAAGATTTCAAGGGCAGATAATTCGAATTCTTCTTAAGAAAGAAGATGGAGGCTTACTGAACGGATCGCTGTTATGATACGCAGAATGGAAAAATATTTGTAATTAAAGTTCTAGTGGATAATTTTTTCTACTTTTTTGTACAGTGAGTAAGAATATAACGCTGAATAAGTATATAATATAATTTTTTAATACGGCCGCTGAACAGCATAAGCACCAAATCCTTATTTATATTCATAATTATTAAATATTTATTAAAAAGAAAATACTATATCACGTCCAAAAAAAAGGAACATACAGCCACAATGCTTCCCGCCAATCCAACAGTACTGGAAAATGTTAACTTGCGAAGAGACGCTGCTGATACATTTAAAGTTAACGTGAAAATGTTATGAAAGAAAGATTGAAAAGGGAAAAAGAGTGAGAAAAATATTAAGTTATGTCAATTATTGCAACATTAAAGATAATTATACAGTTTATTTTACATGAGTTCGTATGTTTTACTGGGTATTTTTTTACAATAATCCGCAGAGTGAAAACGCTCAAAAAACAAATATACAACAAATAAAAGTAACTGTAGCCGATAAAAGTTATATTCCAACCTATCTGTGACATTTGTTTGTATTTTTAAGCCGTTCCAACTGCTGTTTATTAGAAATCAATATTTTTGTCAGACGAACATGGGGGGGGGGTCGTAAGCGAGGCTGGAAAATAGGCTCATCGGCGCGCATTTTTTTTTAGTAAAAATCCGTGGCCCAAAAAACAAGAAATTTCTTTTTACATCTAATAAAAACACATTTATACTACGTAAAAATACAAACAAATGTCATAGGTAAGTAGGAAAATATCTATTCTCGACGTAGGTCACCTTCACTTGTTGTATATTTACTTTTTATTTTTTTACCCCGTTCTTGTTCGTTTTTTGGACCCCGTCAGCGACTCTGCGGATTATTGTAAAAGATACCCGTTTTACGTTTTTCTTTTTTTCCTTTTCTTTATTTTATAAGATTTTATCAGCATCGTCTCTTCATGCGTTGACTTTAAACTATGTGTTTTTTTAATTTTTTGGTTAACATTAACTTAAGCGGAATCCTAAAATATGTCGTTCGGCACTATTTCAAAACAACATCAAAACCATTATATTTAATGTTGAAAAAACAAACAAACAAACAGTAAGTTATAGCAAGTAGAATCGTACACCCTAAACACTGGAAAAAACATGTTGGATTTTAATATGGCCGATATGAACAAATCGTGGAGGACGCGAAGGGGTAGACCTCGGCTCATATGCCACAAGGAAGATAATAACCCCATAAAAATAAAAGTGCAAATAAATGTTTTTCTTAATTATTTCCATTTTGTAAAATTATCTCCCTTGTGACATATTATAGACAGAGTTATTTCCCTTTGTTTAATGTTAACCATTTTTTCTTCTTCACTGGCATCCATCCTAATAACAGTCTTTTGAATTTGTCGATTTATTTTTCGGATTTAACTGATTAATCCATGTATCTTCTCTGATGAGGGTTCATGGAATAACTTTCTCAGAAGTTTATATTTTTTATGTTGTCATATTTTATTTTCCTTAGTTTTACCGTTGATTTTTATTCATTCACATTATTTTCTCCCAACATACAATTTCATTTAATATCTTCAAAATCCAGACATAAAATGGAAAATGAAGGGGGTTAAAACTCGTGCTGATAATCAATCTAGCGTTCTAATCTTCGTCGACTGATTTTGGCTTATAAAGACGATTACCTAAACATAACTTTTGGTAAATAAGGGGCAGGTAACTCTTACCACTAATTTTAAGCAAGATTTTCCAGTAATCAAAACTGATGGCTGTAATTGGCGTTGCACATGTGGCTACTGTGCAAGGAGTACGTCGTTTAGACTTAAAAGGGTTAGGGTTTAGGGTTAGGGTTAGAAAAATATTGTTCGAAAGCTAGAGCTGTTGTGAAGAGTTACCTGCCCCTTATTTACCTCTCCAACACTAAAAGACACAAAAAAAAAATTTCGGCTTTTTATTATACAAGCACCTAACTTTTAATTGATTACTATATCTATATATATATAAAGTTAAGTGTGGTGTGGGTAAGCTCCGAAACTAGTTAACCGATCAATTATTTAATTTAATTTAGTTTTATGCAAAGGGGGGTTGGGAGCAATTCGTTAAAATTCAGATATCCCCGATTTTTATGACATTTTAATTATAGATATTAGACATCAATTAATAAATATTCCCAAAATTTCATTTTCTTTGGAATATTTTAAAGAGTTGTTAGGATCATAAGTTTCCATTTCGGATTTGCATGGGATTTGATCTATAGTTATTAGACACGAATCAATTTCTTGAATTTCAATTTCTTCTCAAGACCCCTTACATTTTAGACATTTTTCAATAATCAAAATATTTGGTGCTTATGCATATCAACCCTGACATTGAAATATTTAAAGAATGTATAAACTTTATTATGTACTTACGTTTTAGCTGAAAATAAGATTGTGCAGAAAAAATTACGCAAATTCATCCAGTAGTTATTAAATTATAAGAAAAAGAAAATGATTTTACGTACATTTTGACATTTTTGTAAACAATGGAGACCCGAAATCGTGAAAATATGAGTTATCGTCCTTGACCACTGGAAAATGGTGGAAATATCTACAGAGTGATAAAATCGTTTTTTATTTATAATTAAATAAATACTGGATGAATTTGCATAATTTTTGGTGTGCAGTCTTTTTTTTCATCTACCACGTAAGTACATAACAAAGTTTATACATTTCTTTAGCTATTTTATTTTTAAGAGCGGTCTAACATGTCAGGGTTGATAATCTTTTAATAAATTTTTATCAAAATTGGAATAAGGATCCTAAGTTGAATCTTTGTAAGGGGAATAAGACTGTCATGTTCGGGGAATTGTATTATTAACTTAGCAGAATATCCGTCCTGGGGACGCTATTTTTCAAGCCCTAAATGAAATGAAATTTAACAGGATGAAGAGGAAAACTTATTTGTGATCGTTGGCGAGTTTTTCAAATGAATCGGAATTAGCTAAACGTTCCCGAAATCTTTAAACAAAAATTTATAGAAAAAGATTTTAAAAACAAAATGGCGCTCTCTCTATATTAAACTTTAATAACAATTTTTTCTCTAACGAAAAGTATTCAATTTTATGCGAAATAGTCATTGTTTTATTTGGATTCATCTGACTTTTAATTTCAACTTTGTTGAATGTTTTGCCGATGTTTTTTTTTTCATATCATCGACAATTTGACATGTATTTCCATTCTCTAATAATATTTTTTAAATTTTCCATCAACTGATTGCTACGTCTTTATCAAAGATCATTATGCATTGCTTTCTGCTAAAGCTGGGCCGGGCAACTCCATTCACCTTGATTTCATGAAATGAACAGAAGGGACCAGCTTCATTGATTAATATCATTAAAATTGTGCGTGTGTGTGCTTGCGTGCGTGCTCATGTAACATACTTATTACCCCTCCCCATGTGTGAGACGATTTTGCCTTCTAAAAATGTTAGGTACTTTCTTTCGTAACCGTACAATTAAAATGTAAATCTAGCCTAAAAAATAAAATTTTTAAAAAAACATGAAAAAGTCCTGAAACTTATTGAAACTTGTGTTCGTTTCTCTTTAAAATTTACACTGCTTATCTAAAAAAAATTAAAAAAAATGGCTTCCAAATAAAATAATAATCCTTACAAAAATAATAATTATAATCAATCAAACTATTTCAGTTACAAGTAACCAAAATAACTGTTTTTTTTTTAAATTAATCATTCCCGAACTAGGCTAGTCTAATAATACTAAAAATGAAGTGAAAATGGTGGTATATACGTAGAAAATAAAATGCAGACGTATCAGCATTAAATAGAAAAAAAGATATAGAGAAACATCCAGCAGAATAAAGAACAAAGAGAAAAACAGTATAAAACGTAACGAGTGAAAAAAAAACCGTACATACTATTGTTACTGATTGTTTATGAATTATTAGACTTGGCTAGTGATGAGGAGAGATGAAAAAAGGTAGAATATAATAGGTTATTAGTGCTTTCCAAAACTAAAAGAAATCATTTGTTGAAGCCTTTCTTTACTACGTTTCAGCCGATGTGCTGAGTTGTTAAAAATGTATTAGCAAACCTGATGATGATAATTATGGAAATAATATTCCAACGTAATGGAAAATGAGAAAAAAAAACTGAAAATCTTCATCAACGAAAAAAAACTTGAAAATCTTTTACATATTCATCAACGTTTCGTCTTTATTTCAAGATTTTCTCAAGATGACTTATTTGAAGAAAAACATCGAAGTCAATATTTGAAAATACGTGGTGCGTCTATGACATGAAAACAATGTTTTTTTGTTTTTTTTTAACGTCCTGAAATAAAGACGAAACGTTGATGAATACATAAACAATTTTCGGTTTTTCCTTTTTTATCTTCCATATATATATATATATATATATATATAAATAAATATACGGATAATGAAATGATGAAATAGATCAAATTTGCATAGTTTACAAGTTTATTAACTCATCAAGTGGTCAAGCAAGGAATAAAAATACAAATGAGTGAATAAACTTGTAAACTATGCAAATTTTATATATTTCATCATTTCATCATCTGTATATAAGTGCCCTACCTACTATAATGAGCGATAGGATCGAATATAATTTTTTATTTTTATATCATCCATTTATATATATATATATATATATATATATATAATTTATTTAAATACTGTATATTATATATTTCAGCAATATACCGCAGTTTCATCCAAAAGGGCAGATTTAGACATCTTTAGTAAATCTCTGTGCCCAGTGGAATCATCGGCAAGCTGAAAGGATTGTAG